>JAAVUA010000064.1:0-746825 GCA_014898875.1 Fusarium miscanthi
TCAGTGGAGGAAGAAAACATCAGACCTTGATATAGGCTGTCAAAATAAACTCAGCAAAAGGCATCCTAAACTTATACTAAATTTACATAATCTTTTTTATCAGTTAGAATTAAAGACCTGAGTTTTCTTGCCTCCCCTTGAGGACTCGGTGCCAATCGCCAGACGTCTCAGATGGTTGTGTAGATCGAGGGTCATGGAAGAGTGGTGCGGTCGGGCATCGTTGAGATTGACGCCATGCCGAACCTTGACATTATTCTGGCGAGCGATATGCATCTTCGCGGCGGCATATCCAGGGAGGACTTTGCTGCATTATATGAGTAGTGAGCATGAATGTAGCGATTGCATGGAGACTTTGCGTCTCTGAACATCAACCCGTTAAAGTGAGTCCTGACATGCTGAAGTATCGAGACGTGAATCACGTGGCGGCTTTGGCAAGTCGAAAGCTTTACACAACCTGTCGGTTGGCGTACGTAATTTGTGAGAATAAGCTCGAGTTCGTTGGGCAGATCAAAGTATGGCCCATTCTGAGGCGCCGAGACTTGTAACAAGCTGGCAGTCTCGGTAGCAGGTTTTTCGAGTTTGTCGGCCTCAGACCCCGATCCGCTTTCAGCAGTGAGTCTTGTTGCTAACCAGTTGTTCGTGACGATTTCATCAGCCAGAGCCTTTTCTTACGCTAGACCGAGCAAGATAAAAGGAATGAAGGCGTTTGAAGGCCGTAGAAATGAAGCTGCTTCGTTTTACTCTATTGTACTCGTTGAAACACTTTGAAGCCACCTTCGGTAGCCAACTTAGGTGCCTTAGTGCAAGTAGTCGTTGTGCTGGCAAAAGACACCTGCGGTCATGCCGATAACGAAGGCCTGCAAGAGAACAACGCCACACTGTCAGGCGTATAAAAAATAGAACAATCTCAGCATGATTCGAGAATCGCTCTGATTTCAATGTTTGCTATCATTACAATCCCCAATAGGTTGTTGTCATGTGTTATGCCTCTTGGGAAGTTTGTCTGCCGGGGCGTGACCGATGCGTTGTCAACCTCTGCATCAGTTGGTAGTGATAGTCTGCAAGTCAACTGCGATGTGTCAATCGCCCTCGGTCTCTCGCCTCCGCTGAACCAATGTGTCTATCGTACTAATATCCGATGCAGTGTTGTCTGGTCCGGTGTCACCATCATTCCCTGAGCAGCTGAACGATCTCGACTCATGTACACGCAAAGACTACAAGAAATAACTATAACTGCACCCCAGATAATAGAGTATGTTGATGACTTTTGACTGAGCCGTCCCTGCCTAAGAGTAATCGTTATGCTACTTGTCTTGGTGCTAAGCGAGGGACCAGGAGTTTTGAGGGTACATGGCTGGGGGGCCACTGTTGCAATGCTCAGCACGTTTGTAGTGATAATCAATCGTTGGAATATGCTGTGAGTTGTTAGTTAGTCGCTCTGTCATTTGGATTGCAGACCACTCACTGTGCTTTGCAACTTTCGAGCAATGGGATCAATCCTTGCTCTGATGAGCAGCGTAATAACCCCCCTTGCTGGGTTGACTGTACAGGCCGTTGGGAATATTTATAGCCCTCCTGGAAGCAGCTGGATGTAAACTATGTTGTGGTTACTGTATATCTTTTGCGTCCGCCCGTCCGTCCGTAACTGAGGAACCGCTCTAATTATCACCGATTAGCCACTGCCAAATGGAGAGAAAACAGGATACTCATCTAAAGCTCTTCATATGTATCCTAACAAACCATATAAAGTATGATTTCTTGAGTTATTCGCATTTGACTTCGTTTGGTCGTTGTGTTCAAGTTGTTAACAATCAGTCGCAAGCCTCGTTCGGTCAACGGGTTCGCTCCGTAATCAGGCTCACTGTGTCATCGGCCTTGTTTAATTCGGCCAGCGGCTGTCTAATTCTCTAGCTCTGTAGCTGTGTCGCGGAATGCTCCTGTTGAGATGATACCTAATAAGTGCTACTTGCTTGCTTGATTGCTCGATTGCTCGGGTGCTTAGTTGCTCAGTTATTCAGCTGTAATGACTTTGCTGAAATTGTTGTACTCGAAAGTAGTTGTGGATTTGTAGATATAGAATTGAAGCTGAGAGTGGCATTCGATCTCAAACTTTGTTGTAATATGTGCTCAAAATGTTCATGAGGGTTGTTGCGTCTCTGCTTTGGCTCCGGCGTCGACCAGACCGGGTTCCCAGGCGGCACCACGTGGAGGTTGCAGAGTCCGTCTTCGCCACCCGCCGAACCCCCTCAAAAGGATTGAGAGAGGGCCAGCTTCCCTCACCATTCTGAACGAGTGTATGGAAAAGAACATCGAAATTGCTATAAGGACAAGCCCATTCCAACCGAGCCAAGCATAAAGCTAAGGACTCTTCTGACCAATTTCCCTTAATGGGCTGGTGCGCGTCAGACCGATGACAAGTATCGTAGCAACCGATATTAGCACTCCTGACCGATGATAAGCATCGCGTGCACAGGGACTAGAACTCATCCTGACCGAGCCAGCTTCGATGCTAAACTCTTCTGTCCAACATTTGTTTGGCACTCGTCAGGTCGGTGTGACAGCTGTCGTAATCTGCCACGGGACTTCCGTTAATTGAGAAGGCCGTCCCACTTGCCCTCTGTATAGGGGCTATCAGGTATCGGAACTGGAATGAGCTTCTTGGCTATTTTCTTTCGAACATTTGTCAAGGTTGTGGAAGGTTGCACACCGGGCCCGGTTTGCAAGTTTCGCCGCCAGCCTTGAGATGTTGGGGTCGAGCGACTGAATCTTCCGGGACTTGGCCGCGATGCCTGAAAGAACATCTAGGGCCGCATCGTTCAAGTCCGCTGTACAGAGTGTACGCTTGAGGGATGCAAGAGTAGTCGAAGCCATGTTCTTGCTCAATGACTCGGAACTGATGCATGCGTCAGTTTGGTCAACGACGCTCGCTGCCGGGATGTTTCTTACCTTGACTTTGAGATGTGATGAGCGTGATAGCAGTGTGTGTATTTGTGAACCAGCTGAATAACGCAAACTGAGCTTGTATGTGTATGCTTGATGAAGGGATTCAGAATCTGACGTGGCCGCCGGTTATGGTGATGATGTCTATGTCCCTTCTTCGAGGAACCCATCATCGCAACTGCCCAAGTACCTAACTTAGGTAGTAAGAAGGTCCCAGATTGTCGGGTTGCTTCTCGGGTGCTGTGAAATGCTTTTATCAGGACGGATCGTGATAGCATGAAATATTCAAAAGACTTTATTGGGCTCAGCCAGCCCCTAAATTAAATCTCCCCGGCGAGAGATTCCAAATGAATTGACAAGTCTATTACTGGTGCTTCATTTTAAAAAGAGTTTACCTCTTCCACGATTGTGGCATACATCTTGTAGGAAAGCAGAGCCTTCTAGTCACTTCTTCAGCCAGTAAAGCGGTACTGGAGGTGCGAGGGGGTAATGCAAAGGCACCGAATTGCACCTGGCCATGTTCCTGCGGGATACTCATCACCACATCTTAATTTAGTCTTTGCACCGGCAAGGCCTAGCAATGGAACTCGACATTAGGCTTTGTCAACGTCAATCTTCAGAATGACTCAAATAGCACACGAGGATTGACTGTTATCAGCACATCGTCGGGTACAGACAGCATTCTGGCCAAACTCGAGAGTCAAGTGCGCTTGGGCTTTCTGATGGTATAGGTCAATGTTTGTCGTCAACATACCTCAAGTATCCCCAGCTTCCGAAGGATGAGTATGACACATGATCAAAATACAGAATGGTGTGCGACAACAAGGTTTTGCTAAGGATTTTGATAGTAAATCATATTGCACCTCGTCAAGAGAGTGATGAGTCGCGCCGAAAAGTATAAAAGGGCCAGGATATAAATACATGTCCTCCTGTAGCTTCTGGTCCCCTGAGCCTATCTCTTATTTCTCCGGATAATTTCTTCTCAACGCCAAAGGTCAAGACATACTGGGAACCCCATATCTGTTTTCAAAGACATCATCGTTACCTCATTTCAAATTATCTCTCTATCTCAATCTAAGCCTTTGAGTAACTATGACTACTTTCAAAAGATTTACCGAGCTTCCCGGAGAGCTTCGAGATCGGATTTGGAGCCTTGCCATCCGGGACGACCGCCCAGGAGTACATATCTTCGGACAATATATGACCGGAAGCCATCGCATCGTATCTTGGGCCGATGTAAGCTTTAATTTGGTTGCGCCGTCCTGGAGCCGGTACTTGGAGAGCTTAGATGAGGATCGCGGCGACGAGAATATTTCGACATATCTCATAGATGGCGGCTTATGGACCGCTTGTCACGAGTCACGATACATCATGGAAAAGCATTTCAAACAGTCAAATCGACAGTCAACCCTACGACCTCGGAACGACTACCGGAGTACTTCTAGTGAGAAAGAAGTTTTCGAAAGGGCCACGTCAGGCCACTTTGATGGTACTCCTCTTGAAATAGTGACGGTTTTCCCTAAAAGAGATCTTTTTATGGTACAGCACCATGACCTTGACAAGGTCGACTGGGGATGCATTGGTTATGAAGCTTCCCTGGCAACAATAAGGGAAGAGTTCAATGGGGTGGACCACATCGCAATAGAGTACGATCGTGCGTGGGGGAATGGAACTAGAATTGACTATGAGCTTTTACACGCTTGTGTGGGAGCAAACTATACCATGTGGTTCATTGACCGCTCTCTGAAAAGAAAGAGTTAAGCTCCAGCATTTAAGGAAGAGTCAGACTGTTCCTGGAAGATCAATGCATTCTATGCCAGCGACAGGAAATTTTTGGAGATCACCGACACCAATGAACTGTTGGACGACTGGGAATATATCGGACCGGTGGAAAGCTATTGGTACAATCATATCCATGATTCGCTTAGTTTTGTTCGCCAGTTAGAGAGCGATCTCACTGGCCGGTACATCGCTGGCGGCATTGAAGCCGAGAAACCCTGTACCGTTGGGCTTCTAGGATGGGCCCCCTTATGAGCAGGCCGGGGTTGGATGGGAAAAGATACCAATAATATATATAATGAAAGGAAAAAGGAGAGGATCTTACGACCAAATAACTACCAACCATGAATAAAACTACGACCTCAAGACGTGTTTGGTTATTTTGTTTGTGTCTGGTGCTGTTGTGTTTGACGAACGAATAGTTTTGCTCAACGACACCCGATTCAGTTCCATTGCCCATCCACCGAGGCCGAAGAAAATATATGGCCTGGAATTCTCTTAATCTGCTGGACAAGTAGTGCTGCGATACCTTTCCGGCGACCGGAGATCAATCGGCTCTGAAAGCTTGTCTGGGCGTCGCAGCGGGCGATGAGCATTGCACTCACACTGCACCAATTTCTCAAGTATATGTGAGATTGAGGCAACATGAATGATCGGAGGAAACCTTAGATGTGGTGCTGTATCGTCGGTACCAATAATAATAGCATTGAAGGGGTCCTAACACTGTGATGGCACAGGCAGCGTCGTAGGTAAGGTCTGATACTGGGCGGGTGAAAAAATTGAGATGAGAACCTCTGTCAGTAGGGGTCGCTGTCGGTCAGGGTGACGCACTCAGACATAGCCAGCATGATAGCAATTTCTCCAGCTCAGGTATAGTTACTGGGGAATATGTTATATTCTGGACAGGTTTTAGCTATGCTAAAGATGTTTCCCCGAGTTGGATAGCCACTAGTTAACGGAACGTTTTCGACATGGCCTCAATTTAGTCATCATAGTCCTGAATCTCGTCGATCTTAACACCACTCAGTCCTCTGAGTTTCTCAACACAACCCTTGGTCACGGGACTTCGGAGAGTCAGCGAAAACACATAAATCAAGCTCGGTTAACGGCAACTTACGGAGGGACTCCAATGGGAGGCATAGATCTGGTCTCAATCCAATGCTCAACGCCAGTGTCGTCTTTGATGAGCCTAGACAACTCTCGTTAGAATGATGAGTGGTATTTGGGGTTGGACTGCTTACTTTTTGAGTTGGGGCTCAGATGCCCGCCACTCATCGTAACCGAGGTAGGTGTAGCGGATTTTCTAAATGTCTTATTAGTAGGCGTGAGAAGAGAAGGGCAGCTTTTAAGTACCGTCTTATCAGCCATGATGAATGAAGAAAGAAGTATCTTTAGAGTGATAAAATGTTTGAGTGTTGATGTTTGCTGGGGTTGAGAGAAAGCTGGGATGAGAAATAAATAGGGAATCTTCCTGACCTTTTATAATTAAAACTATCAACACCGTGCTCGATATTATCAAACAATGTAACTTCAGATTAATTGCAGGTCCTTTCCAAATCGCTTTCAGCTTTTGTCGATCATGGACGGATGCGTTTCGACATTTCATCCACAAAGACTAATTACCGCTGGGGGAGCTACCAATTGCAGAGACTATCGATGGTTTCAGCCGCTATAAATTGCAGATCAAACTCAATCTGCAACTCCATCTTCCTTTACATTCAGCCCGAATCCATAGTATTAAAGCTTGGAACATCTTCTAACAGTTTCATTGGATGTTTACCACTCATTTTACTTTCGGGGATAAACATGGTACCGGCGGCAGATCGGACTGTTACGTGTCAGGCCGTCATACATGGAAGTTAAATCGATGTCTTACCTTTCACATGTCCCAATTGCGAAAAGAAATGGACTCGAGAATGAATACTAACATTTATTATCATTGATCACCCGCTAAAGGGGAGCGCTAAGGGTATAGTGTGACAGAGAAACAAGTTTCCTCCCCGCCTCGTGCTTATATCTACTCTAACTTGTTGCGATAAGACCATATCGGGCTTATGCAAGGTCTGATCCTCGGGTTTGGACAACAGTCTTCTTGACCAACACATTCCATCCTTTTTGGGCGCGTGGTTGACCATTGGCATCGGCCAGATCTGACTGGCTGCTATTCCACCCATGGAGCTCAGCGACAGAGTCAGAAGCTTCTGATCTGTTTCCATTCTTGCCTATTTCGCCATTGCTATCTGACTTGTCATCGTGGTCGATGATGGTAGTGACTCCAATACGCTTGCCAGCATTGTCGTGGAGATCGAAAGCTTCTTCGCCGTTCTGGCCGTGGCTGCGAAGGTAGCCTCCTGTTGGATGGTTGCTGCCTGTTCGTTGCCAGGGCCTGGCTGAGTTTCCCTGTCCATCTGCAGATGATCCGTGACCAAGGAAGTTACGGAGAAGAGGTCGGAGTGTTGCAACAGCTGAGGCGGTGATACCAAGGCCAGTCTCAACAGTGGACCAGATAGCGACATCTGAGGTAGAGTATAAGAAGTCGTCGATGTCCGTGAGGGAGTAGAGGTAAGGAAAGCGGATGATGGTGGCACTAGAGGCACTGTACTCAAGGTCAGTAAACTAATTCAACGGGTAGAGGAGTGTTGACACATACATAGCACCTGCGGCTAGAATACCGACGACAGAAATCTTTGTTCTTCTGCTCATTTGAAGATTGTAAACCAGGGCAATGGGCAGCAAACTGTAGGTCCAATCCGACAAACAACTGATAGCTGAGTAAGCATAGAAGGCCTTTGCAATCACCGAGGCGTCCAAGCAACTACCTGCAGGGGGGTTGCTGGTGTATCGGAGCCAGAAGAGTGATGTTGGTCGACATTGCAGAACAAAGAGCAGGAAGAAGAACAAGCTGTAGATTTCTGTGATGGCAGTGATAGTCCAGATGATGATCTTGTGTGTACGCGTAATGCAAATTCGCAACAAGAAGATAGCAATACTAGCCTTGATGGCCATGTTGGTCAAGACATAGGTAGGCTCGCATGTCCACCACATCTGCATCGCTCTGGGAATATTCTCTGGCTCAATGTCCTTGAAGTGACGTCCTGTTCCATATCGGACACCAGTGATCTCATAGGAGCAAAAGACGATAAAGAGAAACTTTCTCGGTTAGCAGGGTCTTACCAATAGGGGAAATGCGTCCTACCTGGGCAATGAGGGCAAGCCAATCATCCACACCAAAGGCCTTGACAACCCATCCTCGGCAGTAGACGCGGAGACATGTCGCAATCGATGAGAGGATCACGAAAGTATAACCGATCGCAGCAATCTGCGTCGCCCGACTCTCGATCGCCATGGTGTTGAACTCGTGTGACAGAGAAGAAGAAAGAAGAACAGGGTGCAGCGAGTGGACTCTCTCTCCCAACTGAGCAAGCGGGCAACACCCCATCGATTATATATGCAGACATGGTAAAACACCACTCACTCGCCACAAGTCTCCGGATAACAATCCAGACCGGGATAGTTTCGTCCGTGGAGTGCAGGAGATGGAGACAAAAGGGGATTCCTGTAACAGACTACCCAAGCGGCGTGACCAGGAAAGCACGGCAATGATTTGCGTCTTATCTCGATACATCTTAGGTCGATCTTCACGACGGGGAAGCTAGCCCTGCTTGTATTGGCGCAGCCAGAAGGTTGGGAACTTTGAGTCAGGGAGCTTCGGACTTGGGCCAATCTGCCACGAGGAAAAACGCTCTGGCAAGTTTCTAGTTCTAGTGCTACTCGGAGCGCGGTTCCATAGTGATCTCGTCCCGGGGTCTAAGAGATTGGCTAGACTGGTAGCAATGCATTATTCCGGTAATAGCGTCGGAGAACCGGGTGATCTGCTTTGCGTTGGCCGAATGAGGTGAAGTGGCGGTTTGTGCTTGGACCTCTGTTACACAAGGAAAACTCTGTGCGTTGTGGGCTTCGGGGAACCCACAAAGGGTTTAAGCTCGAGAATAAGGGGAAGTGATTTATTTGCCTGATGGCTAGCTCCCAACAATTGCTTAGGCCTATTACATAGTGGCTTGAATGAAGTCGTTTAAGTGGCTGTTTTGCCTCTAACAGAAGTAATGCTAGACTCTTTTAGGTATGTAGATCGTCGTGGTACAGCCCACAAGGGCTCTAAATGTTGAATTCCGCGATGGAATAGGTAGTTCTGCCACAGCAGAAATAGGTATAAGACTTATAATTGGATATTCTTAAAGAAAAAGAGGATATTAATTAGACCTGATTCCGTTGATCTAAAAGAATTTCAAGTATATCACTTAACATTTGGTGCCCTTGGGGCCTGCAATCAATGTCTGTGAGCTGCATCGTAGATCGTAACAAAAGAGATCGAGCATCTCGGGAATATCGTCGGCGCGTCTGGCGATCATTCACTTGACCGAAACGCTTGCCTGCTAAGGCTGTCGAGCACAATTCAACATCCTTGGCATGCTTGAAGAAGGCTTCCAATAGTTTAACGCCCATCGCATGATGAGTGGATCGATCCATAGCTTTGACTCAGGCACTCTTAAGCTTAAGCCTAAGCCTGTGTCATGAGGCGAGCTGAGCAGCTAGTAAATGTGACTGATCATAGGGCCGATGCTTTAGCTGTTATTATGATCTCAAAGCAGGATGAAAGCTGTCCGTCAGTATCCGCAGTGAATTTCATGATCGGCGAGTTGGCATTCTAGGCCGGTTTTGCGAGTCATGAATTGACCAATGAAAAACGTTTCGGAGTCTCGCCATGATGGCTTTGGATTAAATGCTCCAGGCGTCGACTCTATATCCGAACTCAGCATTGATGGTGGCTTACTTGCCACATGGTTTGTTGAAACAATACGAATATTCAAGAGAACAAGACCAATCCCAGTCATTCATCTTATCTGCTTGAAACATTGTCAAAGCTGAAGTGGGTTATCAGGCGCGAAGGATTCGTGGCTGCTTGGCACTCGTGTGGAGTGAGGTTCTGGAATTTGGCATATTAGCCAAGAAAGGTTTGAGTCCTTAATTGATCTTGACCGGGGCAGGTCTAACTTAGTATGTACGTTCGCTAACCCAGGCTTGAGGAAGTCGACGAAGAAGACATCTGGTCGCACTTCGAAAGCCTCGTACTTGGCTGGTGCACTAAGACTTGTTTCTTCTCCCTCGAGGATCTTCCACGTCACGGTGTCCGAACCAAAATCATGAGAGATCTTCCATCCATTATCATAAGTATGTTCGAAGTATTCGCCCTGCAGCTTGCCGGATGCTGGCTTGAGGAGCTCCGCTTACGAGCCCAGCAGCGAGTGTACTGCAGAGAAGGGTCAATTTGAGTCAAACAACAATAGCGACAGGTATCGAGCTTAGATATTGCTTCCCACATTGCCATCAGGTTGACGCATGTCGCTACCATGGCAGTAAGAGAGAAGTTGCTCTATCATCGCCCGTCAGCTCGCCGACTCCTCGGAGTCAAAATCTCATACCTTGGTCTGCTGAACAGAGCCATGGCGCTCCAAGTTCTGTTCATCCTGGTTCTGCGAACCAAGATGTTTCTCATTGTCAACTGCAGGTGATGCCATATCGAGAGACATGTTGATTTCCAATTCGATGTCTGTGAGAGTATAACAACAAGAGCGTGCCCAGAACTTGATCTTCGTCTTGGTTATCATACTTCGGAGCCCCTGATCTGGGGTAACGGCAGACGCGGCAAGCATTAGACGTCTAGCGTGCTGCATTGGGGGAAAAAGTGCGTGTGGCGCGGTGTTCGATATCTTCACCAGGGGAGAAAGACTTTCCTAGAGCTTAGACTACGCCACGTTTTTCGACAAACGTTATGGTTTGCTGCCTGGGACTGATTCCGACGTAACCATAGATTGCAGATGTCCAATTCCGAGATCTTTCTCATTACCGAAATGTCTCCCATAGATACAGATATCTCATAGTGGTAGTTATAAAGGCACGGGAACAGATCGAAAGTCAGCTTTGATAAATGGCATGTAAGATTGAAAAACGCGAGTTTTGGGTTGTAGAACTGACGTTGAAGCAGGTGGACGATTTCCGAGGCGTGGTCGGTTAGGGTTTTGCAAAGCGTAAGGCTAAGCAAAAAATAACTTGAGAAGTAATAGGCTCACAGACTTAAAGAGTGTATTAGACGTCATTCAACCAGCAAAAAGGGGATACTATCGGTTTCACGCATAAAAGAAAAAAGGAGTGATCACGCTGGGGATCGAACCCAGAATCTTCTGATTCGTAGTCAGACGCCTTGCCATTGGGCCACGCGACCGGATTATTTATTATGCCAGACGTCTTAGAGTTTAGATCCATGGCGCTGCAGGTTAAGCTCAATCGAAACTCGCAAACGCTGGTGCTACACCAACTGATACGAAGGAGCAGTTTGTAGTCTACCTAGACCTCCTTTTGTGAGAACTCAGCACCTAGGCCTGCAAATAGCCAACCTTCCAAGAGATGCGAAGCCGAGAGCTTCTTCCGCGGGACTGATGTCGGTTGGTTCGACGGCGGCGATAGGAAACTTGCCATTGAATGAAAGCTTCTTCCTTCAAGTAGACGGTGGGTGATTTGATCGCGGTGACAAGAAGCATGCGACAGGTGGTGCCAAATCCAAGTAGCGGGAGTCTTGGTACTCGTCACTGGGGATTATCTCCACGTGCAACTGCGTTCCATCACCGAGCTCTATCTTCTATATAACAAATGTACACGAAACTCTACCAGCATCATATATAGGGCATTCGCGGCTTCTTCCCTATCATGCGCCTTCATTTACATTCCTTGGCCCTGTCATGTCTCACAAATAGTTGACAAAAAGGAAAAAGTCAACGTCTGCTGAGATCAGGCGGACGGTTACACACTCAACTCAGAGCCGGAGGCAATACTGTATGACCATGTCGTGGGACTACGCACAAAACCGCCAGTGGCTTATTAAAAAGCAAAAATGAGGATGTTGGTGGAATCAAACCACCTCTATTGGACGAACAGGGAATCGAACCCTGGACCACTCCCAGATGCGACAATCTGTAACTTGGACGGAACTTGCTAAGGGAGTATTATACCACTAAACCATTCGCCCAGGACTTGTTGTGGGATGTCGTATGTCTGATTTGAGATACCACGACTGTGAAGATCAACACATTCTCGTGGATGATAGTGGAAAGCTATTCCTGTTTTGAGTAGTATCGCGGTGTAAGTTCGCCAATCTGTTAGTGTTTAGTGCAGACATTGCCTAGTACTGCTCGACTGGTGAATCCTAACAGAGGAGAAGTTACATATAGATGAACCTGTGAATAGGTTGACTTACAGATACACTCTTAGATGAGTACTAAAGTTCAGTACACATCGTGTATACGTATCTATTCAGCTCATTCGCTGTATTATGAAGAATAGCTGGCCGGCGAGCTATCCCCAATCCCCCACTTGACCAAGCTGACTTGAAGAGGAGCAAAGATGCTTCAGGATGAGTTGGATGTTCCCTTTTCACGCCGAACAGGTGCTTGGAACACCTTCTGCAACTCGCATATCGTGATAACACATTTGCTAGGCACATTATCATCGGTAAATGCTTGGCCGCTATGGCCAGAGCTAGTATGTGATAACGCGCGGCATGTGATATCACCCTCCAACAATGCCTGCTGATTGGATATTAACAAATAAACGAAGTTGAAGACCCCTGCCAACCCCTCACTTATAATGTCTCACAAAATTTGGCGAGTCGTTCTTTGCCTTCATATTTGGGCCTGAAGCTTCTTTTAAACCCTCAATCCCATACATACCACGTCTCTTGAGCACTGTCAATCTTCTTTTGTACAGAAAAATGTCTTCGAGAACCTACCCAGCCTGGTTCTACAGGGTGCGCAGTCTGGTGCAAGAATGTCAGGCACGAGGCCAGGGCACTAGATATGGTGATCATGAACTACCTACCAAGCCCCAAGACTACGACGAAGATCTTTCCGAATGCTCCAATGACGATGAGGACTCTGACCAAACGTCAATACTGAGCGATATCTCTGGAACTGCCTCCAGCGAAGAGGTCCAGTATTACGCCATGAAGGAGGAGCGAAACGAACGAAAGGAGGAATTGAGATATCAGGGGACCGGGCAGGGGTCGAACCAAGACGATGAGGAATGGTCTGAAGAGGCGGAGATCCAACAGGAGTTGGAATGGGAAGAGAAGGAGATTCAGCCGATCAAAGAAGCCCTCACCAAAGCACAACGGTCATCGCGAGCGAATTCTGAATCCCTCAAAAAGCTAGGAGGCAGACTTTTTAGACTTTGGTCTACTGACCACATAAAGTACTGCACTGCTGAGGTTGCCCCGACAAAATACATTGAGTTCTATGACCCCGAGGACTTCCGAACATTCAACTGCACCCCAGGCGATACAATAGACGGTCATATCTACATGGTGTCGACTGACGCGTGTGACATTGATCCGTTCACGCCCCCGAGAATCCCCAGCCTTAAAACTGTTCGGCTTGAGGGAAATCAAGCCCGTCACACTTTTGATGTCCAGTTTTTTAGTGACCACCACTTGATACTCAAGATGCCCAAGGATTTGGTGTTTTATAGGCAGGAAATAAGTCCGCCCCCGGAAGCTCCGGATGTCTTTACCTACTATGGTATCTGCGAAGACTATTCGGACAGACAATTCTTCGCAAAGCAGCGAAGAGAGGCTCGGGGAGAACGACGTCGTTCAGCATCTCCTGCCTGATTAGGCGCCTATGATAGATCGATTATTCCTGTAGGGTCCCTGGTTTTCGTTCATTCTCAATTTCTCACGATGGCCTTCTCATCTGCTTCTTCATGTCGCGAAAGTTCGGATGATCATGTCGGTTTCTTGATGAGATTTGGTGCAACACAAGGGACCGAAGTACGAGACGCAAAGTAGGGCAATTATCAGTAAACGCTCCTCATCCGTGACTGATCGCTGCAACTATTTGTCTCCCTCACTCTGAATATGTCATTCCGTCTTCAGTCTCTCGCACAGGTCACCACGGCAACCTGCATTCACCGCTTGGTGGATGTTGATGCTCTTCAGCAAATGTATTATCGTATGTATCCGTGATCCCATTGAATTCGGCGGTGCCTTGCAAGTCGTAGTCACAACACAGAGCTTATCAGAAAGCACGGAGTAATGTCGATCTTTCTGTATTACGAGGTCAGAATAGGTTACATAGACCGGCTGAATGCAGGACAATTTATAAACTCAATAAACGAACCTGCTCAAACTTTCTCATTACTAGCCCAAGAAGGACTGCCAGTATCTACGTGATGTGATTGAGATGTTATTGAACATCCAACACGGGGAGAAGGTTATGGGATTCAGATCCCCGTCTGATACAACCAACCACTGCGGGTGCTGCTAGTGCCTCTCACTATCTTTACCGCATAACGCTTTCAGCAGTAGGGCAAAAAGGGGATATATAAATAAATATAAGGCCAAAAGGGCGGTTCGATGTATGTCGGATAATATGAAATATATACTGTTATTGGGCTTGAACATGTTATTTAGCCCTTGTTTTCTCTTTGCCACCTAAACTGGAGGCAACTGAAACATTTGTTCACTCTATGCTTGTTGAGCCTTAATGCTGGTTAGAGTATATCCATTGGGGCTGCCTGTGGAAATAAAGAGGTAATCTCCAACATTGGTTCTATTCTGGTAGTAAAACTGGTTGTTCGCACTCTCGCCCGGAACGGTAACGCAAGTAGTTGTGCCACTATCGTCGTCGGTAGTGCAATAAACCCTGGGGGCTGTGCACGAAACGGTGCCGTCGTTGATCTGACAGTTCAGATAGTCGTAGTAGTTATTAGGGCCGGTGTTACCTGCCTGGCAGTTGGCAAACCGAGGGGGAGTATCCGTGGAGGAAGAAAATATGTAGTATGCGCAGAGATAGTTGCCGCTGACGGTGTCTTGAAGTCGGCCGGTGGCAGTGTCGAGTGCATACGACCGAACTGCTAGACTGCCGACGGTGGGGTTGATGACGACCAAGCTACCACCTTGGTTTGTACCTTGGATGGGATAGTTGTTGACGGAGCCACTACCGCCGACAATGATGTAAGTTGGGGTGGATTCGGGAGCAATGCTGGTACTCTCGGCTGCGGTCGTGGTGGTGATGTCTGCGGTGGTAGTGTCGGCAGTGATAGCAGTAGTGCTGAGCTCCAGGGCGGTCGTATCAGACAGCAGTAGCGGTGCTCAGTGCAGTTGTCGTTGGGTCCGATATAGCGGCGACAGAAGTTGTCACAGCATCTATTGGTGGGAACAATCATGATCAGCCACTACCGTTCAATAGTCTGACTTGGCATTTACCATGCTATAACCTATCAGAAGTTTTGGGCTTGCAAGGACCCGCAAGCGCGGAGTCGACAATAAGGCCAATGGCCAACAGAAAGACGTTGGAGCGCATGATCTGATCGTTCACGAAGGATTGACTGGGGCGAGATGTGAATCAATTGAGACTAGAGAACAAGGGACGAAAGAGTAGACAAACGAAACCAGCTGCAAAGAATGGTTTCGAACAAATTCTCACCCCTGATGATTTGCAAGCCATCTCATTTCCCAAATCAATAGTGTACTTTAGTCTGCTACTAGATCGGGTCTGAGGTTCAATATTTGGTGGAAGAGGCGCAGAGCCCCCTGTAATCTAAATTTGGCACTGAACAATCATCTGTACAGATCCCGCGGAGTGGTAAGTTAGTTCCGCAGACGATTGGAAGACATCACAACAAAAGTGTATGGAGCCCCAAATTATATAAAAAGACAGTCAATCGACAGTCACAAGGGAATAGAGCAGATTCCAGCTGTTCATATTGCAAAAATGGAATCTTTGATGAGACTGGGACTCGAACCCAGGAGGATTGCTCCACCAGGAAATTGGTGTTAAGGTTGACCTTAACCTGGCGCCATAACCAACTCGGCCATCTCACCCAAGCTAGTGCTGATGCTTCGACGGCTCAGAAACAATGTCTACTACCCTGACACTACCCATTTCAGCGATTAATTCAACCAGTTCCATGATGCTCAAGAACATAATCTACATCTTTATCTCCCCGGCCTGACAGATTGACCAAGATGCGCTCAGATGGAGGCAGTTGCGCTGCCAATCGAATGGCAAATGCGATTGCATGTGCGCTCTCTAGAGCAATGATGATACCCTCGCTCTTTGCCATGCGGAAGAATGTGCTTATGACCTCATCGTTGCCAACTGTAGAGACTGATATACGCCCAGCGTCATGAAGCATTGCCATCTCAGGCCCGATACCAGGATAGACTAGCCCGGAGGCTACGGATGAAACAGGTGCAGGCTTGCCTTCATCTTGTTGGAGAACCAGCGTCTTTGCGCCATGCAATGTACCTGGTCTACCGTATGATAGTGTCGCTGCATGCTCGCCGAGTTCCTCAGATCGTCCCAACGGTTCCACCGCATGCAACTTCACTTCTGTATCATCAATGAAAGCAGAGTATATTCCCATCGCATTGGATCCACCAGCGACACACGCGACAACATACTCAGGCAGAGCACCATTGCTCATGGCGAGGAATTGCTCTCGAGCTTCTTTGCCGATCACGGATTGAAAGTCTCTCACAATCAATGGGAATGGATGCGGCCCAATCGCCGAACCAATTGCATACAGCGCATGCTCTCGCTGTTCAATATACGCATTGAAAGCCGAGTCACTTGCTTCTTTCAGCGCAGACTGGCCTGCTGTAGCAGCAACAACTCTTGCTCCAAGAATTTTCATTCTACCAACATTAGACTTCTGCTTCTCGGTATCAACGCCGCCCATATGAATCTCACACTCAAGACCAAAATACGCCGCTGCAGTTGCGAGTGCAACACCGTGTTGACCAGCTCCCGTCTCAGCGATGAGCTTAGTCTTCCCCATTGCTTTGGCGAGAAGTGCGAAGCCAACGCAGTGATTGATCTTGTGAGCGCCTGTATGGTTCAGGTCTTCACGCTTGACGAAAATCTGAGCACCACCGACTTCTCGGGAAATG
This sequence comes from Fusarium miscanthi, assembly GCA_014898875.1. NCBI lineage: Eukaryota > Fungi > Ascomycota > Sordariomycetes > Hypocreales > Nectriaceae > Fusarium > Fusarium miscanthi. Next base: position 16,724 of record JAAVUA010000064.1, read on the forward strand.
TTCTCGAGATGGTGGATTGGTGTTGGGCGGCCTTGCAGACCGATGCGGACTTTGTTGAGCATTTGGTTGAACGAGAATGAGTGGCGGAGTTCTAGGTACTTGGTGGCTAGTTCTTCGAGTGCTTGGTGAGCTTCGGGTGGGTAAAAGTTACCACCAAATTGGCCGTAGTAACCGTTTTGATCTGGGTAGCTGTCTGAGTGAGGTTGATGAATGCTTCCCATGATGACAGTGAGGGCAATGAATAGATAGAAGACTTGAGGTGAATTAGAGAAGGATGGTACCAACCAGCCATAAAGTGGTAGGAATACCAGCTATATATAATGTTTTCTAACTAACGGTGCCAAGTCACGCACGTCATCAAATGTTAAGGAGTTCATTCGCAGGGCGCATTCTTACAGTCAGGGTGCAGCTTGACATGAAGGGTGCAAACTAGCGCCATCAAGATGCCGTCACTGCCAACCGTGACGAACGCAAAGGATTTATCCCATAAAATCGTACTGAATATAAAATAAAGCTAACCCAGAGCTGACTAGGAAATGAACTCTTTGATAGCATCAACAAAATAGCTCTCGTTCTCTAAGTACATTACATGCCCCGAGTCTGGCACGGTGACAAGCTTGAATTCACCCTCAATACCCTTCTCCTGCGCAGTCTTGACAACCAAATCCCTCATCATATCCACTAATGGATTGAGGTGCGCATCATTCTCTCCTTTGACAAACATGATCTTGTCACAGTTTTCCAAAAGCCGAGGCACAAGCGGTCGCATGTCAAACCGCTTATTCTTCTGCAACGTCATCATTGCACGCAAACCATCGAGACTCAGAGTTGAACTCGCAAGTTTGAGGCGTTCATCTTGGTCAGGATGCTCATCAAGCCACTCTTTACTGGCCCAGCCATAGTGCATTTGCCTAATGACGTTCGCAGTCGTCCCATCTGCCTCAGCCAGAGCGCGCATCTTGTCGAAGTATTCAAGTGGCATTATCTCGAGAGCGCCGAAAGACGCAGGAGGACATGCGCAGTAAGCAAGGTTTTGGATCAATCTTGGGTGACGGCAGGCTAGGTAGACGCCGCTGGCTGCACCAAGTGAGACGCCGACCCAGGCGCAGATGCTGTCGATGTGCAAAACACGAAGGAGTTCATCGATGTCGTTGATCAGTTCTTCCATCTCGACGTTGTCGACGTCTTTCACAGGAGTGCTTTGACCGTGGCCAGGATGGTCGTAGCTTAGGACGCGGTAGCCTGATGAGGCGAGCCGTTGAGCGACGGGCTGATACAGAGTTATATCAGCGCCGAAGCTGTTTGAGAGGACAATCCACGGGCCATTCTGTGATGATTGTGCGATACTGTAAGTTACCTTGCGGCTTGTGGAGAGGACAGCGCATTTAATGATGCTCTGAGCAGAGGCCATTGTGGTGCGATCAACGCAACGGATCAATATATGGTAGATGCTTGGGGCACAAAGCGAAATGAGTTGAGCTGTAACCAAACTCAGATATAAGCACCCGGATACTTATTCTCCGCCGGATAGTTCTTTGCATTGTACGGCTTTAAATGTCTCCGAGCATAAGCTGACGGATCCTTCGTACTTCAGTACTCAGTCCATGGTCAGCAAAACCTGCCAATGATGCTGACCCTCTTTTCAGCAATTGATTGGCTGCGCAGATGCAATTTGTAATTTTCGCTTGACATTCTTACAAAGTAGTTTATAGCTCAAACAGTAACCAAGCAACCTCGCAGGTAATCCTCTACATCTCCCGTCTTAGACAGAGGCGCCATCATACCAATATATCCATCCGGTCTCACCACTGCAACAACACCGTCATCCTTTGACACACCCAAGACTTTGTAGACGTCCTCCTTCTTTGACACTCCATAAGTTCGCATCTCGGCAAATGTCTTTACCCCCGCTGGCAGATCAGTCCACTCGAATCTTGAAGTGAGTGGATGTATCACGATGGGGGCTACGGTGCCTTTCGGGAACTTTTGCAAAATATCGACGGATGACTGTAAAGCTGACTGCGAAGTGCCGGATTTGTCGAGCAGGTCATTGCTTGTGAAGACCAGGATGTAGTAACGGCCAGTCGGTGGCATTTCTGGAAAATAAGTCAGTCCCTCGGCGTCCAACCTAGTGATTCAATCTTGTGACAACATACCATCTTGCAGATAACGAGCAGTAGCATCAGCATAGCGCTTCACCTCAACATTAAGCAATCGTCGTCCTGGTGTCAAGGCGCCCAGGAGTGGATCTCCCCGGAACAAGTTACTCTTCGCATCCAACTCCCTAATCAATCTACTCTCCTTGTACTGGAGTCCACAACCACTAGTGAAACCGCTTCCCTCACTGAAGACTCGAAGGAACTGTTCATGGGTGAGACCGGAGGTCTCGGCATCTGCTGATCCGATGCGACCGGAGAACATGTGCGAAAACTGAGCGTCGAACTCGATGAGTTGGCGGGCTATATCAACACGCTCCTGTGAGAAAGTTTCGAGGATAGGATCTACTCCAGAATTATCTTTAGGAGTTAGGCCGTGAATCTTGTGGACTAGCTTCCAAGCCAGATTGTAAGAGTCCATCATCGAGACGTTCATGCCCTGGCCAGCCTTGGGGCTGTGAGTATGGCAGGCTGCATAAGGTTAGCATCGTACCAGCTAATGTTGTTCAGTCAGGCTTACCATCTCCAACAATGAATACTCTTTCCACTCCATCAGAGGTCTTAGCAGAGAATCTAGGGGCCATGCGCTGTCCGATTTGATAAGCCGCCCACCAATCCGGCTCGGTCCCCTCTTTGATCTTGATCTCATACGGCGCAAACACCTGCCTCGCCTGCTCAAAGATGTACTCCAACGTAACCGCGCCACGTCGCTTCTTATCAGCAGACTTTTTATCTGTCCCAGTATCACCGCTGGTATCAACCTCCTCAGCAACTTGGACGTAAAGACGAGTGAGATACTCGCCCGTTGCAATCTGTTCTCTGGGAATGACCATGACAGAGCCAGCGTCTGAGTGAACTGCTGATCGTTTGCGAATGTCGGGAAAGTTTGTGTCGGCGACGAAATCACATACACCCCAGATGTGATCTGTTGTTTCGCCTTCGAGCTCTAGGCCCATGCACTTGCGGACTTTCGATCGTGCACCATCTGCGCCGATGAGATACTTTGTTCGAACGGTGCCTTGTTGAGTTGATCCGTCTGCAAGATCTTGTTCATATTTGACAACGATGGGGAATTCAGAATTGGCGTCGTCGACTGTGTACTCCAGGAAACGATGCGATCGTCGGATGCTATTCTTGCCGGCATAAAGATGAAGGTTCTCTTCCAAGATCCGCTCAATGCGGCCTTGATGGATGGTAACCTCGAACGGGAACCGAGCAGGGACATTAACATCAGGTGCGAAACTAGTCCTCTCAATTCCAGTGGTATGAGAACCATTGCCGTTGGAGTTTGCGTTTGATTGCACAGGGTTCCAAAACGCCACCTCCTCCATGTGGCAGCCCTCGCTGATGATCTCACTTGCTATTCCTAAGCTTTGGAATACTTCGAGAGTTCTTGGCTGGAGTCCATCGGCCTGACCCGCTTTCAGTGTACCGGGCTTGGAGTCGAGGCAGAGAAGTGAGGCTTCTGTGATGCCATATCTTGCGAGCAGCAAGGTGGCAAACAGGCCTGCTGGTCCAGCCTGAAATACACGTGTGAGGATACATAGTTCTGTCAGTGGGAGCTGTGACTTACACCAATGACGACCACTTCCTTATGTTCTTCAGAGACATTGGACAGATCTGGCTGTTGAGAGAGTCGGGGTAGTGGTAGAGCGCGCGAAGGGAGGATTCTCTGGTCCCTCGCTGAGTTGGACGTTTCTTGGAAGACGGGCATGATGAGTATTCAAATTGTAAGATTCAATAAACAATGAATGAAAATGAAACCTTCCCATCGTTCAGAGTCCTTTAACTAATGTTTATCAACTCACAGGGCACGATGCACCGCTTTTCTCGGCAGTCATCAATTCCGGCAGTTTCTCCGATTTTCCGGCCAAGTCCGGAACTTTGTTTTATCGGCAGTTTTTAGCGCAACTGCCGGGGGCTGGGGTACCTTTCCCACTTCTCATGGGGGGCGGAAGTCCGGAAATCCTCACTCTCACAAACAATGACAAGTTCCGGGTCTTTACCAGGTCGACGAAATCTACCGCGGGCGTCGCATGCGTGCCAGAGATGTCGCGCGAAGAAGGCGAAATGCGATCAGCAGCAGCCTTGTGCTAATTGTGTGAGACATGAGTGGGATTGTGTCTATGGGCTGAGGAGGAAGAATGCCAGGGCGAGTACTGTTTCGGTGCTGAACGAGCCGTCGCCATTGTCTTCATCGCGACCTTACCATGATGAGACGCCGCAGCGTAGTGAATCGTTGGAACAGGCTCACTCATCGGGTCGTATAGGTATAGTGACCAATGTTGCCTCGCATTGCCTGCCACTGACAGCTCCTTTGGGTAGACGACGGTGATGTCGTAGGGGACATTAATCAACATACCCATGGCACTGAGTTCTACGGCACATCTTCCAACTTTGTGCTACTCAATCAATTCTTCGTGTATGCCCAGAAGAATCTACCGCCTGGTCACCCAAGCTCCAACAGCGATACCGGTTTCCTTTCTACCAGTGCTCATGAATCGAATGTCACAGGACACGGCCTCGTGACACGATCGCCAATTTCCATTGTCAATCTCCTTTCTGACCGAGAAGTCTTGGAACCTCCTTCAAGACCAAAGACTCCTCCAACGCGAGCAGGGGCCCATGATGAAATGCAAGCGCGTTCGACTCTAGAGACGAGACAGGGAACCGAGGGACTGGAGGACTCTGTTCATCATGATCGTCCCGCGGCTACCAGCCAAAACAGACCATCCTTGGACAACTCACTATCATCATCGAAGCAAAGGCTAGAGCGCGAATACATCAGGCAGTTCTTCAACAACCTTCACCATCTCCATCCCATGCTAGATCCCGTAGCATTTACCAAGCGATGCGAAGAACTGGTATGGGGCTCTCAGACCTCAATGGAAGGCAACAAGACTCAGCGTCATTTATTTGCACTATACCATATAGTCGTCGCTGTCGGTGCGATCGTTGCTGGCTCTTGTATCACTCAGGACTTTGAGCGCGACATCAATGTCTGCATGAAACTTCCAGCTCAAGGACAAGACTTTAATCCTTCTCGATTAAGCCAAGAACTCTCGAAGAAGTACTTCCGGAAGTCCAGGATGTTGCTCGGAGATGTGTTTGAAGTTTGCTCCTTAGAGAGCGCCCAGGCACTTCTCCTCATGGTATGTGGCCCTCAGTCTCAGTGAAACCGGGAAGCTAACCCAGTGAAGTCTTTGTACTGTCAGAACTCCCTCAAACCTCACGCTTGCTACATGTACTGCGGCCATGCCGTCCGCACAGCACTCGCCATCGGTATCGCAAGAGAAACTCCATCCAGCTCGATTGAGGACCGCAAAGCAGCACGAAGAACGTGGTGGTGCATTTACTCTCACGAGATTGACATGAGCTGCAGTGCAGGTCGTCGCGATAGTCTCGGCAAACCTAGGAATTACCAGATCGATCTGCCTCATATCAGAGGGCAAGATGTTGCGACATCGAACCAGCCTGATCTGGAAAATTGCAGTGCGGCTATGATCAATGAGATGGTTCATTTCGCTGCTGTCCTTCGGCGCATCTCGAAGGAACTATACTATGACTCCAAGGGTCTGACTTTGCTGCAGAAGTCCGCTGTTGCGAAGGAGCTCGATCGCCTGCTTGACGACTGGAAAGCTAAGCTACCTCCTTATCTGGACTTTACAGCCCTATCATTTCGTGAACAAGAATGGGCAGCCAAACAGAAGCTTGTACTTCATCTCAGATACCTCAACGCAAGAATTGTTCTCCATCGCCCCTTTCTCGAACAGCCTATGCTCACGGCAGAAGCTAACATGTCTACTCATGCTGAGTTATGTCTGGATGCAGCACGGAAGACGATTTGCCTCATGTATGATGCTTATGCAAATCGACACTACTTCCGCACTTGGTGGTACAACTCTACCTACACTCTTTATGCCGGGATGATCGTGCTGTATATCATTATGCTTGGTCCTACATCGGTCCCATTAGAAGACCTCCTCGCCGATGCTGTCAAAGCGCACGACATCCTACAATCGATGGAGGAAGCTACTGTCGCTCGAAGAAGTGCGAGTCTGATTCAGGAAGGACTAGAGGTAGCGCGAGCGTGCGTACAGCGGCAACAGAGCAGGCCGGATGGTGATGCTGAACCGCCGTTCTTCGATGGTACACAGGGTGACTTGAGCAGTATTGCAGATCAGTTTTCTAGTGCTGTTTCGGGACAGGATCATGCGTTGTTAGCTTCGATCATTGATCCGAACTTGCTGCAAGATTTCATGGCGGCGGATCAGGATGCTCTCGGATTGGGGTTTGAGATGCCGTCTTTGGATGGGTTGTACGGGGAAGCATTGGATGTTGATACTATGTCAATGATGCCCTGAGTCGAAGAAAGTCGAGCAGGCATTAAAAGTGTATGTGAATATTTGATGTAACAAAATTGAATGGTTCATTATGTAGCTGTATTCTGCTAGCTATAGCGCACCTCGCGACCAATATCAGAGAGACTGTCCACTATGCCTACACAACTCTCTAATCGACATCCGGAACAGGTAGATCATCAATGAATCTAAACTTCCGACCCAACTTCGCCATTGCCTCCTCAGCCTTCTCCCTCCTAAGTTTCGCAGCCGCTTCATCCGAGACGAGGACGAAGTCATACGTCATCAAGGCAGAACCGATTTCGACACCATACTTCTTCGCCATTTCTTCGTCTTCAACCTTCTTGATGCTAACGATCAACGAGTCCTTGACACCAAACACGGCATCGGTAGTCTCGTAGGGGTCGTCCTTGAGGTAGAGCGCGCTATTGTTCCCCTTCTGTTAGTGCACAGCAGAGCATGGGGACTAATGGAAACTTACGTGATCAAAGGATCGTACCCATCTTTCTTAAACATGAAGTGCATGTGGCTGGGTCGATAGCAGTGTCTCCCCAGTACTTTGAGTAACTTTCCGACAGGTCCGTCATGAGGAATGGGATATGGCACAGGTACAATAGCCTTGAACCAAAAGTCTCCGTTATCGTCACTCGTCAGCACAGCTCGCCCATCCGGGCCAGTCCGATCAGCGTGTTGAACGTCGTAGAAGCCCTTGGAATCAGTCTCCCAGACGTCAATCTTGGCTCCGGGAATTGGTGAACCATTGGCATCCTTGAGGGTACATAGAACAAGAAGAGGTTCGCCATCTGTATCTTGGGAGATCAGACTTCCCTCTTTTACATGCTCGGCCTCATGTGTATGGAAAGGTCCCAAAACTGTGCCTTCAGTGCTGCCCTTCGGTTTCGGATGGTCAATTGAGTCAACCAAAAGTGAGAGGCCCAGGACATCGGATAGTAAAATAAACTCCTGTCGGACATCGGTGCAGATCTGGCCAACTTGTGTCAGGAATTGGATTGCCGTCATCCATTCATCTGTAGTGAGTCTTGTTTCTCTCGCCAAGTCATGCAAATGTGTGACAACTCGTTCAAGAATATACTTCAGTCGCAGACTACTGCACTGAGAGTTGATAGCGTGCACATTCTCAGTGATGTTATCGATAGTGAGATCTTTCAGATTAACAGGGGCCGCCATGATGAGTATGAATATGATGGGGATAAATGATAAATAATTGTACAATGACTTCTGGCCTCCAATGTCGTTCCACCTCAACCAATTTATTATTTCTAAACCCCGCGTTTCAATACGTCGTCGTTGTGGGGACGGTGTGATCCGAAGCTCGGGACCCGGGTTATGAGATGTCGGAAGATCTCCACACCCCGGAAGTTGAGGATTTCCGACAGCCTGACACAATCATCGGCAGTTCCAGCGTCGGATCGGACACGTCATTGGCTTGATCAGTCAGCGGAGTTTGCTGCGTCGTCGTTGGTCACCAAAATCCTTCCCATGTGAGTTGTAGGGTAACTGTAGCTCCACAACATGAGAAACAATGTTATCAATTCTAGGCATAGGGGAGGCATGGGTTTTCGAGGAAAGTATTTAATCATGCTGGCTGAGTTCGTCTGTCTTGTCACGCATCGAATTTGAGTGCAACGCCGTGCCTTGGGCATCATCATGTGGCTTTGTTGAAGATTCAGTGCTTAACCCGTCGACAATTTACAAATAATAGCCACCATTAAAACAATAACAACAACATGGGTCGACTAGGGGAAACCTTACCTTCATTTTGGCCTCGGCAAATACTATCTACATAAGCGCCATCTTCAAAACCTACTGATTGAAGACACAAAGCTCGTACGGCTCACACACTGACGACGCGACTGAGAACTTGGTTTGTGGACGCATTTTCTGAGGTGCTTGAGTATTAGTCAGCAAATACGAGGTCGCGTGGCCCAATGGCAAGGCGTCTGACTACGAATCAGAAGATTCTGGGTTCGATCCCCAGCGTGATCACTCTTTTTGCTTTATCATGCTTTTTCTGATCGCGACTGTTTCACAGGCTGCTTTCAATCATGGCTCCCTTCATCACCCGCGCAAGGAGTAATTCACTCCGCTGAATTGACTTTCTAGAAGCCTTCTTAGGCTAAAGTCCTCACAGAAAAGCGGGGAACGGAAAAGGGATCACCTCGGGAAAAATCCCCTTTTCACTGTTAGCATCGTTTCAAGTTGCGTAAAGGTTAAATACAAGGGCCGTGGCATAATCGAGGTTAATTAAAGACAGACGTGTCAGGATGCCAAGCGGTGACTTCACCATTGGAGGATATACATCTCTCCACCGCGGGGAGTCTGCCCGACAACCGAACTCAATATACCCATGGGTATCCGTGGATCTTTGACTTCTGTAGTACTCGGAGGACTATCCTCCGAGGATAATATAACTTTATACCGTACCTTGCTCAAGGGTGATGAACTTTGTTCCTCGCCCTCTTCACTTCGTGTCCTATTCATCAAAATGCATGGTAAACTACTCAGTGTGCTTCTGGGCTCTGCCGTTTTGGCAGCACCCAGCCAAGCCGTCAACCTTTTCGTAGCTGACTATGGCGGCAATCTGAGCACTCTGAGCCTCAACGAATCCGCGAAGGGCTTCGATCTCTCCGTCACCTCCAAAACGACCGACTGTTCTCCCGGACCCAATTGGCTCACTCTTGACAAGCCCAACAACGTGCTTTATTGTCTGGATCGCGGTCTCAACTTCCAACCGCCTGGATCATTGAACTCGTTCACTATTGGAGACAAGGGTGTTTTGAAGCACGTTTCTCGCGTCAAGTCCATTGCAGGAGGCGCTGTTGCAGGAGAGATCGTTACTGGAGCAAACGGAAAACGAGGTTATTTCAGTGCTTCATAGTAGGTTATCAACAATCCTGGGAATTGAAGTTACTCACATGCCGTAGCACTCCAGGTGTAGCATCGCTTTACAGCCTTGGCGACAAAGGCACAATTGTCGGTACCGCGCCGCTCCAAGAGCTTACCACCAAGATCAGCCAGACTGGCCCCATTGCAGACCGCCAGGAAGCAAGCCATCTTCACCACGTCATTATTGACCCTACTGGGAAGTATGTCATTACACCCGATCTTGGTGGTGATGTCTGCCGCGTCTTTACTTACGACAAGAACACTCTTGCTCCCATTGCTGAGGTGGGCAGCTTGAGCGCTCCTCGTGGTTCTGGACCCCGCCATGGATTCTTCAGAATCATGGCGAATGGCGAGACTTTCTTCTTCTTCAACGGTGAACTTGACCAGAAGGTGTACTCTTACAGCGTCAAGTACACCCGCACTGGCCTCTCCTTCACAAAGGTCTTTGAGATTCCATCACTGAACGCTAGCTTCCCCCCTAACACTGCTCCCATCAGCGAAATCGCCATGAGCGTAAGTACCCTATATTCCTCTTGAGAACCATACTGACTTTCATTCAGCCCGACCAGCGTTTCGTGATCGTCACAAACCGCGAGAATTCTTTCGCCAACTCTCCCCAGCGTGGATCTGGTCCTTCCGACACCCTCACGGTTTTCCAGATCAATGAAGATGGCACTCTGAAGCCTATCCAGGCTGTCCCATCTGGCGGATACCTTCCCCGTCAATTCTCATTCAACAAGGCTGGTGACAAGATCGCGGTTGGTCATCAGGTCAACCAGACAGTTGTCATTTGGAAGCGCGATGTCAAGAGTGGCAAGATCATCACGGAGCAGGAGGGCGGAAAGCTGGCCCAGGTCAAGCTTACCGGAGACGTTGTGGCTACTATTTGGGATGAGTAGGGAAATCAGACAGTCTAAGTAAGCTTTATCGAAAGCTACGCCGCGTTACACGTTTTCCAGTCGTATTCGTCACAAGACGGCCAACACAGTCAACTCCCGTAACCAATACCTCGAGTGACAGACACTTCAGTTTCATTTTCATGCATGACATTGGAATTCTTGGTTAATGTAATCGCTGTAAGCCGACATATAGAAGTATACACTGTAGTGTTTCGGCTGAGCACTGTCGAGCTTAACACTGTCGAACAGATGTTTACCATGACAGTGACCGACAGCTGCCAACTCGCATGCGTACATCTATCATAGCACTGAGCACGTGATCCGCTGAGATCGCCTTGGTTCAGCATTTGTTTGTTTTGCCTTCGCTTCCGTCCTCCTGGACAATATCACTTATCAATCCTTGTTTTCAATACAATCAGAATTGCTTCAACAAACCTGGATCTCCCCATCGCTTTCACCTCACGATTCCTGTCGCTCAGCATGCCCTTGCCTCTTCAACAGCCGCACAGTCTCTGCGCATCGACGAACCCGGGTAACACTGGCTTCTTCTCGCAACCTTTGGTTGCTGCCGATGCAGTCCCGAAGTGAAGGCGTGCTTATATGTTTGAGTTTCTCAGATGGATGCGCCCAGAAACCCGTTCACGCGAATTAACAAATCTCCACAAGGAATGCAAAAAGATGATCCACACCTAGTTTGTGAAAGAGTTCAACTTGCACACCCGTGGCCGTTTCCATGACTACATTGTAGACTTTTGGGTCTGGGCCATTTGGTGTAGGTTCTCAACCACAACTAGTGTGATTTGATTGCTTACTTTCGCTACTAGTCAAAAAAATTTCCCCGTTCCCGATCTTCCCCTGGCGATATGTTGGGGGAGCGCCTATGGGTCGTTATCTAGATCGATGGAAGGGCAAAACGAAGGAACTTCAGATTCACATACTTGAGCGACTTGGCCCCCATGGACCCCAAAGATGGAGGAAGAATAAGAATGCTGTATGGCTGACGTCACTATTCCCCGCTGAGGACATTCTCAGAAACCCTCAGCCTGAGATCAAGTCGGAAATGGAAGATGGAGATTGCGTTGATCAACTTCCTGACACCACTAGCGAATGCGGACCACAGAATTCTCAGCACCGGTCACCGGAGCCTCAGCAACAAGAGACATGGTACGGGCCGTCAGAGCCTCACAACAACGATGAGGCGCCCGTTGACCAGGATGGTGAAGACTGCCCAGGGGAGCCTTCGCCGCCAGCCACCCCCGTACAAGATGCACACCTCTCACAAAGCCCTCAACTGCGAAAGCGAAAGGCAGTCCGATCGAACTGGGAGAACAACGTTCGCAACGATCGCTCCCCAAGTATACAGATGCAGAACCTTTACCCTACCACCGAAGACTGGAATCTTTCCCAACACCGAGACGACCATCTTGAGCATGGCCACCAGGGCAATCCCTTCACACCCCATCGACACCGAGTACCTTCCGCAGAACCGGTCAGCGCTCTCTCTCTTTCTCTCCAACGATTCGCCAACATGAGCGCCAGCTTGCATTGTGTAGAGGACGAGAATTTCGACGTCGAAACCGTCGGCTGGCTGGTCATGGGTCTCGGAGCCGATGAGTGTCGAAGACGACTGTTTTACTTTTACCACCATACGACAGTGGATATATGGTATTGCTTGGGAGATGTATTGTCGCAGCAACTACGCCACCTGATGGAACTTGGGTCATCTCAGGAGGCATGTACTTCCCATGGGCTATCGTGCAAACGAGTGATGGTAGTCAAAGACGAACTTGATTGTCGACGTCTTCGTTTCGAATCAGTTCATCGAGACGAGTGATGGACTGGAAGCACAAGGCAGTTTGTGGAATGAAGTGTATGATAACAGGTTTCGCATATGAGCAATCGATGCTTGAGGGAAGTTGGAGTTTGGTGCCTACATGTCAGGGACGATTTTCAGATGATATGGATGTGCTTTCTATCTTGGCAGTGAAGCGACAACATGGAATATTATGGCTATGCGGCGGTATGATACTATTTACAATTTATAATGTATAATGTTTATTATTAAATCCCTATTTCTGTTCAACGATCGATCTTGTGTCCAAGAAACAATATTTCCAATCATTTGGTACAGTTGGTGATGATTATCTCTAAAGCATTCTAGCTGATATCATGAAGACAAAATGGTGTCAAGAACTACTGGAATGCTCTCCCGACACAGGGACCGGCTCCGTCTCAAACGAGGCCTCCTTCAGGTATCTGTGTCTTGCTCCAACTACCCACCAAACACCGGAAAATAGAAACGTTGCTCCGACAATGAGGGCGGCCCAGTTCATGTTCCCAATGTTTTCACCTGTGACTGGAAGATACAGCGGCATACTAGTAAGGAGTCAGCAATGATTTCTCGCTGGGCGCTTCGGTGAGGTAGTACGAACACATAGATGACAACAGTCAATGAGGCCCAGGCAACAGAAACGTAGTTCACAAAATATCCCCATCGGCCAAGATCAAAGTGAGGGCGAGGGGGGAGAATAGAACGACCTCGGACAAGAGCCTATTGACAGAATCAGCGGCGTAGTAATGCCATGAATGAGTAGCACTCACCACCGTAACTGGTATCGCATAGGCAATGGCAAAACAAACACCTGCACCACTGACGATAGCGTTGTAGGCGAGTTCACTGCCTAAAGAGATGAGACCAATGATGACTTCAACGACCATGATGGCAAAGATAAAGTTCAAAGGAATCTGCAGCTTATGATCGATCTTCTGGAGGCGATGGGACCATGGGAATGCCTTGTCCTCCGCCATACGCCAGCCAAGACGAGAACACGAAGACAGGATGCCAGTGCATACAAGAAGCTGAACAAGTAGTACTTTAGCCATCACGACCACGAACTGAGGTGGGTTGACTTACGTTTACGACACCAAACACTATTGCGACGTAGATCCCGGCATACTCATTTCCTGCTACGTCTGAAAACCAAGTGACGTATGGTGACCTAATCATAAGCTTGAGTGACAACAATCCGGGCAAGGGGGACTTACAGTGCTGTCACGTACTCAGTATAATTGCCGCAGCAGAACAGTAGGATGAGATCAGTGACGATGGTAGCAACGCCAGAAAGGACCATGGACCAAACCATAGCTCTCTGTGTCGTGTCAGTACCTGGAGCCCTTGTCAAGTCAAGAGACTTACTGGTGCATCTTGAGATGCGTTCTTCATCTCTTCAACCAAATGCATCATACTATCCGTACCATAAAGACCATAAAGAGGAGTATAAAAGCTAAGAATAAACACCCATCCGTTACTCGTGTATCCCGAATTGTTGATAAACTGAGTGAATACGAATTTCGCGCTGGCTTTCGGGGCTGTGGCAAGCAGAGTGATAGCCCAGCCAAAGAAGCCGAGGATTGTAAAAACTGCGCCGACAGAACTGTAGAGAGGCAGTGCGCTGGGCTTCAAGTTCATCAGGAACGGGATAACCAGCAATCCAAGATATATCAAAAAGGTTTGGTAAGGCTTAGAGAGTCAGCCCTTGACATCACATCAAGAGGGGAGTTTCAATACCTTCCAGTCAATATTTGGGTGAAAGATGGATACCATGGTACCAATGATGTTGGCAGTATTCAAGGCACAAGAAGAGCCAGTCGCTGTCTCAGCTAGAAGCAAGCACCAACCGACGAAGTATGAGAGGAATGGCCGGTACTTTTCAGTGGCGAGCTTCTGGACGTAGAATTGTTGACCACCTGCAGTAGGCCAGATACCACAATACTCAGCGAGTGAGGCCATGAGTAGGGTTTGGCCGATTGCGACGATGATGGATCCATAGAGAAGTGAGGCTGGTCCACCCACGTCAAATATCACACCGTAGAAAACGACGACGCACGTCCATGTCGCGCTGATCATAACCTGGTAGGCGCATACTGTACTGCCGTCAGTCTCTTTTGAGGAGCGAGGGACTGATAGAAGAAAACTCACATGTCCAGAAGTTGTAGACGCGATGCAACTCAGCTGACTTTCCGAGGGACTTGAGATACGCGTCGTCAGTGTCATACTGAGACTGGCTGCCCTCGAGAACGGACCCATCGTAAAAGATTGGCTCAGCCTTGATGCCATTTTTAGGGGGGTCCATTTCCAGTGGAGATCAGAGGTAATGAGTATCGTCGTTGAGAATGTGGCGTGATCATGGACTGGAGAATATAGAAACAATGCCAAGATGCAAAATAGGAACCAATTTGGGAACAATACTTTAAAGGAAGAGCTGGATGGTGGAACTGAGAACGGGAAGATCTATAACCAATTTCCAAAAGCGAATACATAAAGCAAAATGACCCAAGACTGCAATCTAGATCCTGGTCGAGAATGCGGGGATTGATAACGTTTGGACAGCAACCACCAATGATGAACTAGTCTGCTATCGTTTACAGGTGCCATCATTCCACGCAAGCGCCTCGTTTCTCTGCAGGGCAGCCAAGTTAAGCCCTCCCCGGAATACACCGCGGTCCCGTTTCTCTCCCGACCAGCCTAGCCCGGGTTAGCGTGCCCATGTGAGTTCCCAGGCCTTGGGAGGACGTGAAGGTGGCTTGGACTTTTCTCTTCTGACCAACCTATCTTGGATTAGTTACGAGCTAGTGAGAATTATTGAATGCAGCTTCATTGTAATGATGAAGTCATATCAAGATGAAGGAAGTTATAATAACGTCTATAAATAATGCAAGGCTTCGGTGGAACTTGAATAACAACTATCGAACTTATCACCGTTTCAAAATGGCTTCACTGAGCACTGCTTCCACTAAACCATCCTTTGTGCGTCTGGACGCAGCGGAACCATCCACAACGCCACAGAACCTTGTCGCAGCCATCAAACGTGACGGCGGCGTTATTGTCGAGAACCTTATATCTCGCCAGCTAGCAGAACAGATCAGATCAGATCTCAAACCCCATTTTGACTCTGATATTCCAGACTTGTCTGGATTCTTCCCAGTTACAACCCAAAGAGCAACTGGCTTGTTTAATGTTTCCGATGCGTGTGTTGAACTTGCCTGTAATCCTCTGTACATCGATGTCGCGAATGAGCTGTGCTCTTCGTCGCTGACGTATTGGGAGCGGGAGAAGAGGATTACAGTGAGCGGAAAGCCTATTGTTTCGTCGACTGTGGCGTTTCGGGTTAATCCAGGTGGCAAACAGCAGGTTTTGCATCGAGATGATGAGTGAGTGTACCCTTTTGCCACGGTCTAAAATCAGTGATGGGATAACCCTGCATAATGCATTGGTCTGGAACAATTCGCTGACTGAACGTAGTGACTACCATCCCCACAACAAAGAGCTCCCAGTCATGATTGGCTGTGTGACGGCTCTCACCAAGACCACCAGAGAGAACGGTGCCACGATCGGCATCCCAGGATCTCATCTTTGGGATAGTGAGCGACGACCATATGATGAGGAAGCTGTACCCGCCGAACTAGAGCCAGGTGATGCTTTCATCTTTCTGGGCAACCTGTACCATGCTGGTGGCCAGAATATTACCCAGTGAGTGCAAGCCCAATCAAACTTCAAGCTAGCTTCACACTGATTGAGTGCTCAGAAACGAGTATCGCGAGACAGTAGGCATCTTCCTCTGCAAGCCGACTCTTCGTCCGGCAGAGAATCAGTTCCTCATGGTGCCACTGGAGCGAGCAAGACAGCTCACGCCACAAGCGCAACGGCTGTTAGGATATGGGATCTGTAAACCATCGTTGGGATTTATGAACTATCAAGACCCGATGAAGGTGTTGTTTGGAGTGGAGGATGAAGAGACAGTGCTCATGTAAAAGTACATCCTCTTGTGATTAGAACACGATAAATGGACTTATCCGCTCCTCATTGTCTCTCGCATACTGTATCCAGTTTTGAGTCGACCCAGCTGCTGTGGCACTCCAGAAGTCTCGCAAGAATTGCAATACTGCAGAATTACACGAGAATCCCGTGGCGGCTATGTTTTCGGTGAAAAGCCTCTCGATCATGACTTGCTTCTCGGTGTGTAACTGGCTGGTTGTTCCTAGTATGAATAGCGGAAATGAGATATTGTGTGAAACAGATTCTGTTGCCCAGGATGTCATGTAGATGATCTCGTTGTAGAGACGATCAACGAGGGGAGGAATAGTTGTTAACTTTTCTGCCTCTGAAGCAAGAGCTTGGTAGCTGTACACCAGGCAAGCGTAGTATTGGGCTTTGAGAACAGACTTGAGGCCTATCTGGAGAGTGACGTCTTGTGATGTGGTAGAGTCAATGCGGGCGCAAACGGAGTCATTGGACCTCATGAGCTTGTCTTGCCACATAGCCATATCAGTGTCAGAAAGTATCTTTCCTGCCTTAGAAGCGTGATTTCGGGCTCTCTCTGTAGCAGTGATCTCAAAAAGTGCTTCTGTAAACTCTTTAAAATAGTCATTGGAGATTGCGTGCCGTGAGACAGGCTTATGGCGCCTCAAGGCTGAAGTGAATGAGGATATGCCTCCGAAAGCCTCCAGGTAGTCGAGTTCCTCCACGAAGAACTGAGTAAGTACTTTTTCGTGTGGATTTTCGAGGTCATATCTCTCGAATCCTGTGCGGACACCGCTGAGGTGGAGTTTCCAGCCCGTCGAGTTGGGTATGAACATTTCTGCGTAGCATAAAGAAATCATGGTGAGAATCATCTCGACGAGAACCGAGACTTGGGTATCATTACCGCAACGGGATACCTCGCGCTTCAGCTCGGACTCCATCTGCCGGTTTAGGTAGCATATAGTCGCATCTCGAAGATTTCGGTGAATCTGAACAAGCGCCGCCTTATCTTGAGGAGACACGACAGACATATGTGCTGCTGCTAACCCCAGCGTTGATAGCCGCAAGCAGGATGAGCGTTGCGCAAGAGGAAGCACGAGAGTTCGCCATGGATTCTTGGGCCCATCCAGCCACGCGAGCTTTGATGCGACCTCTCGGTTGAAATGCTGGTAGAGGACTGCATGAGCTGCTTGTCGGACGTGGCTATTGACAAGCTCGACGTTCTGCTTTGTGTGCGACAATACAACCAAAGAGTCGTTAGTGGGTATTTGAGGTTGGCAGTGGGGAGAAGTTTTGTCATCGGTGTGCTTCTTGATACGAAAGGTGCTTGAGTCTTTATGTGTGCCTGGTACGTCATGCTTGATCTGAGGCCGCAACGGGACTGATTTCCCCATCAATTTGCCTCTGCTCGCCACTCCCTGATACCATCTCAGGCGAAGGCCGTAGCCTGGACAATCTAGCCCTCGACTACAACATTTCTGACACGAAGGAATACTTCGGTCACATCTTATTCGCCTTCTCACACACGTTTGGCAATCTGGACAATGAGTAAATAGTTAGTTCTAAGCAGAAATCGACCTCACTCACTCTGAGAAGCAACCTCACGATCCGACGGTAGAGAATCGAGGCGAATATTCCGCATTTCGGTCCAACTTTCCACGGCGAGTCTCAAGATTCAGCGTCCAATACCAGTCACCGTTCAAAAGCCATTGGTTCAGTTGAGGATTACCTTATCATTTCGATTTGCACGCGATGGTTGAAGGGAGATGCTGCGCGATTATGAACCCCGCTTTCTAACGATTTGACGTTAGTTGGAGAACGCCAATTGATACGATAAGTGCCCTCCCTTGATACCTGATTATTAAATCTTTCACGTAACTTGGCTTAGAGGTGTCTTATCGCGATACCGTAAGTGCCTGTCGCTTCATCCTTCCCGAAAATGTCATTTAGTATATAAAGACTAACTACATGTTGGATGTCGTGTCAGCTCGAGACATCTCGCTCAATCATGAAGCCGATCAAGAGATCTGGGGTAAAAAAAAAGAGAGAAAAATTGAAAAAAAGAATGCATGATTAGATCATGAGGCGACTCTCCCGCCGGGAATTGAACNNACCACTATACTACGGAAGATGAACAGGTTGAAACCTGCTGTAGCGGAGTTCGATGACTAGTGGGCTGCTAGGTAAGAATAAGTATCTAGGCATGTAATATGGAAAAAAAAAAACCGGTACCCACTGTAGACATGGGTCCAGGTTATGGCTTCAACTACAAGAGAATGCCTGGAAATAAAGGGCTTCCAGCCATAATGGTTTTATATAATAGACTTTTTTTCTTACTTGCAATGAGGTTAACAAGATCGCAGATATCGAAAGACTTTCATGCTTACTAAACTTGTGAAGACTGACAAGCGATGATTGCCTCACTAGCTCATCCTCAAAACGGAACTGCGAAGTGGACTGATTGCTACAGAGACTCAAGATTTGGTGAGATATTCCATGCCGAGAGTCTGAGCATGCCGATCAAACATTCCTTCTGCATCCTTTTATGGGTGATGATATCCACTATCCTTCCTTCAGCTCCGCTGTTTTGAGCACTGCCGTTCCTTTCGCGGTGATATAAAGCGCATGGTGAGCTAAAATCTGACGCTGACGAGTTACTTCCACGATATAGGCACCGCATAATGCAGATCGACATCTCAAGCTGAAATAAATCAACACGTCACAGGAGATAATTATATAAAGTAGGAAACATTGAGTGCTGAAACTTACCTCATCTAAACTTCTTCCCAAATCTTATAAATGCCCGACTTTCATCTAGAACCAAGAACTTCAACCGAAATTATAATTCCTGCAATCTCAGACAGTCAACCTGAGTAAATACATGATGAAGTCCATCGTCGCATCGGCCCTCCTCTTCCTTGGCCTCACTTCAGCTCAATACGGCGGCCAAATCAAGGTCAAGGACGACGGCTGCCCCCAATTCACAGCTGGCGAAAAGTCGCAGCCTCTCAGTTGGGTCAAGGGCAGCAACATCTGCGCAGACCTTTCAGATATCTGCCCTGATGGCAGATGCTTTATGGCATTCCAAGCCCTCGTGACAGGCACCGACAGCAGAACGCCTGCCAAGATGGGAGCTTGCCCTATAGATGACTGCTCTTCGGATTGTCAGACTTGGGACGTTGACTCGCAGAGCAACAGCATTAGTGTCGACTGTGCTGAGTTTACTGGGCAGCACTACTTTTACTTGGGTGACTAAGGAGTCCTAGGAGTAGGTAGTTACGAGAGTACAGCGATTGTCAAGCATAGACGCGTACCATAAAATTGCCCAAAATACTATCAATACACACAACCATCTAATCTAACAATAATGCTTCCTGATAAGTTTGGAACGTGCTTTGCGGCGGTCGAGACATTGTTCTGGCCTTATGCTTGATACTATGACGGTACAAGGCTAAGGGCTTTGAACAGAAAGCCAAGATATGTAAGTTTTTCTCGTGGCCGCCTGTTCAATGAGGATCGCCATGAAGATCAGAGAAACCTGTCCGGGGATCGAAGTGCATGCTCCGCAATCCTGATCTTTCGATTGACGAGAAATTCGCTACCACGTCATGAACTGTGTTGGTGACATAGACGCTCAGCCACTCAACGACAATAATGAGACTTTAGTTAACACTGTTACAAGTTTCGTTTCTCGTAAACTTCTCGTGAAATTAAGCGAGAAAGATGTATAATGATAGTTACGAAAGACATGCTAACATTTCTATTTGTCCATTTAGCAGCGCACGCTCCAACTCCTGTCGGATGTTCGCTAAAACCTCATCACCGGTTCGAGATCCACTGGTTTACTCAAGAATGAACGGGCAACCTCACTCAGGGCTTCGAAGAGAGAAATTTTGTTGGCCCTGATAGTTATGAAAGCCCCTGTGTTTCACTACTTTGTGAAATTTCTCCGATATCCTGATCAGAGTCGGGCACTGACTATACAAGTATCGTTTGTTCTAAGGTCACTGTTACAAGGTCGGAAATAACCACTAATGTGATGACGCCTAAGCAAATGCTTATAACGGCGGTTATATGGGTAATGAAGATTGTTTGCTTTTGACCCTAGAGCTCGAGTACAGGTCACTCCAAGCACTCAAAAAGTACTCTGCGCCGTCTGAAAAATGACTGGGTGTAGATAAGGAGGAGCTCCACGCCTGAAACAAGTATTAAGCCCGGGACAAAATCCTCATTTTTCGGAATTGCACCATTCACATTCGCCAAGATGCATTGGGTCCAGGGTCCAGGGGAGGAGGGCAGTACGACAGGCGAGACATTCTGCCGGGTAATATATGGTGACAGTTCAGCACCTCCGTTGGTTTTGCGAAGATCATGCCAGTAGCAATTCAAAATGGTGAATTCGGCGTTTGTGGGCGAACCGCCTGCTACTGATGATGATTTCTATATCGTTCGTGGTGTCCTCCGTACATATGGCCTCAGCAATCTGAACGCAAGCGCGGACTTGGTGTTTTCGATACAACGACCTGAGAATCCACCTGACGAGTCGAAGAAACCTGCAATCTTGGCGGGAATGATCTTGGTTATACTGTCGACTGTTGTCCCGACCGTGGCAAGAATTATTATCCGTCTCAAATGCGCAAGAACGCAGTTTGGAGCCGACGACTTGGCCATCATAGCCGCTGCAGTGAGTAAATTGTAGTATGAGAAGCAATTCTTGTTAACATTGATAGTCTTTGGCAGCTAGCTATCCATGCATCGTCATAGCAATGCTTGCCCAGACAGGAGCCGGTCGACATACATACGAAAGCACCTACGAAGAATACAAACTCTACTTCTACTACCTGTAGGTATGCAGGATCATCTTCTACGTCTCGGTCGGGCTGATCAAGGTGTCGATCACATTGTTCGTCCGTCGACTTGCGGATAGAGCATCGAAGAAGTGGAGGCTCTTCGCGGATATCTTTCTTGGCACGGTGGTGATCTACATCCTTCTCGCGATCTTTTGTAAGTTGGACCTTAGCGCTGGAGTAGCGGATGGTACTGACTTGGAGAAGGGTTCGTCTTCACATGCAACCCGATCCAGTTCGCGTGGGATAAGAAGTTTGGTGGTTCTTTGGATAAGCCACCAGTATGCATCGACACTAGTCTACAGAACAAATTCTTGAGCAGCATGCATGTTGCGCAGGTGAGTCCATTTGCTTCTTGGGTGTCTTTGTATTTCTAACAAGAATCTCCAGAGTATTGTGCTCCTTCTTGCACCGATTACCATCCTCTGGTATGTCAAGATCAACACCGCCAAGAAAGCCCGTCTCTTTTTCATCTGACTTGTCGGTGGAACAACAGTCCTCGGTGGACTCCTCCAGCAAACAATGGTCACCATAACCAACGACTCGTGCTGGCAGTTCATATCCGCCATGCGCTGGACCAGGCTGGACCAGAAATTCGGCACACTTACCACCTCATTCCCCGTTTTGGATGCAGCGATAATGGGTACTTGGAGCTCCATAAAGACAAAGATTGGAACGTCGGGTTCCCACTCGAGATCTAGAACGCAGGGATGGACGGACCTGGAGCATGATACGAGGAATACGACCACGATCAGGAGGGCTACGTCGGGGGATTCGGACTCGATTGAGAATATTATTGGTGGGGATAAGGGTGGTGTTGTGGACATGGGGATTTTGAAGAGGAGCCCATGGCGACCTTGTGTACGACCAGTTCAAGAAGTCGCTGATTCCTCTTACCACCAACTTTGTCGGCCAAGAGAACGCTCTCCGTACTGGCGGTTGTGAGCTTCTTTCCCTCCTTGGCGAGAAGGCTTTCCTCATCTCCCATTCGCTTGGTAGTAGGAACCCTCTTCTACTCTCCAATGATTGCCCTGAGTACATCGCTGGCAGCATCAATCTCGAGGCTGCTACTTCGCCTTTCTGGTCTTATGCTGAGGGACTAGGTGGATTTGCTGGTTCGCCTTGGGGTTTGACCAACACACCTGTTACTTACGACCCTCCAGTCAGCGACCCATCCGGTAAGCCCACCACTCTCTCTTTCAGTAGATTTTGCTAAAACCGTCTTCCTAGAACTTGAAAGCGAGTCCGTGGGAAAGGAGACTCTCGCTCATCGCAACTGCTATCTTCAAGTCGAGCCCGCCCGCAAGCTTCCTCAGATCAACAAGGTCCCTTACCTGCTTCTGACTGGTGAAGCTTCTGTTCACGTCACATACGATCACTGTGTTATCGACTTCCTCAAGCAGGCTGGTGGCAAGCCTGAATGGATCAAGTTGGCCGACTCGGGCATCAAGGGCAACGGTCATTTCTTGCATGTTGAGAAGAACAACATGGAGATTGCTGGTATTGTTGATGCTTGGATCCAGAAGAAGTCATTTAATGGCACAAAGAGTGCTTAATCTTGCGAATTCTTTTTAGCTTCTATGGAGAACCCTCAATCATCTATTAGCTGGAAATCCTCGACATGTACACTGAGCCAATCCTTGTGTCCGTCTCTTTCGATACATACTTCAACCTCATAATCGTCTAGTAACTATAGCGGAACGCCCTGTCCTCCCTGTCTGTCAAGTCAGATTTGGGCAAGCCATTCTTATCCAACATGACCTCCCCAGTGGTGTGACACTCTCCTGCCAGGTCCCTCTTCTTATTATCCTGGATGCAGAGGGTTCGATAAACAATCATAGTCAGGAACAGGAGACACCAAGTGACAATGCTGGTGATGACGCCCTCTCGGTATCGGGGGCCATGAGTCCAAAGCTGGGGGGATCCAATACAGCCTGCGCAATATCCGATGAAGAACATGCAGTTTACCAAAGCTCTCTTGGTGTTACCTTTGACATTTGATGCTGAAAGAGAAAGAAGGATCGACATCGTGGCCGTAATGCAAGATGACTATATAAATTGTCAGCAAATGCCAGATACAACATAGCGTAAAACTTACCACCCATGATGCAGCGATCAGACCCCAACCGGCGCTGACGTCAAGCTTCATCAGGAAGACGTTACCTATAAGAGGTGGAATGATGAGGACCAGCACGACTAACGATCGCTGCCGGGGAAACAAAGTACAGAGACCAACGCCAATCCACAGGAGCCCGATTTGAACTGCACCTGATGGTGCCGTGTAGAGCATAGTCTCGAGCTGCGTGTAACCGACAGACTTGATGACAAGAGATGCGAAGGTAAGCACGGGCGACTGCATCGTAACCAAAACTCCAAACCAAAAGACCGCCCAAGCTTTAGGGTCCAGCAGGGTCTCTCGAAGTTGACTGGTGCTGAAGCTTGTCTTGTCACCTCCCTCACGATCACGAGCCATGCGCATCGACAACACCTCGCGTTCTCTGGGGCTCAAGAACCAAGCATCTCTCGGTCCGTTAGGCATGAGCGTAAAGAAGGCGATACCAGCGACGACTGTCATGGCACCACAGACAAGGAACAGAGTGCGCCATGGCGCAAGACCAAGAGATGTATTCTTTCCAATGCCGTACATGAGAAGACATCCAACAACTTGTGCAACACCATTCATGGTGACCCAAAGAGCAGTGCGAAGTGTATGTTCTGATTTGCGGTACCAGATGGATGTGATGGTGACGAATGCGGGTGAGACGGCACCTTCGCTGAAGCCGAGGAGGAAACGAACAGCAGCGAAACCGGCAAAGTTATGAGGAGCTGCGAGACACATGCAGATGGCGCCCCATACGATACTGGAAGCCTATCAGTGAGAACTTGGCGGAGAGAATGATGCACGTACACTGTGACTCCGACAAACTTGGTTAGGTGCAGTCTGCTCATGAGGTAGATGCAAGGGTATTCAGCGACCAACTGGCCGACGTAGAAGATGGAGCTGCACCAGGAGTACTGAGAGCTGGTCATGTTCAGATCATCGATGAGGCCAAAAACAGCGGCGTAGCTCAAACTTTGCTTGTCGAGATACTGGAGGAAGAAAACGAAACACATCTGTAAAATCAGTTGTGTGAGCCATGAAAGAAGCTTGACTACAATGAAGTGACTTACAAATGGCAGGATAACCATGTCAATCTTGCGAAGAACGGCCTTCTCCTCTTCAGGAGTGTATGAATCGTTCATGTCGAGGATTTCGCCCCTTGCCTCAGGCTCACCAAGATTTGGCGCAGACATTTTCTTTTCAAGAGCATTATCCATGATAGCGAGTTGATGATGAAACAAAGGAGGGGAATGGAGAATGTCAATGCAAGTGCATGATGGAGTACGCTGATCCTTCGTGGGAGCACCTCAATTATATCATGATCCCAACAGCTTGGTTCGCCGTTATCGAAATTTCATTAAATGACAGCTCCGGACATCGGATATTCGGCGACAAGAGCCACTATGGGGAAAACCTTATCACGATGCGGGGAAGGACATGGAGCCGACGAGATAGACCATCGATCCGATGGCTGATTGTCGGGAATAGTGACATTTTGCCGATGGCCATGTTGCCGACTGCGATAATCTCGCCCGTTATCGGCAATGATCGGCGAAGAGGGTTACACAGAGCGAGGGGGCGATTGAGAGGAGATTGTGATAAAAAGCCAATGTCTTGGATGGTTTCTGGGCCGATATCTCAATTTTATCTCACTTATCTTGGCATTGAACTGAGTTTGCATAGTTCATTTATCTCGGACTTCAACATGACTCAAATCGATACTGTTCCTGGCGCAGACATCAAGCCATGGCTTCGTCATCCTCCCAAGAAGCATCTCTTCATCCATGCCAACATCATCGATGTCTCGACAGGTAACATTCTCGAAGATGCATCGCTATCCACGAGAGACGGCAAAATCGAGACCGTCTACCCCTCAACACAAAGCCAATACCCCGATGGCTACAACGTCGTGGATTGCAAGGGCCGATACCTATGCCCAGGTCTATTCGATGCGCACGTTCATCTCTGCGCGACACCGGGCTTCGCAGACCTATCGCGTGCCTTTGGGAACCCCAATGACATCTCACTGCTGCGACAACCGTATGTCGCCTCACAAATGCTCTACCGCGGTTTCACATCTGTTCGTGATTGCGGCGGCGCTCAGCTTCCGTTGAAGGAAGCAATTGAAGAGGGCGTGTTCCCCGGCCCTCGTCTGTTCATCTCAGGACACGCACTTTCTCAAACAGGCGGTCACGGTGACTTGAGAAGTTCTTACGAGAAGCACGAATGCTGTGGCGGACACGCTATTGGGTCTTTGGGCCGTATCTGCAATGGAGTGCCCGAGTGTATGGCCGCTGTTCGCGATGAGATTCGTTGCGGAGCGGACTTTATCAAGATCATGGGCTCTGGTGGCGTTGCTTCACCGACCGACAAGCTGGAACAGCTTCAGTTCACCACATCAGAGATTCAAGCGATGGTGGAGTGTGCAAATAATGCTGGGACCTTCGTCACAGCGCATGCATACACAACAAAGGCTATCAGACATTGCATCGACAATGGAGTCATGGGTATTGAGCATGGTAACTTTGTTGATGCCCCAACAGCCCGTCTCATGGCCGAGAAGGGCGTCTATCTCACCCCGACACTCATCACTTATGCACAAATGGCCACGGATAAATGGAAGAACTTTCTGCCCCCGGAGTCACAAGTTAAGAACGCCCAAGTGTTAACATCTGGCCTTGAAGCTCTTCGCATTGCCTCAGAAGCTGGTGTAACCATGTGTTATGGTAGCGATCTTCTCGGCCCGCTTGGCTCCGCCCAGACACAAGAGTTCTCTCTGCGCTCTCAAGCACTCAAGCCTCTTGAGATATTGCGAAGCGCGACGGTGAACCCTGCTAAGATGATGGGATGTGAGACTACTCTTGGCCAGTTGAAGGAGGGTTTCCAGGCAGATGTTCTCATCATGGACAAGAATCCATTGGAGAACATTGAGATCTTTGATCACCCGGAGAAATACATTTTGGCGGTTATGAAGGACGGCCTTGTATATCGCAGTCAGTTGGAGTCTTTAGCGGTCGATGGTGGGATCCCGATTCGATTCAATTCGGTACTGTAGAATTTAATGAGAGCCTGGAGTAAAGGACATGGAACAATAGGCACATTGGGTATCAAGCTGGGAATAGCATAAATACAGGTCGTTGTTTTTCTGTCACAAAGACTGTATGTTGAACTGCACTCGTGATGATGTCCATAACTGCAATGCTTTCCGATGGTGGTATCCCATGTTCAAGATTGACTGTTAAATCACATTGAGGTTATACAAATACCCGAATAAGCTATCCCGGTGACACTTCAACTCCCAAAGCATCCATTGCCTAAACCAAAGCCTCATGGGGCCATTTCGGCAGGATAACCAGCAAAATCCAGAACATCAAAGCCTGTGAGCCCCATTAAGAATGGCTGGTCGTCATTATAAGTCGTCGAGAGGCGGTATGTATCAAATGGATCAAGATGCTCGCCCACCGGAGCCTGCGTCATCGACAAACGTGGCATGAGTGGCTCGAGAACTGCATCGGTGCGTGAGCTCCATTCTATATCTTCAGGCCCCGTAGACCAGAATTCTGCATCGGCACCTGGAGGTGCCTGTGTATTATGGTCGGCACCTAATGCGCCATTGCCAATCGCTTCGTTATTGATAGCGCTCTGGGGCCGCTCTTGGTTTGACAGCCACTCTGCCCATTCATTATAGGCAGACGACTGAAGCCCCTCGTCAGTAACGTTGGCAGAAGGTTGTCTAGACCGACTGAGCTTGGTCCAGGCCTCGTTCGAGATGGATCGAAGGGCTTCGACGAACCGCACACCAACCTGGGCATTGGGGTTACCTGTCGCCATTCTGCGCAAGAAATCTAGACCGAACCTCACTCGTCTTTCGTACCCGGGGTCCCTATCAAGAATACCAGCTATGAGAGTGACGATGGTTGCAATACTGCAGCCTTGGAAGTCGGTGAAGGAGAATCGCGTGGTATAACCAGTCTGGTTGAGATCCTCAAAGAGCTGAAGCAACTTTTTAGAAGCCTTTGCGCATGATTTTGATAGCTTTTCAGCCTTTTCGTCTATGTTGCACGGCTCTGAGTCGTCTCCAAGATGGCATCGAAGAGTCATCCTCACAACGGTGATGAGAGACATCTTACCCATAACAATCCAGGCATAGTAGTAGTTCAGCCAGATGTGAAAGACGGCGCGATAACGGGAGTCTTGGGGTGGGATCGTCTCTAGATCGAAGTCTTTGGGTAGCGAGTCCTTCCACTCTCTGAGCTGGTTCTCCAGACTCGCTGTATCTGCCCGACTTGAATCGTTTGTTACTGTTGACCTGCGAATGTCAGTGTATGATGCATAGTAAATGAATTCGGACGCACTCCCAAATGGCTACTTTATCCAAGATGGAAATGAGCCGAGCAAAGGCTATTTGCAGGAGAACGTTGTTGAACTTCTGGGAATCGTCGAATTCTGGTAGTGTATTTGGTAACGGGACTGTAATAATTTCAGGCGCCACGGATCGTGGCCTGTTGAGCTTTATTGTCGAGCACCTGTGTGACATCAGTAACCATGAGGCCAACAGGAGGAGTGACAAGGGCTTGCCTTTCAAGTGAGTATATTGACCACCACAGCCGACGACGAACCTCACGTTCTCGCGCATCCATGGCTTGGTCGTCCGAGTCCTGATGGAGGTCAAATGCCAAAGCCTTCCTCAGCGCCATTCCCGTGTAGACGTAAGAAGACCCAATTGCGTTCTGGGGCATGAGATAGACGCCGAGTATTAAACATACTTGGATAGACCTGAGGCCTGGAAGCTCGATTACATCCGGTACAAGGAGTTTAGCCTGGTCAAAGAAGAGACGTCCGGGGTCGTGTTCATCAATTCGCGAATGACCCGGTCGTTCCAGTGGTGTCCAGTGGCTGCCAAGTGCGAAGATGGTCAATGCGAGACAAATGAAACTTGGGTCAAACCTTAACGGACACGTTTGACTGTTGTAAAACTGTTCAATTTCGTGAATTAGCTGTGCTTGGTCGAAGTAGAAGAAGACATCAGTGCCACGTCTGATGCAGACATGGACGAGAAACTCGGCGATGGAGCGGGGAGGAAATGAGTCGACAATCTTCTTGAGACGGGACTGCTCTGCAAGCGAAGGGTTATTCGGTCGCGAAATATTCTGAATACAGTCAACCTCAGGATATTTGACGCAATGAGAAGCAACACTTACAGCCTGCAGATTGACCATGTCCTGCTCTTCAGGGCCAGATATCGGGTCCAAGGAGAAGGCCTCGCGCAACCTCGTCAAGAATCGCGGCCATAATATGCTTTCGGTCTGGTCTGCATCCATTAGTCGCCTATTGCCACGAGTTTGTGATTGCTCGTACGGCTTTCTATGGAAATGTTCTCCTGTGGTGTTGCTCCTGTCTGAGACGAGGCAGCTACGGCAGTAATGGTAGCATCTCCTGCGAGCATTGGGCTTTGACTTTGTCGCGGAGACAACCTATCCCTACATTCTGTCAGATTAACCTAGCTACCAACCCTGCAATTGCGACATACCTGTCAAAGCGACAACTGAGCTGACCAGCTTCGCATCTTTCACAAATCCCTGGACTCGACTCAATGCATTTGCTCTTCCGAGCCTTGCATCGATCGCACCTGATATCGGTGACATCATCAGTTCTGAGTCCAGTAGATTGCATTAAACGAATTGACTTACGCTCGAGGCGCACGTTTTCGGTTCTCTTCGGCAACGCGTCTACGCCGGCGACGTCGAGCCGCGGGTGTTGAGTCCATGGTTCTGATGCAAGATTATGGAGATTTACGAGTAGTGGAACCTCGGCTGCTTGTCCTTATGGAGCGCTAGGTTTGTCGGTAATTTGTACTGGGCGGCGCCGGATCCGGTGTCTGATAGCGCTGCTCTCCAAATGGAAGGTCTTAGTTGATTATCTCTTTTGGCCCGTGTAGTACCTAGCATTCTGTTAGTGGCATAGCAGAGCAGAAAGTTGCCCCCAAACCATCCACAAATTTGATTATACTGCCTTTCTCTGCATTAATGTCTCGCATCACCCGCTGGTATGTACTCAAAGCAAAGAATCTCGCTTGGAAGCACAAACCCATGTCTAAATACTCACTTCATCTTAGCAAAGAAACGGAGATACTATTGCTCCCCAGCACATTCAATTTAGAGACTCAATATGTTAGGTCAACCATGCTAAAGTTGCGTCACACCATTCTGTTATCGACACGTTTCTTGAGGCACAGCTTCTGCTACGTCGTCTTATTTCCAGGACTACCGCTGTAGAGCGTCTTTTGACCGAGTCATGCCAGTTCCTTCATGAGTAACTTAAGTCAAAGCGCTGCAGCGATGCCCAACATCCGCAGCCAACATCCTGTCGATCTTCACCAAGAAAAGGTTCCTTGCCGTGAAGGAGCAGCAACAGAAGGGCGGCACAGAGGGGAGCCCTGTTAAGACCCCTACGGAATTCTTGGCTAAGCTATCCCACGAGGAATAACAATGGCAAACTTGCAAACCTAATTTCTATTTTTGCTTACACCGCTCTGTGCCGGAGGGCGATCCCCGAGTCATTCCATAATCTGGGGTAGCATTGATCTACAACCTGCATGAAACCATGATTGCCCGACTCAAAATTACGCGACACGTATCAGATGCGTCCATTTAGTCAGCATGGTGTCGAGGATATAAATCTGGCTCCTAGTCCTCACTAAACTTAACAGAACAGCAAACTATTCACTGCAACACTCTCATCCAGAAGTCTTTTAATCTGCTTATTTCTCCCTCATTATGGCGCCGGCCCAGATCCAAGATACACCAGAGAATGCTCAAAAGAGTTCCGATCTCTTGGAGCATCCCAAGGGCGAATCAGTACTCACAGAAAAAGACCGAAAGGCACTCGTCTTCACCGACAAGCACAGCTCTCCAGATGTTTACGTCAACTCCAGCAAAGACACCCTGTGGCATCCCTGGACAGGAACGCTAGAGCTGAAGCCTCTCCGGTTCGAAACAAGATCTGGCAGCTTCGTCATTGGGCTGAGAACACCTGTCGACTGTTGGCTTGGTAAGCATAGGCACCGAGGCACAGTTACAGCTGTCACACTTTCAGGGAATTGGAGATACAAGGAGTGAGTATACGACCCCAACCCGTGGTGCGTTGACTAAAGTTTGTAGGTATGACTGGGTCGCTGGACCTGGGGACTACGTTGTTGAGAACCCAGGGACTATTCACACGCTGTTCATGGGTGCTGGCGCAGAGGTGGTATTTACCATTACGGGAAGCCTGGAATTCTTCAATGATGATGACAGCTTGAGGGAGACAATGGATATCTTCAGTTTTGCCGAGCTCTATTATGAGCACTGTAAAGAGAAGGGCGTTGAGCCAAATGAGAAACTATGGTACTGAGCAACATCAACCTAAGGTTTAGGTCAACAGCATGTTATTACTTTAGAGTTCAAATCGCTACCGTTTTCGAGGGCAACTCTTGTTACCAGTAGAGGAAATATTGTCCAAAGGTCTGAACTGTCGATTCCTTATCACCTTTGTTCGGTGTCAAGTGGTCTCGAGTCACTCATGTGGCCAACAGCCCACGCATGTTTACGAGTATTTGACGATCTTGAGGATACCGATGAAAGGATACAGCGCGATATGCCTATTACGTATTTAACCTGATACTCAAGATCAAGCACGTTCCTTTCCGTTTCCATGTAAGATGATGGCAGCCCAGCCTTACCAACGTCAAAGCTTAATATGATACGCCTCCAAGAGATACAATGCATAACGACTGTACCCCCTAACATTCTTATTTCGGCGTTTATACACTCTGGAGAGAGCCTGAAGAACCTCTCGTTCCCGGTCGTGATCCATACCTGATCCCGACTCAGAGCCTGCCAGGTAGACCACCGGCGCACTCTTTGAGGAGGATGCTCGATCATTCTCCCTTTTGGTGATGCTTCGACTTCGAAAATAACGTTATCCCAGCCTTTAGCGCCTTTGAGACCCTTGCTTTGAGTGTGAGGGTCCCATATTCGGACAGTATTGTCATTCGAAGAAGCTGTAAAAATCATTGTGTAATCGTGTGAGAACACAACTGGCCCAGTCAAAGTTGGGGATGAGAAGTCAAAGGCATGCTCATAAGTTCTGATCTGAATATCATATATCAGAGCGGTTCTTGCACCGGGCACGGAAATAAGTTTAGCTGCGTCTTCTAAGAGTACCAACGACCTGAGTGCCCCATCCTGCGGCCCACCACATCTCCGGAAGCTATCATGCGTGAGTCGGGAGAAAACACCGATAACAGAATACTGCAGTCATGGCCCCTGAGCACCTTCTTGCATTTACCCGCATCTACATCCCAGATACGTAAAAAGGTTCCCTAACGCTGATAAGACATAGGACTCAAATTGAGCATCTGGGATAAACAATAAACAGCTGAAACTCAGAGCATTTTCGTGATATGTATTAAGGGAAAGAAATACAGAATAAACCAAAATTACCTAACCATACTGCTAAGCATCGTGGAATAAGCCCGGGAGGCTACAGAGACGACTTCTTCAACTTTTATACCATAAACATCCGCAACCGCATCAAATATGCAAGTCATTAATCTGACAAAAATGATAATAATCATGAGGCGAGACCAGGATTATTCATACTCATCGGAGCACTATTGCTAAAGGGTGGTTTTACCCTTTGGCTAGTTATTCGCGAAGACCTAAAAGCATCACAATGTCAGGTCTTTTTCAAGTAGTATTTAGTTCTTGGTGTATCTTACTAGATCTTTGATGAAAATTTCGGCCTCCATGGATATCTCCCGCAGACAAGCCTCTTTAAACAAAAGCGTGAAGGGCGATTCACCTAGTTGGCTTGTCCATCGCTTTTGTCGAGTTGGTAGCTCATCTCACTGCACCAGCTTTGGGACTGCCATCTTCTCATGGACTGTACCAGGGGCGGACTGTTGAGTGGGCAGACCACTCTGCTTGGTGTCGGGACACTTTGGGCGGAGTTCGCACCGGAAAGTGAACGCGATAGGCTTGTCTTCAGGCTCCTCGGCCTGGATACCACGAAAGACCACAGGAATCACTATGGGGTACAGTGATTGATTCTTTGAGGCCTTGTTGCGAATAATAAGCTTTTTCAGCTTGTGGTGGCGGTGCACTGTGGCCGGTGGTGCTGACACGGCGAGTTGGTCGTTATCATCGCGGGCTACCTTGGCGCGTTTACCGCCCTTGAAGGCCTTGACGAGAGCAACTTTGGTGGAGTTGGCGGCGGAGACAGGAGCTTGGTCTTGAGGCTCAGGGTCCTCAGCCT
This sequence comes from Fusarium miscanthi, assembly GCA_014898875.1. Lineage (NCBI taxonomy): Eukaryota > Fungi > Ascomycota > Sordariomycetes > Hypocreales > Nectriaceae > Fusarium > Fusarium miscanthi. Next base: position 49,092 of record JAAVUA010000064.1, read on the forward strand.
TGCGCTTCTGGGAACGTGTGTGATCCATGGTGAGTAGGTCGTGAGCGTGAGTACACAAGATGATTATGTAGAAAGTTGAAGTGTACAAAGCGGTTGTACAAGGTTGTTTGTGGTGCAGGGGCTGATGATGTACAAGGGGGTATTGTACAAGATGGGAGTGATATGGCATGCGGGGCTAAAACGATTCCGTGATGTGTTTACAAGGTAGGACTTCAAAGATAGAGAGCTATGGAGAGGAGGCAGTTTTTATATGCCATGGAAATTTTCCTTGAGTAGGAAAGTTTTAAAAGACTTCTATGTCACCAGAGGATAACAAACTATTATTTAGCATATAGACAGTTAATAAACTTTCATATTTAAGCTGAAGAAAGTCTGAAATCGAGGCGATGTAAAATCTGCGCCAGTTTTTAATCAACTCTTAGTGGTTCAACCTATATTTTACTTTAAAAAGTGAAAGTTTAAACAGACCACTACCACATGAACCATCACCCATGACCGGTTAAATGAATAATGCCTACTGATGGTTATTCAAACAACAAGAGAATAAACTCAAAGACCTGTTTGGGGTGTAGTGATAATCACTAGTGAATGTATTGTTCCATACCAGCTAGCCCCAAGCTGAGTATTCAAAGAGACTTTATACGGTGCACATATTCTCAATTTCCGCACCAAAGTCAATATTTGGCCTTCAAATTTTCGATCCGGGTGTCAGAGGTTTCCCCCATTGAACACGTAATACAAGGATGGGTGACGCTGAAGAACAACCCCTCAGTTCCCATATGACAAGAGATGTACGGGATGACTCATGCAATAACCAACCTTTTGTCAGCGGCTGCCTAGAGAAACAAAAGGTGTAGGCTACGTATGCTGATCGAAACGCCCTTCAAACGTCAGTCATGAAATCTGAAAATCTGTGAGGTCATGTAGCTGCTTAATGTGAACTGCAACCCAAGCTGACGATCCTCATATTTGCAGAAGGCCTCTCGCTCAGAATTTGATGTAAAATTACTATGGTAACACCTAACTTGGTTCCCGTCCCTCGTCGTCCTTTGTCGCTAAATAGGCCCGGAGCATATCGGCGACCTTAGTCTGACCGTTCTTCTCCGCCAGATTCAGAGGTGTAACGCCTTTCTTGTTCTTCACCTCTACTTTGGCTCCCTCATCAATCAACATCCTGGCGACATCCACGTGACCATAGATACATGCTCGTGACAAGGGCGTGTCTCCCCATTGGTTTCGGGCCTCTATATCTGCTCCTTTCTCCAGCAGTGTTTTGACCACGGCACTCCGTCCTTTTCTCGCAGCAATGGAAAGCGGTGTGTTCCCAAAGGAATTCCGTGCTTCGATATCAGCTCCTCTGTCAATCAGGAGTGAAGCTACCGATGCTTGTGCCTGGAGGGCCGCCAACATCAAGGCGCTATCTCCATCCTTATCCCGAGCTTCTATCATCGCGCCCTTTTTAAGAAGCAGGCTGGTTGCAGAGACTCTTCCATATGCTGCCGCATATATAAGAGCTGTGTATAAGTTATCAGGATTTCTGACTTCTAAGTCTGCCCCCTTGTCAATGAGAGCTCGCAGGATTCTCTTCTTTCCATTCGCGGCAGCCCAGAGCAGGGGGATGTAACCGCCCATGCTACGCTCGTTATTAATTAGGCGTGCCGGCAGAAGGTTCGTGTCTGCAGAAACCGGCGTTTCTGTCTGTCGAGGTGCCTTTTGCTTGTTCAGCTGGTTCTGTATTAAAGTTTCGACCCAATTCGCTGAGCCGTCGTCTCCATCCATTTGGTCCAAGTTCTTCGCATGCCCTGCTGTTTGATCCTCGAGTTCTTCAAGTATTTTCCTTTCTCTTGTAATTGCCCTCTCGAATTGCTGTATCTCATCTCTCGCTGATCTCATCTCGCACTCAATCCGAGCCCTTTCCTCGGCGAGAAGTCTCTCTTTTTCTGCTACCGCATCCAGTTCATCTTTCAAAGATAGCCATAGCTTTGAAGGTACGGCTTGGGCATCGATCATTTCCTTCACAGTGCCCTCTGCAACTTCTGCATGGCAAAGGGATGAAATGAACATATACATCTCGGCAGCTTTGGTAAGATGGTGGCAGGGATCCACGATAGTTCGTGGTTTTTCATCAGTCCGGGCCAGTCTCATGAGAAATATTGAGCCCTGTGGAATGTCTTCTATTTGCATCGAGACCTTTACAACGACACTTCCATTGTCTATGACTTTGTCTTTCAGGTGCTCGGGCTGCATGTATTCCAGGCTTGCATTGATCATACTCAAATCCAATGATTCAGGTGCTGCTATTACAAAGCAGTCCGCACATCCCTTTACTCTATCGATGCTAAAGTCCAGGACAACAATGATATCACTTCCCCGCTCTGCTCTGGTAGTGAAGCGAGCGAGATGTTTTCGTCTGAAGTCCCGATTGATATCATCGATTTCCGTGACAAAAGCACGCCCTTTATCCCAACTGAATGGTGGCCAGATCTCCTGGAGATGCAGTTTGAGCTTTTGATGGCCATCTATGTGGAGCCAAAAGCGTTTTCCTGTCATTTTTGTCGGTCGGGTCTGCCGATTCACAAGGATGCGAACTTCTTGACCATGGCGATAGTCAGTTCGCCGCCCAGAAAGAAGGATAGGGCCATAGCCCAGTGGTCGGATGTACTCCCTAACAGTCGCTGCTGAAGGTGTTGTGCAATGGAGCGGAATGGCTATGATGCCGTCTGTAGTATTTTCGAGGCCACAATTGAGAAGACCATATGCCACTCCATTTTCTGAACACTGTAACTTGAGTAAAGTGTGGATATATCCTCCAGAAACAGCGAAGGTGTTAATGCATGCCGGGTCGAGCGCTTTTGGAACAATGCGGCTAGATTTGGCGAAGTCCGCTGGGGACGATGCGAAAATTCCCGCAGACATGCTATCCTCTCTCGGTCCAGTCTGAGATTCTGACTCCGACTCCATACCTTGAACCTTGATTCCCCATGCGAATATTGAGTCGTCGGTCGTCTGCTCCATGATCTTGAGCTGAAGCCTTTCGAAGGCCTTGTGGCCCTCGCCGTAGATCATAGGCATGGTAACATTGAAGATACCGAGGAGACAGTAAGCTGTATCCTCTTCTCTCTTAGTCTTTCTTTTGGATGCCCATGACATCCGCTGTGCGACGCTTGCTTGGTGGAAATCTACCCAGCCGAGCAGGAATTTGCGAGCTATCCCCGTGATATCCTCAATCTCGCTCGCCAGGTCTTCCTTGGTGCCAATTGGGCTCCACGTCTCGTCAAAGAAGTGTATATCTCCGGGAGCAAGAAGCTCTTGTAATGTCCATCCTCTTGTGAACCATGAGCTTGTGGAGAAGCTGGACGTGGATTCCCAGACATCTTGTTCATGAGGAACGTCAGCCATGTAGGTATAACATATTGCGGCTCTTCGATACCACTGGAACATGGAATTGATAGCCTCATCTAGCTCTTTGGAACTCTCCTTGTCGATGCAGCAAGTGTCGATCCAAGCATATTTGAGGTTGTCTTTCTTGGCCTGCCGACAGCAGCCTTTCACTTTTGTCATTCCGGCCTTTTCTGTAGCGCCTCTCGTCATATCCTTGAAAGTGACCTCCTCGTCATCATCTCCCCATCGGTGCGACAGGATAGCATATGGCGGGATTTGGCCGCCGATGAAGGTTTCCAGCTTTAGGTTCTCGACGTTTATGAGCCGCATATTAGTATGTTCCGAGCGCCAAAACCCGAAATCTTATTTATCAACAGATCGTCAGTGCGGCTTAGCCGTGCGATATCGAGCGGGGTAAGCAAAAGCTGACGGTCAGCTTGAAGAGGCTACCATCGGCTTGAGATGCAGGGGATATATAAAAGTGGTCGCTCAAGGTTTGTCGGTTTGGAAACAGCAGAGTTCCCTGAATTGGTTACTAGTAAAGACGATTGAGGAGCGAAGAGCTTGAAAATTGGTCTCAGCGTTGGAAAATAGCTGATGCAATTATTTTCAGCCCAACCTTGTGGCTGTGAAGCCGCGAGGTGCAGCCAGCTGCGTGATAATTGGCCAATGATTACCATTATCAATACACCAATATTGACAAGGCAGAATGTTGTCCAGTTTGGCCAATGACGAGATAAAAAGCATCACAGTAGCGTCACGAGACACATTGAGAACATGATACTGCCTATCACTCATGTTACAATATTCTGATGACAGCTTGTTGCTTGCAAGTGATGAAAATGGCGGATAAACCACTATCGATCGATACATGCTATCCTTCAATCCTTACAAATTAGGTCTTATTCCTGGGTCTTCTGCCTCCCAGCACCGTGACGCCCCGTCATCCGTTGCGGGCAAAGGAGCCCCATGCCTAGGTGCGACGATCGGTGTTTTGTGTTGAGGAGTTGGAGGATTTCCACTTTCGGTCCATCTCGAGTCTTTCTTTACTCTGCTGCTCGAGTAAGGCGAGTTGTTTCTGATAGTCCTCCCGGGCTTCTTTACCAGTGAGAGGGCGGTTGGGTATAATATCGGGTGTCTCTTCCGGACCAACATCGTGTCTGGCCTTGCTCATGTTGGCTGTGTGAGTACAAGAATCACAAAGGTTGATTTATTTCTAGGGGCTGTCAGCGTCCTATGCATTATAGAAACCTACTCGGATTGCGCCCTACCGTTATGTCTGACTGCCTTGAGAGGGCGAACTAAGCGACCGGTGAAGCAAATACAGCAAGTATATATAATATGGTGGCTAGCCAACTGCGCTGAAATGGGCTTGAGGCCGAGGGTTTGCGGTGTAAGAGACCTTGAATTATCTGAGAGGAGATGGCTGAGGTGAGACCACTTTATCTTGGGGGCTAGCTTAGATAAGGGAAATCGCGCTAAGATACGGCTGGGTCACGGTGACCTGAGCCGTTGATCTCTCGGCCGAACCGACGCATGACGCATTCAGCGCTGACACATCGTGATTGGCCTGCTCTACGCGAGGACGAATAAGAATAAGATTAAGCCTAAACGTGGTAACCTAGGAATGCCGCACCAAGAACACACAGCAAGGTCTTACCTAGTGTAATTTAAAACACCACTGAAAATTAAACCAAACAACAAGCTCAGTCACAAATGAGTGCAGCCGAAAAGCATGCCGTTAGTGTGACAATATTATCCGTCTATGCACAGCCTTGAGTCTTAGTAGTGGCGCGGCATTAGACTAGAACTCGACCAACAACCTTGCATGCCAGCGTAATCAAGTTTTCTACATGCACGAGGAGTTGCCATTCGAGCGCTTTCTTATTGGGGGGCACTGAAAGCCTCAAAATATATCGAATTGAACTTTGACATTCAGATGCGGGCATTTGAATCCTACAGCCGCTCTCCCCGCAGCTCAAGCCTTCAAATTCACTGGCCCTGACCCCTCCGAGCCTATCGACGTCAGCAAAGAAGTCACCATCACATGGGAGGGCGACATTCCCGACAGCGTCTCACGCAAGTTCGACTTTACTTGGTATTGTGAGCCTGATGATCTGAACAAACTCGGCTCCGACATCAGCCAACTTGTCGATGACATCTATTTGTCCGACCATAAGTACAAGTTCCGATTCCATAACTCCAAGTCCATGCTTGAACCATTCGCCGACAAAATCGCTGTCAAGAAAGTGTTTTCTTTCCAGGCTGTATTCACGGATGAGAAGCAGGATGATCTTCGGCTTCAATACTGGAGTCAGAATTATACTATCATTGGACTGGACAAGAGGGAGGACGAGAATTTAGAGGTTGATCTGTAAAGGATTGGGGCTGGGTCTGAGGTAGTGTCAAATCGTAATCCCAGTATTCTTGCTACAAGAGATTGTTCAGGGTATAACGACTGTCTTGATCATCGCAAGTCTCTAAGAACGAGAATTGGAATTGACTCTGAAGTACATGTCACTGCATCTCGAGAGCTATCGTGTTGACTTTATCTGAGAACTCGTGAATGGTCGTAGGCAGATCGGCAGATCGGATGAAGGTTTCAGTATTTCACCATGGTTCCGTACGTGTAAATACACAGGCCCTCGTATTGGCCCTTGTCTGCTCTCTCCTTCTGCCAGTGCCTCAATGGCGTATCGTAAAGCAGAGCTACCAAACAGCCGACGAACTTGATCTCTCTACGCAAGGCATACCTCCTCCCAGTCGATCTTGCTAGATTATCCGTGCTCCATGCACTCCACCTCAGCTCCTGGCTCTCCATCTCGAGACTGTTTGCATCATGAGGCCACTGCGTTACGAGCAAAGTCATCGAATCAGACGGCTTCCGTAGCTCAGTTGGTTAGAGCGTCGTACTAATACTTCAATCCGAGTGTCGGTAATGCGAAGGTCTCAGGTTCAAGCCCTGGCGGGAGCAATCCCATTGCCCTCTGATTCGTCTTTTTGCGGTTCTATTATTCGATACACTTTTGTGGTTTGTCCAATCTGGATACCGTTGAAAGACTCTATGTAGTGCTCACAGGAGTGTCATTTTTGGTTGTCTTGATATGCTTGGTGGGGCTAACTTGTCTTATCGGGAACATGCTATTAGCCACTCTGCAGTGAAGCTGTTTATCCTCTTGATAGTGTGGATGCAAGCAAAATAAAACCACGGTGATAGATACTGTGTGTAGATTGCTTAATTTTGCAGCTCTTGTTAAGATGATATCTTCTAATCAATGAGTCGCAGCACGAAGTGTTTGTGGCCGAATTATTAAATCCTAGTAACACCGTTCTGAGCGTTATTGTAAGCCTTCCCTATTCTGCTCAGGCTCAAGGACTGCGTCGCAAGACTGTATCTCATCCAATCACAAGGCCTGGTTCCGTGGTCTAGTTGGTTATGGCATCTCGTTAACACCGAGAAGGTCCCCGGTTCGATCCCGGGCGGAACCACACTTTTGCTCATCTCAATAGCAAATAAACAGATAGTGGCTCCCATCATTGACGATTGATCGTAGCCCCATGTGCTGACATAGAGCTACAGAGAGATAAAATATACATCTTCTTTTTTTAAAGTATAGTGACATTGTTAACAGGAATGTCACTAACAGCGCGGCTTGAAAGAAAAAGAACATCGTGTTGAGTTACCTAAATGGAAGCACTGTAAAATAAAGTCACCAATCAGACTCTAGAAAAGAGTAACTTCTTGAAAATGCAGCAAGTACTAAAGAAACATCTACATCTTAAATCTCGAATCGAAGCCTTGTAATGGGAGCGAAACGAACAAAGTGCAGGGTAAGGAACTGTCCACAAAGACTTTGATAAGATAAACGCACAGCCACTTTTATGCACCGCCCCACAACCTTCCAGTAAACAAACCTGTGCCTCAACTACGCGCTGCCTCAAAGCAACAACACAAATACAACATCGCGAGGCATAGCCACTCTTCTTAGACTTACGCGGCCATATACATATTGACATATATGAAATTCCATTATATCCCATTTATCCAAAACTATCTTCTCTGCTATTACTATCGTCGAAAATCTTTCCCTGTCTTTCGCTTCTCCTCATTCTCTATGCATTTATAACTATGGCGCCTTCGACCGTTTCCAAGCGGAGAGAGATCGCGGTTCCAATTCCATTCAACAAAATCGGCGGCGCACCAGTTCAAATCTGTTTCCACCGCATTCGTGACGCCTGCGGCAAGTGGCCCTGGGAACTCTTCCACGTAAAACATCTTCCTTCGATCTGGAGCGTTCATGTGCTTCAGAAGTTGCACCAGACCATCAAGCTGGCGCGCTCGTCACCCAAGATTTCCCTCGAGGTTGTACTGGAGCATTTGGAATGCGTTGTAAAGAAGAGAGGCAAGGATTCGATACTTAAGGGCCAAGATGTTATGTCGACAATCTAGTGGATTGCAGAGCAGAAGAAAGCGATTTCGCAACAGGCCCCCCGAGAGAAGAAGCAAAGGAAGATGACCGAGAAGGAAGGCCTCAAGCAACAGGGCCGGACGACTATCCAGCATCAGAGGGCGAAACGTCGAGCAAGCAATGCCCAAACACGAAGCCCTAATCTTGAGCACAATAGACATAGTGGATGCGCCAAAAGTAGTGATGCCAATCTAGTGCGCGATGTAATCGTCGTCGCCGAGTCGCCCAGTCCGTCACCTCGACCCAGACAGAACAACAAGCGCGATATCACAGCCCCGCCTTCGCTTGGCCTCAACAACTCTCACTTCGAACCACTCAGTGTTGAGCGAATCGAGAGCCAACCAAGAGGGGCAAGTTGGCTCAAAAAGAGGAAGAATACGAACGAACATGCAGCTTGTAGCGTCCCAGCGCCAAAGCGGCAAAAGGCATCATCTCTGACACCACACACGACCCTCGGTACGCTCGAAGCGAGCCACAAAGGCACGGGGATGAAAGACTTGACAGATGATGAGGTAAGCTTGAATCTGCATTACCCTCCAGCACAGAATGAACTGACTCTTCGTTCTAGAAAGCATATATCTTGCGGTTGAACAACAAGGCTGCCGCCATTCGAAACAATGCCGACTGCGTACTCGCCCGGCAGAATGAGAACGAGAACCGACTGAAAGCGTTGAGCTCCACGCGAGATTTTCTCCAACAAGAACTCAACACCGCACAAACCGACTTGATCAGAATACGTCAGGACATACAAGACAACAGTGTTATCCGAGACTCTATCCTTCGAATCATCCAGCGACGAGCCGCTGACAATGCCGATGGCTGGAACATCGCCCTAGAACGCTGCGACAAGTCGTTGAGAGTATTTAAGGATGATTCAAAGAAGACCACGGCGATCATAAAACACAAGAAACAAGACCTCGAACATGTTGGGGAGATGGTCGCGTCGGCGAAACTAGAGGCTGAGCAATGCGCTCAACAGACCGAGACTCTGGCTGCGCACTTGGATCAATTGGCTCGCATGAAAACGGCGTTTGATGTCCTGAAGGTTATGGTCGACATGGGGCCTTTGGGACTGGCGGGCCTGGGTGGAGAGAAGCTGACAGAGCTGGAAAGACTGGTCACTCCGGATTTAGGGGGGAATGAAAAGGAGATTGAGATGAGCGAGGGATGAGTACCCAGCAAAGTCAAGGTGATGGGTACTTGTGATACCATTCACAATCTGGGATATGTGCATATCAGAGTTGGGACATTCTTAAAAAATGCAGTCTTTCATGAACTTAGCTATCTAGAAAACACGGGGGGAAATATCTGAAGGTGAGACAGGATATGGGCACCATAGCTCATCAATCACATTCATCATTTGCCCGAACCTTGAACAGGCCGGTAACTCTCAACCACTTGCATTGATGACTTATATAGTCCGTTTCGAGGAAGTTATGCGCGCATCATGTGCTTGAAGGAGCCCTTGACATGGCTAGCTGCTATAAACTGAGGGGTACGTGAAACCTTGGGCCCTTAAATTTCACGGGCCTCATCAACAACCACCATTAGGTAACATACACTGCTTGCATATGCACTACTAAACGATTCGGCTATCAATTAAAGACACATTACCAGTTATCTGCATTTATCACATGCTCAGGTCTAGTGGAGTGTTCATAGATAGAAAATGTCACCAGTGCCCCGCCGATGCGACAAAATGCTAACACATAAAAATAGACATGGTATCATCAACAAAACAAAAATCAATAAATAAATTTGTCTATTATGTTGATATAATCACAAAAAGAACATCGACAACGGCAGGATTCGAACCTACGCGTGCGAACACAATGCCTATGATGTCTCAGAAGAGATAGCAGGGCATCGCCTTAACCACTCGGCCACGTTGTCTTATCTTATTGGTGGAGTTTCGCCTCACAACGAGCGTCTATGACAAGATGTGACAAACATGTTTTCCATCTTAACCACCTTCCAGAAAAGGCGTTTTAATGGACCTTTTATCAGGCCTGCATATCAAAATCTAATTTCATGATGATTAGCAACCTCGCTATTGCAATATGTCTACGGAGAGGGGTTACATTCATCTCCAGAACCATATATGCTCTTACTGGATGAGTTGTTTTTCCATGCCTCGGCTGATGTTGGGTCTACAGCACCTCCACTTTGACCATGACCGCCGTATCATATGCTCACGATTGGGTTTCCTATCATCCATCCTACTGATAAAAGGATCCACGTACTTTGGTTCCCATAGCTGACAACTGCAAATATGTCTGGCAACCCAACAACTCCTGAAGTTCAGGTCGACGAGAATACTGCCTCCGACTCCGACTCGGTCTTCACCGCCAACTCCGTGGGCGCAACTGCCTCTATCGCTAGCAGTGTTCTCAAATACAAATGGAAGCATGGCCGACGATACCACAGTGACCGCGCAGGACAGTACAGTTTCCCCAACGATGACCAAGAGCAGGATCGCCTTGACATGGTTCACCACGTTTTTTGCCGAACTGTAAAGGATCGATTATTCCTGGCTCCCATAAACCCAGAGGGACTGAATGTTCTTGATATCGGAACAGGCACAGGAATTTGGGCAATTCAGTTTGGTGACGAGCACCCTTCTGCGACAGTCGTCGGAAATGACCTCAGCCCTATCCAGCCAGACTGGGTCCCCCCAAACGTCAAATTCATCGTTGACGACGTTGAAGCGGAATGGGTCGAACCGATCCCATATGATTACATCCACTGTCGATACATGGCTGGGTCTATCAAAGACTGGCCTAGACTACTGCGACAAGCATACGCCAACTTGAAGCCAGGCGGTTGGATCGAGCTTCAGGAAACAGCCAATACGCTCTATTCTGAGGATGACTCGCTCAAGCCCGACAACGTATTAGTTCAGATGATGGACCATCTCAAGCTAGCCTGCGATAAGATTGGAAGAACCATGGATCCTGCGCCGTCTTTTCAAGAATGGGCCAAGGAAGCTGGTTTCGCTGGTGTCAAAGAGGAGCGGTTCAAGCTTCCAATCGGACCATGGCCTAAGGATGAACGACTCAAGGAAATTGGAACTTTGATGGGGGTCAACATGAGAGAAGGTGTAGCTGCCTTTACGGCAGTTTTGTTTACGGATGTTTTGGGATGGTCGCGCGAAGAGGTTGAGCTTTTCAATGCGCGTGTTAGAGAGGCATCACGCGATAGATATGTGCATCCGATGTTTGATTGCTTGGTAGTTACTGGTCAGAAGCCGAAGGAATAATATGGATTAGGATTTTTATAGCAAATGTAATCTATGAAAGATATATTTCCTGCCCACTATTCACTTCGTTGTCCTTGTTCAAGTTCACTGGACAAGCATCCCCCGAAAACCCGGGACTGCTTGTAGGCTCGGTACATGCAAACCCCAGATTTCTCACGAGTCATTGAGACTCGAATTAGCAACAGAGCTTTTCCGCCAAGACAGAAGCAAAGACATTCACATGCCAGCTGTAAATTCCCCCAGATTTGCTGTTTTGACGGAGTCTTCTTCAGGCCCCCGAATCGTGGGGTAGTCTAAATATCGACTAGTCTCCGCGGTATTGAAATGGGAATATGGGGTAAACTTTACTGCAACAAGGTTAAGCCCTTGACCGATGATACGTCGCGATCTTACAGGGGATCGGTCCATGCGACGTTATCCGGGGATACGTCGAAAATAGGTCTGTTTTGCGTATTAAGAGACGGGATATTCGTTCCCGCGTGTACTTACCGACTGGCTGAATCTGGGGATATTTTGTGCTGATCTTAACAAGGTAGTTTTGCGTGTTCCTCGGAATAGGTAGCTTGTCCAATGTATTCGTCTCACAGTGAGGAGGAGTAATTGCATGTTTGGCCAACGATGATCTTTTCGAAGCATTATTCCGCTAATGGAGAATTATATAGCTGAGGAAATGCTCACAAGAAATGGGTTTTCTTACGTAGTCGCCTGTCTGTTTGCTGTTGCCAATCAGGACTTCATTCTCTACTACGGAGTAGTCCTAGCTCATCCCCGCTGCGCCAAGTCTCAGAGGCATTTTGTGACCATGATCCCCTCAAACCTTTCCACCATGTCATTTGCTTTCATGTTTCAGGGCTTGCAGAGCGTATTTGCGAAGCCCTCCTGCACAGACCATGCATTCCGCTCTGTAGAGCTCGTCAATGCTAAGATTCTATCCATCAGCACCAACCTCACCAACGCTGAGCTGCCGCCATTCCCAACCAATGAATGGCCCAACAACTCAACGGGTCCATTTCCCGTGTGTCAAGTCACAATCAAGTACACACACCCAGGCTGGAACGACACCATCAACACATATGTGACACTGCCAGTGTCAGGCTGGAACGGGCGATTTGTTGGAGTAGGTGGCGGAGGTTGGTCAACGGGAGACATGCCCGACCTTGCACAGCCTGCCTCTAACGGATATGCCGCTGTCACTACCGACGGTGGCCACCTGTTAGCTAACAGACAGGAGTTGGACTGGGCTTTAGATAGCACTGGAAACCTCAATTGGCCTGCCTTGCAGAACTTTGCAGCTGTCTCTCTAGACGATGCAGCGACATTGGGAAAAGCCGTGACAGCGGCCTACTATGGCAAAAAGCCAAAGTACTCATACTGGAATGTAAGTTAGTTTTGACCTTTGGGAAATGGGCTTTACTGATAACTGTCAGGGATGCTCTACAGGTGGTCGACAGGGCCACATGATGGCACAGAGGTACCCAAATCAGTATCATGGCGTTCTGGCCACAGCTTCTGCCTTCAACTGGGACAAGTTCGTTACATCGGAGTACTGGCCTCAGGTTGTTATGCACAATCTCGGTAAGAATAACCCTCGTCATTAGAAGCCTGCCATGCTAACCTGTCTCAGACTATTATCCACCTATCTGCGAGCTCAACGCTATTACCAAAGCTGCCATTGAAGCTTGTGACCAAATCGATGGAGTCAAAGACGGTATTATCTCAAGCCCAGAGCTCTGCAAGTTCGATCCCAAGTCTGCCATTGGCAAGTCAGTAGAGTGTACCAACCCCTCTGGCACAATCAAGATTTCCAAGAAGGGTGCTGAGGTCGCTCGCTTGACATGGCGTGGACCAGAGACAGAAGACGGCAAGTTTCTCTGGTATGGACTTGATCGTGGTGCCGACTTGAGTGGTCTTGCCAACACAACATGCACGTCGCTGAAGGACTGCACTTCAAGTCCTTTCGCCATTGCTCAGGACTGGCTTACCACTTTCCTCCTTCAAGACCAGTCGGCTAGTCTGGATGAATTATCCCACGAAGAGTACAGCAAGCTCTTCCGGCAATCCGTCAACCGTTTTGCCTCAGTGATGGGTACATCAGACCCGGATCTTACAGACTTCAAGAAAGCAGGAGGAAAATTGATCTCATGGCATGGAACAGCGGATCAACTCATCCCACACAAAGGCTCGGTGGATTACTATAAGCGTGTTCTTGAAGAAGACTCAAGCGCGACAGATTACTACAGGTTCTTCGAAGCACCAGGTGTTGGACACTGCAAAGGCGGCGATGGATGGTATCCTGGAAGTGCCTTTGACGCTCTTATCAAGTGGGTCGAACACGGCAAAGCACCCGAGACTCTGTATGCAGAGACTATAGGCACGGAAAAGAGACGAACTGTTGAGCTGTGCGCTTATCCGAAGCGGCTGACATACAAGGGCGGCAACCCAGACGTCGCATCCTCTTTTACTTGCAAGTAAACATATCGCTTCCATAAATTATTACAAATTATATATATCCAACAAATAAAAAACCTACGCAAAGCTATCGAGTCTAGCCTGCGACCGACTCGCCTCCTCGTCGCTGCTATGGTGCATGTGGATGGTGGTGTTGACAGTGATACCAGGAGTTTTATCACTAGCCGCACTCCGTCCCGCCACTGAATGCGCAGAATCCTTGAAGAGTTCGTCCTGTGAATCGTTGTCGAGTTTCTGCGTACCGCCCATGACGTTTGTGACAATTCGGCTTTGGTTCGTTCGTCGAGATCGGGGTTGGCCGGTGGAGGAGAGCTCGTAGCGTCCGTAGTTGGAGCCTGATCGGGCGGAGGACATTTGGCCGAGGAAGAGAGTTCGCAGAGCTGGAGGATTTGTTAGTGGGATGGAGATGGGGGAGATGGGAGACGTACGTGGGAGACAGGTTGCGATGATGGCAACGGCGGTTTCGATCATGGAGACGGTGCATGTCAACATGGTTTCGTTCTTCTTGGAGTAGTAGGCTCGGATGACTGTAGCTGTTAGCACAGAGCTCATGGTAGCTAGGTTGGAGGACGTACTGCTTGCGATGACGACCAAGAAACCGAGGGCGAAGATGGCTGCGACACCAATCTTTTGCTTCCTCTTCATCTGAAGCTTCAAGACCATGGAGATGGGAAGACTGATGGCTGCGATTTGTTAGTTGGGCAACTTGACTTGGTATCTTTTGAACATACTGATGACATCGGTGCCGATGTTGACTGTTTGATGGTTAGTTAGCATTGCGTATAGAGACTCCAGGGATGGAATTACGTACGGATAACGGTCAACCAATAGTTCTTCTCTGCTTCCTTCGGGTCGCATTGATCTATACAATCGTCAGCCTCAGCTCAGTCGGTCGGGAGTGAGATAACACACAGTTTGGATCTTGCGACCATCGCTTGTCATGCGGGAAACATTGGAAAATGATATGGAAGAAGATGGTAGCCCAGAAAATCCCCAAGAGACCAAGAGTGACGTTGTAAATCATCTGCAGTTTTGTTCCAGGCGCAGCGAGTCGCTTGTAGAACAGAACCAGAGCGATCTTGATGGCCCATAATGAGGTGACGTAAAGAATCGATCCAGGAACGATCATCTTGTTGATTGTTAGCAAATGCCACTATCGCGGTCAAGAGCATTAACTCACCTTCATGATCTGGATAAAATCATCGCGAGAAGCATTCGCCATATCCGCCATTCCCAAATTCCACATATGCTGCTGAATGATCAAGTCACCGATCATACAACACGCCGATAGGATAATGAGTCCATCATCAATCGCCAACAGTCCAAGCTTGCGCACACGAACCCATATTCTCATAATCAGAAAGATGCACGCAATGACGGTACATATGTACCACGAAATCTAGAACATCGTCAGCAAAAACATCACGATAACCTCGTCCAGAGTGTAGACTTACAACTTGTCCCAGACCCTCAGCCATTGCGACGTTGATTTGATGTGATCTGCAAAACAACCCAGTACAAAAAGCAAGACAAGACAAGGTGGGAATGCAGCAAGACTTATTTTCCTACCGAAGGATCCGGAACCCAAACCCAGACCCCCTGATCAACAGGACCCGTGGACTCGGTTCTTGGTATCAGCTCATTGTGTAAGAGATTGTCACAGTGAGATTCCAGAAGCCGTTACTTCTGTGGAGAGTCGGCGACATACTTGTCTCTAGCTCCGAGTCAAAAGGGCACTAAATGTGGATTTTGCGAGGCGATATCCAGTCACGTCTCCAGCTTGACTTGTGCACCTGAACTAGTGGCGCGGAAAGAAAAACTTCGGAACTACGAGGTGGACGCTCCGCACAAATATTGGCTATGGCTATATCTCGTAAGGTTATATTCGTTAGTGTCTTATTTTCCATCTAGTATCATGACTCAAGTGACATTGGGCGGAATCAGCAGTAAAGGCGTTGGGCTGATGTTGGAGTGTTTGGATTGGCTGACATGCAAGGGACGTGGTTTGTCGTTACCGAGAGGGATTTACGTTGCTTTCTGCTTCGGGATGTACCTCGGGGGATCGTCGTAAGGGTTCCAATCCGATGCGAGAGATCGGTTGTGCTTGATCATCAAGCTCGGTCGGCGAACTGGCGCTGGTGGCGATTGACCAGGGGCAGTTTGGCCGATCAGTTCCTATCCTGGAGAGTAATCTCACCATCAAGGAACTGTCAATCCACAAATTCTGTCATTTTGCACTGACGGATACGCGACGTAGGATCGTACGCTGAGTGAGCCTCGGATCCATCTGGCATCGAAAGATCAGCGTGTGTTGAATGTTCGCTGTGATGTGATGCTATCGACGGCAATGGCTTGCAACTAACAGAGTCGGCCGTGAAGCCGCCGCTCAACCTCTGCCCTACGCAGTATTTCCGGTGTTTCTTTTCAATAGTCTCACCAGCCTCCCGTTCTTCCCGTGAACCCCTTTTTTCCCTACCCGACGGTGACATCTTTTTGGCCTCGTCAAGATTTTACAGGCATTCGGGGTCCATGACTCGAATCATGCATAACAAAATCGACCGGTGCACGTTCCGCGAAACTCTGTTATAGTGCATGTTCCGGCTGTCGCCTACTGAAAACAGTTAGAGGACCCAGCACTAAAGAGCACTGGTTCCACTGCCGAGACCGCGCAGATGTCTCGTTGCAGCCAAGCGTCCGCCGCTCGGAAATTCTTCGTCTCTGATATAGGCGAATCGAATTATAGCAAGCATCTTTTGGTAATAAAAACCAAAAGCTTCGGGAGCTTCTGTCCACTCATTCTTCAAGCTTTTCTCGTGTCTCAGTCGATCTTCACCTCTTTCCGTCTCGTCACATCATACTCCTCATCATGGGCCTCAGCAACATGTTCACAACGACAGGTTTAATCCTGGCCGCCACGTTTCTTGTCCCTGTGACTGCGACGCCGCCTCAACCTCCCTGTCCTCCAATTCCGCATGCTGCTCTTCCTCAGGGTGACATCCAAGGTTTCCGTGACAAGCACTGTAACGCCGTTTATCTTGGTGTTCCCTTTGCTGCTTCCACTGGTGGCCAGAACAGGTAGGTCGCCTAGACTAGTTGTTTGTTTCAGATTTTGATGAGCTGACACTGGTGTAGATGGAAGGCTCCTCAGGACCTCCCCAAGTCTCGTTCAAAGTTCCAGGCTACGTCATACGGTGCGACATGTCCTCAAGCCATCTCAAACGATGCCTTTACTCGCCAAGATGAGGATTGTCTGAACCTTAACATCTGGGCCCCATCCAAGGGCAAGAACATGCCTGTCAGCCTTACCCTACCCTCCCGCATAATATTCCGAGACACGGACTGACACCCACTAGGTATTCGTTTACATGTATGGCGGTGCTATGGTCACTGGCTCCAGCAGCAACCCCCAGATTCAGGGCACAAACTTCGCTCGCAATGGAGTTGTTTACGTCAACTTCAACACCCGAGAGAGCATCTTCGCTTCGCCTCACTCTTCCGAGTTGAAGGCCGCCAACCCTGATGAGACACAGAACTTTAGCATCTTGGATGTCGAGAAGGCCCTTGACTGGGTCCACAAGAACATCAAGGGTATGTTTCACGCTTATCGATCACAGGCAAAACTTGACTAACGTTTATGCAGCCTTTGGTGGTAACCCTGACCATATCGTCTTCGGTGGTCACTCCTCAGGTGGTGTCCAGGTCGATCACTACCTATGGAACAACCCCAACACCTTCCTCAAGGGCGCCGTCGAGATGAGCGCCAATGCCATGTCCGGCCCCGCTTACGCTCCCGTCGATGAGGCTCTTAACGCCGTCGCCGAGGAAGTTGGCTGCCCCAAGGGCGGTAACGGGCAGCTCGACTGTCTCCGCAGCAAGGACATCCTCGATTTCCAGACAAAGAACTTCAACTCCACCTTCAACACTTGGTTCACCCCCGTCATTGATGATATCACCCGCTTCTCTGACTACTCTGCCCGTTTTGCTTCCGGATGCTATCCCTCCCATGTCCCCATGTTGACTGGTACCTCCAATGGAGAGGGCACCATCTTCAGCCTCGTCTACGGCGCTGAGAACAGCAACTTCAGCTCTTGGATCAACACCTTCGATGCTGACAGCGCCCATATCCCCGATGAGTCTCTGATCCAGGCCTACAACCCTAACGACTACGCCACCGAGTCTCTCCGTAGCGGTATCCAGTACGGTGATGCCCGCTTCAACTGCCCGGTCGACTACCTCCTCGACATGCGAAGTGAGCAGCAGAAGACCTGGGTCTACCGCTTCTTCGGCAAGTACGACAACGTCGTTGGACCCCCCAACACTGCTCCTACCCACGGTACTGAGGTTCCTTTCTTCCACGGCGGTAATGAGTGCTTCGCAGCTCTTCAGGGTGTCACCAAGGCTCAGCAGGCTCTTGCCGATTCCATCCACAAGTGGTTCGTCAAGTGGATCAAGAACCCCGCTGCTGGACCAGGCTGGGATACCGTTGACAAGGCCGAGGAGGTCGTCAAGCTTGGAGTTCCCGGTAACGAGCTGGCCCGTGGCAAGGCTCCCCGCAGCGAGTTCAATGCTGTCTGCCAGGCTGTAAGTGCCCATACCCTAGCATTATTACAAGACGCATTTCTAACATGTCCCAGGTCTACAAGCCAAACTTCCCCAAGTACCCCGTCGTCCAGTCCGTCGAGGGTCTTGTCGAGGAGCTTTTGGGCTCCGCTTAAACTTATATACATATAGATTACGATCTGCCTACGAGATATGAATAGCGTTGGGACACATGATGAAGCAATGCTGCAGTGCCTTTCTTGATGATTGACTTTAGTCAACTATGAAAACTTGATAGATAGATAATTATTAATTGAGAACATTCTCTAACGCCACTGCTTCGTCTCAGGATCAAGAACCTCTTTCTCAGCCTTCTTCCAACTCTCAATCACCTGAGCCTTCCTTTCTTCAGACCTTGGAATAATCCGAGCTGGGAACTCTTCAGGCATGCATACAAAACCTTGCGTGAGCTTATCTGGATCTGGCAACACGGGCTTGCCACTCTCATCCACAGTAGGTTTGATGTTGAACGCCCATAGGATCCGTGAAATGCCCAGGAATAAGCTTCGCTCGGCGACGTGGATTCCGGGGCAAATACGACGACCGGCACCAAAGGTGAACTGGTCTCGTTTTGACGCATCTGGATTGGCTGCGGCGTCTGCCAAGCTTTGGAAGTCATCTAGGTACCTGTCAGGGTT
Organism: Fusarium miscanthi; assembly: GCA_014898875.1. Lineage (NCBI taxonomy): Eukaryota > Fungi > Ascomycota > Sordariomycetes > Hypocreales > Nectriaceae > Fusarium > Fusarium miscanthi. The sequence goes on from JAAVUA010000064.1 coordinate 67,907, forward strand.
GAACTGGCGAGGGTTGGGATGACGCTCAGGATCCATATGAATACCCCAGACATTGTTGAGAACACCTGCGCCTTTGGGGATAAGAAATCCGTTGTATGTATCGTCCTGCGTGGCAGCATGAGGAACAGCACCGAGGATTGTTGTCGGCATCCATCGCAATGTTTCTTTCATGCATGCGCGGACATACTGAAGGCTCTGCTCGTCATCCATGGTTGGCATGCGCTTACCAACTACTTTGTCGATTTCATCCTGAGCTTTCCGCTGAATCTCAGGATAGAGGAGCATTGCCTGCACAAAGGCATACAGGGTGCTAGATGTGGTGTCTGATCCAGCTTCAAGGAGAGTTCCAGAGATGTAAGCAGCTTGTGCATCATCAAAACTTTCCTTCTCTTGCGCTTTGGCCAACCCAACACAGAAACATGGCTTAATAGATCCATCTGCGATGTCCTGCTTCGCTTTAAGCCAATGACTCAGGTAGAGATCCTTTTCCTTTTTATGAAGCTCCTTGGCTTTCCTCTGCACGGGCAAGAGAAAGTCTGGCAGCTTCCTGAGTACGGGGAAGGAGTCAAGGAGGGCAGCGATGCCTGTCTGGTTGATCTCGGCAAACTCAGCAAAGCCGTCGAAGAGCTGCATGAGCTTGGGGTCTCGGTAGATAGGCGAGCGCCAGCCAAATACCATGGTCGTCGTGAGTGCATTGGAGTATCGCCGAATACTCTGTAGGAATTGATCTGGTTGAATCACCATCTCGTATAGCATCTGTTTATTCTCGAGGTCTTGGTAGGGCACGTAGCTCTTGGCTGTGGTGACGTTGAGCAGCGAGTGTACCAGTTTGCGGAACTTGAGACTATGTTAGCTGGCTCTATTATAGCTGAACCACTCAAGAGCGACTTACTGATCTCCATGTTGGTCCATATCCCTGAGGAAGGAACTGGCTGTTAGTGTCATTGTAGGCAAAGGTTGGGATCGAGAATGACGAACCATCATAAGAAGTCTGAGACCACCGCTGCCAAGAATCTGCCCAACGTACATTTCTTGTCGGTCAGAGTAGAGCGCACTCTTCTTATCGAGCAGATCCTTGACAGCTTGGGCGCTTGACAAGACAATGAAAGGCTTGGTGCCCAGAATGAGACTATAGACAGGCCCATACTCGTCCGCCCACTTACGGAATTGAAGATGAGCATCCTTCGTGGGCATCTGATACTATCAGTAAGAGTATTTTCAAATTCTTTGAAGGAGACTGTACCAAGTGAATGTTTCCAAGGATTGGCAGCGTGGTAGGTCCAGGTGGATAATTCTTTGGTCTTCTACCAGTGAACAAAAGACGTACGAAGATCGCAGCGAGAACAACCCAGAATAATTGCACGGTCAACATAATGGAGAGATGTGAGTGGAAAAGTGAATTGAATTGTTTTGTAAGTTAGAAATAAATCATAATCATTGCATTTACGTGCCTTTATATAGCATCCGGTTCACAATTCTCTTGTGTCTCGTCTTGGACGTACGTGACCATGTGGGATAGCTACAGACGCCACACTTTCTGGTCTGGGGAGATGTATCCCGAGCGAGTTGTTTTGCTTGATCTTTTTGCCCTCTCTACCTTGGCTGGTATGTCTCCAGCTGCGCAAAGTAGTGATTGACCAACTTCTGATCTCTGATTCGCCTCCCACATCGACTCCGACTAGCCCCGTTTCCTCCACGAAGCAAAGCCCCACTTCCCCGCGATCTAAAAATGCAAACCGTGATGGAAGCCGGAAGCCGGAGCTAAATCATCTTTATCCCATCAAAGTCGCACCTTTCCCTCATCATAATTAACCCACATCGGCACCGACAATGTCTGACATCGCATCATCCTCAGGGACCGGGTTTACATGCTCCCACTGTACCAAGACGTATAAACGACGAGAGCATCTCCAGCGCCACGCCGCATCCCACAGCAGCCTCCGACCTCACAGATGTAGCTTCTGCGGCCAATCATACCAACGAGCCGATGTTCTCAAACGACATGCTCTAGCCTGCCAGGCTAAGGTCATGGCCGGGGCTACATCGGTTACAGCGTCTAGTAGCCGACGAGCATGCGACCTCTGCGTGCAGCAGAAGAAAGCTTGCAGCACTGGTCAGCCATGTGAACACTGTCAGCGGAAGTCGGTTCCATGCAATTACTCCTTTAGTAATGATGTAGCAACAGACAACAATTTGATCATGGGTCAGAATGACAAGCAACTTGATGACGAAGTCAACCTACCGACCGTGGTGTTCGGAGATGACTCACTGTTCGACTATCTTGGCAACTATACTTCAGTTTCGGATATGCTCCAAGGGTCAGAAAAGTCCCAGGACTGGTTAGACTTCATCAACCTAGCCGCCGGCCATTTCCAGATAATACCGACCAGCCCGCGAACGCACCTAGAAAATTACACCTTTCACTTTCTCGACAATTTCACCAAAAGATCTGGGCTGGTGGCTTCGTTTGATTGCGGGACATTTGAACAGCGAGTGCAAGTTGAGGCATCTCATCGACCAGGTCAAGGCCAGGGTTGCCTTGCTACTGAATTAGACGAACTTGTACACCTCAATGGCGCATCAACGGATCTTCCGCGACTGCAACCATTAGATGTCCAAGATCCTCTCATCATCCAAACCCACCAAATACTTCTAGACATCAAAGAAGTCGTTACCGTCAAACCTCGAAACAGTGTTGTTGAACTAGAGTGGTCGACGGTCCTAGAAAAGACTTGTATCCAATTCTTTTCACCGCATAATTTACGGAAGTACCTTGCCCTCTTCTGGCATATATGGCATCCTAACGTCAACTTCGTACACCGGCCTACTTTTGACCCAGTGACCTCGAAGTCAATCCTTGTGGCTTGTATGGCATTGATAGGTATGTGACCATGAAACTATCCCCGAAGGATAAATCTTAACGTCGATAGGTGCGAGTGTTTCGCCTAGCAAGACTGATAACGAACAAGCGAAGATTTGGTTCAACTGTGTCGAAGAAATTGTCTTCACTGATGACGACTTTTGCAACGATCCTCTTAACAACCAGGATACCCTTTTGCTGAACCCGATCCAAAACATTTCGAAGATCCAAGCCCTGCAGGCAGCATACATGGTCTGTCTCTACCAGGGTTGGGAGGGAACAGAGGCCAACAAACGACGAATCCGTCGATACCGGTTCAGTACTGTCATATCTGTAAGATACCCCGTCTCTCCTGGTAGCATCAACTGATAAATGTTTAGATGGTAAGGGACTTCGGCATTATGTCTGCTAGGCACCCGGATTACTCTACGTGCCTATATGACAGATTCGATTGGAAAGACTTTGCTGCGCGAGAGCAGCTTATACGGTAGACAGGCTCCGTATACGTGCTGACCAATAACTGACATCTATGCCAGTATCTTTCTTTGGATATATCTTCTCGATCATGCATTCGTAATCTTCAATAATCTGCCGCCGAGGATGGTCATCAAAGAAATGAGCATGCACATGGCATGTCCTGAAGCAGCCTTTCAAGCCAGCACATCAACAGAATGCGCTCGAGAACTGCAGAACTGGCACGTGCGATCCACGCTATTGCATAACATAACCTTTCGTGAGGTTGTTGAGAGTTTTTGTGGAAAGTCGTTCTCGAATGAAATGCGACGACTCTTTGCTGATCTTGGTCCCCTCAATCTTTTCGCAGTTGTATCGGGTAAGACTACCAACCAAACCGCATCTACCTACTGTTCTGACAGAGATTACAGCCTTCCATGCACTAATATTCCAGCACCAAAATTCCTTTGGCGGCCATGATCAACTACAGGCAGTTCGTAACGCTCTCGACAATTGGAAATCAGCTTGGGAAACATACTCGGATGAATTCTCATTCTCTCCGCCGCATGTGATGATCGACTCACATAATGTGGCAACGGAGAATCTCTGGAGGAGGGTAGGCTTTATACGCCATTCTCCAGAGTATTGGCTTCTGGGGAAACTGCTGGTTGATCGTCTCTCAACGCCGAGTGGCTCGCTTGGGAGTCCTGAGTCTACAGTGCCTGATGCGAGCGGTTCAGCACACGAACCGATTCTTACGAGATATGATCAAACGAGTATGCTTCAAGTGAATGACTTGATCACAGGGTTTCAGAATGTACATATTAATTAGACAAGCTGGCAATTAGAACCATGTCGGCAACTACCCGATTCTCCCCCCACATCGTCTCCGACCGGCATCTTTCAGCGGCAAAGCAGCCTCGGAAGGGCGCTGTAACCCCCGCAATTTTCAGCAAGTGTCGCGTGTCAAAAGCCTAATAATGCGGGGGATCCCCTCACTTGCAGAATCTTGTGTTACATTGGTAATTGCAGAGAAAATGACACAGACGACAGCACTCATCGCGCCAGCCTTGGATGGCAGGTTCGAATTGAAGGAGGTATATCTGAACTCTTTGCAACCAGATGAAGCACTGATAGAGATCCACGCGTCTGGTGTCTGCCATACTGATCTTGCTTGTGCAAGTGGTAAATTGCCATGCGCCCCGAATGCTGTTCTTGGACACGAAGGTACCTCATGTCGACTCCAGCATCACAAATACCTATGCTAAATCATGATCATTGCAGGAGGAGGCGTTGTTCTCGAGATAGGCGCAAATGTTACTACTGTCTCACCCGGTGATAAGGTCCTTCTGTCTTTCTCATCCTGCGGCTCATGTCCTGGATGCAAATCAGACCACCCAGCCTATTGCTATAGCTTCAACGATTACAATTTTGGTGGCAAACGCCCCGACGGCTCAGCTGCCATGTCTATTATGAAAGATGGCGAGAAGCAGCCAATCTACAGTACCTTTTTCGGCCAAAGCTCTTTTGCGGCTCGAACAATTGTTCATCGATCGAGTATTGTCAAGGTTCCCCAGCAAACACCACTGGAACTCTTTGCGCCTTTGGGATGTGGCATACAGACGGGCGTTGGTGCTGTATTCAATTCCCTGGATGTCAAGCCTGGCACTTCTGTCGCGGTTTTTGGCGTGGGGTCTGTTGGCTTGGCGTCTGTGATGGCTGCAAAGGCACGCAAGGCCAGCAGAATTATCGCAATCGACCTGCATCCAGACCGGCTAGAGCTCGCCAAGGAACTAGGTGCTACCGATGGAGTGCTCGGTCCCGATCAGGAGTACATCATCAAGGCGATCAAGGACATCTGCCCTCCTCTTGGTGTCGACTTTGCAGTCGACTGCACTGGGGTCCCTTCCATCATTGAAACAATGGTCGCATCATTGGGGATGAGGGGCAGGGCCGCTACAGTTGGTGCACCTGGAGGCAGCGCGCATGCCAAGATAGATATCATGAGACATCTCACATATGGCAAGGAGTATGTGGGATGTTCTGAGGGTGATAGCAACCCTGGGACTGTGAGTATAAGTTCTGCTTGTGTCTGAGCTTGCCGTTACTGACTCATTTCCAATCAGCTGATCCCCGAACTCATCGAGATGCACGCCAAGGGCCTTCTGCCACTGGAGAAGCTGATAGCATGCTATGATATCCGGGACTATGAGAAGGCTATGGCTGATATGAAGACCGGCAAAGTTATTAAACCAGTCTTGAGGTGGACTGCCTAGCCGCCATAGAACTACCTAATACCGTATGAACTCACGAAATTCATAACGCCCCGTGGATCCAAAGCCGCTATCCTTATTTGACCAGAGGCGTAAATTAGCGTAATATGAGATCTTTATTTTCTGCTATGCCAATCAGAGCTGCAGGATAATAAGAAGAGTATCCACGGGGCATTTCGAATCTCATAAGTTTCTGCGGTATTTTTTCCCTCTCTCATCACCGTGGTAGCAGCCTAAAATTTAACCTTAAAGATAGCAATTCAATAGTTTATTCCCTCACGAGAATCGCTTGATTATAGACCGACGCTACGTGTCCGAGGCTAATGGTCATAGCAAATACGAATTCATCGTGTTATATTTTCTTGTTGTGGACTGACTCCCGGTGAAATCATCCTCGGTCGCAATTGAAGACCAATCAAGGGAGCCCAACCCCAGTGCGGTGGTGCCGACATTTCATGGATGCCTCGTTAACCCCAGACACATCAACGTCATTTATGCGTCTGAGCTCAATGATTCAGCATTTCATCAGCTGTCAGACCGTTCTCCAACGGCATTCTCTCCGACTGCAGATCGTTCTTGTTGAAGAAGCCGTAAGACCAAAAGTGAAGAGGCCCCTTCAAGAGTCTTGGCGGATGACTTAGTTCTTATAGGACTGCGCCCTTCAACAGTTCTTGGCAGTGGATGATTGGGCTTTGCTCTCCACGATCATTGTCCAGATATCCCCGCGTTGAAAACCAAATACCCCAACTAACTACGGTATCAGGAAATGTTGTCCGCTTTTAGCACCAATTCCACCACAGGGTTACAACATGCTATCTCCCATTGGTTGACATGGGGATCCATGCATTGAAGTTGCTGTGTTAGTGGCTTGGCCTGAATTTGGGGAAGGCAAAAAGTTGGAAATCCGCGGGATAAATTCCCCAACTTGGGCAACGCAGCATCATCCTGGCTCTTTAGCTTCAACTCCTGGCTCTTCCCCAGATAATTTCCCCGCGGGGAACCAACGCGTTTCATGATTTGTTCCTTTCAATGACTCGCGCCTACGACGGCGGTCTCTTCTGAAGCAGTGGCTATATAACATCATCATACCCTCTTCTGTTAGTTTAGTTCGTCTTTCTTATCCTCATCGCATCAATCATCATCTTCTCTGTCTTTGGACAGCCTCATTATTCAACACTACTGGTTTCAGAGCTCGCACCATGTCTACAGAGAGCCCTTCTCCTAGTGGACATCCTCCCAAGGATTACCCACAAGTCGAGAACATTGAAGATCCCTCTTCCTCATCACACAATGCCCCCGTCGTTTTTCTAGATGAGGAGATCTCATATGGAAAGGGTGGCATTCGCGGTGTCGTCCAATCGCCCTACATCTTCGGTGCTGCCTTCTTGGCATCCATGGGAGGCTTCTCCTTCGGTTACGACCAAGGAGTCATCTCCATCGTCAACGTCATGAGCCAGTTTCATAAAGCCTTCCCTCAAACCGAGACTGCCTTTGGAAAAGGCTTCATGACTGGCATGTTGGAGCTCGGGGCTTTCATCGGATGTCTCTTCATGCCTACGCTCGCCGACAAAATATCACGCAAGAAGGCTCTCTCGATCGTTGTAGTCATCTTCAACATTGGCGCTATCATGCAAACTGCCGCGAATTCTTATGGTCTCCTCGTGGCCGGAAGAACCATCGGCGGTATCGGTGTTGGAACACTTGCAATGGTAGGTTAATCCTAATCTTGCGCAATTGTAATCGCTAACAGAATAGGGCGCTCCAATCTACATCTCCGAAATCGCGCCGCCCAACCTGAGAGGAACCTTGCTTGTGCTCGAGTCTGTCTCCTGTGTTCTCGGCGTGGTTGTATCCTTCTGGATCACATATGCTACGCGCAATCTTCCCGGCGAACTCTCTTTCCGACTGCCATTCGGTCTTCAAATGGTCTGCAGCACTATTCTCGGTATCGGCATCCACTTCTTTCCTTATTCGCCTCGATGGCTTGCTCTTGTCGATCGATCGGACGATGCGCTACATAGCTTAGAAAGGCTCCGTCGACTCCCCAGAACCGATCCTCGTGTCGAGAAAGAACATATTGGTATCATGAATGAAGTGGCCCTACAGAAGATCATGCAAGAGAAGCGACACCCAGGCGTTGGTGGCCTCAAGCTTGAGATTCTTGGCTGGAAGGATCTCTTCCAGAAGAAGTCCTGGCATCGAACTTCCATCGCTGTCGGTGTAGCCTTCTTCCAACAGCTCTCTGGCATTAACGCATTCATCTACTACGCTCCTACACTCTTTCAGTCGCTGGGTCAATCGTCTGAGATGTCATTGATCATGTCTGGTGTTTTCAACATGTTGCAGCTTGTCGCAGTGACGGTTTGCTTCTTCATTATCGACAAAGTTGGACGACGGCCACTGGCAATCTGGGGCGGCATTGGAGGTGGCACAGCATGGGGCATCATGGCCGTTTTGGTGGGCGTATTCAACGATAAGTGGAGTTCTAATCCATCCGCAGGCTGGGCCGCAGTTGCAATGGCCTTTTGCTTCATCCTTATCTACGGAGTCTCCTATGCTCCGTTGGGTTGGGCTCTTCCTGCTGAGGTCTTCCCCAATGCCTCAAGGTCCAAGGGAGTAGCCCTTGCTACAGCCACGGTTTGGCTCTTCAATTTCATCGTGGGTGTCGCGACACCCCCGATGATTGAGGGTATCGGTTTCGGTGTTTATATCTTCTTCGGGTCTTGGTGCTTCCTCGCGGCTGTTTGGGCCTTCTTCCTGGTCCCAGAGACCAAGGGGAAGACCTTGGAGCAGATGGACGAGGTCTTCGGTGACAATGCAGGTCGGGAAGAGTTGGAAATTTTGCAATCCAGGATGGGTATCGCGACGTATGGGATGAAGAAGGATGTGGTTTAGGTCTGAAGCGCCTTCAAGTCCGGTGGGCTGGTAGGTGCCGGGAGACATGGAGGATAAATTGCGCTGAGTTTCCATCTGAACATACTCAACTCTCATATTTTAGTAAGACAGATGATATATCAATATTTTAACTGTTGCCTTTTCGCCATTTTCCCAACTTGTGCAACCTCGATGGCTTCGCGTGTGGACTGGCTGTAGTATGTCTCAACCTTCAAGGCCATTGAGTCTCACAAGTCACAGGACTTCCATACATTGGCTTCAATGAACCTCCATTCTATTCCTTGGTATTTCCGGTCTTCCTAAGCTTCACCGTGACAGGCATACCCTTACTTGGATGCGCCGTCAGCTCTCCAGGCATTTGTGCCTGATACCCTTGATATCCCAATAGAAATTCATCTTTTTCCTTGTATTCAGGCACAATCTCAAGCTCCCTAACGGTCATAGCAAGAAGAAGTCTCAATTCTGTCAAAGCCAATTCCTGGCCAATACATCCCCGAGGACCTAGCTCAAATGGACGAAACGCATTCTTATGAGCGACAGGATCAAACCATCTTTCGGGGATAAACTTGTCAGGTTCAGACCAGAACTTGGGATTTCTGTGGATGGCCTTGCTTGCTGAGAAGAGGATGAAGCCGTCCGTGGGAAGCTGCTGCCCTGTCTCAGGATGTCTCAGGAAGAATGTCGGAGACCCCTCTCGGCAAGATCCAATTGGCGGTTCTAATCTCAGAGTCTCTTTTAAAATTGCAGTGGTATACGAAAGTTGGTTGAGTAATGTCGGGGTATCAGATATCCTTCTAGTTGCATCAGATGGGTCAGTTCCCAAGACTGCATCGTGCTCCAGCCGCAACTTGGCAAGAACATCTGGGTGTTGGTAAAGATAGTTGTAAGCAAAGCAGAGTGTAGATGCAGTGGTGTCATGGCCAGCAAAGAGGAAGATCTTCAGGTTCTCAATGGTAACATCCAGAAATTCAGGGTCAATGGTGCTCCTTGAAGTGCCTTCGGAACCGTATTCCTTCATATACGTTCTTATGGCGAGACCATTTATGGTCTTTGGCCCCTCGTTGCGTTCGTGATTTTGAAGTTGGGCTTCTATCAGTGGCTGGAGTTGGCCGCGAAGCCGACGGTTCAGAGACGAGAGGCGATAGTGGCGGAAAGGGTTCAGAAGTCTACCCCATTGATGTGGGGACCAGTCTGTGACAAGCAGTGAGATTGCACTTTTGAGTGTCGGGAAAATCTTGTCGTCAAGGCCTGTTTGAATGCCCAGACTTATACCCAAGACAGAACGACCGATAATGTCGCAAGTAGCCTTCATGACACAATCTTCAAGGGGGACAACGCGTCCATCTTTAGCGATCTCTTGCAGGTAATTCTTCCAAATCAGTGCCTCTTCAATGAACTCAGGAACGAGGGCCGTGATGTTTTGCGTCGAAAACCCAGGATTGAAGGTCGCTCGCCATTTCTTCCAGAAGACTCCTTCGGACAAAACAAGATCTTTTAGCCCGGTCAATGGTCGAAATTGACCTCTGATGATTTCATGCTTTGGTCGCGACGTTTCTTGAGTGAACTGCGCCGCGATATCAGGATGAAAGGTTGCCAACATGGGCCAAGAGATGGGCCACAGATCGATGTAACATATGCCCAGCTCCGAGATTTCAGGGTAGTCTCGGGCGAGGAAATCCGGCATCAATTGACCGTGGACATCTCCAGGGTACTTGGCCATGATTTTGCCCACAGCAATGAGGTTCCCGAGAAGCCATGAGTGATCAGGTAGAGTTGGCTGTATGGGTGAACAGTGAACACGAGACCTGAATTCGCTCCCTAAATAAATAAATGATTGTTTACTCACAAGGTTGTACTTTTTGACCGTCCGACGAAAAAAGACCCGCTGCTGGTAAAGCTTCAAGACAAAGTACCCAATGGACGTGAGGAGGAAGATGCCGCCCCATTTCAGCGCGGGACTGGTTCCAGCCATTCTTTATCGCTCAGATTCGCTCAGCAGCGATTATCTACAGGAATAAGATTAACAGATTTATTTGAACAAGAATAAGAGAACACGAAAATTACAATAGAAGCTCTTGCTTACGCTGCCCCTCTCACTAGTGGCGGAATATCGTTTGCCCAATACGCCAAGGTACTTAAGATGAAGCTCATGCGGTGGAGCCTATCAGAGGCCTTCTTTTGCAAACGGGATTCCGTGTACTCAACGGCTTCATGCCTACGGACCGTTTTAAAGACTCGTCTCAATCTGCATTCCGTTGTCGGAGCTGCTGTTTAAAACTTTTAAAATCAGAAGAATACTGTGTAGTATGTATTCCCTATTAAGTTCTATAGATACTAGACTCCAATTTGTCCAAAGCTGGTATCAGACAGAGTGGTATTTCTCCAGGGAATTGGGATATTGTGAGGCCGAATGGCAGAACTCAGAAATTTTGTCCATATGGGTTCTGAGAGAAGCATTGTTATCATTAATAAGCGACCGTGGTGTAGTGGTTAGCATTAACGCCTTCCAAGCGTTAGAGAGGGGTTCGATTCCCCTCGGTCGCAATCTTCCAAATGTGCCTCAAAAAGGATTCAACTTTTTATTAGTTACTGTCGGAAATCTTAGGCTTTTGTCTTTTTGGGAAAGCAGTAAATGATATTAAGAAATTAGAATTCCAGTAAAGATGCTATGCTAATTAATGCTCTGAATGCTCTCTGCTGTATGTCGCCAGCTAGTTATCCTTCCAACTCAGCCCTAAACTCATACGTCCGTTCTCCTGGTCGTTGATCATTAGGGAAGCACCTGATCTTAGTTTCCCGCTTCTCAACCTCATCCACTGGAACCTTTTTGGTAGCTCCCGCAATAGCAGAGAAGGTCATCACACGTTGAGCGTTGTTACCATCACTTGACATAGCATCGATCCCATAGTACACACCAATCGATGCGACAACGAATGACACGGCGTAAACAGCAACAAGAACAGGCCAACCGTAGTCAAAGAAATTGGCTTTTCGTCGGCGCTCACATTGATATTTGGTGTCTTCACCTCCGATGCCGGTACCAGACAGCTTAGAAGGGTCAGCAGCCCATGCTACAACAAGTAGCTGAGGATCAGAGAGGAGTGAGATTATCAAGTCTTCGTACACGCGGCGGACCTGTTGCTGGAAGTCGTGGACGGGAAGACTCTCATGTCTATCGAGGAGGTTGGTGGTTGTAATAGCTCCGTCTGCTATGACCGATCCCTCGACCTTGACGTTGCCGAAGAGCTTCTCACGAAGTCTGAGCCCGAGACTATGGTAGGCGGCTATGCGGCGGTATCGAGCGTAGTCATTACGCGGGCTGACATAGTTCCTCTCTGGCTCCGCAACGTTTCCATCTGCTGTTCCATCCGTGGACTCGTTGGTCCAACTGCTCCAGGTGGTATCGATGATCTTCCGCTTGTAGTCACGGTCGGTAATGTTGTACTTCTGAAATCCCGAGGTAAAGTTGAAGGTGACGGTGTAGTTGACCTCCCAATGATCGCAAGCAAAGATGATAGGAGTGTAATCGTCGTTCCAGCCGTCGGCTTCGCTGTCCATCGCATGAGCCTTGGTGTGATCGTTCACGGCGGCGTAGCCGATCCAGATTGAGGGCTCCGTTCTAAAAACACCGAGATGCTTGGGAAAGGGCGGGCCATCGACCTCAGAAGGAATTCCACCAACAGAAACATTGTCCATCTGAGGCCGCATGTACTCTCCAAGATCAGTGTTTGCGAAGTAGGTGAAGTTGGAGGCAGGCACAAGCTGACTAAGGTTGAATGGCGCTTCAGCATCTCCAAAGCTCTTCATCTTAGATCCGACTCCATTGGCAAGCTCTTCGCATTTGTATCCAGGCCCGACGAAGTGAACTGTCGTGGAACAGTCCCATCCATCTCCACAAATTTCCAGCGAGATGTTCGCTTTCTGAGTTGTCTGCCCGCTTGAAAACACACCAGCGGCGATACGATCGAGTACAGGAGAAGGAACGTTGTAGTATTCGAAGATATTGTCGTCCTCTGCGGCTCCATCGGCAAGGTTTCCATCTGGGGCTGTCCAGTTGTAGCCGGAAAGTGAGCGACCGTTCATGACTTCACCCTCGGCTTTCTTGGGAGTCTGAAAACTCTCCTTTGCCTCGTTGCTGAAGTTCAAAGTTCGGATCGACGGGCAGAGTGTATCTTCTACCCTCTCGCCTGGTACGACGTAGAGTGATGCTGATGAAAGAATGACAACAAGAGGGCTGAGCCACATATACAAAGCAAGAAACATTACAAACCACGATTTGATCCATGCCTCCCTGTTGAAAAGCTCGATGATGTTGTGAGTAGCTCCGAATAGGGCATCAACAGCGTGGATCGAGAATCCTTTTTGGCCAACGGCTCGCCATGCGACTTGCTGATGGGCCATGACGGCAGCGAGTATGAAGTTTGCGTTGGCGATAAAGGAGATCAACTGACCCAGTCGCATCCACCATTGCTGGTGTTTTGCTTCCTGGCCATCAAGATGCATGTATAGAAAGTGATGGCCGACTGCACCAGCGACTCCAATGACCAGGCAAGCAATCATAGACCATCGGCTCTTCATGATCCTCAGCATCAGAGGACCAGACTCAGGCAAGGCACCTGCGGTAGGCCGATTCACGACGTGTACCTCAGGGACCTTCGAGTATGTGTCATTAGCAGGCATATGGCCTATCAGTCCTCTGTGACTGTCTTGAGCCCTATCGTAGTCGGGAGTATCTCGAAGATTTGGGCTCTGGGGATCTATCCATAGCGACTGATGTGGGAATGTCTCTCGGGCAATTGACTCGGGGGAGACGGCCTGGGGAGGGAATTGGCCTAAAGAAGGCTGTGGAGATACAACCGGCTCTGGGAAAGCATGTTGGTGCTGGACAGGAGAATAAGCATAAGCTTTACGCTCCGGTCCATCGTTGACGATTTTACCATCCATTGCGTGTTGATCCAATCGATGAGGTGGTCGCAGGCTGTTGAGGTTTGCCCAAGAGAACGGAAGTCCAGTCGGGAGCCGTATCCAAGGATGTGTCGACGGGAAGTGCTTATATGGGACGAAAGCGTGGCGAAATTGCGCTTGCCTCGCTTTCATTAAAGGGTGTCAGCTGCTGCAGCTAAAGAATAAGCTGCATAGGCAGTGTCTTTGGCCCCCAATACCCAGAGCCATCTGCGGTGACATCTCCCAGTTGAGGCAGCATAGCCGAGCCTTATTCTGGGTAAAGATCCCTCTTGGGAACAACAGACTGGGCATCTGTTCCGATGAGACGGGTTTGCTGGGTATCGTCTGATCGAGACTCCATAAGGCTGGTGATGGATAGCTATATTGATTGATCCTGGGATCTGGCTATTACCGAACGCAACCTCGTGCAGGTAGTTCCCATGGCTAACTGAAACGAGGCTTTGGGTGTCCTATCAGAGTCGAGGCCGTAACAAAACCCTGGCTCAGGAGCTTGTCTTTCAGCCTGCCAAGACACCTTTCTTACTAGCGAGAGAACTAGCACAGCCTGATTTGATACGTAACTGAAGCTGAAGTTGCAACAGTCTCTTTTAAGCTTACATTCATAGTCAAGGAATTCTTGGAGAAGGGGATCAGAAATAACCCAATCTTTACCAAGATACACTGTGTTATCGCCGCGAATAGTCATCTACCTCGTGCTATCTTCGCAAAAACCAAGTCATAGTTGCAATCGAGACCAAATAAAGTTGCCTAGCAATGTTGCAGTAGGCTGGGATGGCGAGCTGTGCTTACTCCCAAGACTTCACCCATGTTCATTCTCCACCATGATGGATGCGAATGCAGTTTAGCCTCTTTGCGAAGACCGCCATATACGGTTTTGCCGAGATTGCCATCGTCTTACCTGCATAGAAGACAATTTTTCCCGCAGCATGGAATCATGATTTTCCTCCTCGATTGTTTTGGGAATCGCAAAGCATGCCAAAGGGAGCTAATCCATTGCCATCGACCGCAAGCGGGCCAATAGGAGCAGATATCATGGCCATACAGGACTACAGGCAGCCGAAAGAATCTGATTTGCTGAATCAGGAACACGGTCTTGGTTTTGAGGCGATGAAAGTTGGGGGGGCTGCTGAGCAAAAGGATTTCCCGACTTAGCGCAGCGACTCTTTGGCCATATTCATGCTCGCGATGTCCAGAGAATACAGAGGGAATTTGTGTAGATTTGAAGGACTCAAAGCAAAAAAGAAAATACTTAGCGATGTGGTCTTTAGGGTAGGCGAAATCCTGGTGGCTACATCTGGTCAGTACAGAGTGGCAAGTACATTTCCATTACAATCTCTAACTCCGTCCCGTTGCATGAGTTCCAAACTATGTGGGAAGATGAACTGATGGTAAAGAATAAATTGCAGAAATTAGAGTTGTAGCACTATCCACCATAGCTCTCACTAGGGAAGTCCAGTGCCGCATCAAGCGCTTTATCCCTACGAGAAACCACCGTCAGTGCAGCTTTATAACCCAAGCTTTATAAGATCCTCACCATGCTCTTGACACAATTTCCTGCGAGTTCATCCGTATTTAGGACTCCGGGAAGCTTCCCCCAATTCATGTATCCGACACGATAAAACGAACCTAGCTGGTCAGTGGGCTGATACAAAACCAGTCCTCGAAAACGGAAACGATACTTGTCTCCCCTATCAAGGAACAATAAGAAATAGAAACGACCATTGGCGTCTTTGAGTGGCATTGATAGCCGTACTGTCTTACCTTCCAGCCATGCACCACGATCATCGAGGTCTGGTGCCTCCAAGTATGAGACAAATTGCTCATTCTCTGATCCTTCGTCAAGGTAGAGTTCACCACCTGTCGTTTGGTCTCCGGGAGCCATGAAGTCTCCTCTGCCAATGAACAGCCCGACAGATCGATAGACAACTTCAAACAAATAACCACTGAATGTGACTATCCCCCCCATGGGGAATTCCTCTCGTCCCGGTACGCGCAGGGGCATTATTTGCTCGACAGTGATGAAGCACGGTTCGCGAACTAATTTCTTATCTGTATTGACCAGACAGTCTCCAGCAAGAGACGCCCAGCTCCATGACGCTGCCGTATATGTAGCCGATCTCCGTGCTGGAGAGGTGACCTTCCACAAGAGTGCTGCTGGTAGATGACATCGCCAGAGGCCAGCAAGATAGTCTCCAGTTAGTTGCCGTGACTGCCCGAATGATTGAACAACACCCGAGAACGCTACCAAACGGTCGGTTTCTCTCGTCAACTTAGTTCTCATGTATGCCAGAACACGCTGACTCCATGCATCCATATCGTCCGAATTTCCAGATGGTGCTGACTCCTTGAGAGGCTGGGTTTGACTCCACCATCTTCCCCTGCTGACTTGTGGCGTTCCAATTGGCCATATCTCGCACGCCAGCTTTTCTCTACAATGCCACCAAAGCTGATGTGAGCCCATGATAAGTGAGCGCTTGGAAAGGTACCATTCCTGATACACCCATGCCCGAGAGCGCAAGGTGCAATAAGTGATATCGTCCTCTAAGAGGCCATCACACAGCAAGTGAAAGACTTCCCCATGAAGTTTTACACGTACCGGCCTGAGAAGATCTGTATGACGAGACACAAAGCTGGTCCCTGAGCTATCGGAAGCTGTAGCAGAGCACAGGTTCAATGTTGCATGCTCGTAAACCTGCTTCATAGCGTTCGCCTCTTGCATGCAGTCCAGCAATGAATCTTGAATAATACAGAGCGAATCGATCCATATATACTTGAAACCCATTCTGAGAGACAATTGAATGGCTTCTTGATAGGAATTGGGCAGTTCATGGTTGCTTATGCCGAGCCGGAATCGATTAAGATTCTTTTCAAGAAGCTTGATCGCCTCAACCTTTCCCCAGCAATGAGAGAATGCGATATAATCAATTGACTTTGCAGGGAGGTTCCTTGGAGAAATGAGTCGAAAGCGTGATTTGTCAACGATCTCAACCAACCTTGTTGGCCTGTATTCTGAGCCGTTTTTTCGGCATTTAACATGAGTTTGGCAACAAGAGTCAAGCCAGTCCCTGGCAAGTCCAATGAGTTCTGAATCATGGTACGAGACAGGTGGTTTGTAAGAGACAGTAAAAGAAGCAGGATCTAAAGCTCTGGATTAGAAAGAGTAGACATGTAGGGATTGAAAGAATACCAGGTTCTTTCCAAAACTGGAAAGCCCAACAACAGCCACTTGGAGCTTTCCCAATAATCAGGCCCTCCAGAGTGTCTACGAAACCGGCATTATGCAGGTTTAAGGCATAGTGAAAAGAGCTTGAGTGACACTCTTCCAATCTTCGTGACCATGTATTACTATGCCGGATTGTGCCGCAAATGTAACAGCCAAGGTCGGATGCCTTCTCCAGGTCAAAGCCGCTCTTGTGGTGAGGCTGACTGAGGCACCGTAACTTGCTTCTCAGGGCCGTATCACAGACAACACAAAGCCTCGAAGGTTCCACCAGAGAGATTGCATCAGTCATTTTGACAGGCTTTGGGTCCGGTTATTTAGTCTGCGTAAGGTGTCTGTGTTTAGAGGGTGGTAGAAAGGGAGCAGAATGGAGAGAAGCAGATGAGGGGGCGTAGCTCAATTTATGCCCTGGTCTTGTTACACAATTCGTTTAAACAAGTTAGACGCGCATCCTGGGATAAAATTATCTGTTACACCACTGGCAGAACTATCAACATGTGATCAAGTGAAGTCTTACAGCATTTTCTTAGTAGGAGTAGTAAGTAAGTTTATTTAGAACATTTTCCTGGCAAGCTATACAGTACAGCAGTATGAGTAGTAAATAGACAGAGAGTATGGAAGGCTTTGAGATTTAAAACAATAAAGTTGTAGAATAATTAAAGTAAAGGATAGTTGTCATAGACTTATATATTTAAAGGCTGTAGTCTCTTACTTAGTTAAAACTCAATATTAGAGTACTAATCAACCTATGTTTATAATAATATTTAATAGAACTCCTTATATAGACGATAAAGTCCGTTCAATAAGCTATAGGGGTCAGGGAACATTTACATTCATCATTCGAGAAAAGTAAACATTTTATAGTATCTGTTGCTTATTACCCCCCTTCCGCTATGGATATTCTAGAACAGGTGTTCGTTGAGCTTTCGTGTCTTTCCATCACTCAGCCTTCCCCTCGTGGAACAAGTATTGATCCAAATGTGTGGAACAGGATGTCCTCAACTCGCATTCCGTGACCGAGGCTTGACCAGATTCTCCAGTTATTCCGTCAATCCATTTGACAAGAAACACCGGTGTCTCCGAGGTTTGGTTGCTTGAAACGATAGCCCCATTCTCTTCAAGAAGCGCTTGAATTGCTTTTGTGTTTTCTAATTAGCTCCAAGTCAGTAACTGGTAAGGGGAAGACTTAGTTGGCGAACCTTCTTGACTAGCCATGGCGTTTACTTGTTAGTTTAATGATACCAAATGGGCCATAAATTGAGAATTTAAATAGATAGAGTCACAAGTAATGGCTCATTGCTGACACACTGTTCAATGCAGTTTATTGTCAATCACTCATGTGTTTATGTCGATGATTGTGACTGCAATGGCTCATCACTGAAACACTCTCGATTGCAGTTTATTGTCAATCACTCATGTGTTTATGTTGCTGAATATTCCTGCTTGGTGATTAATGCTGTCCCCTGATAATCACCAAGGACAACAGCTTTGGGCAACTTAACAGAAACGCTGAAACTCTTTCTGTGATATCCCTATGTCAAACAGTTTACGAAAACCCCAATGGGTCGCTGTGGCTCTAACGTTGTGTCGCCATTTGCTCCGGAATCACTGCTTGCCAGTGTCGCCGTAGCCGTTCCAGCGTCATCAGCCTCATTCCTTTACTTGTCAGTGCCAAGCTCAAGCGTTTTCACTCACGCAACAGATACAACAGATACAACAGGGAGTAGCCAGGCTTCCTATCAAGGGTTCAACTCGGTACCTTGTATCATATGAATCTGTTCTATATGAAGTAACTCCAGTCGCCTCGTTCTTACTGATCTTCTCTTTACATACGCACTCACCTCGTTAACGCGCGCTCGGAACTTCTACATACTAATTCTTCACCAAAACAGCACATCTACATTCGAAGGTATGACAAGGTTGCTCATTCAAAGCCTCTCATCATGAACATGTGCAGGCGGGTAATCTAATCCCAGCGCCCTTTTATTCTGACATTCGTCACCAGATACCAGCGAAACTCCTTGTTGGCGACACTTTCCTGTCTCTCAAATCTTCCTAGGCGACTTTTACTTACTTCTATGTCCATACTTATCTCGAGGTGGCTAAATTGCCTTGTCAACTCTCTTCTCCATTCCCTTCTCCAATCGTGGTCTTCGGCCGATTCAATTGAAGCAAGCACGACTAAAGGCATAGTGCTGGCGAGGTTACGAAGACCTTTGACAGAGCGGGAAGTGAAGGGGCTCACAGCATGGGCCATACGACAGACACTTCGGGAACATGAATCCTCGGCACCAGTCTTCTCCTGAAGAAGACCTGTTGAGCTGAACAAAACTCATGTTTATAATCACGGTAGAAACAGTGGTCTATCGGATATAGAAAGTCAATCATTATCTCGGTAAGGAGTCACAGTTAAGTCTTGCAAGAACATTAAGACTTGGCTGGTGAACACCAACTGAACGATAGCCAAAGGTCATGTCATTAGCTAGACGACAGCTAAGCCTGCTGATCGAACTGAAAGATGAGCATGTTCACTTTGAACGGCTCCGTACAACCGCTCATGACTGTAGCCTAAATTAAACCCTTTCTAACCGGCATATAAAAAAGGCTGGCAGTTCTGCTGCCCTCCAGGTCCTCCGTTCTTCCACCAAACCATCTGCACTTTATTACTTCGAAAAGTTCCGCTACCTTAACCATTTAAGTGCTTGCAAATTGGGTAATTTATCCTTTGAAATTCCGTTACGTCTACGAAAACTTTCATGATGCCTAGAATCAATTGTTCCAAGGACGAATCACCCAGTTTCTGGGTCGAAGGAGACTTCGTGTGGATGATCGAGATCCTACCCTTCGTCGCCCTGGAAAGAATTGTCTTTCACGATAGTCACGAAGCTGTTGAGCGTTTCTTGAAAATCAGGCCTGATTCCCGGAGGTTTCTCGAGTTCAGCTCCATGCATGCCTGCATGCTCATGACCTATCTTGTTGACTTCCTCAGCGCCCATGATCCCCTCAAGCAGAGTACTGTCCACAAAACTCTCGAAAGGGTTGATAAGGGCTTCAAAAAACTAAGCGCCTTTCGACATATTATATCTCGAAATATGGCCAAGAGAAATTCCGTTTTTCCTTCCAGTGAGTGGAACAATCTTGACTACCTCCTAGGCTGGGTTCAAACCAATGCCATCCCACGTCTAGACGCGCTTCCTGAGCTGATCGCGGATGAAGCAGTATATATCATCCAGCACAAGTCTCGCTATTTCGATTACTACAAGATGTTCTTCAAGCAAAGTGCTAGTCTTGAAGAGCTCCGACTTCGAATTGAGAAGGATGAAAAACTCGAGCTCAAGACCTTGGATGAGGAACAGCGCAAGCTCAAAGCCCAGATTGATTCACAGGGCGGACCTCGTTCCCAGAGCAAGCATAAGAACAAGAAGGGAAGTTCGACTGCATCCAGCATGTTTTTCGGCCTTTAGTATCTCAGCAGCAGCTCATTAAGTCTTTATATTGGCTAGCACTTGTATGCTCTTACTAGCAAGGCAGGCCGGGACTAAAAAGGCTTGAGATCTTGGACCAGAATGACAGAAATAACTAGTCTAAAGGGCCAATAAGTTACACTAAACTTCCCTAAGGCTTTTCTATCATTTAGAATAGAGTTCCTAAGCTTTCTTGTGCCCCACAGGAAAGAACAAGGAAGGACCATAGTTTGGTAGGGTAGAAGGGGGAGTTTTTGTTATCAATGGACTAGAAAGGGTGGCTATGGTGGGTGATATATGGGGTTTTATAGCACTTGAATGATTCACTTAACTACCTTGTGAAATTATGATGCACTTTCTGTTCATTTGAAAGATTTGGAAATTCCCGATGTACGTGGGGACGTGAATTGCTGAACACCGTCTTCCGCTTAGTCAACGAAGAACGTGTCATCACGGCGGTGTTTCGGCTCCTAATGCCGGCTTTAACCACTCACGAAGCTCCCCCATCGCCGGGTCGCCGCATCATAAGGTTCAACGCGTTAGAAATGCTTCACCGATACTCAACTGCCAGAAAATCGATCCCACTCGGCAATTGACTTGCGGGTATCGGAATCGGCCCCACAACATCAGGTCACTCAGCATTAGGTGTCAGCTATATAACTACCTATGTTCCATTGCACAAACCGTCCATGTTCTCAGCAACTAAAAGAACGCTGTCAAAATCTCAAAAATCAATCATGCCGCATATCAAGCAAATAGTAGCCATTAAGAGAAAGCCCGGTCTCACCCGACAGGAGTTTTTCGACTATCACTTCCAAGTTCACGGCAAAATCAGTCAAGCACCCTCTCCAGATATTACTCCTTCGTATGTCGACCATTTTTCCACCATATATCTCTAACAAGTTTCATAGGAAGTATTTCCAGACCCATATTCAGGATGCAGCATACAATCATCAAGAAGACAAAGGCGTAAACGCGAATCCTTGGTGGGCCTTTTCTGATGACATCGTTGAGCTCTACTTCGAATCTGAAGATCATATGAAGGCGATTTTCGGCTCGCAATATGCCAGAGAACACATCGGGCCGGACGGTATCAACTTCTCCGACTTTGCATCGGCATTGCCCGTGACTCTGCAGGAAAGGGTTATTCCACTACACGAGTCTGAGAACACGCCATCTGAAGACGTTGATGCCTTATCGGTTTCACCTGTCGCGATGTACTACTTAACTGTAACCGGCGGCGAGACCGAGGATATCATCTCGGGATTCGTTAAAAGTTTGCAGAAGTTCGCAGGGAGCCAGGTCCGCACTCTTGTTGCGAATATTCCAGTAGAGCTAAGCTTCAACCCGGATGCTCATTTTGGGAGCAACCCCAACCGTCCAAAATTCAATTTGATCTTCACTATTCATCTACATGGAAAGGAAAGTGTCGCGGACGTGAGGAAAGCCCAGAAAGATTTTGAGGCAGGGTATGGAGCCAAGATCAAACTCCCCAATTCCTGGATCGCGTTCGGTCAACGCGGCCTCGTCTTCAATCAGGACCACAATATTGAGGTATGCTTTTCGCATGTTTGCATTTGGAAGCATGCTAACTTGACACAGTTTGATTCATCTCGACAGCCCAAACTATAAAAACATGAGTGCGATGGACGGTGACTTCATGATTAGAACGTGAGGAAAATATTTGGTGTATATGAGTGTTAGTTTGAACCGTCGTTATTATCCAATTAGCTGATCCCCTGTGGCTTAGTTGGCTAAAGCGTCCGACTGTTATTCATAGACAATCGGGAGATCGGAAGTTCGAGCCTTCCCGGGGGAGATACGTCTCTCAGTTTCAGTTTTTGCCAAAATTATATTTTTATCTCTTGTATGCTTGGCTTTGTTCTTTTGCCATCCTTTGCCTCACTCTTGATTTGTTGTCATTACGCGTGTATGATGATTGAAAGGCGGGGTTTGTGTAACCTGACTCTCATATATTCTCGCCCCCGCTCGCATTGACCTTGTTCAATCTTTCATCCTTCAACTAAATATCCCAACAAGGCATGGCAACTTCAGGTCAACCTCACGTTATTGTCGTTGGCGGCGGCATTATTGGTGCAGCCATCGCCTGGCACTTGGCTCAACACGCCAGCGTAACCGTCGTTGCAGAGGACATTGGAGGGCCCGCCTCCAAAGCCTCCTTCGCTTGGCTCAATGCGAGCTCCGTCAGCCAAAAGTTCTACTACGAGTTTCGCCGTCGATCCCTGCAAAGTTGGAAACAGATCCATACTGAGCTTCCAGACCTTCCCATTTCCTGGAGCGGCTCCATTAATTGGCATAAGCCAGCTGAGGTCATGGCCAAGACCGAGAGTAACCTCACTGAATGGGGTTACAATATCGCCGACATGAAGAAATCCCAAGTTTCTGAGCAAGAACCATTCTTTGATCAGTCTACCTTGCCAGATCGTGCTCTCTACTACCTTGAAGAGGGTGCCATGGAAGCCCATGTTGTCGCTCAGATGCTCGTGGCGAATGCAGAAGCCCAAGGCAACCTGAAAGTAATCAGAGCAACAGTTAAAGGGCTTCTCCAGGAGAGTGTCAGTGTCAAGGGAGTCAAACTGGCTTCTGGCGAGGAGATCTCTGGCGACCATGTTGTCGTGGCTGCTGGGTTGGGAAGTGTACCCCTTCTGGCCACCGAAGGAATCACAGTCCCTATCACCTCGGTACCAGCGCTGATTGTGAACTCGAAACCGACTAAAGAAGGCTTGGTCAGGCATGTAGTCAACTCGAAATATCTATACATTCGGCAGACATCAGATGGAGTCATCAAGGCGGGCTGCGAGAATCCAGGCGATGATCCAGGCGACGATCCGGAAGCAATGGCGGATCAAGTCTTCTCCAAGGTCCAATCAACGCTGGTTGGGGGAGAGATAATTGAGTTTGACCATTACACTGTGGGTTACAAGCCGACTCCTAAAGACGGCCTGCCAATCATTGGACCAACTGGCATGGAAGCTGTCAGTGTCGCTGTCATGCACTCTGGTGTTACAAACGCTGCTATTGTCGGAGAATTGCTCAGCAAACAGATTCTCACGGGCGAGATGGATCCAGATCTTGAGCACTTTCGCTTGGATAGATTCAATGAATAACTGAGGAGATAACGTATTAAATGAATGTTGATATCTAAACCTGATTCAAGAAGTCTGTGGCTTTCGACCATAAACCGCGCGGTAACGAAAGAACGGATGGATCGCAGGCGATCTAAGCTCACGGCGCAGCTGCGCGGAGAATACCTTGACTTCCTGCATAGACCAGCCCAAGAGCTGGCTCGCCATGTACAAGACGTAGCCTTCAAAGTCCTGCTCCAGAGCGGCTAGAACATACTGACCAATCTCCCTCATCTTTTTATCCTCAGGCCAGCCGCCAATAGCAACCTGCAAAGCAGCTGTTAGTCACTCTTCATCAAGGCCAGACTAGGCCCTTACCTTGTAGTCGACTATTTGAATCTCCTCAAAGCCAGCTTCGCGCATACTCTTTTGCTGAAGGTCATCCTCGATAATGGTACACGATTGTCCCATCTTCTTCCCCCCCTCAATAAAGAATCTCCCCCATTCATGCACAGCGCTAGTATCTGTGACGGTTCCATCGTCGCTCTCCATAATTGATGAAGCCTCATGACTTTCGACCCAGCCGCCGGGTCTACATGTTCGGAACGCTTCTTTAAATAAGGCTGGCCAGTCCTTGATGCTGCCAAAAAGATAGCGCATGTGAACAAAGTCGATGGAATCTGCAGCGAATGTCCATGGCTGCGTACAATCGTCGATGTGGCTTTCAGATGATATCAGCTTCAGAAATATACAGATTAATGGTACATCTGGCTCACAATTCAAGGTTCGGTGGAACCCATGACGGTTGGATAGGTGAGATATCGGTACCTACGACTTTTGCGCCTGGGAATTGATCGGCGAAGTCACTTCCGGGTTTCAGCATCGGCATGTGCTCTCTCTGCTAGTAGCGCTCGTCTTATACGTACATAGCCCAAATACCTATATGTCTTTTGTTAGCATTGATCCACTGCTGATCTGAAGATGGTCATTCTACCTGTTCCGGTTCCAATATCCAGAGCTGACTAACTGGTGTGAGTTCTGAGGCGACCGAAGATCAGGGTTATTCACAAACCTGTATATTATCCTTCAAAGGTGATAGAAATAGTTTGCCATCAAGTAAAAGGCTGAGGAAATGATGTCTGACAGATTCAGCGGCCGAATGAATGGGGCAGGAAATGATGGGAAGTCTCACACTATATCCATAGACTCATTCTGCTGTTCATCATTGGCAGCCCTGATAAAATTGCGTTAGCCACTGGGTTTGCGAGATCAATTGTACACGAAAGTACCAGTATTGGGCGTTTCCTCTTTCTGAATGAAACGTTCGTCCTTGAATGGTTCGGTACGATAGAATGCTCGAAGTTATTGATGCTGTCGACTCGGCGGGGTTCGAGATGACAGAGTCGGCATCGGCATCCTGCGCCTCCTCTTCCTAGAATGCGTCAATACTGTGTTACTTGAAGCTAAACTGATGTAGCCATGCCTCATTCAGTTGCTCCCAGTGCGTGAATGAATGCAAAGGTTGGGCTGTCGTGGAAGCATCATCTCCAGCCACTGTAGCAGGAGTTGTTTCGTCCAATACCATGATTAAAGTCGCACTGAAAAAGAAAAAGGTCTGTTTGGAAGGAGTGAACCATCCATAAATCACGCATTGGGGGGTTGTGTCTTGTAAAGGTTTCTACCCCCGCTCATTCTGTTGGTTCGCTTCCGGCATCTTCATGATGTGATTCGGCCAGCGCGTCCTCATAACATTGGGGAATGCATGGCAAAATATTCCCAGAATAGCATGAAATACCACGTCGATTTTAACGATTGGCTAAATTTTAAGCAGATGATGTAATTGGGGCCACGGAATGTCTCTTCTTTGTTTTGTAATAACAAGTGTCATCTCACATAGCCTAACAGTCAATCCATCAATGAAGTATATCGCCGCGCATACATTAATGGATGGAAAGCTGTACACCAATTATGGTCCATGTGCAGAAGAGCATGTCTTGAGTTACATTTACAGCTGCAAATAGTACATTGGCCTCTTATAGTATAGTATTACAAACTTCGATCAACGAAAGTTTCCTAATAGTAATTGACCAAGCTTTGACTCACCGATAAACGTTCACTTAGAAGATACACAAGCACCACTCTCAAGCTTATTCACAGGAGCTGTATTCATTTCGTTCCAGTCTTCCATCTTCATCATGGAGTCTTCCGAGCCATTCTCTGGAGAGCCATCCGCACAACATGCAGGCCTTTTCAATCCTGTATCGGCCATGTCAAATTCGACATTTCACTTGTTCCCAAATCTCCCCAGGAAATCAGGGGCCTGGTTTGGGAGTAAAGCCTCTTCTGCGAACGATACATCGCGGTTGAGCTTTGGGCCTTGGACGGGCGATCTGGCGAACTCTGTTGACAAGCATCACCGCTTCGCCACCCACCTGCCAATCAACAGTTCGAATTAGTACTTACAAATCCCCCAAGGCTTATTAATATTTTCGGCATGAGTGAGGGACCATCAACGGCCACAAGGTTTCTCGATTCCATTTTACAACTTTTCTGCCTACCAAGCAGAGCTATGCGTATTTCACTTACAAGCTTCACGTCTATGAGGTTCTAAAGACTCTATGGGGATCCCTTATGCATATTGTATCGACGTATTAGGTTGACGTACTGATCAATGATCTCACCTTGCCTACTTACAAATCCAAGGAATCGTAGATTCAGGGTCACTCACGACGTTACAAATCTATGGAGATGTTGCGTGACCAATGTTGGGCCCTGTCGAGGGGAAACAGATAACAAAGCTTAGGACCTTTATCGTGCCAAAAATGACTAATCTTAGGGCGTGTTGAATTTGCCTAAATCTATCTGTAGCGGTCTGGCCCCCCTAATCATTATCCTATGTTGAGTTACTGACGTACCACTTGGTTCGAATTAAACCTCAGGCTTCTGACCATACACAATCCTTTGCCTGAAATACGGATGGTGTTGACCTGATCGGATCTCCCGCCGGAGCTGAGTGCACAGGGCTCTGACCTGATCCTCAGTCCATCCCAAAAGCTCGCACGCCAGAAACAGAAGATACCCCTCATAATCTCGCTCCAGAGCTGCCTGCATATAATGTCCAACCTGGTTGAGTCGTTCTTCTGTATGCCAGCTTCCAACTGGAGCCTATTGCGAGATTGTTAGACTAATCCAGGAAATTGGTCCGAAGTAGGGAGTCACCTTGAGGTCCACGACGTGGATGTTGACAAAACCCGCTTCTTCCATCGACTTCCTCTGTACATCTTCTCGGATCATGGCAAAACTTCTTCCTGCTCGTTGACCGCCTTCTTCGAATACTTCACCCCACCGTTTCATAGCGCTTCCATCTGGAATGGAATTATCGTCACTTTCCATAGTTGAAGAAACCTCATAGCTCTCGACCCAGCCACCCGGGGCGCAAGCTGTGAAAGCTTCGCGAAAAGTGGCAGTCCAGTCTGTAATACTTCCCAGCATGAATCTCATATGGATAAAGTCGAAGGAATCGGGTCGGAAGGTCCATGTATCGTTGCAGTCCTCAATTTCGCTACCAAAATGGTGAGCCTCAATGCTATTATTGAGAGTAGGGGGAGCTCACAGCTGTAAATTTGATGGCATCCAGGTTGGCTGAATAGGGCTGATCTCAGTGCCCACGACCTCGACATGAGGATGCTCGTCGGCAAAGTCACTTTGTCGTGATCAGTCTCATTCAATTTCCAATCCTGTCATTGCTTACATGGCCCAAATAGCTATAAATCGGTTAAAATCAGAAGACTGGGTTAATACTGGGGCGTCTTACCTGTCCCTGTCCCAATATCAAGCACCCTCTGTCAAGACCATTATCAGCAAATGAGGTCCGATACGACATAGGTAATAAGGCTGACCTGAATGTTAGGGTTGAGAGGTGCCAGGTGGAGCTTATCTTCCAGAAGAAGTAGAGTAAAATGATGTCTAACTCTTTTTAGATGCCTTGGTCATACTTCACAGTAGTGTTCACTTACGCAAGGTCCAGAGATTGGCTGGCCTGATCATCATTGGATGCCCTGGCGCTTGTTAGAAGCGTCCAATATTGAACCAAAGTACTCATACCAATACTGGGCTGTACCTCTATCCGAATGATAGGTCCTGCCATGCAGGGTTCGATACTCGAAAATGCTTGAGCTCAGAGAATAGGTCGATTCCGCCACGTTGGATCCCAGAGCAGAGTCCAAGTCCGAGTCACTATGGGCGTCAAATCCCTCGTCGATTTCGGCATCATCATGCTCTGGGTCTTGATTCTGGCCTCTCAAGTCAGGAAATGTGTACAAGCTCTCGGTACAAGTTTCGCACCTCTTGACCCTCCTGGAGATTCTGCAAGACCTCCCAGGCCGGCGTTGGAGCGGGCGGCAGAGTCAACCCAGGCGTTTCCGTAGGCTCGCTGGCCATTTTATTGCGATGTCTCTTGGATGAGGCCACTGAAGTGATGACAATGCTACGGAATCGTGGTCAAGGAGGGGGTTTTATCAGTTCACTTAGTACTGGTTACGACACTGGCTGCTTATTCCCCCCCGTAGCGCGGCACGTTCGGTTGCAACGCCAATATTGATTGATGTGCTAGACGCAAAAGGCAAAGTGCTACGGCGTGGTGGTGCCGATTAAACCTATTGGAGGACGTTTAGGGCATCATTCCATGTGCTCGGACACTGGATCGTCACCTTAGCGGCTTGGGTGCTTGTTCCCACGCGAGCTATCAATTTCTTTATAGCCGGGACCATTCCGCGGGCAGACTCGCTGAGCAAATACGCGAAAATCCCACAGAGCCGAGCCAATCGAGAGCTGATGATATGAAAGCAAAGGCTGCCATCCTTTCCGCCTGAGACAGAAAAGAGGCTGTGTTGGGTGACAGGGGGAACAATACGACTGTCATAAGACGTGTCCGTTATATCCGTGGACACGGGATTTGCAGTCTGTGCATCCGGTGGCTATCAATTTACCGTTACATCCGGCCGATCCAAATTATGTCCATCAATCCGATGCGAGGGTCGAGAGGAGGCCCGCGGAGTGCGACATGTTCTGACATATATGAAGAATGATTGGTCACAAGATAGAGAGATCACTACTTAGATACTCATCCTTGATTCAATCGGCGTCTTCGGGACCGGAATCTGGATGACACGTAATTGATTCTCAACTCAATCGCTCTTCAAGGTACCGGAAGGCCCAGGATCATTGGGTTGCGGGTTGAAAATAGCTGGCCGAAGAAGATGCCGAGTTCGACCAATAATTGCCCTCAGCCTCCTCAAGTATTTACCTCCCTGGTGAGGAAGATCTTCCGTTTTCCAGGATCCCTTCCCGAACTACCCTCCCAAGAACAACCGAAACTTGTGCGATATACTGGACGTCGTTGAGCCGGCCATATACAACGAGGGCAGCGAGGAATGAGAGCCCAATTGACGATCGGAGTATCTTCAATAATTCATGATAGACAAATTAGGATACGCGGCTGTTCTACTGAACCCCATTGCCATTATTTGCAATCAGATTGGGCGCTCCACGAAGGTTTCCTGAAATCTTCTTCGGAGTCGCCAGGTCCTTCAGCCACGCCGTAATATCAGCAACTCCCTCGACCTCCTCCACGCTCATCGCATACAAGACCAAGCCCGCAACATGAGGAGCAGCCATGGAAGTTCCATCCTCGGTGAAGGTGTACGTGTTGGACTTGTGACCAGCTGAAGTGATGCCTACTCCAGGAGCCAAGATGTCAACTGTCTTTCCCCAGTTGGAGAAATCAGCAACAGCCCAGTTGGAGTCAATCGCTCCAACGGTGATTGCGGTGGATGCAGAGCCAGGGGACTCCTTAGCGGCATCTATAGCATCGTTGCCAGAAGCGACAACTGTGACGACTCCTTTCTGTGATGCGGTGTCAACAGCCTTGTTGAAGGCAGTGGACTTTTCGCCACCGAGAGACATGTTGATAACAGCTCTCCATGTGCGATCTTTCTTGATGATATCGTTGACAGCCCAGTTAAAAGCATCAAGGACGATAGATGTATCAGACTCATCACCGTCGAAGACTTTGAGGGCGAGAATGTTGGCCTTCTTGGCGACACCATATGTCTTGCCAGCAATGGTACCAGCAACATGGGTTCCATGACCATCATCGTCTTTGTTGTTGCCCTTCCAGTTGGTCCAAACAGCCTTGGCACGGCCACCGAACTCATTGTGAGTGACTCTGACACCACCGTCAATGACATAGGCATACATGTCAGTGCCAGCGTAGTCGTCATATATGTACTCCTTGTAGCCCTTCTTGCGATGGGAGATCGTGCCGAGACCCCAGGTGGACTTCTTCTGGGTGATCTCGTCTCTCTTCTCGAGGCTTCGCTTGCTCTTGATGCGATTGAGCTTCCATACACGGTTGGGCTCAACAGCCAGGACCTTGATGAGTTAGTTAGCTTGCTTGTTTATCTAGGTACTGGTGAGGGATTGCCAAGGCTCACTTACCTCTGGACTTTTCTTGATCTCCTTGATCGTCGCTGTGTCGAATGATCCAGCGTATCCCTGGAAGCCAGACTTGCTGTCATAGGTCTTTTCGACACCAACTTCAGTCTCGCGCTTGGTAGGACTTCTCTTGTGGACGCCTTCGACCCATTTTAAATGGGTCTTGGCCATGACAGCATCAACCTCGGGTTTTAAGGTGATGATGTAGCTACCTGGGATGATAGCGCCGGCCTCAGCAGCTGGGGCCGCAGGGGCAGGGACAGCAAGTCCACATCCAAAAAGGACGCTGACTGCAAGAGCGAGATTCTTGAAATTCACCATGATAAAGAAGAGTAGTGAAAAGGCGATGGTGGTGACTTCTTGGAAGGAATTTTGAAGGATCAACGGCGGGCCTTATATACCCGCTCTTAAATGCTGCTCGACATATTTAATATTAAATCCATCACTGGGACTTCTCCTCAGCCCAAGCTCACCTGCAAATGGTGCAAACGAAATGGCGCACCGCCGTAACTGATTGCGATCTACATGTGCATCCCCACCTGTCCCTGGCCGTTCCTGAGCATGCTTAATTTTTAGCTATTGACCCTAGATCCGAAAATGCTCCCTCAAAACGAACAGTGGCTGGTCTAGATGTGGCTGGACTTGTCTTGGAGGACCCCGAATTCCAGCGCCGTGGGTAACTATCTTCCTTTGGGCATGCTAGTTTGCAGCTGAATTCCCTATCCGGAATAAATTGATCTAGCTTTGAACTCTCAAATCAATAGACAGAAAAAGGGTCACGATTTGTTTCACTTTTGTGAAGACTTGGGGCACGTGGCGCCGGGTGACAATCCGAGGGATAATGAAGGGAGAACATGGCATTGTGTCCTTTTATACAGACAGTTATACGGATACCGGCTACGACAATGGAATTTTTCTATGACATCTCGGTAAATAAAAAGGCCTGCATCAAGTGTACGTCATTAAAGCTCTTTTGGGCTGTTCCCGGGTAAAAGCTTTTGAGCCTCGATGTTGGAAGCTCGTTCCGTTCCAAGACAGCTTTTCTCATGCCAAACACCGTATCAGCTCGTATTTTTCTGACTTGCACCTTATGGATTTGAATGCTTGAAAATGCCAGGTATATTCCTAACTTCAATAGTGTATCTGATGAGCTCTGATGAGTTTATACCATCTGTTGATAGACCGCCTTGCGGGTCGACAGTTCGATGTGTATCCAATGCAGCAAGCTGCGCTAGTTCCCTCCTGCATCCGTCTAAAGATTCAAATCTCTGGCTGGCTGAGCCCCTAGTGAGTCTTGCGTGGCTTGCTCTACAGTCTCTGGTCTGCAGAGTCGGGAATTGAGAATTAGTTCTGCTCCTTGCGTAGACCATGGCCTAGACCAGCAAGAACAACCTATATACGTTCCCTTATCATTTTGTTGATTCAAATGGTATATGTAGGCCGCTGAAAGGCCGTCGATAAACAACTGCACCAGTATCGCAATGTCCCCCAAGAAAGTGTCTTCAACTCTACAGCAACATTCTGTAGTGTTAGCACTTATGGGCGACTCACTCAATGATACCATAACCTCCATTCTCTAAGGCGAAGCTTATAATCAATCTCATGTTCAACTACAGGTCCCAAGTCGGTTGTGGCTTGAGACTTTCAATAGCGTGTGTTTCTAGAGTCGAGATGACCACTACATTCCAGAGGCAGGTGACTACGAGGCTGGCTGAGATTCCCAAGCATGGCCTGCTATTTTAGCGTTTGAATAGCCGCCGTTCCTTGGGTTCTATGAAAACTTAATACCATTGGTCAACGAAGTTCTGGTATGTGATGGCCTTCGAGGCTGAAGCGTGGAGGTTACGAGTCGCCTTCCAGGCGGGGCCGGCTCAAATACAAGCTTGTTAAGCTTATTCAATGGTTCCGAGATACAGACTAAGATCGCGTATTGCAGTCCGTGGCCCTCTAAACTAGGTCTGATCTATAGTGCGTATTTACCGTAGCCGCTGGCCAAGTAGAACAAAGTTCACCGACTTATCTAACAGTCTTCCGTGGTTATTAGCGGGTGGTTCATCTGTGAAATGCCTGCATCACTATGAATAGGTAGTGATTTGTGTTTCAAGCTTTTCAAAGCGACTTGAAGCATGAGACGCCTAATGATGTGAGTTGCTATACTCAGACGTTGGGCGTAATACCAAGCTTTTCAAGGACCAGGCATATCGCAATTTAGCTAACTTGGCAAGTTTGATGAACACGCGTTCATTTACTTATGGTCGTGTTGCAAATAGTTATCATAAGCTTAAAGGAACACAGGTAACACTAAAGATGGCTTGTCGGAGCCTGGCTCCCAACCATGATATGATCCATCAGAGTTTCAGCAGCTCCCTCAGGTGACCAACTCTTCATCCGATCATCACTCAACAGGTATGCCTTGGGAAATCCAGGAACGTCAGTCTCCCCAAGCACCATCCTCGCAATAGCTTCACCCGTAAGCCAACATTTATCCATCCCATGACCATTGAACCCCGCAGCAATCCACTCCCCACTTCCACTTCGTCCCGTGAGGTTATGCGGAAGCTTTCCCACGATCGGCATACCGTCTGCCGTGAACCCCATTATTCCGGACCAGACATTTAGTGCCTTTGCGGGAGCTGCGCCTTTCCAGATCATGGGAGCCGCAGAAGTCAGTGTTTGGCGAGCATCGTCTGCAACATTTGAGTCGTCGCTTGTAAGAAGACCACTGAGGCTCTGAGATTCGCCGCCGAGGAACATAACCCCCGTCTTTTCATTCTGTTGAGCGTAGTACAGACCCAGGTGAATATGCCCAGTCTTTGCGTCGTATGTGCCAAGGGAAACTTGTGACCACGACATCTCATGGCCGGCTCGCGGGAAGTCTGGTCCAAGTCTCTGCGTTGACATTGTTCCACGTAGTGGATACAGATTGCCCACTAGACCAGGGACGAGATGGCTTGAGTAACCATTTGTGCAATGAACGATATGCTTAGCTCTGATGGACCCTCTCGACGTGAGAACAGTGTACGGATACTCCATCTCATCGTTCTGTAGTTGTACCGAGAGAACAGGCGTGTTCGTCTCGAGGGTAAAGCGGCCTGGGAACTCTTTGCCCAGGGAGACTAAAATTGCAGTCAGAAGTCGATATGGCCACAAAGCTGCGACTCCAGTTTGTGCCACTGCGCCGACAACATTTGTAAAATTGAAAATCTGCGACAGGCAGTCAGTAGTTGGTGCATGAAGGAGTGTTGCTCAACCTACCTTGGCCGCCTCCTCCCTGTTGTATACCTTGAACTTGATCTCACTGTCAGGCACCGCTTGGAGCAGTTGCTTGACTTCTTCAACAGCTCCTCGGAATGAGCTCTGGTCAGTATAAGACGTTGCTGATGTCACCTCGCGAAATTCGACAGCTTCTCTATCCTCTGGATCCAATTGAGCGATAAGCTCTTTTAGGCGACGAATGTTGGCCTCGCTAAACCGTACAGTCTCTATCGCACGCTCAACGCCAATCGTTTCCGCAAGAGCTGGAAACAAGGAATCACTATCGGAGACAAGATGACCTCCATTTCGGCCAGTCGCTCCGCTTACGGCTGTGCGAGCCTCAAGCATAGTCACCTTGAGACCATTGTTTTTAGGATGGTTCAAGAGAGAGTGTGCGGCACCAATACCAGTGATCCCAGATCCAATGATGACGATATCAGTTTCTGAGGGCAACACATGGGATTGTGCGTTTGCAACGGTTGGATGCGGTGGAGTCTGCCAGGTCGGTGCCGTTGGGTTTGTACTCGGTAGCCCAGACTGAACGGTGATGAGCCTCACGACATCTTGGATGAATTCTAATAAAGTGAGCCAGAGCAGGCGACATGAGATGAACATAGCACCATAGGCTTACCGCTTCCCGTCATTTTTGCACATGAACAAGTGTTTGTTATGCTCTCAAGTATCGTTATCAATGGGAATGTTAGACGCGGGGTAAGGTAAGCCTTGCACGTTGGTGTTACAAGATGGTCAGAAGATGATGTTCCTGCTCAAAGTGAAGCGGAATTTGAGACCATATAACTTCAAAATATAGCCAGCGAGCAAGATTATCGTGTATTTTATTGCCTTGATATGGTCTTTCCCTTATCTGCTGCTTGGCATGATCCCTGAAAAGCATCGGGGTCATCCCCGCCTCGCATAGGCATTCTTCATTGGGCTTAGATCATCCATGTCGCCGTTGCAACGACCCGATTGGCGTATTCGCCATCGCAGCTTTAGAGAAGGTCTCACTCATTATGCTTTCACTTCAGTCAATCATGAAGCTCTTCAAAGATGAGCATAATCTCTGATATCGCTATCAATCCTTGGCCATTGGATTGCAACATAACTTTATAATGGCGAAGTGGAAGTCCTCTATAAATTTGGAGCGTTATTCAATCTCTACCATCGAGAGATGCCTAGCAGTCGTCATGTATAACAGTATAAGGCAGTTCATCCAGTACATTGAATCTACATCGTACCCGGTTTTCGTATCAAAGACTATCAACCCTATTTATCTTTGTAAGTCATAATATAATCTTGTTTATGGCCCTGCGTCTAGACGCCTTCTCGCAAGTAGTGCTCTTTGTTTCCATGCGGAACCATCGGTCCCTAAGACGGCATTCTCGGGATCCGAATAACACAATCTACAAACCCGACCTCCGAGCAACTTGAGGGGTTCGTTTCAACGACGAAAGCCACCCATACCAATGGTCTACCGTACGTAAGATTGATCATCATCATGTCGCTAGCGATCCGTCTGCATCAGCTGGACTCGCTAGTGAACGGGGCATTTGCGGAGTCTGGCTCCTCAGCCTGCTGAATCGAGTTAGTGGATCACTGAGCATTCACCAGCATCTCCAATGCGACAATTGTCCCTCTGTAATTGAAGTATCTAATGGTAAAAGCCATTGTTATCAGGCTTATAAAAACTGCCTAGTTACTTTGTATAGAATTTTTTCTACCAAAGAGTCTTTTTTCCTAGTATCTCTCCTCTATTCAACGAGCTTTTCCTCGACAACTTGGTCAACATGCCTGCCAGCAAAACTCCCCTCGGCACTACAGAGCTTAGCGTTCAGGGGCTTGGTGTTGTAAAGGGCCTGAGCTTCCCTAACAACATCCACCAATTCAGTGGCATTCCTTACGCATCACTCTCCAAGCGTTGGACACGCTCACAACTCAGGACTTCGTGGCCTGACGATTTCCACGATGGGACAAAGCTGGGGTAATTAAGATCAAAGTTCGCTGCCATGTAATGATTGCTGAGCCTGCTTATAGACCTAGCGCGCCAAACCCGCCGGAGTACAATACACCTGAAGATATCCTTATCCCAGTTCACATTGCGCCCCATTTTGAAGAGCCTATTGAAGATGAACTCAATTGCCTTGTCATGAACATCACAACACCAACACTGGGCTCTGACTGTGGTGCAAAATTGCCCGTCATGGTTTATATCCACGGCGGATCTTTTCTTTTTGGCGGCGCCAATAAAGGCGTCTTCGATTGCGTCAACTTGACGACCTTTGCAGCAGCCCGGAACACGCCTGTTGTCACTGTCAACCTCAACTATCGCGTCGGCCTCGGCGGGTTTCTCGCATCAGCCGCAATCAAGCAAGATATGAAGCGCGATGGTCTCGAAGGCGTAGGCAACTTTGGTCTTTACGATCAGCAGGTTGCTTTGCATTGGGTGAACCGATACATTGCCTCTTTTGGTGGTGACCCCGACAACGTTACCATCTATGGCGAGTCGGCTGGAGGTATGAGCGTATCTCACCAGATAGCTGCTAAGGATCCGGCGCCCTTCCATCGCGCCATCGCAATGTCTGGTCATTTAAACACCATTCAAACTTGGCCATTGGAGCACCACGAAAAGCATTACCGTGCTTTGTTGAGATACCTTGGCATTGATGCAGACTCGCCTTCTGCTCTCGATCAGCTCCGAAACGTCCCTCAGGCTGTCGTCGCTGCTGCAACAATCCCAGTGGAGGGTCTCTTCAATGCCACGGGCAACCCATGCGATGATGGTGTCTTCCATAAGACAAAACCTACAGCCAACGGTATTGCTTCACCTCCTGCGTGGTTGAAGAGCTACATGGTTGGAGATACTACCGACGAAGCTATGATCTTCACTGAAGATCTTCTTGGGGAGACTTTTGACTCATGGAGAACTGGGATGAAGAAGTTCTTGAGTGAAGAGGCTACTGATCAGATCCTTGATCTCTATGGCGTCACTCCCAATCTCTCGAAAGAGGAACTTCTGAAAGCCTTGGAAGACATGACAGGCGATTCGGTCTTCAAGATCCACAACTGGATCGCTGCTCACCGTTCAAATATTCCCCAAACCTTCGGTTATCACTTCGATCAGGTGTGCACTCATGACAGTATATTCAAGGGCCAAGCCTACCATGCACTCGACCTGCTATATGTCTTTCTCAATTTCGATGAGAGATTGACTCCAGGCCAGCAAAAGCTTGCAAGAACTATGGCTGGTAGCTTTATCGATTACGCCTACGGCAAAGACCCATGGCCCCGAGTCGCTGATGGTGATCAATGGATGAAGTTTGGGCCAGATGAGACTAGCAAAATCGTGACGGAAGCTGAGGATGAGACTGTGAGAAGTTATTCTCGTATGCAGAAGATTCTTGATTTGGGTGTGCTGGAAGAGTTCACCCTGGCCATTGACAACCTTGCCTGTAAGAGGGAAAAGATGGGAACATTTGAGGACAGACCTCGTCAGTTAGGTGAAAATATAAAGGCCGAGCCAGTAGTCGCTGGTGCTATCGCAATCAAGGAAGCAGTCTTAGCTTAGATGAAACTTTAGGGCCGCTTTGATACAATCTCCGCATTTTTTAATCTAGCATCCTGATTTTAATGGCCTTTACTGTTATTCATCAAGGTATGTTGAACCCGTGCAAATATGGATACATAATTGGGCTTAGGCTCTGAGACGTTCTTATTACGAAACTTTAGTATAGATGAACCTCAGCATTCAGCTCCCTGGTAGCCTCAATAGCTATCATCAATTTGGACGCTTCGTTACCACCCTTTCCATTCTTCCAAACTTTTGCCACAATATCCAATATTATCTGCTCCGTTCCCTCCTGCCCCTTTTGCATTATATATTGGAAGGCCACTCGAGTTAGCTGCTGTTCTGGGGCGTTTTCTGCCAAGATCCCTGTGATGAATAGAGGGTACAATATGGCCCTGGCAAGTGAAAGACGAAAGTTGAACGTGCCGATCCCGATGATTGCTTGGATCGATGCAAAAACTCTCATGCGTAATATCTCGGTGCTGATATTGACTCTCGGTGGCGTTGTTTGATCTTGGGGATGGTCAGCCAGACAACGGCTGTGAAGAATACCGGCGAGTCGAAAAGCTTCCCATAGATGGATCTGTGCGAACTCATCGCCAAGTTCTCCGGGCCACTGCAGCAGATCTTGTTCAATGGTGGTGGAGTCCATGTTTGCTAATAAGTTCATCAGACTATAAGGTATACCTGACACTTGCTCAATACCAGAGTGTTTGTGCGGTTGGACATAGGATTTCCATATTTCCAGTGATGGTGTAATCCTATTCAGAGTGAAGAACGGTATGTCCAATAGCCCGACAGCTTCGAGGAGATGATTTGCCACGGGGGGTCTCTGCAAATCGTTCAACAGCTCACGTGCTTGAAGAACTCCATGGAGGCCTTTCAACAGCGGTGACCAGATGTATAGTGAGTTTATCTGCGAGTATCAGCGTAGTTCCGGTGTGAATACAAGGGTCCTACTTACACTGACGCTGCACAGGAGCACCCCCGTTGCCAGAGTCACATCTTGGCACAACATGCTTGGATTTTCCAAGTCGTTGAGATAGTTTGAGAGAGCCGATTGCATATAGAGGGGAGTTAAATGACTGGTATCAACATCTAGACTTGCTTGATATGCTAAACAAGCGTGCTTTAGACAAATGCTTTCTTCACAAAGTGGCAAAATGTCGGACTTGAACATGGTATCATGTCCGGCACGACCTGTCAGCGTCTGGTGCCCGACAGTAGTAACTACGCTCTGGTTAGAGGATCGCGATACATCAGTGTATTTGCTTACAAGTGGCCATGAGCTTTTGTGAGACTTCTTCGTCCGGTAAGCCCTCGGGAAATGATTCGAATTGCAGACACAGCAGGTCTAGCTCATCCAGCGACTGGACTGGCGAAAAATCAGGCAGGTTCACCAGGGAGTCTCCCACGCTCTCAACTGCGGGGCTTGCCCTTCTGTCACGCAGAGGTTTACTCTTCTGGCGTGGTGGGCGAACTGGCTTCAAGACTATGCCACCCCCTGCTAAGCTTCCAGTGTCTGAAGAGCCCCATGTCAATCGTGTTTTGTAACCCTCGCAGGTGATGCCCGCTTGGACGCATCTGTCACAGACGGGTCGTTTCTCGTCACATTTCTTGTGTCTTCTCTTACAAGTCCAGCAACTGCAAGCTCTTAGTATGAGATCTCGTCGTTGTTATGATCGAGATACTTACCCGCGTCGCGACCGTGAGCTCATGGATGTCGAGCCAAACGCGAAACGAGAGTGAGAGAGAATGCGGCACCAATTAATTGAAGGGCTGTTGGAGTAGCTTTGGACATGAATATGATACCCATTGTTACCAAGTAAAGCTTTCCCAATCTCTCGATTGATGTGAGGGGTGATGCCTCGGGCCGAGATAGCTCGTCGCCACGAGTCAAAGCATCACGATCAAGACGGGACTTGTAGAGACCAGAAATAGACTAGCGTTGAGATACGCTTATCGTTGAGACTGATAACGACAAATCTCTGATGATAAGTAATGAGCTAACCTGAAGCTGATTAGTATATGCATAACAGATGCATAAATGGTACATCTACTACATAATTCTTATCTCGCAGAAATCACTTCAAAGACGGCTTCAACCATAAAAGTAAGAAACAAGCAAAGCCTCAAAGAACTTGCCATTCCATTTCGCCTCTCTCGCTACTTATTGTGTGCTGATGTATCCCTAATCATGTAGAACAAAGTCGTAGATGGCATCGTGTCCTCCTCATCCACCAATTCCTTCTCCTCAACAACTTCAAAGCCATACTTGAGGTAAAACGCGACATTGTTCCTGTCTGTACACTCAATGTAACATGGATAATCTTCTATCTTCTGCAACACCCATTGCATAATCGCTTTCCCAACTCCCATCCCTTGCGTATCAGGTCTGACTGCCGCAATCTCGAGGTAGTAGAGAGAATTTGGTGGATATTTCTTCTTGATTCTCTCCTCAAAATCGTGATGAGACTCCATCATGATTCCGATCCTCTGTGAGGGCGTGTTAGATCTACTATTATGAATGTGTGCAAGTTGTGTTACCTTTTCTACACTGAACGGCTCAGTCGGTTGAGCCCAGCACTCGTCCCATAAAACTCGCAAATACGACGGCCACCAGAATGGGTTAAGCCATCTATACAGTGGTTTAGGAGGAAACAAAAAGCAAGATCCGACGGTTTTGCGAGCATCATCCATTGTAACAGCTTCCATGGCGATTCCACGGACTGCATACCCGCGTAGGCGTGCTTCTTGCCATTGTTGCAGGGTAGGTCTCAGAGTCTCCCAACCAGGACCAGAGCGATCACGAGCGAGCCATCGAATCAAGGGATCCGAGGCGAAGGAAAGACTGACGATTTCAGCAGCAGTCTTGATTGAGCCATAGTCTGGAGATATTTAGTTGAGGAAACTAGGGGATGGAACGACGGACATACCCAGGCCAAGTGGCCTCAACTGGACTTTGCACGAACTCTTCGCCAATTTTGACATGATGAGCCGGAGTGCTGATGCCAGGAGCGATGTTGACTACTTTGCGCCTGTCTTATCTGCATTTTCACTCTCAAAAACTACGAACGATGTACACGCAGGATATCGTATTGTCGGAACCCGTGAAACCCGTCCCTGTTTAGTGCAGAAACCAGAGAGAGACAAGGCCTGGGCCCCCGATTTGCGCGGCACCGGCTACTTAAAGCGGAAACGATCAACAACAAGTCGGCGCTACACCCAGAAAAGCATGTAGTGCCGCGCGGGATTGATTGCCCTACATGCCGCATTGAGAGTCTTTGAAGATCTCAAGTATCATTGTGTAAGAGATGCGTGGTTATATAAACAAGGTTAACAGATCCGACGGTTTCGAGATAGCACTAGAAACCACCCAATAAATTTCTCTTATTCCTCCAGTTGAAATAATGTCGCACTTATCTCATTCTACCCAGCCAAGCCCCGGTAATCAGCTTTACCCCGAGATGCCAGCAATGCGAGCTCCGGGTTTGGAGTTTGTGTATCGCCTTGTTGCCAAGATGCATCCAACCAATGGCTACGACATCGAGAACATACAAGGCACAGGTATCACGAGGTCAATTGCAGCTATTGAGTCTGGTACTGTAAAGGGACCAGGTATAGAGGGTACCCTTGTCGAGAACAGTGGTGCTGATTGGGCTGAACAAGTTCATTCCAAGAAGGTATGTGCCTTTCCCATAATTGCCACTGCATTCTGTACTGACGAAAGGTAATAGATCTATTATAAGCTAGATGCGAGGTACACGATCAAGACAAATGACGGCCATCATATCTTTGTGCAGGCTCGTGGGCTGTTCCGACCTGGGCCTGGTATCGAGTTCTCCCAACCAGACTCTGTTGACGTGGATTACACGCAGGATGAGGTGGAATACTTTACTCATATCACTTTTGAAGCAGCGGGAAATAGTCCGTACAATTGGATGAATGGTATCGTGGCCATCGGAGCTTTGCAGTCATTCGGAGGGGCTGCTGTAATAGATTGCTGGCGGTTGACCAACTTCCTTGGACAGAAGGTTGAGGATGTTTACGTAGGCAAATAAATAATTGGTTTGGCCAGCTCAATGACATACAAGTCACTTTCTTAACCGTTTCATGGGGGAAGCCGTGCGTGTGACTATGGTATGTGCCTAAGTAGACAACAGTCAAAAGTCGATGATGGCCAAGATTGTTACCGAATGCTGTCAAGTCACTCAACCTTGTCCTCAACTGCTCCCCGCATCCCTCCCCCGCATTTGGACAACGACCCTGGCTGCTGGGACAGGCCTGGGCGATAAGACTAACCGTACAAGGTAGGCGGAGCCCCAAGGCGATCGATCATCTGGCCATGCTATCTTGGGTCGAGGAGGCATCGCAACTAGCCATTCCGTTACAGAGATAAACACTTACATAAATCTCTGGATCAGTTACTAATATGAAGCCACATCAGCCCACAACTCAACCCGTCCAAGAGACATCTCTCTAGCAATACTCTTCGCGTTCTCACCATGCCCAGGAAAGTAGCACCAGCTCCCCAAGAGTTTACAACACCGCCGGGTACGGTCCGGCTCATTGGTGGTGAGTATACAGACCCTGATGCTTCGTTTGCAAGCTCATATTTATGATAGAGGATGGTGTTGCCGAAACGCCTCAATTGGTGAAGCAACCGATGCCGACTGATGACCCCAACGATCCTTTGGTATGGATGGATGCACCAAAAACGATGCGATTGACTTGACTGACTGGGCTAGAACTGGTCGCGTATTCGCAAGTCCATGAACTTTGTTCCCATTCTCGCAGTCACGGCCATCATCTTTACCCAGTGAGCTACCTAGGTCTTCCATCGAGCAACCATCCACTAATTGACAGAACTTCCTTACCACTAATCTTCTGGGTCCTCTGGAACCAAGAATTCGGGTGGTCTTACGGTCAACTCAATAATGCCAACGCCCTCAACTATGTCGGAACTACTGTTGGCTGTATTCTGTTTATCCCCCCTGCCGTTAAATACGGCCGCCGGTCGATGTACCTTCTCACAACAGCCATCATCTTCGCCATGGCCATCTGGTCGACGCGCATGAAGACCCTGACAGAGCTATATATATCACAGTTGATCTTTGGACTCGCTAGTGCGACCAACGAGAGCATTGTCGAGATGACGGTATGGGAATAATGCATTAAGAAGGATCACGCTGACCAAGGCCAGATTGCCGATTTGTATTTCGTCCATCAACGTGGTAGTGCTAATGGTCTATATATGGTGATGGTCATGATTGGTGTAAGTGGAAAACTATAGAGACAGAGGAGTCGTTACTGATGTGTAGCAGAGCTTTCTGAGCCCCGTAATTGCAGGATACATGGCCGCGGATGGAAACTGGAGGCGCTGCTATTGGATCACCACCGCAGTTGACGGCGCCCTATTGCTCTACTTCTGTTTCTTCTTCGAAGAAAGCAAGTACATACCGCGTCTCGAAGCTCAGCAGCTGTCCTCCGAGGTTTCAACTCCTATCACAGCGACGAAGAAGGACAACATCTCGGAAATACAGAGTGGCGAGATGAGCACGTGCGTCACACTGGAAACATCGAATGCACCTTTACATCGAATCAGCTCGGATATACCGCTTCTCACATGGCGTCAACGCATGCGACTGGTCACAGAAACCGACGAAAGCTTACTTGACATTATACGGACCGCAGTTGTTATCTTGTTCCGCTTCCCAGCCGTCATGTACACAGCCCTTACGTATGCCTTTTGCCTCTGCTGGATCTCCGCTCAGGCGTCGATCATCTCTATTGTTTTCACACAACCACCGTACAACTTCGGTACCGTTGGGATTGGGAACATGAGCTTAGGAGTGTTTATCGGCTGTATTTTGGGCTCAGCCTACGGTGCAGTTTCCGATCGAGCTATTCTTTGGTTCACACGAAAGAACTACGGGTATTACGAACCGGAAATGCGACTACAGCTGAACCACTTCCCAGCAGTTTGCATGAGCGGTGGCTTTATCATGTTTGGTATCACAACAGCAAAGGTATGTCAGAATTCTCGTCTCACAACATTCGGACTAACAGTCATAGGGCATGCACTGGATATATCCCAGCATCGGTAGTGCCATCTTTGGCTTTGGTCTTGGTGGTCTGAGCGACGTTGCGCTTTGCGTGACTATTGACAGCTACCAAGCGGTATGTGGTTATGAAATCTTGAACGGAAAACTTATGCTAACTGTAGCTAGATCACTGGAGAAGCATTCATAGGCGTTGCTTTCGTGCGTAATGCCTTCAGTATCGCCATTTCGTTCGCTCTCGTTCCGTGGCTTGATGCCCAAGGCCTGCAGAATATGACGATTGTCATGGGGTTATGCGCCTTGGCTATGGCGTTTCTTCATGTGCCAATGATGATTTGGGGGAAAATAATCCGTGAGAAGACTGAGGCGAGTTATAAGAGGATGGCAACAGGAACGAGAGTGTAATCTTTGCGTGTAGAGGAGCTAAGTAATGTCTCGCGAGTTTTCTCTGGTTCTGCGACGACCTCAACGAACAAGACAGCCGCGTTTGTCGTATTAGGCCCGCCAATGCTCTGAACCGTCAATCTGCGTATCAACATTCTGATTATAAGTGTTTTCGTCCCTGTCGGGTGAATGATCGGTGGTCGAAATACTGCTTGATCCAATACCAAATGGACCAGAAGTAAAAATGTCTGTACTGCCCATATAGCATAGCCGCCGCCGTATGACTTCTCGAATGTCGCGAACGCTAGGCCTGTTGAAGATAGCACTGTCGACGGCGGTCGTGATAAATATTTGGGATCCCATCTTGCTTGATGGGTATACAATGAGAAACGAGATTGGCAAGGAAAGGATTTCAGGTCATTCATGGTTCAATGGTTATTTTAACAAAGCTTCGGAATTCAGTGGTCTCGCGGCTGAGAGTAAAATTACAGAAGGCATTAACAGTGCGTTTAGTGGGTATAGCGCGCTAATAAGTCGAAACCACCCAAGTAAATCAAGGGTGACATCTTGGGGTTATTCTTGTCTTCTAACCAGCGACTTTATTTATAATAAAATTGGATATCGGAATTGCTGGCCCCCATATCGTATGCCTAGAGGTTATGGCCTCAGCCCCAATTACTTGACCTTACCACTGGAAAGAGGCTATTTTGAGACCTGTATCGAATGAAAGAGAGAAGGACCAGCATGACAACTGCACTCTCTGGGTGGTCGGCCGCTATCCGATCATGGTGTAATGCTCCTTGGGGGGCAAGAAACCTTCAAACCTTGAGCTTAGAGGCTAGAAACAATTAGTTTGAAGGGTTAACAAGCCTTACAATTTACCCAAACTTAATAAAGTCTTTTATTATCAAAAACACCAAGTTCATTGCCCCCCCTTGTTACTCAGTCTAAGCCTTGCGCCCGACCAGAGAGAAACAGTCAAAGCGGCCGATTGAAGGTTGCTGTAAGGCTGGAATGACGTATATTTGGCTGGAAATGGAAGTGATGTGACTCGGTTTCTCCGCGTCTGCCGAGAACCCGAGACGCTGCTCACTGAAGTCAAAGTCAGTCATCTACATATAAAAGAGCCTTACGCCGATTATAACAGGTTGATTCGATGACAAAATAACACGAATGATACTGCTGCCAACATGCCGCAAACTCCTGTCAAACA
Source organism: Fusarium miscanthi (assembly GCA_014898875.1). Lineage (NCBI taxonomy): Eukaryota > Fungi > Ascomycota > Sordariomycetes > Hypocreales > Nectriaceae > Fusarium > Fusarium miscanthi. The sequence continues at coordinate 112,097 of JAAVUA010000064.1, forward strand.
GAGCCCTGAGCTCACCATCCACTTGGATCGTCCAGATTCAGCATACATTCCTGGAGAAGTGATTACTGGTAAAATATCACGGAAGACTCATGTCGTCGCTTCTTCGGCATCCGTCAGTATCTCATTACATGCTCGAAGTAAATCGCGAATGGTGGCTAGGCGTGGACACCTGACGTCGACATATCGTGGACGCTTCGATCTCGTGCAACCGGCCGACTACTTAAAAACTATTTTCGAAGGCCCTCTACATATCGCTGAGCACGATTTGGAGCAGAGCTGGCCATTTTCAATCACTCTACCTAATCGCGTAGATGCATCTGCACTACAGCCACTGGCAGGGCCAGATCAGACTTATGTGACAGCGGATGCATCGGAACAACCTCTTCCGCCGACATTCTTGATTGAACGCTACGACTATATGTCTGGCATGTCGGCGTTCGTCGAGTATTACCTACAGGCAGAGTTGAAGACAGGTTCGAGAGGTTCTGGTACTGCTGAAGCAATACTACCTTTCAGGATACTCTACATCAACGCAGAGCCTTTGTCAACTCAAACAGGTCTTCATGCCACACACCATACCCTCGCTTGCCAAGGCGATAACCCTATGGTGGCCAGTGTTGAGGTCCAGACTCCGACAACGCTACAGATCGAAGCTCCAGAGCCAATGTCATTCCTGGCCCTGGCAGTTCCACCCATGGATGCCGAGCTTGAGAAACAAAAGCCCGGCATTACTTCAGTTAAGGTAGTCCGAATTTTCATGAACGTTGTTGCAAAGACGGAGATCAAGTGTCTAAAGGGGAAGCACGTTCATGAGGCAGACTGTGAGGCTCAGATAACGCTACATGCTGAAGATGCCTTTATGCAATATGACGAGGATCTATACATCCCATGGAAAAGAACAGGCACAGAGGCTCAGCAGTTGCAGGGAGGTGGTTCAGCATGTGATACGGGGCCGTTAGAGGGTCTCGACATCGGAGCAAAACTTGGTCTCCGTCTGCAGCGAAGCCAAGATCTCTATCCATCTTTTGAAACATTCAACATTCGGCACACGCACCGCCTGAAATGGGAAATTACAGTAGAGGTTGCTGGAAAAAGCCTTGAGCTTTCTGGTGAGGAACCAATCAAGGTTCTCAGCAGGCCTGAGGCAGAGCGCAGTACGGAATGGATTCAGCCACCGCCGGAAGATCGCCCGCCAAGCTTTTCTGGTGACGAGGATGAGGACGAGGTCGGACCAGGGTCTAGACGTAGCAGCCGCCAAACAGATCCAGCTGCCGGCGTGGGTGGCCTGTCACGGCTTTGGGTACTCTGATACGAATTTGCCGAGTCCGAGTCGGTGTATTGGGTCGGAGAACGGACACTAATTTCTTTTTTCATTTTCACCGGAGCAGATGAGCAGATGGTATATATTACAATACTCTATAAGCAAGAAAACTTTCCGTAGTCACACATGCGCCCTTTCTAACTAAGTAGAAACCTCATGATCTGTTCTCAAAACAGTCTCGTTACAAGCCGGTTTGGTCGCTGCCGACGTCGGAGAACCCCTCCCCAAGCCTCGAAATCACCGTTAAAAGTCGGTTTAATTCGTTTATCTCCGTGATTTGCCCACGGAGTCTGCGTGTAGAAATCGGAGCCCGCGGATGAACCTGCTTCCGCTTATCCTCTCTCCCGTCGTGTCCGAAAATTCTCATTTAAAAAGATCTTATCTGATCATCTCGCATTTGGCCTTTAGTGGATCTGCAACAAACGTCTCCAACTCTGCTGCTCCAGCGTCGCCGTCTTCACAATGAGTCTACAGCAGTTAAGTTTCTATTTCGACTTTGTCAGAGTCATTGTCTCCCATCTTTTTGGCATGGCAGTCCACAAGGGGCAATCAATTATCCATAAAACGACGTATCGACTGTTACCTGACTTACGTGTCGTGGTCGTCGTTGGAGGCTCCTTTGCGGGCAGTCTTGTTGCCCAGCGCTTGGCTCACACTCTTCCCTCCGGCTATCGGGTTATTCTCATCGAAAAGCACTCTCATTTCAATTACGCCTTCAGCTTCCCTCGAAACTCGGTCTTGTCAGGTCGAGAGCATAATGCTTTCATTACCTACGACAACATCGCTGCAGGTGCTCCGGATGGCATCTTCCAACGAGTCTGCGACGAAGCATCCGATATCACAGAGACCCATGTCCACACCGTCGGTGGTGTCTCCCTTCCTTACGACTATCTCGTGATTGCCACTGGCGCAGCCCAGCCTCCTCCAGCTCGATTGAATGCACGGATCAAGGAAGATGCAATTGAAGAACTACGAGGTTTCCAGCAACGCGTAGCCAAGGCCGACAGGATTGCAGTAATTGGAGCCGGAGCGGTCGGGGTCGAACTGGCGGCTGAGATTAAAGAAGAGTACCCCAACAAGAAGGTTACCCTCATTCATTCCAGGCAACAACTCCTGCCCAGGTTTGGACAGAAGCTCCATGATCATGTCATAGCTGCACTTAAGAGTCAAGATATCGAGGTCAGGTTAGGCGAGAGACCTGTCTTCCCCAGTGATGCTGGACAATCTGTCCAGGAGACCAGTCTCACCTTTTCCAGCGGAGAGACTAAGGCTTTCGACCTCGTGGTACGTAACGGACCAACTATAGAAGCCCTCAAGTTAACATGAGACTGCAGATTCCATGCACTGGTCTTCGCCCACGATCCGACATCCTCGCCACATATTCTCCCAAGAGCATCGCATCTAACGGCGAGATCCTAGTCAAGCCAACACTTCAAGTCCAAGATTTACCCTCATCCCGACAGAATATCTTTGCTGTAGGCGATGTGGCTCAGTCCGGAGGCGCAAAGCAAGCTCGGGCTTGCATGATGCAAGGCGAGGTTGTAGTTCAAAATATCCTGGACCTTATCAAGAGTAATAGTGCCACCAAACAATATAAGCCGCAGTTCTTTGAAGGTATGCTGAACCTGACATTGGGAACGGTAAGTACACTGAGTTGTTCCCTGGCGGGGATCGATATTGACATTTTTCCAGCATACCGCTGTGGTGTATATCCAAAAGGGAGATTTTGAGCTGGTCAAGGCAACCAAGGGACCAGATGCGGATTTGGATGTCGGAAAGATGAGATGGCAACTCAATGCAAAGTCGGGATGAACTGGAAGTCTCGTTTTTCTTGTCACTGTGGTGAGTTCACCGGAGCTCGGTCTCTATTGATGAAATTATTATCAACTCTTCTTCCATAATATATTATATTCTTTTCAAATTCGCCACCAGGACTTTTTGAAATTATGACGACTCTAATTCCAAGGTTATATATGTCATCGAGGATGATGTGTAGGCTAAAGCTTGGCGAGAGTCTCTCCAATAACATAGGTAGGTGTCGCAGTGGTGAAGTTCTTCACATCATCCCTGATCTTCTTCGCCGCCTCTGAAACGCTGGCCTTCTGGAACGAAGCCAAGCTGTCCCATGTGATGATGGTGTAGATTTGGTAAGGGCTGTCTCCACCGAGCTTGATGACCTGTCCACTGACAAGACCCAGAGGGCCCCAGAGCCTATGGTTCATTAGATATTTCTCTTTGCGGTGAGGATTGATACTTAGGCTCACTTGTGGGCTAGAGGCATATGCGTGTTGACATAGTAGTCAACATCGAAGTCGTGGCCGACAGGGTACTGGATAACGACGGTAGCCATAATGTAGGGGTAAGTACTGAAAGAGTTTACTGGACTGATTGTTGATCTAGGTGAGTGGGAAAACGATCGATCTGGGTTACCAATTGTTCGGGACAGTATTTATTTACGTCAATAATGGATAGCCCGGCTATACGGTACCCGATGCAGATAAAATAATGGGAGTAAGATAAACCCTAGGCCTCCACCTTAAGCTACAAAAAGACAAAAGCAAGACTGGCATAAAAATTGGAAAGCGCTTTAGTAATTATTTTTGGCACCTCAATTTCTAGTTCAGAGTTTTCTTGCTCCTTGAGAGATGAGTAAAAGATGCCGAGGCATCGGTGGATATCTCCAGTTACGGCGCAACTCGAGAACCCGGAGCGTGGAACTAAACTCCACCACGGTGCAACAATTAACCCACATATCGCACTAAAATCGACTTCCCATGAATCTATGTCCCGATTCAGCTCGCTCCGGGCTGATTAATAAGAGCCTTGGGTGGCCCGTGAGACTGGTGCCACCGTGTATCCCACCATGCCGAGGTGATCAGAAACTCAATGAGCTAAGCAACACTGACGACATGAGTTCAGGTAATGATGGAGGCCATTCACAAAGATATAGAGCGAGCCATGTTACAGCCAGCAGTTGATACTTGCTAGTCAATGTAATAATCACTAAGAAGTCTTCCAACCGTGTCCAAAGTTGACAAGCTATAACGACGTCGCCTTAAAATGAAAGTTGCCACTATCCTAATCGACAAAGTCCTCATGATCATCCTCCCCAAGAGCCAGGCTACTCTCAAGGTCGTTCATCCAGTCAAGACATGACCTCGTTGTTGACCCCCCAGGCAGAGCTACCTTTGGGGTACAACCTTTTGCCTCGCGAATCAGCAGAATGATTCTATTATTGGCCATAGAACCGCTTTGTTCCAGCTTTTTGGACAGCGCAGCTTTCGTCTTCTCCTCCATGGCATCCAACCTTGCCCGACCAGCAGTGATCGCCTGCAACTTTGTTTCGAATCTGTCTTGCAGTGTATGAGTTTCATCTGCAAACCGCTGACTTGTTTGAATAACACTGTCTCGCAAGTGTTCAAGCTCATTCGCTGAAGTTTGCTGCGCGAGAACATTGGCCAGTTCCAATGCGGAGGAGAGGAGAGCCTCTAGCGCAGCCGTATCAATTCGCTTGCGATTAACAGCGCAGCTCCGAATTTCGATAACAGAATTGAGCAATTGATCCCTCCGTTCCTCGTTAGGAACCATCTGCTCCACGTAGCGATTAAAACCAGAGTCGTTCATCCAGTGATGCAGCTGAACCATTTCTGGGCAATCCCAGCCGCGGCCTTGGAGAGCATGCGGCATAACGCGCTGTGCGAAAGAAAAGCACATGGTCTCGAGGCGCTCCTGCAGATGCACCATGAGCTTATGCTGGGCACTGAATGGGAGATATGTGAGCTCCTGTGGCTCAGGGGTTGGTGGCGGTATATCAATCTCCGTGGCTGTAAAGTGTGAGAGTCATGCCAAGAATAGAAAACACAAGCTTACCACCATTGACCTGCTCTGGAAGAGCGGACTCAGCGAATGGCCCATGATCGCTCTCGACCTCTGGAACTGGTTCGTCTTCGGACGGTGCGTCTTCTGGGATGTCCTCAGGAACAGCGATCAACGGTTCTGGGTCCTCTTCTACTGCGACTGGCTCAACAGCTAAGGGTGCTTCTGGAAGGATCGTTTCTTGGCAATTATCAGAAGGAAATTGGATTTCTTGACCCTCGCTCAGTAACCTCTTTTGTTTAAGAAGCTTCTTCTTTTTCTTCTTTAGCTTCTTTTCCGCAAGCGTCATCGCGGTGGCGTGCCCATTGACTGCCTCGACCATGTGCGATAAGGGATTGATAAAATCACTAGACTGCCCGTTATCGTAGACTAGGTCTGGTCTGTATAAGTCTGTCGCAAGTTCGACCATAATGAGAATGTTTCGTAGAACAGGGGTTGTTTGACTCGATTGCAAACTGCAGGGAAGAGCGAGTCTAACAGCGTTATATGTAGTAGGACCTGCAAAAAATAGACAAAGTAGCGACAAGAGTCTTGGTAGATTGGGCTACGGTGGCAAATTAATTACTGTTGGTTCCAAAGCTGGCCTCAAAACTGCAGCCAATTGGGGTTACATGCTTCTTCAATTTGTCCCAGCCGACCGTGGCTAATGCATGTAGGAGGCCGAACAAATGCACCCTGGACCTATAGGAGAATCCCAGGTGGCCAGACAACAAACACGCGCAAGCAGCCTTCCAACTCCATACCGTGCAGATCAAGCTGTATGGTGCCCGATAATGCCCAAGACTCCTCACCATCGGATCACTTCTTTGTAAAAGGTTGAGTATGGAATGGTTGGGACGAGTGCAACGATAGGGTCATTGAATATGAATATAATGCTATATGGAGAGTCATACAAGCAGCATCGACAAAACCAAAGACTTTTCCAGCTTCCCGCTTTGGGCCATACGACAACTACAATCTCTCCAACTCGAGCAGCGTATATGTGAACCCAACCTTATCCGTGCAGTGAGTACGTATAAAATCTTCCTTGAATGAAATTGTCAAGTCTGTCATAAATCTCTCCTCCCAAAGCTTTGTTTGGTCTTCAGAGTTTTCGCCTTGGTGGCCTTGAGGTTTCAGACCGTCAATGAAGAACTGAGAACACGCTGCGAGTGCAAAGCCGACCACAGCATCTGTGTATCTCTTCCGAGCAGACATTCTGGCTTCTTCAGAACCTGCCTCAATTACCTCAGGTGACCACGAGGTGTGCATTAGTGGTAGAGTATGATGACTCTTGAGGCTCCATTTTGTGTCGAGAGCAGCAATAGACGTCATAATCTCTTCGAATGTCCGAAGGTACATCGGAAGTCGCCTAGCAATCGTTGGGTCAACTTGGTACCTGACGTAGAGATTGCGAAGACTGGTTTCGAAACATCGAAAGGTAGGCAAAACGCTGATCTCACCGTCACTGGGAACGCAAATGGTCATGGTTCCATGCCGACGAATTTCTTTATGGCGGACCGAGAGGAAGGTGACGAAGTCCTCATGAGCCGCAATAGATAAAGACGACGGGGTTGAAGATGCATCTGGCATATTTCGGAGCCAATGTAAAGCTGTAAAGTTGAAGCCAGCGTCAACAAAATCATTGGGCAGAACCTGCTCAAAGTAGGATCTCGGAGACATGAGGGTATTCAGGGAAATCCTTCCGTCCTGTGAGAGGGCATCCCAATCTTGATGAACCGTCGTCGTCAAGCTGGAGAAGTCGTTTGATGGTGTGTCATTGAAGACCAATGTTGCTGAAGTAACGGAAGGCAACATTTTTAGGTACTGCGAAAAAAGCCGAACACTGATATCAAAGGTTTAGTGGCTTTTATATGTCGTCGTGAGGAAGATACATACGAGTTCTTGCCTTCAGAGGAACCATAATCAGCCAAGGTTATTGACAGACCTGCGAAATTGTATATTAGCCGCTGCACGAAGCTCAAGTCGATGGATGAAAGGTACCATACCCTGATGCCCCGAAGGGCGAAGCAGCTCCAAAGAGTCATCTATGGCTTGTCCTTGAAGACTGGAGTTCTCATTGTAGTATCCTCCTCCCTGCATAGATACATTATCGGCCTTCATTACAGCAAAGTTTAGTGCTTAGAATAGCTTGCAAATGGTACAGAATCAAAATGAAAGTGATGGAATTTGTTTGGGCGGCATAGAAACGTTTTATTTGTACTCATCATAACCCAACGTCAGTCCGTTGGTCCCGATGTACCCATTCGGCGATACCCGATGCAGCTTCTGTACGCCACATGGTGATACAGAGGTCCGTGCCATCGTCAGCACTCGATGCGATTGAAGCTATCTGGGGCTAGATGTATAAGAAATCAAGCTTTGCGTTGTTCCACTGCTTGAAATTATTAGGTAACACGAAGTAATTTGACCTGTCGTGTTACTTATGTAAGATCACGACGTCTGCTGATCATGAAGTTTCTCCGAGGTTGTAGCAGTCTGTTCGTCTATGAGTTGTTCCGTCATCTCACAGCAATGTGAGTAGTACAAACACGAAAGCTTGGGTAGTTATACATGTCGTGCTATTTATTGTTATGCAATATTTAAGACTTACGATCTATGACTCGTTGCTTTCGCAGGAAAGCTTGGATCAAGACAATACCGAAGAGAATTGTTTGCAGCATGCCAAATATTATTCGTCCTTTCTCTGAGTACCGCTCTTTCTTCCAATCTTCCCAGTCATACAAGGCCAGTCCCATGTTCATCATGGTAAGGAGTTGCCATATAATCATGTTTCGTAAGCATAGCAAGTCTGTATTCCGAGTGCCGTTTGAGTCCTGTGATGGTCCTAGGGACAACAAGAATTAGTATCAATACTGCTGGTTACCTATAACTTTTGCGTTACCTTTTCTTGGCTCAACATTCTTTTCATGGTTTTGAGACATGCCATGGTACTTTGGCACTACAATTGGATCAGATGACGTGTATTGAGCGAAGCGACAAAGCAAAGAGCGGGGAATGGGGGCGTACAGTAATGATGTTATACAGAAGTTGAAGAACTAACAGCATGAGGAACTTACCGGACGCAAACGTACCGGACTAACATGGTCGCGCTGTTGAATATGCATGATGTATCACTAACAACAAAGGATGGGTACGAGGGCTCCTGTGAGGTGCTCGAATACATTCCAAACTTGATGCGAGCTTTTGATGGAAGATCAATGTTTTAATTATGGAATGCTGTATAAAATTGGTTTATCTATGTGACAAAAGAAACTAAACGATTGAATGGTATCCCCGCTACCGATGTGTATGAGTGACAGTATTATACAAAAAGAAAAAGAAAAAGTAGACAATCTCATCATTGCGGTATTTGCTTTTCCTTGTGCCGATCTCCCAAGTGTATTTGAGTAAATAGCTGACCGGGGTTCATGTTCGCGAATTGCAGTAGCGCGATTGATCTTCGAACCGGGATGCCTTTGCTGGGTATGCAAATAAAAAGTTTCGATGTAAGCGACTCGTCAGGGTAGAACTTCTTGAAGTATGCCGCTTTGCCTGTCACGGGAACTGACTGAATCATCTGGTTATAGCCATCCTTCCAAAGCCGTGACACAAGCTTCGATGACCCCGTGACCTCTTGAACCTCATCGAGGGGCTCAAAACCAAGGCTCATGTAGCCCACGTCGGAAGCTTTCAACATCTCCATGGCGGTGACAACAAGGAGATCTGAGATTCCCCTGGGTGCATCTTGGGATGCGATGCAAGGATCAAGGTGATACCCTATCTCCGCACCGAGTTCTCGTAGTGTAGCAAGTCCGTTAATCTTGCCATCGCGGTCGGTAGTGTATAGAAATATCGTTGATTCGGGGAGCGAGAAGAGGTTGTAGACAGTGACGAAAGCTTGTGAGCCATCGCCATGTTTCCGGTTTCGGTCCTCCCTCCAATCGTCGTAGAGATCCTGCAGCTGGCGCTCCAGCTCCGGATCTGTCTCATTGACAGCGGGACTGTAGAAGTTGACTGATACACCTCCGCGCTTTGGGTCGAGAAGCTGCTTATTCTGTGCGATCATCCGTTTACCTGCCTGCTTTCGAAGAACCTTGTTCGTGAGGGGGTTGAGAACTGCTTCATGCCCAAAATGCATTGTCGCCCAGCCTTGTTGATGGGCATACTTAGCAAACTCTTCACTGATGCCGACGAATGCAAGTGACAGACCGCGAGCCCAGCGGTAGCGGCGAAGCTCACTGAATAGTGCCTTGCGATGGAACTCGGAGCATAGTGGATCACCAGCGACGACAACAGTCCTGGCGTGAAGCTTGTAGATCAACGACCCATAACCTTTCTTGCTAACAAAAACCTTGTATGATGGGTCAAGGATACCCATGTGAGAGGTTTGTGCGTAAGATTGGTAGTCGTGTTTGAATGCTGCCTTTGTGGCCGTGTTGTTGATGCTGTTCCTTTGGTGATCTCTTTGCAATCGGTGAGGGCATTTTATGTGCGATAGGCCCTTGGCGGCGTCATATGTCCTTGGTATGATACCCTCGTCGGCGGCGACAGTCGAAGGAGCGGTAGATGCTGATACGACAGAGATGTCTGTTTGGGAGTGTTGATATGTTGACGATGATGCGGACTCTACGTCGGAGTACAGCATGTCGTGTCTCTCCATGTTTGGGATGTTGGGATGGAAATAATCAGGGATTAGGAATGCTTATTTGCAGGAGAGGCCCCAGGTACGAGTTTATGCCTTAATTCTTGTTAAAAGACAAGCTGACTGTCACGGCTGCCGTACTTATAAGTGTACCAAGGGCGGCATCTGTGTCAGCCCTGGCATCAAGAGTTACATCACAAAGTAGCAGTGGCCAGGCATTCTCCATCCCGTAACAATTTAGACTCAGCCCTGCTGTCTCGTAAAACTCGTAATGGTGAGGCTCAGCCATTCTGCAATCTCATGTTACGATTCCGGAGACTTCATTAGCTTGAGAGTTCAGACAATGTTGAAAATGTACGACCTGACCAATTGAGTTCAGGGATGATGTGGTATTAGTTGCCGATTATCCGACGGCTCCAACCCAGACTAGACATTATTGCGCGCGGGCCCCGTAACTGATCTGCTGAGCTTGCAAGGGTCTACGGGGGTACCGTACGCTACCGAGCCGTGCTATCCTTGGGGAGTAAGAAAGCTTCTAACAGTGAATAAAGCTGCCAGAAATACTAGACCGAAGCTCCCTTTAGTATAGACCCTCTTTTGCCTGAATTCTACTGTCACTTGGACCAGAAGCTAGAGACTTTCTTGCCTCCCCCGGGCTTCCTAGCGTCTTCGCGTGATGGGACTCAATTCGGGAAAAGGGCTTTCGGGGTCCTTGAAATGCGTCGCCCACACATGTGAAGTCATTTAACTTAATTAATCATTATGCCTAAAGAGCGGGTAAGCGCTGCCATTTCCTCCGAGATTCATGCTGGCTAGCCCAATCATCTCTATCACGGCTGATGCCTTGGGCTTGACCAAAAGGCTCGCCAAACGCTTTGTTTGGCAGCTAAAATAAGACTCAGCCTCAACGCCAGCACCACTTACTTCATATGGGCCATCAGGGCTGGGTCTGGACCCTTTCCACGTCATAAGAGGCTAGTAATGGAACAAAAGAATGTCACGTTCCAGTCTCAGAAATCTACCTAAATGGCCCAACGTCCACTTTCTCACCTTCGTGCCAAGGCCAGAGCGTGTCTTTCACCAGCACAGACTGGACTACACTGATTACGAGGCGCAGCTCGCCATTCCGTTGCGCATCAGCACTCGGGGGTCCAAGACAACGAAAGTGCCTATTTCGCCATTTAATTCACAATACTCCATGATACAAATGTGCCAGGCCTGGCTACAGCAGCGTTTTATTTAGACACAGGATGACTCAGCAATTGAGCCATCGAGTTAAAACAACAAGAGAAGGGTTTGCGATAAACGAGTCAACGTGATTGACGTCGGTCACGACCGTAATGAACAAGCTGCACCAACCACGCATGGTAGATACGACCGAGTCTCCCAGTTCTAGCATCTAAAGAACAGCCTTCAAAAATTCTATCGCATCGTCCATGCCCTGGGGTGAATTGAACCAGTGTCCTCCGCTCCCATACTCCCTCCATGTCACATTCGCTCCAAGTCCTTTCAATATCTCACACTGCCTCCTGCCCCAGTCCACCAGTACCAACGGATCATCAACGCAATGTTCCAAGAGCATAGGCGTATTCTTGAGGACGTCACTGTGCGTAGGGGGGGAATCGACTTGAAGTGTCTTACGCATCTCATCAAGTGTTCGGCCGGCAAACGGACAACGACCGCTGAAGCCGATAAAGGCGCCCAATCGTCTGTCAGGGGTTGGGATATCGATGTTGAATAAAGTGTGCACGCTGGTTGCAGAGCCCATACTGATGCCCATCAAAATGACTTTGTCCCATCTCCCGTTCAAGACATCTGCTTCTTTGGCCAGAATATCGCGAATCTTGGGCACGACTTCTCTGAGTCCTTCTGCCTGGAGATCTTCATTCTCCGCCAAATTCCTCACGTTCCAGACATCGAACCACTGGTTCCATACGTCGGGTGAACTGGCGCATTTTCTTTGAGGTGCTTGAGGAAACACCCATCTAAAAGAAGGGAAAGCGTCGGCAAGGGTGCGGCCTTGAGAGTCGCGCGAGTATTGGAGGGAGCTGCAGAAGTTGGCAGCGTTATCTCCGCGACCGTGCAGGAAGACGACGGTGTGAGAGTGCGTCTGGCCTTGGGCTGGGGGCACTTCAATGCTGTTGATATTAAGAGAGCCCATTGTGTTGGCAACGAGAGAGGGCGTGATAATGAACTCACTGACAAAGTCAAGGTTACAAGGGGGAGTTTTTTATAGGTGATGCTGCCTTGAGCATGGTGCCCCACTTTATTGCCTTGGTGCCTGGTATAACCATCCAATGGTGGGAGCTTGATTGCCGCGCGACACTCACCCTAGAGAACCTCTTGTTCTAACGATTTCTTGCACCTACTTCACATACACTATTAGCAGCTTTGATAGGGCATTACAAATATTGTCTTCAATTCATCAGTCATTATGAGCCCTCCGTCGCCAGATGTTCACAAGGCCCTGGACGTAGTCGACCGCGTTCCACTTGAACATCCTGCATCCGCTCTTTTGCGCGCTTACATCCTCGAGGCTGTTCAACCTCAGGCGGCTGCAGATTACGTACATCGCCGGTTGAGCGCCGACGGACACGCTGACTCTCTTGTTGCTGACTGGATATATGTTGTTGATTCAGGTTCGTATCGTTTCCCTTCACGTTAGTAAGAGCTTGTCACTCATCCCACCCCGCGCCCCGACAGTCATCTCTGGCAAACAGCCGCGAGCCCCTTCAGGTGATGAGATCAATGCTATTACCAAGCGAGACGGAGGTATATGTTGCGTAACTGGCAGACATGGTAGCCTCTGGGACCCCGTGATAGTTGCCCCGATCGTGCCTGTGCCATCTGCGTGGCTCAAACCGAAGGTCAGTTCTTTTTATTCCCGTCGTTTGTATATACCCTCCCGTCTAACTTCAAGACCAGCCACGTATTACAGAGCTCCTCGAGGCGTTTTTTGGGCCCCAATACTTTGACTGGTGGCGCTTCTTTATTGATAGAGCCGAGATATATCCACCTTATCAAACGCATTGGCTTGTCCGCAGGAGTGTGCACGAGGCATTCCAGCGAGGTACCGTGAAATTAATACGATTACCGTCGTCCATGATCGAGGTAAGAGGTATTGGTCCTTAGAAGCAGTATTAGGTTTAACCAACTTGTGCAGTTCAGAGTCGAGCATGTTCTTATTGACGATGAGCAACCTGTTGATGTAAACGGCGCCATTGCTTTGCTGGGTGATCATTCACGGCAGGGAATTGAGAAGGCCGATGCACGGCTAATCGGTTCGCACGCCCGCTTTGCCAGAAGCATTCAGCTAGTGAATCTTGCAAGGACCATCGCCCCTGGTGTTTTCTTAGAGCGGACAACCACCACAGATGTTCCTCAACAGCAATTCCCAGTCCGCATGCGCGCCAGTAACCTCGGCCTGGGACACGCATTCTTGCGTCCAATGATACTTTGGTGGCGTTTCTTTCCATCTAGAATTCGTATCGCTGCATACGAGTTGTTGCGAAAATTGGGAAAACACTTCTACAGAAAAGATGGAGATGTGCAAGTTCAGAGGTTACCCTTTGGACTATACCTCAAGTACAACTCGAACCCGGACACCCTCAAGAATGAGTATAATGCCCTTAAAGTCTTAGAACAAAAGACAAACATCCCTGCGCCAAGGGTATTCGATGTCGTCTCTCCGCATACTGGCGACGATGATTTGAGTTATCTCCTCATGAGTAGGGTTCCAGGCACACCATTGGCAACATGTCGGGATGCGCTCTCTGACCAAGACTATGCCAACCTCTCCACCCAGCTCAAGGACTGCGTTTCACAGATGCGGGACATTCCCAACCAGGTGAATCACGGTATCGCTATCTGCAATACCTTGGGCGAAGCCTGCCGCGATCCGCGTATTCGAGATTGGGCCCCTGTTGGACCCTTTCCAGATGAAGCGTCGTTTAGCCAGAATCTACGCTTCTCGGATGAGCCTAGTCGACGTGGGCACAAAATTGTTTTTACTCACGGAGACCTCAATCCTCGCAACATTATGGTGGAACGAGTTGGAAATTCTGGAGCTAGAGGATGGCGGTTAAGTGGTATTATAGACTGGGAAACAGCAGGATATTATCCCGAGTATTGGGACTACACTAAGAGTATGTTTGAAAGCTTTCGGTGGCCAAGGAGACATAACGGGATGATGCATGACGTGTTCAGCGAGTTTGGAGAGTATACTGAGGAACTGGCTGTAGAAAGGCGGGCTTGGGAGTCAGGAGACGGAATTTAATACGATGAAGTAGCTCACTTAGCAAGACAAACCTCATGTAGCTTTACCTCACATCTACCCTGCAATACCCAAGCTGTAGACCAACGGACAGTTGCATATACTTCGCGCTTATTATTCTACCAAAGAGATAATGAAGATCACTAATAATGAGATTTCAACGAGTTGCTTTGGCTGAAACGAGTGAATTGTATGTAATGAATGTGGCTGCTTTAAGAATGACCGATATGTTGAATATGCCATTGTACCCCCACATCCACCACTTGGATTTCCTTGTCCATAGCCCATCCAACCTTCTTTCGAAGAAGCTATCCTCTCTTAGTCACATGAAGTTAACATCAATCAGACGATGAAAACGGCAACAACACCGTTGAGGGTGCCAATGCATTCACCATCAACGACATTGCCCGTGAAAGGGTTGCTGCCGTCAGCGTGGTTACTAAACCCGCGGACTACATGTCTCAATGTCAGAATATTGGATAAATACTTATAAAGGTTAGAAACTTACAAGCGAGGTTGTCTCCGTTGGAGTTGACAAAAAGGCCACCACGCGAGCCTGAAGGGCCACCGCTATGGAATGTGCCGCCCTGGTTCGGGTCATAATCGATGAATCGGGATCCGATGAAGTTCTGACAGCCAGTATCGGAGTAACTAACTATTGTTAGATCATTGTTAATTTATTTTGAGAATAGGCGGACGAACAAGTTGACCTGGACGGAGGCAGCCATGGCCGTAGCGGCAAGGGTGACGGCGGAAAGAAGGCTGGTAAACTGCATATTGAGATAGGAGTGTTGGAGTGATGAGTGTTTGTGGTTGTCAATGTCTTCGTCTGTGTGGATGTGATTGTGAAGGGCTAATTGACACAAGAAAGAAGAGGAGCCTCGACTCTTTTTATACCCGCGAAGTACCATCAGATGCCGCCCCCTTTTCCAAGTGTAGATGACTGAGGGCTCATCGAACACTATCCTCCATCGATACTGACACAGCCATGATAGAACGTACTCATAAACGGAAAGTGTTACATCCGAGCGACCCTTCAGGATCAAGGCACCAAACTTGGTCACATGAAGTCATAGCAAACGGCACAGATCGGCCTCACTTGAGGGCTACCCAGGACAGCCCCCCCGAAAGGGAAGTGGGCAGGATCATTCTAGGATCTCCACCTCATGTTGCTTCATGCGTGACCGTGGAGTTCATGGATGTATTGTCACATGGGGACTGCAGACTCGGCAATGCCCAGAAGTGACAACAGGGACAGCCATCTGACTTAGTTCTCGTTATTGGATAGGTTCTTACCATATGATGTGTAGTAACGCGCGGCTCACTGAGGTTCCCGTTCCAAGATAGAAATCTGATTGGCTCCTCACTGGCAAAAAGTCATAGGGTGAACGGAAACCGGCACTGTTTATGCTCCTATTCTCGTTAAGCGGCGACTAAATTGGGTTGCGTCGGTGTCCTGACTGCCGTAGAATGAGAATGTTTTGTTCGTGGGCTGCATCTATTCTCGGCGACATAGATCGAGGCTGGCAGGAAGGGAACTTTCCTATTTGCTATAACCCTCCTCGGAAGGTCCGGGTAAAGCTAGTGTTGACTATAATGTAACGGAGCAGAATCAGGTGCAAGTTGAAAGCAGGGGCCCTGACCCATCTGTTCCCGTCAGTTGCTGCAAGCTTCCCCAGTCCAATATACCAATCCCTGAGATTCGAGGGATCGACGTATAAGCGGGGAGCATAAGCGGTGACTAAATGGCAGGGGAAGCGGCCCGAGAGGGAGTAGTCAAGCGGAAATAATGCTGACATTGGAGATTTATGATGTAACAAAACGGGTTTAAAATTAAATTCTCCGCATAGTGTACTTTGTTGCAACTTGGTGCTTCCTCTGCTGGGAGAGTCGTGCTATCTAAGAATCGTAATACTTAAATACATGAGTAGAGGTCTTTTCTCCCTCAGAATCATATCTTTGAGGCAAAACATTGAACAGACCATCCGCATCCCGAGGCTCATAGTCCAGTGTCGAGGCAGCCTGAATGAGCACTGGCAGGCCATAATTTTCTTTGAGCCAGTAAGCCACCATATCCATAGCAGCAACAGCACCAGATCCAGTCCAAATATTCCCGTCCATGATCCATTTCTTCTCTCGTGTCCAATTGACCTGTGGCCAGCGGTTTCGGACCCAATCAAATTCGATGTTGTTGACAGTAGCTGTTTTCCCGTTCAAAACACCCGTCGATGCGACAAGACTAGCACCTGTGCAGCTCGTAAAGAGCAACTTGCCGGAAGCGACATGTTTACGTATGAAGTCGGCATGCTTTGGATGCAAGTCGAAGTTACCGAGGTAAGGTCCTGGAACAAGCAGGATGTCGAGCTCGGGACAGTCATCAACTGAGGTCGTAGGGATGATAGTCATCTGACCAGTACCGAGATTGACAGGATCTCTGGTAACGCCGATATGGTGAAATGTGAATTGTGGTGCCTGTGAGATGAGATCATTGCTGACAGGTCCATACTCTCGATTGATAAGGAACGCCGTCTTGTTGGCCGAGTTGAGGAGGTCCATAGGTCCGCTAGCATCAATTACTTGATATGCGAAGGCCAGAATGCCGAACTGAACGGTAGCCATGACTGTAGTCAACGAAAGATATGTGCATGGGCAGATATTGGCATAGGCTGATAAATAACATGATCATATGATGGTAAGAGAAAGATGAGCTGGCCTATTTATGGTCAAGATCGTTGCAGGGCACCATATTAAAAGGTCCTCATCATAACGTGAAGCCTTGTAAAGTCTCCACCAGAGATTTCAAGATGACAAATGCCCTAATGTCTGATTGTGGTGCGTAACATCCGTGATCATTCGGATGTAGTCCTAAGATTCAGTTCGAGGTTTTATTGATTTGGCATTTCCCTCTCCTTCGGAGCAACAGCTACTAGAGTAGTGATGCACATAAGTTTGTTTATACTCATATTTAGTTGGAAGAGAGCTAGAATCCTAACAGGCAAACTCATATTTTGTGAATAGATCTCACGTGAGAATCAGCTTTAGCACAACCAACCCATTTAAGCAAGCAGTTGAGTTATCCGAGCGCAATTGCTCGGTTGGGCTGTGTCATTTATATCCGGAGGGGTTCGGATACAGTACCGGAAATTGCGGAGCCGCTGATTCAAAAATTAAATAATGAAAAAACGCTTACGGCAATTATCAAGAAGATCATCCCTTCATCTACCAAAACTGGAGGGAAATACTCTGATGTAGTATCGTTGACTACTGTTAGTCATGCCATCAGAAGGGCGTTGATTACTCAGATGGATTACCCAATGTCCATGACGTTTCGTGGGATTACCCAATTGACTCTCTTGGTGCTCCCTCAACACAGAATTGAATCGTGAAAACTCGAGAACACTCGTTCAAAATAAAGAATGCTTATAAATCAAAAGTTAGGTGATGGACCATTTGACAGGGTCACATCATCATAGAATGAAAGTATAAAAGTGTTTTATGCCAAATACCAACGCACTCTAACCTATCCTTCATCACAAATCATCATGCAGTGCCTCTATATACTCATCTTTTCCATTAGCTCTCTTCTCTGCGCCGCTTCAGAGTCCTTCTCGCTGCCAAATGTCAATGTCACCTTTACGAAGGGCCCTGAGCCGTTTCGGATTCACGTTGACCGAGACTTCATTGAGGATACCCGGCAGCGGGTTGCTCATACCAGGTCACCGGTTTTCATAAACGTGTCAAGTGATGGCCCTGGTCTTGAGAATTTCACCAGCGTTCGCGACTTCTGGGTCAATGAGTATGATTGGAATGCTACGGAAGCTTCTATCAATAATAGGTAAGGACTACACGAGCAGAGCTACTAACAATGGATACTGATATTTCGTGAAGATTGAAGCAGTTCACTACTATTGTTGAGCCCAAAATCGACAATGTCACTCATTCTGTACCGCTGCATTTCGTCCATCACCGCTCACCAAGGTCAGACGCCATACCGTTGCTGTTTATTCACGGATGGCCGGGTTCCTTTCTCGAAGTCGGCAACATTATCGAAAATCTGACGAATCCACCAAATGCATCTGTACCAGCATTCCATGTTGTGGCGCCTTCAATCCCAGGCTTTGGATTCTCCCCTGCACCAAAGCAGCCAGGCTTTGGCCCCGAAGCGGCCTCATACGTTTTCAACGAGCTGATGCTCCAGCTCGGCTACTCCAAGTATGTCATTCAAGGTGGAGATTTTGGGGGTGTCATCCTTCGCTACCAATCCCACAACTTCCCAAAGCATGTCATCTCGGTACTCAGCAATTTCTGGATCATCCAGCCAGGGAATAATGACCTTCGCCGACTTTCACAGGGAGAAGCAACGCCTGATGAAGTTGCTTACATAGAGATCATAGAGAAGTATGAGAACAAAGGATCAGGGTACAGACTGATTATGTCCACGGAACCACTCACCGTCGCATATGGTATCACGGACTCGCCGCTTGGGAACGCCATGTGGATATATTCCATTATGAATAGGGTCATTGACCCGGCTATCACGACATGGACTCCAGATGAAATTATTACTTGGTCGATGATGTACTGGATTCAGGGTCCGTACGGTGGCATGCGCTTCTATAAGGAGGTTCAAAATGATGGGGGTTTTGAAACGCTCGACTTTGGTACCTTGCCCCTGGTGGAGGTCCCGGTCGCCATAAGTCAATTCCCCTACGACTTGGCTTACCGTATGCCGTTGGATTGGGCGAGGCGAGGAGGAAATGTTGTAAAGAGAACTGTACATGATCGTGGTGGCCATTTCGCTGCTTATGAGGTCCCTGATCTGCTTCTCCACGATATCTGGTCATGGTTTGGAGATAAGGAAGGTTCCGGGACAAAAATATTCAACTAGTTCATGTCAATTAGCTAAAACTACATAGTCCCCAGTATCCCAGGTAGATTGTTCTGTAACCACCACAATAAAATCCCCGCACTATCCCCACAACCACAAAGAGGTATTGGGCTTTATCGTGATAGTTGACAGCCTTCCCATACTGAGGTAGCACAGGGAAGGTGAGCTTCAGCTCCAAGGATCAACGATGTCAACAGCTGTTCTCAAGAACACATTTAAGGCAGCCTATTCTCTTAATAAAGACACAACATTTGAACTTCCTTTCGGTGATGTTTCAGAGCTCCGCAGCCATAAAGGACAGCGAGTCTGGGCGAGCTATATATCTAGAGCCAATAGCTAAGCCACATCTTCGAGATGATTACTACGAATTCTGGGAGTACTTAATAAAAAAAGATCAGTATGGGGTATCAGGGCTTAAGCTCTAGTGGAGGAGTGTTGCTTTGAAACAGGTGTGATAGTAGTGGATATTGTGTCAGAGAGGAGAAGTTGTTGTCTAAATTTCTATGGACTAAAGAATAGTACATCATTCCACCCCGGAACTTTTAATATCACCGTCCTCTTCGGCTACTCTAATGTGGCCCTGTTAATGGACTGTCAATCATGGTCTGATACTAGCCTTTCGCAGTTGGCCCTCCGATCCAAACACCTGCACCAATCTTGAATCAACTATATCGGAGGTACATCTCAACGATCAATGCGTAATATGCAATGAGAGGCAGTCTCGTCTCCAACTTACGTAGCGAACTTGCTGAGGGCCCGTAACTTAGCACCGTAAAAGAACAAAACCCACATGCCAAAGATACCAATGACGCTTAGACCACCAAGAAGGCTTGTTCCCTTGGCAAACCCAAGATTCTTGTAAAGTGGATGGGCGAATAGAATACTGCCACTGGCTAAGGCACTTCTAAAGAAGTCGTTGGCTGCGAAAAGCGAAGCAGCGTATTGAGGGTAGGTCATGGGGATGTAAAGGAATACTACCTGTAGCACGGTGAAGATTGAACCAGCATAGATCGTGACTCCAATGATGGGCACGATCCAGTGTATGGAAACCCTAGCCGTCCATGCAAATATGAAAAGACCGATAGTTGGGCCAAAGCAGGCAGCGAGTCCAGGCGACAGTACCTCCTCCTGTTTGGTGATGCCGGACTTCTTCATCCGTGGTATAAGCATGAAATAAAGATAAAGACCGTAGAAAACAATAGCCAAGATGCATCCAACTGCGATGCAGATGAAAACAAGGCCAACTTCTCCAAGAGACATTCCGTAGTAGACAGGAAAGACTAATGGGAAGACCTCAAAGTCTAAAGGGTCAGATGTGAAGGCTGGATGGAGACATAGTCGACTTACATGAGTAGTATATGGCATAGAGAATGGCCGAATATATCTGTACAAACAGGACTGCTGGGTCTTTGATGGTGATCTCCAGAGGCTTGATCAAGGCGTCTACAGCTATACTGGAGACTGTAAGATGTGCCTGGTCAATCTCGCTCTGAGACTGAAGCCTCTGACTACCCGCAAACCGGCGTAGTCTTTGGGCTCGTCGAAGTAGGATGTTAGGGGTGCTTGTTTCTGGCATGCAAACGAACAGAGCAATCAGTACCGGAGCTGAGAACCAAATCGACTCGTACAAGGACCAACGCCACCCCTTTGCTGTAACGGCGTACGCACTGATCAATGGACCAAGAGATGCTGCGAAGTAGTCAGAAAATGTAAACAAAAACAAAACATGAAAGAGTTCTTACGGCCACAAGACATGGCACCAACCCAAGCGATCATAGCAAGAGGCATATGCAGCATGCCATACATATCACCCAATGACGCACCACCTGAGGCCAAACACGGAGACCCGAAGAAACCTTGTAGAAACCGCAAGACGATGAGTCCCGCGAATGAATCAACCAAAGCGGTTGGAATAGAGATAATAACAAAAATCCCGAAAGTAACGATGTAAACAGGATTGCGACCGATACGAGGAATTTCCCCTAGAGGGGAGAAAAGCAATGGACCTATGCCATATCCCAGAACGTACATCGCAAGACCGAGCGTTGCTTGAAGGTTGCTGACTCCAAATCTCTCCATGACGCCCTCCGTTGAGGGGGAGTATATTGCTGAACTTAGATATACAACAAAGGTGTAGAAACAGATGATCAGGCCCACGAGCGCACGACGAAGGTTTGACCAGTTCTGGGGGTTGGCGGGATCTTGATCCGAGTACCAGTCAACTAGAATGACTCCGTTCTCGGTAACATTTGGCGCGGCATCGATGGTCCCGTCAGTCTCGAGTACTTTGCTTTCGATATCTAGGCCATCAATGGTATTCTGGTCGGATGGCGGAATGACAATGGTCGAGGGGGTCTCTGTTCCGGTATGGCATGCTGTTCTGAGATCCGCGCTGTTGAGTACGCGATCCCAGGCAGCAGGTAGCGCAAAGTCTGGACATTCTTCGGGATATTTAAAGAGGCGGTTGTTGGTAATGAATCGGAGAATCTGTCCCAGAGGCGCATCTCGGATAGTGTCGTGAAGAGAATCGGCTGCACCCATGGTTCTTGTCTGGCTCCTGGTCTGGCCTTCAGGGGATAATTTTCTGCAGAGATAAGTATCAGTGGATAAGTTTTCAGGAGAATAGACAGAACTAGATATTTAGTTATCATTTTATCGTTTACGCTGCATGCACGCCCCTCATGTACACCGACGACCCAACGTTATGTAACGCTATCCAAGTCCCTAACGTTAAAGTCCATCATAACCGTTTTTGTTGGTCACGATCCCACAGGTAGTCGCAATTTCGATGAGAGGGAAGCTAGCTGACTTGGCTTTAGAAAGTAGGACAAGCCTGCCCGGTACTGACTAATCGACCAACGGGCATTCCCTATATCCGATCAACGTCGGATATCAGAGGTAACTAATTGGAACCGAGCTATGGGCGGATCACAATTACACCGCTTTAACGTGGAAAGATTATTAATTAGTGACAGTCTAATGACCCGTAATCCAATGTTTGCAGAGAAATAGTCAATTTACTGTGAGGGAGATATAGCTATAGGATAGATATCTGAGAGTGCACCAATAGAAGCAATGAATACGTGTAAGCAAGCGTGCTACGACAAAATAATGTGCGTGATGAACTGGAATATCTTAACATCTCGTTTTCTAAAGCAGGATTATCTGGCTTCTCAACCCTCGGTATTCGGGGTCTCCCTGGCTATCGCCCGTCAAGTCAATGCACTGTTTCGCCCCGGCATCTGTAGAAGGGGATGGACTTAAGTCACTCCGATACACGGGAGACCCGGGAGACCTTTTAGTCTTTGGCGGGGCAAATATCCACCCCGGTGGCCACTTTGGTTGACTGGGTGGTGGTAGGCCTGCGAACACTGGTGGACCGTCGAGTGCATTCTTTCCTAGTCGCTCAAGCGGAGGACCTGAAATTGGAGATGTAAAATTGAAATCGATTCCGTGACCCACCGTGCTCGGCTTCGGTGTCTCCTCGTCTGAGGCCTCAGTTGGCTGCGAGGACTGTCGATCAAGAATGCCCGGCCTCTCAGATCCCTTCTTGTTACTTGATCCCTCCTTTGGTGTTTCGGGATCGCTCGAAGGTCTTCGTACGACCTTCGTGTGATCGAAAAAGAATCTAAACGAGAAGGCTGAAATAGAGGCTACAGAAACGGCAACCTCAGACCGAGCAGCTTCATCATTTAGGTGGGTATATAATTTGACAACACGCTCTAGTGTCTCGTTCTGATCTTTCTCTTGTGCTCTACTATCAGCCAAGGATAATACTCAAGGTTGGCCTCCAATGCGACCTTGTCGAAGATGCGAAACGGTGACAGTTCAAGCCCAAATCTATTTGATCCTTGGAGTGTCGACCACTTTGAATCCCCAAGCTTGACTCCATTGCCGAGCTTTAGGATCCACTACCTTTGGGAGTCCACAGTTATGGTGTTAGTGGTAAATCGGTAGGAAAAGGCCTGATCGGGCTTCGGGCATTTCACTGGCCGCAATCGCGAGGTTGTTGCCTTCCGTTCGGGCTCAAATAAGGTCTAAATCTGGCAACCATTTCTGTTCACCTTGCTTAACATCGATGTTGGAGAGGACTTGGTGGTAAGCATACCGTATCACCTGATCGTAGTAGTACTTGCTTCGTGATACTTTTGATATACGCCAGACTATGTATGGAATCACCTCCCATAGTGCCGAGGACCAACACCTGGTCACGTGTGGAGAGGCTACATAACTACTTGCTGCCCATGAGGTCGAGCTTTGGGCTACTACCATAGAGGACTGGGAATAGGGCTTAAAATATTTAATATAATTTATTTAAGCTATTTGGGTATTTATTAGGTAACTATTAATAGAATAGGGTAGGTTTTGGGTACCTATAATAGGTAAAATCTACTAGCCTACCCAACTGGGTACCCAGATCTACCCATGGGCCTAATTGGGCGGGCTAACATCTGGGTACCCGTGGGAATTTTAAGCCCTAACTGGGAATGCGTGAAGAGGATTCCGGCTGGCTCCCATTGGAGAATTAACCTGCAGCACACCAGGATCTTTCCCATTTCGTTTGCTCAGTCTAGCAAAGCTGTTGGCTGATCATTGTTAAACTTCAACCAGCTGCATAATATCCTGTCTCAGGTCCTCACCCGCGTGGTCCAAGTGATGTGATATGTGGGGGCAGATGGAGCCTGATCTAACTATGGAAGGCCTTTTGAATATAGTTCAGCCAAAGACTGTTACGAAATCCATGCAGAAGTTTGACCATCTATCACCGGGGCAGCGTGGTGACCAGGCAGTTGGAATTCTGCCGTTAGGCTGCTCAAGTTTTAGCAAGCTTAACCTGAGCAAGTATCGCAATGACCCTAAGTCGTAGTAATACATGCAGAAACAAAATGAACCTGAGAAACGGCATAGTTGTGATTGAAGTCTAAATATAGCTTGATAGTAGGTCCCGATTAGCTCTTGTTGTAGCATATAAAATGGCAGTCTTTCCTGCCTCATCAACCTTATCAGCAATTGCTCCTCGACTTAGAAGCAGTTTTAAACAACCATAAGCATCATGGCCATAGCACGAGGCAGCATACGATAGCGGTGACCTACCACGCTTGTCCGCTGCATTTATATCTGCCCCGTGGTCAAGCAGTAGCTGAATACGCTCAGTAGTAGTTAGGGCCGCATATGAAAGTGGCGTTCTGCCACTGCTGTCTGCCTTATGAACATCTGCGCCATAATTGAGCAACACCGAGACGAAATCTGCGCCTGCAAAGACACTTGCTGCATATGATAGCGGCGTCCTGCCATTCTTATCACTCTCATTAACCGCCGCACCCCGGATCAGAAGCGCCTCCACTATGCTGAGAGGCAAGTCGTCGCCCTGACTTGATAACTCAGGAACTGGATGACCCTGTGGGATATAGTGATTGTCATAATACCCCGGGGTAACTGCGTAAGACAAAACAGTACGGTTGTTGCGGGTGTCGAAAACATCAGTACAGGCGCCGCTATCTATTAAAAGCCGTGCATGACTCTCTGCTCTTAATTTGACAGCTAGCAACAGGGCGCTCTGTCCTTGATTATCAACCGAGTCAATCTCGGCCTCCATATCTATAAGCTGCTTCATGATCGATAGCTCGCTGTTCAATGCAAGCATCAATAGTGTTCTTCCCAACGAGTCAGTCCTGTCGATTGTATCGCCATGAAGTAACAGGATTTGTACAATTGTTTTGGTGGCCGTCCCTCGTTTTAACGACCAAGAGAGTGCTGTGCAACCGCCTTCGTCAATTGCGGTTACATCGACGCCCTTGTCAAGCAATAGATGCAACTTGGCCTCGGGCTCCTTTGAGCTACATACGGCCCAGAAGAGTGCTGTCTGTCCCTTGGAGTCTGCCACAGCAACACTGGCTCCACCCAGGATCAGCAATCGCATGCATTCTTCACTGGCTTCAGCTGCAGCATACATAAGTGGTGTCTTGCCAAGAATGCAAGTATCCTCAGTGTCAGCGCCTTTTTCGAGTAGGAAAGCTATAGCAGACCTGTTTCCCTTTGCAGCAGCAAAACAAAGCAGCGTCTGCCCGAGCACATCTTTAGCTTCAATGTCAATGTCGACTCCATTCTCAAAGAGAAACTCAATAGTAGCAGAGAAATCATGACTATTCTGAATGGTAACTGAGAGCGGCGTCTCGCCTCGGGAAGTTCGGAAGTCGAAGACTGTGTGAGCCTTGGATGAAGAAAGAGCAAACGACGCCACAATGAGGTCGCCATCTTGTAGGATATAGTAAAGAAGACCGCGTTTTGCGTTAAATTTGAAGTTGCGCCCAATTCTGTGCTTTCTCTCCTTTTCTAATTCATATTTATTGCACAAGGAGTGTAAATGTGACTTGTCTGGCTCATCACGTGTCTCCCTTTTGAGTAGTCTCCAGACTGTTGGTCGGCTACCAGTAGCCACCGCTGCAAGGATAGGCGCGCCATAACGCTCATCTTCGACGTCAAAACAGGACTGGCTTCCTTCGTGGCTGTTGATAAGGCTCCCAAAGTTGTACTCAGCAAGGAGGTATAAAAGGCTTGCACCAGTGGTATGTCGACGCACATCTTTGTCCTCGAAGACGTTATTGTGTTGAATCCATTGGGCAAGTGGGAAGGTTTCTAAGAACCTGACCTGGCTGATACCTCTCTCGTCTGCTGCATTCGTATGATAAAGAATATTCTGTACGGCATATCTCAGGAAGGGAAAGTCGAGGTCCGCCACAGCACGAATCTCCGAGAGATGATACTTAGAGTCGCTTTCTGGTACACCATTCTCTTCCGTGTAAGATTGCGCATACTCATAGCAACACCTCTTCAACTGATCATGACTCTCTGCACTGATATCGCCACTCGACTCGAGGATAACTCTGAGACCTCCATCCTTGAGGAGGAAATCTCTGACTGACTCATGAATGAACTGGACTGTTGGATCCTTCTTCACCCGTGTGACTTCAGCAAGGCCTTTCGAGGAGCTTAGAATGAATTTGCCAATCGCAGCCTCCCCAATTTCGTCCCGATCCCACCTGCAAATGGCATCTTCTGTGTGTGAGCGAATCGCAAAATAAAGCTGCTCTGGCTTTAATGGGTGTCTTGCAAAGAGAACCCATTGAATGCATAACAACAATTCATCCTTGTTCGCATCGTCTCGAGTAAGAATATCTCGAAATAGCTTGTGCAAGTCCCCTGGAATCTCTCGAAGTGTTTGCTTCAGAGTGTGTATTCGCCCTTCATCGAACTTCTGCTGCAAGATTCCGGAGACCAAAACAACCCACATAAAGACACCAGAAGCCTTTTCTTTGACCTGTTCACGGACTTCGTCGGCGAGTTTGCTGTCTCCAATCTCCAACTCACTGTCGAGATAAGAAATGATGTCCTGCTCATGTCCTTCTTGCCCTTCCAGAACTAGCTCAACCTTCTTTGCCATGGTAATGTGAGGATAGTGTCTGCTCGCCAGGCATACCTGGAAACTGATTCCCTCGGCGGCGCTCAGGTTGCCTAAACTCTTAAATGACGACACCATGGACCGAACTTCGGACTCATCGCATTCATCCAAGGCGTCAATGAAAACAACCACAGACGAATCCCCAAGGCCCTCGACAGTCTGCTCAAACAGTGTTCTTAGTGCTTCAACACTCCAATCATGGTTCTCGCCAATCCCCAAGACCAACCCAGGATCGAGCATACTATGAAGTCTTGGAAGCTGTTGTAGCAATTGCAGTAACAGTGACCTGTACATGCCAGCGGTCGACTTTTCCAATTGTTCTCCTCGTGCATTGAAGAAGAAAGAGATGATGGTTTTGTCTTTCATTCTTCGGCGGGCACTGCTGAGAATGAACTTCATCAATGTGGATTTTCCTGCTCCAGGCTTTCCCTTGATCCAAAAGAAACCATGATGTTCATCGACCTTGTTGGGATTCAGCCAGCCGATGTACTCCGGTCTCTTGAGAATCCATTGGCATGTTTTTGCATGAGCTTTCTTTATATTATCATGCCGGGCGTCGATTTGAGTGAATCTTAGAGATTGGAGTAAAGACTCAAATGTTTGTCGGGGTTTATCTGACGGACCTGGGTCATCGGTACACTTTCGCTTCTGTCCACGATGCTCATAGCCCGGATCTTGTGAGGGGGATATGGGATGTCCATAATAGTTGTGATGATTTATCGTTTGAGCTGTGTCTCTATGGGTCAAAGACTTGTTCCCCAAGTCGACATTATGCCCGGTGATCGTGCTCGCAAACTCCGAACCACCTTGATGGAATTTCGATGGTCCGGACATCATTAGTCATGGATGATTTTTCTCGTATTCAGTGGCGACGTTGGACGAAGGATGAAGAACTAGGCGGGAGGTGTGACATGAGGGAAAGAAAACTTTGACAGTCACACCGACTTACGGCAACACCCATCTAAGCACTCAGCCGCATTTTCAAACCCCCAGCACACCTTCAGAAGTTACGGGATTTGATTGGTTGACTCTGCCCATCTTCGGAATGATCTGATGCGCGGACAAGACGCCGTATACTTATTTACGACATTGATAAGTTCTTACAGCAGAATTGGCGAAGGCGATTCTTCTATTGACTTTTTATTATCTATACTTGAGTTACTACATTAATACTATGGACTTATCACAACTATCAACGGGCGGGCGGTGTAACGAGTTGGTTACTGCTTACGCTGCATGATCCTGGTTGTCGAAGCTGGCCTCAAGCCTGTAGAGCTCATTCCTGGTCTGTCATTGGGTAAAAACCTGCAGACACGAAACAATATATGCAGCCACAAAGAATTGTCACCAACAGAAGAAAGTCGAACAAAGACCAACGCGATTTCAGTGACCTCCGAAACATCCTTGACTTTTATCTGTTCTGACAGAAGAAAGATTTCCAACAGATAAACAGATTCGCATCATCTGCTTTGCTATACAAGGAGCCAAGTCAATAGGCATAGGGATCCGTTCGTGTAAGCACCTACAACACTTGATGCATGTCTGAATCAGGCTCGGGTAGTAAGCCCATCACGATGCCGCTTGCATAACTGGATGCCTGGCGACTCCACACCGCTGCGATTAGGCGCGGGGGTAGACAGTAACGAGCACTCAGCCGTTTCTGCGAGCCTCCAGCCAATTATGAAATATCGGGACATCTGACACCCACCGCGGTCGGCCTAGAAAACGAAAACCCTCCAAAGTTGTCTGCTTATCTAAGTAACCAGAGATAAGTATCCTGCCTTTTGTCAAGAACTTGAAGTTTCTCTGGTTTTACCACGACATCCTTTGACCCTGGCCCAAATACGGAGCTCTTCGAGAACAAAGCTGGCTCTATTTTTTCGGTTCAACAAGGCAGAAAGTCTTCACCGAAATGAGCAGCCACCAGCGACCTACCGGCCGAGAGGACTTTGCAGTCGCTCTTGTTTGCGCCTTGTCCCTTGAGTTCGATGCTGTCTGCATGGCACTTGATGAGTTCTGGGATGAGGATGGCGATCAATTCGGCAAAACTAGCGGCGATCGGAACATGTACGTCACAGGGCGTATAGATAGGCATAATGTCGTGATCGTATTACTAGGCAAGGGAAAGGTGAACTCCGCAACCGCCGTCACGAACCTGCGCACAAGCTACCCAAATATCTGCCTTACAATACTAGTTGGAGTTTGCGGTGCCATTCCTTCAATACAGGAAAAGGACGTTCGTCTGGGTGGCGTGGTGATCAGCGACACCATCGTTCAATATGATTTTGGCCATCAGACAGATCACGGGTTTATCCACAAGAAGACTTCTCATGACAATATGGTACCCAAAGAAATCCTCAATCTCCTGGAAAGCCTCCAAACAGTCTTGGGGAAGAGGCGGCTCATGAAAGGTTCTGCGACGCTTATTGAGGAACTTAGAGAAAATGCTGCTCGACTAGGCCAGCATGGCAGATATGAAAGGCCAGAAAAAAGACTTATAAGCGCTTCTGGATCAATGTCACAACCAGTGGCTCTGAGAGGACAAGAAACTGATCAGACCATAGACATACAAGCACCTGCTATCCACTTTGGGCCCATAGCCTCAGGCGATACGGTCATGATCTCTGCCGCACACCGTGATCGTATCGCCGCTGCTGAGAACATAATTGCATTCGAGATGGAAGGTGCAGGCATATGGAAAGAGCTGCCATGCATCATTGTCAAAGGGGTATCTGACTTTGCTGATGGCGAGAAGACCAAGGAGTGGCAGGACTATGCTGCTGCTATGGCCGCTGCGACCTCGAAAGCGATCTTGAAGCGGTACATACATACCGACAGAAACGTTTCGCCTCCCCCTAATCACTCCCTCTTAGCGAGGCAGCATGGGTCAAGCTATGGTGGGACGATAACAACGGTGCATGGTGTAAACCAGGGCAATCAGATGCGTGTTTCATCTACCCAGCCACCTCGAGCATATGAGCAGGAAGGGTCGTCATTCATGGCAAATATTCGATCTGGCGCTGGTGTTCAACAAGGAAACGTTATGGAATTTCTCTGAATCAGGTGCGATTCTAGGGTAAATCACTTTGAGCGAAGACATGCTACTCCACTAGACATGGAACGATGATTGGCATCATCTGCTACTAAACCCAAATATTCACGTACGACTACCACTAAATAGAACTATCGGTAGCGTTGTAACTACCAACATATCTTATAGAGGTACGAGAAAATCTGTGTCATATGCCTTTCTGAGTGCAGCTTATGAATCAGATCCTCGTTATTGGCACTCAGCTCCGTGTCTCGCCTGACCGTAAACAAGGAAAGGCAACGAGTGACAGTCAGAGGCTGGGCATTCATAATGAAGTGCTGCTCGTTATTAGCAGACAAATTTCGTCCTTCTATCTTTGACTAAGACATACTTTACACAGTTGAGAACCCTCATCAGCCCAATGTCATGTCAGATGCAGCGTAGCCCTACTAAGCTCAGTATTCTCCATTCGAAATAATTTTGGATATCCTTTGACGGTGTCTGACATTTCAATGACGTGGTATAAGATTATCCATATTGCTTCCCCTTTCGAGGGTAGTCGGCTTTAACGGACTTAACGACTTCGCGGCGTTTGTCACGACTACCTCCGTTGTGAGATCGGCTGAGATAGGGATATACAGTAGAACTATTACTCTTAATTAATCTTGGTAAATATCTGCAGAATATTTGTCAAGGTTCTGGTGCCTTTGGCCTTTTTGTTCAACCTAACGCAACCTGCAGTTTGGGAACCCCTTAGATCTTGTTGCCGAACCGAGTTTCGAATCATAAAAAAAACCTACAAGTCTCAACCGGTACCTAACTATTACCAGACTATCGAAAGCGAAACAAAGATGACCACAGAGAAATTGAGCGACATGGGCCTAGACGAGGAGAAGCAGGCCTCCGAGTCCAGACAACCGTCCATTGTGACATCCTTGACTGCCAACGGCACAGAAACACCAGAAGTCAACGAGGCAAATGGAAATGGGGATCAAGAAAAAAGCTTGAGCAATGCAGAAGATCCCATACAGTACCCAAAAGGGTTGGAAATGTTCTTCATCATGCTTGCACTCGTGCTCAGTATAACTCTCTGCTCTCTCGACCAGGTAATCCCACTTATCCCAGACAAAACTTCTCGTAATCCTCAACACTGACATTGATCCAGACCATCGTAGCAACTGCTATCCCCAAGATCACCGACCAATTCGGCAAGCTACAAGATATCTCTTGGTACGGCTCGGCATATTTCCTCACACTCGGAGCCTTCCAGTCTCTATGGGGAAAGATATACAAGTTCTTCCCACTGAAAACAAGCTTTCTGATGTCTATCTTTATCTTTGAACTTGGGAGTCTGATCAGCGCTGTCGCCCAAAACTCAACGACCGTGATCGTCGGACGTTCTATCGCTGGCTTGGGCGCCTCGGGCGTCGCACCTGGCGTTTACACAATTCCTGCATTTATTGCTGCACCTGAAAAGAGAGCTACATATACGGGTTTCATCGGGTTGTCGTATGGTATTGCTGCCGTTGCTGGGCCACTTATCGGTGGAGGGCTTACAGACGGAGCGAGTTGGAGATGGTGAGTAGAGCTTCTCAAGGGCTGCTGCCAAGTATTAACATGCTTCTTTCGCCATGCTGACAATATCACGTCAGGTGCTTCTACATCAATCTGCCAATTGGTGGCCTGGCTGTTCTCGTCATTCTTCTCACCTTCAAGACCCCAGCAGGGGCCAAGGTTGTCGACGCCACACTGAAGGAAAAGCTTTTGCAGATGGACTTTATAGGCACAGCGCTCGTGATGGGTGCATCTTTGTCTTTACTTCTAGCTCTCCAATACGGCGGTGTTACCCATGCGTGGAACTCCAGTATCGTCATTGGCTTACTAGTGGGCTTCGTTCTTATAGTCATCACACTGATAGGAATAGAATTCTGGCTGGGAGAGCGTGCAATGCTGACCCCACGACTTATTCGTCAAAGGACTGTTTGGGTCAACGCTGTATGGGGTTTCTTCTTTACCGGGTCATACTTCATCACGCTTTACTATCTGCCCATCTACTTCCAGAGCATCGATAATCAGAGTCCGATCGGCTCGGGTGTACGAAACATCCCTCTCATCGCGTTGTTCAGCGTTGCGACATTTGCATCTGGCAAAGCTATCACTAAGACGGGTACTGCAGCTCCATATCTTCTGGTTAGTTCAATACTCGTCACCATTGCGTCCGGCCTGTTCTATACCCTCGACATCGGGACCTCAACCGGCAAGTGGGTTGGGTATCAGATCTTGGCGGGTTTCGGATATGGCATAGGCCTCCAGGTTCCTGTTGTCATTTCTCAGGCGTTTGCTGCGCCCAGTGACATGGCTCCTGTTACCTCAATCATCATATGTGAGTGCTTTTGTTCTCTCCCTACATCTCTTCGTCTTTATTTCCCTCGCTTCATCTCCCAACCAGCTGACATCGACTTTCACCAATCTAGTTGCTCGAACCATCGGCGCTACATTCTTGATTACAGCGGCGCAATCTGGCTTCATCAACCAGATCATCCACAAGCTGTCTAGCACTGCACCGTCCGTTGATCCTGCCTTGGTTACAGAGACTGGTGCCACAACTCTGCGACAGAGTTTCTCAGGTATCGAACTGAATGGTATACTACATGCTTATGTATGGGGTATCAAAGTTGCTTTTGCGACTACTATTGCCGCTTGTGGCATCGCAGTAGTTATGAGTTTGTTTACCAAATGGACGAATATCCACGTCAAGAAACAGAGCTCATAGAAGACTCCCGGCATTGTGTACGATGGAGGGGATTGTCTTTCTTTTGATGCTTCCACGGGTTTGTTTTACAGTCAGACTACTCATCTAAGGGAGATAGTAGCCGGAATCATTGTGGTTATTAGACATGGCTACCTTGTAAATGTATATGGGGCGGGTTGGGTTAACAAATCTCGCTGTCAATTTCAAATGCTAGAAACATGAAACACATGACAAACACTGGCGGAGATCCCCCATACACATCTCAAGCAATTTATCTCAACGTGTCTCGCCTTAAGAGACTTTGAAACTCATTTTATCCGAGAAAATCTCTACTTTGGCTTGTCCCAGTCTAGGTCAAGGTTCTCCCATGGAAATGAAGATGGCTCCCTGAACTCACAATGGTCACCACCTTGTCTCAAGGCCACTTCCCAGAACTCTTCATTTTCGTTCTTCGTCGCAAGAGAACTTGGATAGAAAACACGAAGCATTTTGGGGGCTAATCTCGTAATGTTCTCAGTCCGATCTTTCCAGTCATTATCCAACCTTTTCTCGGTGACAACGTCCAGTCTGTGACCAGCCCAAGGGCCAACCTAGATTGGCCAGAAGTCGGAAAACATTGGTCCGAAGCATGGTTCTTGATACTCCTCTGAGAGTTCTTGATCAGTGAAATATTGGAAGGGTTTGAGCTGCTCCCAAGACCAAGCCTTCTTTCTGTTCTTTTTGTAGTCCGCTCTCCCACTGATGACCCATAGTAGAAGGATATCCAGTGTGAGCCACCTATAGCCTGGCAGAGAAATGGTGGCCTCGCCATCATAGGTCACTATAGCATCCATTCTTATGTACACTTTGTTGGTCAGGTTGCGCAAAACACAATTGCTTCCAGGTTCAAGGTTGATAGTTGGCAAACAAGCCTTCATGGGCAAGTCGAGACTTTCGGGGATACAAGCCCCTTCAAGCTGCTTTAGGAACGCCTCTTCGTATGAATAGTCATAGGGTAATGGTACTGTCTGCGTAAGCTTCCACACATTCGTGGAACCAGATTGATGCACGAGTCGTAGCTAGCGCATATAGTCAGCCAGTCCGCTCGGATTCCCTCTTCATATCATCAGATTTTGCTTTTCGTAATACAGGTCGCAAGACTTTGGGAATTACGCGCTATTCCCCGACAGTTCAAATTATTGGAGTGCTGACCCAGGAATAATCGTTCTTCCACCGGATGTAACCAACCGCCTTTAACCCACCTGGTGGCATGAGACCAAAGAGTTTGCAAACACAAGGCCAAGGCCATGACCTCTTCTACATTGAGGAGTCCAAATATTGCTTCCAGGAGCTCCACAGGAAGCTCCTCTAGGCGGGTTTGGCCCTGTAAGTGCTGCAACGTCGATTGGGTGGATTCAACAACCGTCCCTTCGTCCGAGTCGATCTTGACACCTTCCATTGAGTTTCACGGAAACTTGAAAGCGTCGAAACTCAGATGATGCGTGCAGAAGTTTGACGGTTCCATATAGCCTTTCGAATCAATGACCGGTATTCTCATCCGCTGCTTCCTTTCTGGCGCAAGGAACATCCAAAACTCCTTACAGCCAGTGGCCCCGATGCTTCCAGAATCCCAAGGCTAGTCTCCGTGCAATCTGCGTCGCATTTTCGAGTTCGTTGAGAGGTTATGGAAAAGGCCAGACCGCAGAAATCTTGATGTCTACCGCTTACGGTCTTATATATTGATGTAAAAACAACCCAGCCATTATGCTCCTTGACTTCATTACCCAACCAGGTACACATCATTGCTCTGCCAAATCCACCAATCGAATGCTATGTCACAACCCGGGTACTTTCATCGGGGATAGCTCTACTGAACCTTCATTGCCATCATTCTTCACTGAAGCACAGTGGATAGTTATCCCCTTGGTGGACATCATGTACTTTTTTGCTTTTCTGTTGTTGATACAGAGAGGCTTTGTACAGTTAGACTGCCAATAAACTTCAGGACTGAACAAGAGGGTATAATATTTTATTGAAATTAATTACTGGTTCAAAACGAGATTTGTGCCTTGACTTCTGTGTATAGAAAGAATACCTAGCAAGTGTTTCCGAAAGTGTATGAGTTGTATATCTAATCTTGTGGTATGGTGATAGGAAAAATTGACGAATACTCCTAATCATGTCTGATATCGACGTCTGTTATTACGTCGCCTGGACTCTGAAGCCACTTCAACAGCTTCCTCATCAGCATTTGCTTATTTATTGGCTTGGGGATATAATCATCCATGCCTTTTTCCAAGCAACGCTCCATGTCCCCTTTCAGGGCATAAGCAGTCATGGCAATTATCGGTAGACGTATGCTACTACGACGTATCCGAAGTGTTGCCTCGTAGCCATTCATGACCGGCATACTGATATCCATGAGTATCAAGTCAAAGCCGCCCGCCGCCGTGGATAGTGATGAAACAGCCTGAGCGCCGTCTGGAACAACTGTTATATCTTTGAATCCAAAGCCATGCAGCATTCCGACTAGGACCTTTTGGTTGATGATATTGTCCTCAGCCGCAAGGATCCTCTTTGTTGGTGAGATCTTCAGCAACTGTTCCATTTGCGTGGCAAGGTCTTCGACCTGTTGAACGTCTTTCTGGGATAATTCCCCACCGGCTCCTGGTGGTGCGGCAATAGTTTCGGCCTGGTGAAGGCTGCTGAGGTTCTTCACCTTGAACGTGAACCAGAAGATGCTGCCCTGCCGTTCCGGGTTGGGCTTATATCCAATGTTCCCTCCCAGCAGCTCAACAAGTGATTTCGCAATTGATAACCCAAGGCCTGTTCCCGGGCGCCGCTTCTGGTGCGGCGTATCAAGTTGCGTGAATGGCTTGAATAGTTCTTGCGCATCGACTTTTGTAA
The DNA here is from genome assembly GCA_014898875.1 of Fusarium miscanthi. Classification (NCBI taxonomy): domain Eukaryota; kingdom Fungi; phylum Ascomycota; class Sordariomycetes; order Hypocreales; family Nectriaceae; genus Fusarium; species Fusarium miscanthi. The sequence continues at coordinate 147,207 of JAAVUA010000064.1, forward strand.
CGCCATGCCCAGTGTCCCAGACCTCAGTCTGTATTGTGTGGCTGTCCTCGTCTTCAGCGATCGTGGATGAATTGACCGAGATGTATCCCTTCTCGGTAAACTTTACAGCATTACTGACAATATTCTCAAAGATTTGGCGGTACCTCAAAGCGTCCCCTTCCGCCCATTTTGGCAAATTTGGCGATAGATAAAGCTTCAGAGATACTCCTGGCTGCACAGTAGGTTGAATCCTACGTATAGCCGATGCAATCACATTCGCGATATCCAGCCTCTCATTCGTAATAGGAAAGGTGCCTGCCGCAATCTTTGAGTAGTCAAGGATATCGTTGATGATGCGTAACAGGGCCTCCCCGCTCTCTTGAATCATATTAGCCGTCTCCCGTTGCTCTTCAGTGAGACGGCTATCCAGTAGCAAGGAGCAGGCAGATAGGACACCATGCATAGGCGTACGGATCTCGTGACTCATATTTGCCAGGAAGTCATTTTTCAACTTGGCGCTCTCCTCGTAAGCAGCAGTCAGCCGCATTTCAGCCTCCTTTCGCTCGGTTAGATTCCTGGTGACTTTGCCGAAGCCAACGTGGATGTTGTCCTTGTAAATGGCCGTTATAACAACGTTGGCCCAGAACCGACTGCCATCTTTACGGTAGCGCCAGCCCTCGTCTTCGACCCTGCCCTCACGCAAGCACATCTCGAGTTCTCTCTCTGGCTTCCGAGACTGGATATCTTCTGCGCCATAGAAGGTTGCAAAGTGCTTGCCAATGATCTCTTCCTTCTTGTAACCGTTGTTCAACTCTGCTCCAGTGTTCCAGGTCATGACGTTTCCGCCAGTATCGAGCAGAAAGATGGCATAATCTTTGACGGCCTGGACGAGGATGCGGAAGGCATCATCAGTAGGCAGCCAGCTCTGTGTTACTTGGTTGTTGACCGTTGTAGTGTGAGGCTCAGCTTGTTCCCATTCTATAACCAGGCACAGCAGCTCGTCGCCTTTGTGCACGGGCATGATACGCGCAGTCCAAGAAATGCCATTCGCGATATATGCCGCATGGCACAGACGGAGAGCGCGAGCTTCAAGTGCAGTCTCAATCGCATAGACAAAGGGAATACGGTCGAGCCCTTCGGTGGGCGATCCGTGATAGAGGGCAGTGAAGAGGTCTTGGCCGACTAGTGCCTCGCGCCTACATCCCCAAGTCTTGAGCAAGCCGACCGAGGCTCTTTGGATGCGATAGGATGATGATACGACAAGAGTGGGGACGGGCAAGAAATCGACGATGTCGTCCATGTTCATGGTGGAGACGGTAGCATCAAGCTCCTTGGCCGGATCCATGGGTCGGTCTTGTTAGTAAGGTACCTAGCTAATGCACGGACTGATCGCTAATACGACACGGCATGGCATCTCTTTGCTTCACAGGCTTGATAACAGCATCAGGTTGAGCAGAATCGGCCCATCCGTGGCAGTGGAGGGGGAATTTTCAGCTCTTTGGCGCTAGCCTATCGGATCACGTTACCATGTCAGAATTCTGTAACTTTTACTGGCCGTTTTTGATTGCGCTGAGACATTCCTGAATTAGGCATAGGCCGCTATGAAGAATTTAGCTGTAGCCCATACGTTAACCCTCCCAAATTGACCTGACAGTAAACGTCATTAAAGTTATCTCTATAATCCAGCAGTAAGGTACTTAATCAATAATACCAGCTAACAAACACACAAGCAGCAGAGGTGTTACGCCTAGGCGGATCACTTACAATTTCAAGACTACAAGCAGCAAATTACGGTCAACAGAAGCCTGTAAGCAGATACATTCCCAGGTTTATGCATAATTATATAAACAAACAAATCTATAGCTGTCTAAATATACTTGTCTATCTTCTATCCCATCTATACTCAACGTGGATATAATTAATATACAATACATCAGAGCTTTGCCCTGGAGTGCATAACGGGGCAACCATTTGTCTTGGCTCCTTGCCCAGACCCTGCATTGGTTGAGGCCGAATCGCTCTTTTTCGGCGCGCTTCTATACCCCCCCTTCTCGTTATCGCTGTTCGTAATGTTGCCCTCTGCGTCTCTTGCTATTCCCAGCTCCAACATCTTGGCGAATGCTGCTTTGAAGTCGTTGAAGAACAATTCCTTATCCTCAGCATAAAGACGCACGTATTTGGAGAACTCGGGGTCTGTTGTCAGAGCCATATCGGTTGGGAGCATCATCAACTCCTCTTCTGTGTCGGAGTCAACAGAGGAGAACTGAGTGACACCAGATTCAGGGACTGTCTTCTCAGTCCATTTTTCGGATAGCAAGAGTCGGAAATATTGGTTCGAGAACCGTGTCGGATTGTTGACCCATTTACCCTCAAAGCCCGAGTTTTCCGTATGGCAGCGTCCGAGACTGTGTGCACCACTGAGGGCCACGATCTCACGATCGTTGAAGCCCATTCGGTAGAAGATGTCTCGGATATGGTCTGATCCTTGCGCCGCATCAGGAAGACGGCCGCGAGGTGGAATCTTGCTATCGTCTACAAAGTCGGTTCGCCCTGGCAACCAATCGACTTCCGGGCCTCCCATAGCTCTAATGGCAGTCACGCCGGCAAGTGTCCATAGGTCTGAGTATGTGATCCATGGGTGAAGACGCTTGACAGGCTCTAGGAAGAGGCGAGCATTCTGAAGGCCGGCATTGGCGGGATCGCCACCCTCGGCTTCGTAGCGCATGCCAGCACCGTTTGAACCTCCGGTATCTGTTGCTACGTCATATGTGCCAGAAGAGTGCCTATAGCCTGTTTTAGTCACCAGCTAGCATTTGTCGAGTCCGTATAGACTTACCAGGCCAGGCGCACAAGAACAGGGCCGGCACTTCCATCATCGTAGTCAGGCTGGCGGAGAAGATCGATGACAGACTTTCTGACAGCTTCGAAGTCACCAGGTCTCGAGACCTGGCTTTTTGATAGCGGCTTATCGATACTGGTCATCTCGAAAAGCCTTGGTGGAGAAAATAAAGAGAGAAATTTGCGTGATGGGGTATAAGATAAACAAAGGTTACACTCGGTCAAAATCTAATTCCTGTGTTGAAATTACAGATACAGAGCAGGAAGAAAGGAATGACTACAAATGAAAAAAACTAAATGCCAAGGCATATAAACAAAAGTCAGGAGACGTTCTCGGTGCCATGTGATTCTAAATTAGACTAAGGCCCACAAGCAAAAAGTCGTGATTGTGGGTCATTTAAGGATGCCGAGGTAGATTGATAAGGATCAAGCCGAGGAAGGGATATTATCAATTAATCGAGACAAGATAAGTAAAAATTCGAATAGTTCACTCTATATCAGTGGTTTGCCTCTTGTTTCGTCTTGGCCACAGTTGCATCTCAATGTTGCTCTGATATCTCCAACCTACCCCAAAAAAAACTGCCCTTCGCCCGGTTGGTCTACTCCGTCTCCAAATCGTCTAGCTCTCTGGACTCCAACTCTTATCTAGCAGTGATTTTCTATCGACATACCGCACTACGAGTCCTATATTTCTATAGATGAGCTAAGTATTTCAATTTACTCAATTCTATTTGGAGAATATTAGCTCTTGGTCACAGGTCTTAAATAGCGCATTGTCTCAGTTTACAATTCGCTATTACTGGCGAGATCTATATGATTAACAGGCTGTTATAAGGCATTAATATCATTTTAAAGACAAATAGTTTATATATAAAGAGATAATAAGTGTAGAATTACGGGCTAAGTTAAGATAGATAAGTTAAATATAGATGAGATTACTAGAAAATAAGGAATTTAGTTATAATAAATTATATAAGAGAGCCTCTAAGCCAGGCAGGCAGCTGGTACTTACTAACAACTCTATTCACAGTCAATGGGAAAGAAAGATGACCATGACCATGGCCATGAACGTGGAAAGTCTAGCAGTACAAATTCGTCTTACTGACGATTACAAATCCTACATTTTTCTCACGTTGACGCCGTTCTAATCACTATCCCATTTCCACCAATCGGACGCTGTATTACGAAACCTCACCAATCTTCCGGATGGAACATTTTGGCAGGGACCTCGCGAATTAAGATGGCCAGTCTTAAGCTCAAAACGCCCTTGCCATGTTTGAGAACTTATCTGTTTAGTTTCCCCAGCTTCTTTCGTTTTTTTGTTGTATTATATTTATGAAATGAGGTCGTTTCTTCAACTGTTGTGTCTGGCAGCTGGACTGTCCCAGGCGATAGCTACCCCTGTACTGTCTTGAGCGGCGCTGCCAAGAACCCGATTGTCTTGTAAGCTCTCTCTTTGTCTACTTTTTGAAGCTATCGTTCTTACATAGCTCTCAGTGGCGATTCATACTCTACTGTGAGGCGACTTGCCAAGCGCTAGCAGCCCTCTCGGAAATCCCGCCCTACCAGGACAAAAATGGGTTGAACTGAGTGGGCCAATTGACTAACGTGCTGAACACTTCTATGGTCCTGACTTATAACTTTGCTGTTACTGGAGTTACAGTCGACAAGGAGATCCTCTCGACATATGCACAGTACTGCGTTGATGATCAGGTTGCGCAGTACAAAGAATATGTCGTAGGTAAAATCAGCTCTGCAGACACTTTTGTTGCTGTTTGGATTGGTATCAGCGATCTCGGTGAACCATTCTAAAGGAAGTTGGCAGTACCAGTTAAGACTATGGATCGGTATTTCGAGCTTTTGAAGACTATGTCTGACACTGGCTTGAAGGGTTTGCTCTTATCACTGTCCTTCCTATGTCTTTTCACTTTCGGCAACAACTTGGATCAATGCCGTGCCAGCTTTCGCGGACCAAATCCCAACTATGAACGGACAGCCCGAATCAGACCTTAAGACGCTTCGTTCATACACCATTGCCTATAACAAAGCTCTGGCTCAGCGCGCTGCGACTTTTGCAAAGTCTAGCTCAGGCATCGAGGTGACGGTGTTTGATACAAAACCAACCTTCCACGCCGCGGTGAAAAACTTTAAACTGCATGGTGCCAAGGACGCGACATGCTATGGCGGGAACGATTGCCTCTGGACTGATACCTATCATGCGGGTGTTGCTATTCACAAAGCCCTCGCCAAGAACTTTTCAGAAGGTATCAGCAAGATTCTCACCCTCTGATCATGCAATATCATAGAATAGCCGCGTCGGTAGAATCGGTCAATCAACCTTTCATCACCCTTGTTGGGGAATCCTAGTCTGTTGGTTCTAACAATATACATACCAGGATAATTAACCGAGCCAATATGTGAACTGCCCCTCACGTCGTCCCAATTCATGGCATACAGCTTTATCCCTCAAAAGTCATTTTGCTGTCTTGATAATGGCTGATCCTACCTCAACCGCCGATCCCGTGGTGCTGGAAGTTGACGAGGCTGGCACGGATACTGCCAGCGATAGTGACTCTTTTGCATCGTCTGAAGGGAGCTCCACTTCGTCAATTTCCTCAAGCATTCTGAAATACCGTCAAGAGAATGGTCGCACGTACCACGCATACAAAGACGGGCAATATGTGATCCCAAACGACGAGCAGGAGCAGGATAGGCTTGATCTCCAGCATCATCTGTTTCTTCTCACCTTTGACGATAAGCTTTATTTATCGCCCGCCGGCCGCGAAGGCCATCAATTGCACAACGTTCTAGATGTTGGAACAGGAACTGGTATCTGGGCGATGGACTTCGCCGATGAGCATCCCAGCGCTTCAGTCATCGGCATTGATCTCAGCCCCATCCAAAGTCCTTTTGTTCCTCCCAATTTGAGCTTCCAGGTCGACGATATTGAAGAGCCGTGGACATTTCATGTCAAGTTCGATTTCATCTACAGTCGCATGATGACTGCTTCCATAGCCGACTGGCCTGGCTTTTTCGCCAAGGCCTATGAAAACCTGAATCCTGGCGGCTGGATCGAACTGGCTGATATTTACCCAATTACCAGCGATGATGGAACTCTCACGAAAGACTCAGCAACTCATGAGTGGGTCACCAAGCTGTTGGACGGCACAAAGATGATTGGAAGGCCATTCGACGGAGCAAATAAGTATAAGGAACAGCTCGAAGCCCAGGGCTTTCAGAATGTCCAGCAGGTCGTGTTCAAATGGCCTCAGAATACCTGGCCGAGAGACAAGAAGCACAAGGAGCTTGGTAAGCATCAGTTTTTGCTCCGGTTTCTCAGGTTTGTGAATGTGCTGACTGCGATAGGTGCTTGGAATCTCGAAAACATCAGCTCTGGCCTTGAAGGTCTTAGCTCTGCTGTCTACACGCGCGTCCTCGGGTGGACTAAAGAAGAGCTTGATGTATTTCTCGCCAAGGTTCGCCGCGAAATGAAAGATAGAAATATTCATTCTTACTGGCCAATGTAAGCTGAGGGGCTATATTTTAGAATTGCAATATGCTAATCTTCATGTAGATATGTTGTTTATGGACAGAAGCCGGAGAAATAAGGGATTATCATTGTACGAGAACATTCATTCTTTCTATCGTGGCTGGGGGGGAGTTCAAGAAGTAAAGATATTATTGAACTTTTTCTTATCGAAGCGTAGTCTCATCTTTCTATATCAATTGGATAGTTATAACTTCAATCTTCTGTCCTCATTCTTGTCGTTCCCGGGCATCCCCCTCAGATTCTATCATTTGCGGTCCTCCTTTGGGATGAACTTCTCCAGAGTCCTAGTGATAAGGTTGAAGGTCGAGTTTTTGTCCAAACTCAGGTACAAGTCCGAGCCCTCATTGAAGCTGCCCCAAGCAGTCCATCCATACCAGACATCGCTGTTGCGGTCGAGGAATGCCAGCATAGATTGAATCGTCTCAGTACACTGAGGGAAAGGTCCACCTCCAAACTCCGTAATCATTCCTTGAAAGCCATTGCGGCGTAAGATGCGAGTCACTGCCTCAAATCTCTTTACAAAGCCGCTCCAGGGCTCGCAGATACCATATGCGCCACCGACATCGTCGAAGTACTGGTGGAAGTCGTACAGGGTGTTGTTGGCGGGGTCTTGGATGAGACCGGGACCGATACCTGGCTGAGAGAAGGCTTCCCAGTCAACGAGACGAGCAAACTGCGTTCCTGAGACAAGGATTTTCTGTTTGTCGGTGACGTTTCGGATCGCGAGGATTGCAGCCTGGTTGGTCGCACCCCATTTGGTGATGTCAAGATCATGAGCTAGGCAATTATGTCAGTTAGACTGCGGGTAATGGACTATGAGCTGAGAAGTGCTCGGAGTTTAACTTACGTTCATTCATGAGTTGGAAGATGACTTTGGGGTTCGATTTGTACCTCTCAGAGAGTTTTGTCCAGAGATCGGCAAAGTGGTCATTGGTGACGGTGATGTTGGGATTGAGGAATGACGCTTCAGGTTGGCCAATTACGGCGCAATACCAACGTGCATAGTTGTGCTAGAATGGTCAGTTTACTAAGTAATGGAGAGATAGTACTGTATAAACATACAATGTCTAGGATGGCTTGTCCACCATCATCGGTAATGGCCTTGACCAGCTTGTCAACTCCTTCCATGTTGGTCTCATTGAGGCTGCCACCAAGCGAGGTCTGGACATGCTGCCAAGCCATAGCAATTCGAAAGAGGTTGTAGCCTTTGTTGTGCCATGACTTGTAGTCTTCAACGGTGTTGATGTAGGGGTAGCTGTGATAACTTGGTTTGCATGACATATCGAGGAAGGCGTTGTAAGCTGATCCGAGGATGTTGATATCGTTGGCGAGACCAAACAAGTTGACACTGCTCATGTTAGTCATCTTTCCCTTGAATAGATGATCATGTTAAACCTACCCTGCCCATTTTACCTGGCCGGCAATGGCAGTTTGAGCCGTGAAAAGAAGCGTAAAGGTTTTGAGCTGCATGATGACAATGAGAGAGAAGACTTTGGTGATTTGGAGACTTGATCGAGAGTGCGAGAAGGGACAATTTATAATGATTTTACGGCAAATGCGCACATAATTCAATAATCTCTTTAATCAGTGGCAGTGCCATGTTCGAGCTGGACTAACACTTCACCTCGCGCTCCAGTCCCTAATAGACTAGTCTGAGATGGCGATCCGTCAGCTTCGGCGGAGCCACGCTAGACAGCACCTCGCGATTCGGCCCCACTACGGAAGATGAGAATCCCGCTTTCTTATAGTGATACGGAATCGCCGGCAAAAATGATCTCTGAGTGTCTCTTATTATATGCCATTAGAAGAATAGTCAGGTTCTTCTCTAAACAGCTTCCAACCTTGCCTACTGCGGCCTTTAGTGGCAATCTGTGCCGGGTGGCGAGCGCTGGTGGAGCTGAGGTTCGGACGCAGAGCAAAGCAAAGCAGCTCTCAATATTTCTCTAGGATCTGCGCCCCAATGAAAAGTCCTTTTGTAGTGGATATCTTTTCCATAACTCCTGCAACCCATTTTTGCATGATCGGAGAACCGGTCAGGTGATTATAAGCGACTTTCAGCGGGAATAGCAGATTGAATGCCCCCGATGCTCCGTCTTGGTTCTGCAACATGTAATCAACGCATTGGCATATCGCCAGTGCATTGCGGTATCGATTGTCATGGTTCCAGAACACAATATCTGATGTCTCGTGAAATTGGGTTTCATCAGGAGACATACCTGCATCGAAGACGCAACAGCTGTTGGGCAATGAGATCAACTGCCCCAATATCGAATGCAATATCAAGTGAGTTGTGTTGAAGTAGACAAAGTCGATGGCTCTTTCGAGGTCAGAAAAGTATAGTTGCTGCTCCAGTGTGCCATGATATAGTTCTGATGATTCGCGCACCATCTTCTGCGTCCAGCAACTATGAGGATGCATGAAGTTCCACGAGATTCGTAAAGAGTCGAGCCGCTCAAAAGCAGCCTGCAGTCTCTGGCTCATAAAATTTGCAGACACTGGACAGCTATGCGCATCGAAAAGGAAAAGATCATCGACGTCTTCCATCATGCCAGGGATATCGCATAAAATATCTTGGAGGAAATCCCCGATCGTCTTGGACATGGGCTGCAATGCCCATGGTATATGCTTCCACTCATCTTTTTCTAGAAAGGTGCGCTTTCGGTTGGCCATAGCGCCGATAGACTGCAAAGTGTTGGCAATTGATCCGTTGAAAAGCAAAATAACTTACTATGAATGATCTGTTGATCCGTAGAATGGGCTTTGCCACGTCCACCTGAAATCCATAGGGCCCTGTCATTTCCGTCTTTCAACGTTAGCAAAAACTAATCAACAATCATCACAAGCTTATCGTACCAATGTTGCAACGCCATGGCAGTGATGTAGCCAGTTTGACATGGAGTCACAGGAAATCATCTCATATACGCCAAGGAATAGCGCACTCCATATCGTCTTGTGAGGGAGAGAGGTCGATACTTCGGTCCTCGTTCCAAGATCAGCTTTCAGTCCCTGTACGGCTCTACCATACAGCACAGAAGCATGGACCTTCATCTCAGTTATGCCATGCATGCTAGAGAAGAAGGCTTCTGCAACACATAAGCCTGACATGCTTGCTGTTGAGTTTCCTTCACCTGAGAAAAGATTGAGGATTGATGATCCGTCTTTAAGAGGTGGCTTGACCAGAACAAACAAGTTGCTGATGAAGAAGGATATGACCACTTCATTCTTAAAGCCATGCAAGTCGATTGTGACAGGTATTCCCTTTAAGTCTTCCCTTTGAAGCAAGGCATTGGGAGGCTGAGGCTCAGGATTGCGAGGTCGGACAGTTTTGGCAGCATCGTTTAACTGATTCACAAATACAAGGTTGTCGTCGTATTTGCATGGATGGAAGCCTTTGTTGCACCTCTCACAGGTTGGTCGCTGCTCATCTATGGTCATCAGCCGCGAACAGAATCCCTGCGAGACAATGACATACCGCATTTGACCCTGCGTTGGCGGCACGTCAAGCATCCTTTACTGCGTCTAGGTTGCCTCCTTTGCTGGATGCTTGATTTCATCAAGCCATTTGCCTGCGAAGACATGACCTTGCCTCTGAGGTTGGCATATTGAGGTTTGTCACACCATTTTCGCCTTCGGGCCTTCTGCGGCTGGCAAAAGTGGGAAGATGGCGAAGCGGAGATATGGATTTCCTATTTGGATGTAGCATCAAAATTGGCAAGCTGCAGATGTTGATTGGTTTATCTGGCCCACGCGTTAGGCTTTTGTGTTGGGGGCGTCACACGTCATGGAAGTGATCATCTTGGCCCCTTTTCAGAGCGGCTCAGCTACACACCGCAGATACAAGATTTGGAGTTCTGACAAGTCATTGAAACATGGAGAGATCCTTGTTGATAAACAAAAGGGCTCAAGATACCACCAAGTCAGTGGTTGTAACACCTGCGGCGTGATTGGCCTGTCTGGTCCCTCACAATCCGGATATCAAATACCCTAACGCTAAGGCAGCGTAGTGCGGGGGAACGAAAGCATCTCGGCAAACGCAAGTGGCAACAGACGCAGGACATTTCCAACTGCCTATCTTCAGTATTTTAACTTATCTCTCATACATGGAATCAGTTTATAGTGCCGTGTAGTACGTCCTGTAGGAGGCACAATTCGTGAACCTTGATGATGCGAACCACGCCGTGGATCTGCGAGTGCCCTTCACCTTGCGTAGCTTTATCACTATCTCCACTTAGGCCCCCATCCGCGTAAGACTTCCAGACCGTTCGATCGATTCATTTGTCACAGTTTGGACGATGCTTCCCAGGACAGGACTAGCAGCACCTTGGGTCTAGCTTTCTCAGCTTTAGCACTGAAGCTCGGACTCCAGCATGCCAATGGCCCCGAGACGCTTACAGATAAGCTATCATGCTTTGGGAATAGCTTCTTTGCCTCGGATTCATTAAACCTTCTGTCGCCCTGGGCCTGGGCAGCAACGACAGTGGAGAACTTTCAATTATTACCCCAGATTCCATCATCGCGGCTCCTTGCTTTCTCACACGATCACGCATTAAGCATTGAACACTTTGAATCACGCATTTGATCATGTCTACCACGGCTGTTTACTCTGCCCCACCTAACCCCAGGAAGCGCGCTTCGGTGGCTTGTAACGGGTGTCGCGTCAAGAGGACAAAGGTAACATTCCCCTCCCTGCCTGCGACGCTGTAGCCTCAAGACGGACGCGTGACATTGTGTGCCCTCAATACATGTGATGTGACAGTAGCTGACCCGAGCTTGATAAAGTGCGACGGCAGTCAGCCAAGATGCAGTGCATGCTACGACCGTCAACAACCCTGCGAGTATACCCAGGCTGAAAGCAACAGAAAGTACGTCAGTAGAGCATCGTGACAGAAACCACACTAACATACATGAATAGACGACACACTAATGCATATATAAACGCGTTGGAAGCTCGTGTCGCAAGCTTGGAGAAGCAACTCGCCCAGCGAAACGGTGATGTTGGGACACCAGATTCCGCAAAGGACAGCAGCAGCTGTGACCATGAAGAAGTGGCCCATGTGACCACTACCCAGCCTTCTGAAGCAGCCCCCAACAGCGCCACGAGCGAAGAAGACATGGATGAACTCGCCAATGCCCTCGGGTGCTTCACTCTTGGAGAGATTGGAGAGTTGCGCTATTTTGGTGCATCCAGTAACTTTTCCATCATTCACAATCACGCTATCAAGGTGCCATCCTCGATCCAGGCCAGAAATCGCGGCATAGAGGCCGCGAACAATATGCCTGACTTTGTCACGCCTTCTGATGAGCTGCGCGACCACTTACTGGAGATCTTCTGGCGGTGGCAGAACTCTTGGCAGTTCATCGTTCCCAGAGAACTATTCGTCCGTGATTTATACGTTGATAAGAATGGGCGATACTGCACTCCTCTACTCTTGGCCGCGATTCTAGCCATGTCATCGCGGTACTCCTCGAGGCCGGAGCTTCGAACTGACCCCGATGACGCCAACACAGCTGGTGAAGCTTTTGCTGCCCAAGCTAAGACCATGCTTCATTACGAATGTGAAGCACCAACGACATCGACAGTTCAGGCGACGGCTTTGCTAGGTTTGTACTGGGCGACTATCGATAACGAGGGTCTCGGATTTCTGTATATCGGTATGGCGACAAGAATGGCGATGAACCTGGGGCTTCATTGCGACTGTTCGCCATACGCTTCTAAAGGACTGGTGTCTGAAGACGATGTCGAAGCGAGGAACGTCACCTTCTGGGGCGTATACATTCTAGACAAGTAAAACACCCAAGGCCACTGGCATATCTTAAAGGCTAACGCGGAGAATAGGCTATACTGCCTTGGAATGGGTCGGCCTGCGAGTATCCAAGAGTACAACATCACAACGACTAGACCAAAAGGACTCGTGCAACACAGCCCGTTTCTATCTGACTACCAACTCGAGATATCAACACCGTTTCCGACAAGCCATATTGTGGAGAACTCTATGTATACCTGTGAGCTTTTGATCGTTACCTCGGAAGTTATCGATCAGCTGTGAGAAATCTCTGCCAAAGTCGATTCAACGGTTGCTGACATGACACAGATACGCCCAGAGATACGCATGGACTGAAAAGGAAAGAGAAGATCGAGTTATGAAAACTCATTTACAAGCTGTCGGGCTCTTTGACCGGCTGCCGAAAAGCCTGAAGATCTCAAGTTCCAGTCTTCAGTGTTCGCCGCCATACGTCTATCAGTTCCAGTAAGCACCATGGAACCGAGAAGGGTCTTGACTAACCCCAGTCTTTAGTATGCAATACCACCATACAATACTACTCCTTCACAGACCATTCTTCCAACTTCTCAACCCTGGCAAGAGTTCTATTGCCTATGATCCAGAAGGAGGGGACATTCACTCAAAGTCTTGCAGAGATTCAGCTGTCAGAATCGCCAGGATCCTACAGATCTTCAGGAAGAACTTCACGCCGGTAAGCACCCACTCAATCAACCATAATAGCAAGCTAACAACTACTAGCGATGTGTACCTATCTCTGCTGTTCACCCAGCCTTCACTGCATCTATCATCCACCTTCTTCACATTAAATCAACAGAAAATACAGGCAGAAGTGAGGCTATGAGATGCCTTTACATATGCGTTAAATCTCTCTATGAGATGAATGTGAACTGGAATTGGGCTAACCGGTCGATTCGAGCCATCTTGTCGCTGGCTAGGGAATGGGAAATTGACATTTGGGCACATGGTCTCGCACAAGAGATCAATGAAGAGAGTAGGCTACAATTTGAACGATATGAGATGGACGACTTGGTGGTTTTCCCTGATCAGGGCTCCGAGGGTAGCTTTGAGCATGTCTATTCGCTGGACGATATCTTTGAGTCTTGGACGTATGATCAGTGTTTTGGGGAGTCGGCTCTTGACTTTTTTGTTTAGTTTTAATAATGCCACGAAGCCTTCTGTTCGGTACAACTAGTCTGCCCATACAGTTTAATCCAATTCTAGGATATCGACTATCCTGCTTCCGACTTGATCGAGGTCTGCCATGCACCCTATCACCGTGGCCTATTGTATAAGTGCGGTTATCATAGCTCCGGCGTGCGGAGAATAAACTTTGGCATATCTGGGGAAACCGGGGTTGAGGAGGGGGAACTATCCGGGAATCAATCATCCGACCTTGATGATCATCAGGTTATCTGATTTCCGGATAGACCCCTCAGTTATTCCCTGTCAATGACCTGATATTTGCTGAGATATGAAACATCATCACCTGATAAGTTCTGAGATAGGAAATGTCGTCGTATATCTGCCGTAACATAAGTATCAGTCTCACAGGTATAAGTACAAGAACAAACCACCCTCAAGCTCCCCATCTCATCATTCTCAGTCCAACTCGAGCATCAGCAAACAACCATCAACACAAACTCACAACCTCAGCCATAATCTATCAAGATGTCCAAGTCCCTCAAGGTCGCCGCCATCCAAGCCGAGCCCGTCTGGAACGATCTCCAGGGTGGTGTCAAGAAGTCCATCGGTCTCATCCAAGACGCAGCAAAAAACGGTGCCAACGTCATTGGTTTCCCTGAAGTCTTCATCCCTGGATATCCATGGTAAGTAGAAGACTTACAAATCATGAGCAGATCAGCTTATTCATTTCTAGGAGCATCTGGGGCAACTCGCCCACCGAGAACGCACCATGGGTCAACGAGTACTTCAAAAACTCCATGGAGAGAGAGTCACCTGAGATGGACCAGATCCGAGCTGCTGTTCGAGAAGCTGGCGTCTTTGTAGTCCTTGGATATAGTGAGAGATACAAGGGAACTCTTTACATCGCACAGGTGAGTTGTGCTACTAAGTGAAGCTCATGGCGTACTGACGGAGTAAGTCTTTCATCGACGAGACTGGCACTATTGTTCTTCACCGTCGCAAGATCAAGCCAACCCACGTTGAGCGTGCTATCTACGGTGACGGACAGGGCGAATCTCTGACCAATGTCGCCGATACCAAGTTCGGAAAGGTTGCTGGTCTTAACTGCTGGGAGCACACTCAGACACTTCTCCGCTACTATGAATACTCCCAGGACGTCGATATCCACGTCTCCAGCTGGCCATCCATCTTCCCTCAGAACGCCCCCGAGTGGCCCTACCATATTACTCCCGAATGCTGCAAGGCCTTTTCTCACGTCGTCTCTATGGAGGGGGCCTGCTTCGTTCTTCTGGCAAGTCAGATCATGACTGAGGAGAACCATGAGAAGGCGAACGTGAAGGGCTTTGACTATACTAAGAAGTCTGGCGGTGGCTTCAGTATGATCTTCTCGCCTTTCGGAGAGGAACTTGTCAAGCCTCTTGGTCCTGACGAGGAGGGTATTCTTTACGCTGATATTAACCTTGAGGAGAAGTATAAGGCGAAGCAAAACTTGGACATCGTCGGCCATTACTCGCGACCCGATCAGCTGAGCCTTCGCGTCAACCGACATGCTGCTAAGCCTGTCTTCTTTGCCAACGACCTTTGAGCTCATGGAACTGGTTTCCTAGCGAGAGGTTTTCGCTTATAGATCGCGGCTCGGTGGCTCATTCATGAGCCTACGGCATTTTTGCTTTGAGCGCCAGTTAGTTTAGATAACGCAATTAAAGAATTATCATCACGAACATTTCAGTGCCATAATACTCATTCATATCCGTACTATGATCAAAGGCCGAGTAAATCTTTCTTAGAGACAAATGCAATAGTTAAACCGCCTTAAATTCATTCCTAAATCAATACAATACTATGAAGCCAACTCGCCTTGTTTAGTAAACGTAGAAGAAGTTAGGGTTGTTCCTATCCGTCATGGTATCCGGATCAACCTCTCCACTCTGCCCAAGATCCTGTGAAACTCTTCCCTTCCTATTTCGAAGGCCATAAAGAATCCTAGTAAGAATAGTAACAACCACAGAGCCACCACAAACACAGAAGACGGTAATCTTGGCTGGGATGAAGCTTGGCGCATCTTTCGCCTGGAAAGTCTGTGGTCCAATGATATTTGCAATGGAGAACCCGACAGCAACGATGGCGTTCGTAGTGACCTTCTTGGTGTATCCTTGAACGTTGGCTCCGACAAGAGCATAAATCAGTGCGAGAGGTGCAACGTCAAAGTTGATCAAGTAGATTCCGGCGAGCGAGCCAGCTTGACTGCTGGAGTAGAAGGACATGAGACCGGCGCCAATCAGAGTTGGTACCATGAGAAGGCAGATACCCAGCCAGCGTGGAAACCCGTAGAGAATGGCGAAAGTGCTGAGTAAGGTAGCGGACACTGACACGATACCAGCAGGCATGTTGAGAAGAGCGGATTGCTTGGGGTTATATCCGAAGCCGCGAATCAGAGTAGCAGAGAAGGTCGTGATGATGCCTGATGGGATAACAATGAGAATAGTGTTGAGAAAAAGTAGCCAAACTTGGACATCTTTGAGAGCATCCCAGATACCAGCGCGGCGGAAAACCTTGGCGCTTTTTCCTCCCTGATCAGCATCAAGTGCTTCTTGAAGCATGATCTGCTCCTGCTCTGTAAGAAACTTGGCATCCTTGATACTGGAAGGCATCCAGAAGAGGACAAGAAGACCAATCATGACGTTGAAGGCGCCCACTGACACAAACATGATGCGCCAGCTCTGAAAACTGCTGGTTCGGCTACCGTGCTGAGCAGCAAATGAGATCAGTCCACCAACAGTCTGGCCGATGCCAAGACCACAGTACCAGATACCGGTTCTTGGGGTGGCTTGTCTTCTGGTGTACCACTGTGAAGTTATCATGATCAAGGCGGGTGAGATCACGGCTTCGAACATGCCAAGAAGAGTTCTCGCAGCTGTCATACCAGGGAAGTTGTGCGCGGCAGACGAGCAGCAGATAACGATACCCCAGAGAACAACGTTGAGGCCAAGGACCTTGCTGACGGGGAACTTCTGGATCAAGACTCCCTGAGGGAACTCAGCAACAGCGAAACCGATGAAGAAGGCGGTGGCCATCCATGAGAAGTCATTTCCTGTGAAGTGGAGGTTCTCAGAAAGACCCATGATGTTGGCATAGTTGATGAGGACTTTGTCGAGAAATTGGAGGAAGTAGCAGACTAGCATAAGAGGAACGAGATGGTAGTCGACTTTGCGGGTGATCGGCTTCAGAGAAGCTTCGCTGACGACATCTTGGACTGAGCCTTTGGTGACTGAGGGAGGGCGCATGATGTCTGGGATCTTTTCGTTGTCGGTGGGAGTCATGGTGAAGCTAGCTGCCAGAAAGATGTTAGACAGAGGCAGCCAGTGGAAGTTGTTAGGTACTCACCTATCCAGATACACAAGTAGTTGATATGAGTTGAAGAAAGAGTAGTCAGATACTGGAGTGAAGAATGCAATTGGTGGCAAGGTAGCGATCGATAGACCTTCGAAGGCAGCCTGTACTGGAGCCAAATGGAGATGCCTCAATGCGACGACAACACAGGGTTAAGTACCTCGAGCCTACGATACCACCTTTGAGACGTCAACCAGCCAAACATGAGCAGTCGCAATGTTATCTTGAAAGAGCTCAAGTGATAGCTCCAAGTCTAGACTTCAAAAACCTGGGGAATGATGATACGTCGGTAAACTCTACCTAGATTGGGCTAGACCGCGATAATGCTGCAACCGTCGGATCCCGATGGGCGGGACCAATAAAATCATGACGATTACTTCCCCGCCCGTCGCATCGAGGTCTCAGGGATGGATTTTGGGTTCGTCGTGCTGATAGCGGTCCGCGCGGTTTGAGATAGTGGTCTTCAGCCTCAGTCATCGAGGGGTGGAACTGTCGGGGGTTAGTATGATGTGAGAAGAGAATCAAGATATGACTCGGATGCCGGATATAAGATCGCGATACATATAATTGGAATTTCAATGAGCCTCTGATCATCATCTTGCAAAGCCCTTGACTGCATCTTGTAGCATCTCTCTATACCGCGCAGCCAAACGGTCCCACGATTGCCTCAAATTCCTCACACCAGCTCTTCACAACACAAAATGCCTGGACGAACAGAAACGTCTCTCTCAATAGGCATCATCGGCTCCGGTCTTGGTGGTCTCTCCGCCGCCATCGCCCTCAGACGAGCCGGCCACCAAGTCACTCTCTACGAGCGCTACGACTTTGGTGGTGAGGTCGGTGCATCTCTATCAGTTGCCTCCAACGGCTCCCGCTTCCTTGAAGAATGGGACGTTGACATCCCCGCTGCCAAACCAGTCATCTTGCGCAACCTCATCCGCCATGACTATTCTACTGGAGAAGTCCAGGGCACATACCCTTTGGGAGACTATCGCGAACGCTTCGGCACAGACTACAACAACTTCCATCGAATCGATTTGCATAATCATCTCAAGGATACTGCTTTGTCGCAAAGTGGCAAAGGCCGGCCTGCTGAGCTAAAGACATGGCACAAGGCATCCAAACTTGACACTGAAACAGGCCATATCACTTTTGAGAATGGTAATGAGGCTACACATGATGCCATCATCTGTGCAGACGGTATCCGAAGCGTGATGCGTGAACAACTTGGCGTCATTCCAAACTTCGTGCCCAGCACATCTTGCTGTTATCGCTGCATCATATACGCCGACAAGCTACGTGAGCTCGGCCTGGAGGAGTATATAAACAACGAGGCAATCGAGTTTTGGGGTGGTGACACAAAGACCAAGATCGTTCTATCAGCATGCAGCGATAACAACGTTGTTTCATGCTACTGTTTTTATCCTGCCGAGAAGAATGATACGAAGGAAGATGGATGGAACATCTCCACCACTGGCGACGTCCTTGCTTCTACATTCCCTGGGCTTGACCCCAAGCTCATCAAGCTCTTCCTCAACGCCGAAGACATCAAGATGTGGCGTCTATACAACCACGATCCTTATCCCTACTGGACCAAAGGCCGCTGCACACTGCTGGGCGATGCTGCGCATCCCATGATGCCAGATCAGAGCCAGGGCGCCTGTATGGCCATTGAAGACGCGGGTGCATTGGGTATTCTCTTTTCAGAGAAGTACTCAGACTTGAGCGTTGAGCAGCGTCTCAAGCTGTATGAGGCGGAGCGAAAGCCACGCGCTACAAGGTTGCAAGAAGCGAGCAAGCGTGCGAGAGAGAACCTGAATGAGAGAATTGGTTGGTCGAGCAAGAACACGAAGCCGGGTATGTTGACAATTGATGAGGTTTGTGCTTATGATATGCATGCTCATATTGCTGGGCTGGTCAATGACGCGGAAGTCTCTTCGTAGGGGAGAGTTGAAACATTTGTATAGCCTATTTAAATAGTCCTCTCATTCATAGCCTTTCATTTACATTTCTCACGAGTACAATTGTGTTTTGTCGTATAACCTTGCATCGTTATCAGTAGAGTGCCAATCCGCCCATCTCCTCATATCGAATCCTAGCCCAATTAACCATGCTCTCGGTCTCTCTTCTCTTCCAAACAGTCTCAACCAACTCACGGCTCTGATGTACATATCCGAACCCACAAGTCCGCTCCATAATCATCAGCCTATCTTGTACAACCATCCTCTGCTCAAGACAGTTGCATGCACCACCTGCCATTACCAGAGGAAATAGTAGGCAACTCTCGAGGGGACTGCCATATCGGATCTTTTGCGCGGAATCGAGGATGTGCTGGACACACTCGAATACCTTTTCTGTGAGCGAGTAGCCTTCTGTGATTTGGTGAAGCCGGAGGCGGAGTGCCCACTCGTATGCGGTTGTTGCGTGGAGTACGTCGTCGTTGGTTGGTGATAAGGACGCAACGGCACCAGCGAGACCACCATAGTCGTAAGCCCAGTTGTCCAATCTCCCTTGAACTCTTTCAGCTTCTTCGCGAAATAGAGCTTCGGAAGCTTCATCAACTCTTGTTCCACGTTTGCTGGCCAGGTTGTTCACACGATCGACCATGTGGAACAGTTCTTTCGGTATTCCATAAACGGCAGCATCGTCGTTGCTGGAATCTTCAGTCGGCTCAGGAGTAGTCGCCACTGTCTTGTCGTCTATCAGAGGAGGTTTGCAGGTGCTAGTTGTCGCTGCGCTGTCTAGAAAGCGTGCTAGCTTGACAAAGAACTTGAAGTGACCTGCGAGATTACCACCAGTCTGGGATTTGACTGTTGAGAGGAGTCGTTTTGCGCCCTGGAGGTGAAGCTTCCATCCTGCCGAGGTACCATCAAACAGCTCCGACATACACAGAAGTAGGCAGGATACCAGCGCGACATCCACTGAGCCCCCATCCACATGAGGTAGGAGACTTGCCAAAGACTGTGTCGCCTGGCCTTTGTGGTACAATGCCCTGTCTCGCATGTCGGGTTGAAGCTTTTGCCAATGTGTTGCACTCAAAGCGAGGATGCAATGCAGAATAAGCTGATTGGAGACGGCCATGGGTACGAGGTAACTGAGGTAAGGGTTTGATGTTGTGTTTGGATGCCTTGATAGCACTGAGGCGACAATGTTCGAGTAGTGGTTCAGTAATGCTTTGTCGTGAGGAGACGTCATGTCCGGTACTAAGCTTGGCGTATAGAGAGTGAGTGTCGTATTTGGCAGACTCTCGGGGGAATCCTCAGCCACCGGCGGTGTTTCCGGGAGAATATCCAGCCAGCCCGAGTCAGTTGTCAAGTCCCAGGATAATTCTGGCAATGTCGCCGTCATGTCGACGTCGGCGCCATCTATAGGAACGGCTGTCGACATTTGGCATAGTAAGTCGGCGATACTCAGGTCGACATTGGACTGGACTGAACCTGGTGAAGGATTTGGGCTTGGTGATGTCTCTGAAGATAGGTCGAGGACCTGTTCTGCGCTGAGCCATGATTCATTGGTCCAGCTGTTGAGCCTTGGTCTGCTTGCTTTCTCTGTCGGCCACGAACAGTCGAGGCAAAGCCTCCTGCAATCGCCACAGCTGGGTTTCCTGTGACACTGATGAGATGGGGTTCATCAAGAGAAGCGAGGTGGGGGCTTACCGCTCATCGCATTTCTTCTTACGCCTTTTGCACGTCAAACAACCTGTCTGTACCCTCCGTATCTTGGCTTTAGGCTGCCCAACAGAAATCCCATCGCTAGCATCAAGCCCAAACTCTCCGGGAAACGAACCCGAGTACCCCTTCGGTCGACAGGGCAGGCTCAACCTACTACACCGATCACAGGGGACACCACCCTTGCAGCGCTGTTTGATCTCGGCGCATCGCAAGCAGGTATTACTTGTTCTCTCGCCCGTCGCCATGGTCTTGAGTCACTGGGGAGGAGAAAAAGCTGGGGTAATGAGAGGGAAGAGGTAAAGGTCACCCGGGATTACGAACCGGCTCCCTCGTTATCTTGATAGCGCGTGAGTGCTAGACTGTTAACAGCTAGTTTGGCGATATGGTATCCGTCATATCAGGCACTACAGTGGTATCAAGCGGGGTAGATAGCGCTGTCGGGTAGGGGGAGATAGGGCGCTAACAGTGAAGTCTTCACTGACAGGCTGACATCGCAGGTCAATTACTTGCGATCCCCTTGAACTTGTGATACACAGATCACTATATCGATGATGTTTCTATCTTGTAGTCTTTGAATAAATTATTTCATTACACTATCTAAAGCTATAGCTCATGTAAAGCAGTCCGAATAGCACCAGCAGTCTGCAGAATAAACTCCTTCGCCTGCCAAAGATCCTTATCCATATGCATAAAAGGATGCGGTACACCAGGGAATCTCTTCATTGTCACCTCATTCCCATGCTCAATCAACTTCATGCCATAAGCTTCACCTTCATCCCTCAATGGATCTGCGCCAGCTGTGTAAATAACAGTCTTTGCAAGGTTGTTGAAGTTGTCAGCCTTGAAGAGGTTGCCATAAATCGCGGGTACTTGCGCACGCTTCTGGGCGATCTCCTCGGGCGTTGAACCCAGGGAGCTCCATTTGAGCTTGTCAAACCAAGCTAGTCGGCCCCAATTGAGTGTTGGCGCATGCTCATTTTCTTGCATGGACTTGAAGGGCGAATCTGATGCTGAAGAGTACTGACTGAGATCGTCAATCACTGGTGTCCCAACAGCGACGAGCTTGAGAGGGATTCCTGCATCGCGGGCCATGTGCGCAAGTGCAAGACTGATGAATCCACCGGCTGACACTCCACCGACAGAGATTCTCTCCGGGTCAATGCTGAATCGCTCAGCGCCCTTCTCGTAGATGTACTTGAGAGCAGCGAAACTATCGGTAACACCACAGGGGAAAGCATTCTCGGGCACAAGGCGATATGCGACGTCAATGACGGCGACGCCGGCGACATTGCAGATATGCTTGCAAATATGACTCTCGGTATCAAGATCGCCTAGACCCCAACCGCCACCATGGTAGTCGATATGCACAGGCCATGGGCCAGCAGTGTCGGGCTCATACACTCTCACATCAAGAGTGATGCCTTCATGGGTGACGATTTGAGTATCGTATTGGCGCGCGACATCTGGTGCAGGGCCAGTGCCGTACGAGTAGAGAACTGAGTATTTCGATCGAAGGATGCCGAGATCAATTGGTTTGAGGGGAGTATTGGCGACGTTGTCGTTGTAGAGCTTCTCAAAGACAGGGTCGAGTTTGCCCTTCATTGAGGGATGAACAGGCTGGAGAGCCTCATGTTTGGTGTCTTGTGTCATGGTGATTGCTGTAAAGATTCGATATCGGGGGTGAATGAGTTGAGAGTGCGATGAATCGGAAGCGAGATCAATTGACTCTTGAATGAATCTATTCTCACTTCCATCGCGCCCAGATCCGGCGCATATTTCGATGTGAATTACCTCGTCGCAACCATCATTAATTTCCGCGGTCCCCGCTATCTTACAGTGATAATTCGAGTTAGTCTGGCGCGCAATTGATGATGGTTTTCCGACGGTTGCATAACGGCGAGTTCCGACGGACCCCTCACAGCGCTCGACGCACTGAACCGCGCTGCTGGGACTCTTCACTGTAACGCAGATAAGCCCCGATAAGAGCTCCATGACGTGTGATGCCGTCGCACTCACTTCAACTGCAAAGGGACTCAAGGGTCAATCTGATATTATGAGAGAATAAACCCTGATATTTCCCCTCCTTCAAAGCGACCAGAATTATACAAACCCAAATCGTCGACTATTATTTGTGCAAGCTCACGCGAATATCACCATGTCCAAAGACCGTAAGCCAGTTCTCATAATCGGTGCTGGAGTCGTTGGCCTTGTCCTCGCTCATGGCCTCAAGAAGGTAACCTACCTCTCAGATCATTTGATCAATTGACCCACTGACATCGGTCATGAAGCTTGGCATCCCCTTCCAGATCTACGAACGTGACAGTCACATCAGCTCCCGCGGACAAGGCTGGGCCATAACCCTCCATTGGGTCCTCCCATTCCTCAGAGAACTCCTATCAGAAGAAGCATTCAAAGGCGTTGAATCAGTCCAAGTCGACCCAGAAGCCGATCGTCAAGGGCTCGGAAAATTCGTCTTCATCAATCTCGAGACGCTAGAGCCAAAGTTTCTCATTCCGCCTGGCGACCGACGACGGGTCAATAGAGAGAAGCTGCGCAAGGTCTTGCTTGAAAGTGTGTCGGACCACGTCAATTGGAACAAGCGACTTGCTTCAATTGAAGAGCGTGACGATGGCGTTGTCGCTACGTTCGAAGACGGATCTCGAGCTGAAGGGTCTCTCATCGTCGGTGTCGAGGGTAGCAACTCAAGAACACGAAAATTCCTAGCCCCGGAGTCGTATCGAAATATCCGACTACCGGTGCGGTTCACTGGCGCTGCTCTAGATCTCACGCCAGAGCAGGTAAAGCCACTGAAAGACATCGATCCACTTCTATTCCAAGGCTGTCATCCTGAGACAGGGACGTTCTTCTGGTTCAGCATGCTGGAAACACCTGTCGTTAATGGCACTGCTGGAACCGAGGATGAGCATTACCGTGTGCAAGTCATGATATCATGGCCCATGAAAACACCAGAAGACGAAGTCAAAGCCACCGACGCGGAGCGCTTGGCATATATGAAGCAACGAGCCACAGAATTCAATCCCGTCTTACGGGACACTGTACAAAGAATCCCAGAGGGTTCGGAAGTGATTGAGATAGTCCTTCAGGACTGGCCATGTCCACCTTGGGATAATCACAACGGTAGGGTCACTCTGGCTGGCGATGCGGCGCATGCGATGACCATGTATCGAGGTGAAGCAGCGAACCATGGTATCCTTGATGCTTATCGGTTGACAAAAGTTTTGGAGGGAACCTATCACAAAGGAAAGGAGTTAAGTGAAGCTATTGATGAGTATGAGGCGGAGTTGAGGGAGAGGACCAAGGTCGCTGTGTTATTGAGTCGACAAGCTTGCTTGGATGCACATGATTGGGCAGGACTAAATGAGAACTCGGCTGTTTTGAAGAAGAGGGCAATTGCGGGGGTTTAGTCACTATGAATAAACGCATTGAACGGGAAATATTGAGCTCGAGACGGTGTTTGTGATGTGAGCTAATATGTCAAATCGTAATGAATTAACATAATTGTTCACAACCATGGCCAGAATCTAGCTCTTGACGTCTAATTGACTATTATGGAGACTCTTGACGCCGTAAATCCCTCTGGCACGTATGAGATTACATAAAATCAGTTTATATCTGTTTTTTCCTGTTGTTATGCTAGGATTTCAACTGTGTGTAGGGTATGCTACACTTAGCAGCAGCACGCAGGCCAGTTGAATGGCCTTTGGTTGATAACAGCTGTTATCGGCGCTATCACTTTATCGATAAAGATAAGATAGGACCCAATGATCCGTCGCAAACTGTCAACAGACGACGACAGCGCCTGAATGAAGAGAAATAAACCGAAAGAAATTAAAGAGCCTAGCGTAGCAATCGGATTGATGATCAGCTGTTCACTTCTCTTGGGTTCACCTGTGGTACTCCAGATAACAGACAATCTGCCTCTCAGGATGAGGAGAATCAATCGGCTCTCGGACAAAATCGGCGCCGCTATCCGACTGTCACGAGACCGTCGCTGATTGGATCGAACGCGCGCTCCCACGATGCAGCCGTCGGAAAGTTATCATTGCGACGGCCATGACAGCGCTAAACCAAAAGTAGAACGTGTGATGAATACCTGGGGCGAGCTGTCAACAGCATAGAATAGAAGTGTTTTCGATCATGACCGCCTTGATAGTCTTCAAACATTTCCAATCATAATCTGGACCTGATTTCTAGCCGTATTGCAACCGTTCGTTCACTGGACTTGTCGCTGCCAAAATGCCTTCAGCATCCCCCAAGCCCATTCTACCCCCATCTCTTATCGCCGTTACTGGAGCCAATGGCTTCATAGCCCAACATTGCATCGCGCTTCTATTGTGTGAAGGATACAAGGTCTTGGGCACCGTCAGATCCCAGACAAAAGTTGAGCAAGTTCTTGAACTACATGGGCGAGACCCCAATCTTTCTGTCAGAGTAGTCCAAGACATCACATCTGTGGCTTCGTACATCTCAGCCTTTGGCTCCATTCGACCTGATGCAATTCTACACCTCGCTGCTCCTTTTCACTATGATGCAACAGACTTGGAGAAAGACCTTATGATCCCTGCTGTCAAGGGTTCAACTGCCATCCTCAACGCAGCGAATCAGCTTGGTGGCGTCAAACGTATCGTCCATACCAACTCATTCGCAGGTATCTACGATGCCTCCAAAGGTCTGCAGCCGGGCAAGATTTATACTGCCAAAGACTGGTCTCCATTGACGTACGAGGATGGTGTGAATGCACCAGCTGCAGCAGTTGCATACCGCGCCAGCAAGACCGTTGCCGAAAAGGTGGCATGGAAGTGGATGGAAGAAAACCCATCTGCACACTTTGATCTTGTAAGCTTGAACCCGGCTATGGTGTTTGGACCATTCCTGCAAGGCGCTGTGCCAAAGTCATCAGAACACCTCAACACTTCCAACCAAATCGTCTATGGTATTGTCTCCGCCGGTCGAGACGGCGAGATACCTGCCACC
Source organism: Fusarium miscanthi (assembly GCA_014898875.1). Lineage (NCBI taxonomy): Eukaryota > Fungi > Ascomycota > Sordariomycetes > Hypocreales > Nectriaceae > Fusarium > Fusarium miscanthi. Next base: position 172,556 of record JAAVUA010000064.1, read on the forward strand.
AAAGGCCCTGTCTGGGTTAGTGTCAAAGATGTAGCTCTTGCTCACCTCAAGGCTATCCAGGTCCCTGAAGCCAGTGGTGAAAGATATCTTCTTGCGGCGGGGGTTTACTGTAACCAAGAAATCGCAGATGTCGCAAGGGAGGTTGCCGGGAAGAACAAGAACAAGATCCCCGAGGGAACACCGGGGATGAGGGAGGCTTCTACGCATTTCGGTGTTGATGCAAGTGAGACTGAGAAGGCTCTGGGGATCAAGTGGCAGAGATTGGACGATATGTTGTCGGGGTTGCTGCCGCAGCTGTTCGAGATTCAGAAGAGGGATGGATGAGTAGAACGGGTCCATAATAACCCCGCACAATTGAGAGTTGGTATTTACTTCTTTGACCACTCACGTCGTGACATGTTCCCCGCGGAATCAATTACTGTTTCTGGTTCGCGATTGATGTCATGCCAATGCTCGGCTTCCCCGCAACCCCGCGATCCCACATCTTCGAGACCATTACCGGAAACGGAAATTTACTCCTCAGGCTTCTTAGCGACACGTCTCAATGAGGAAATGATTCGCCGAAATGTGAATCCCGCGGGCGATTTACCTAACAATAGATATCAAATTCTGCTACATATGGAGATCACGGAGGGGTTTCATTGGTGCAAATCTTTAGTTATGCATCGGTGTTGTCGCCGCATCATTTGACCCTCTGAGTTGAAGGCTTGAGATATAAGATCCGACTCCTCATGAATTGAGCATCAATCAACTCACCCTTCATCGCACGCTTTTGCAACCATGATTGGCTTTATTCTCCTTGGAATTGGCCTCGCAGCCTTTTTCCTTCGTTTTTTCATCTACCCCATCTTCTTGTACTTCACTGATCCCAAGGGCTTGAGGAAGTATGCAAACTTCTCGTGGCTCTCCCCGCTAACGGATCTGCGCCACTGTTATCTCAGTCACACTGGCACCCGATCCGAGACGCTCGCTGCCGAACATGATCGTCGCAGCGAGCACATTCTCAGAATCGGTCCCAACGCATTGTCGTTCAGCCACCCCCAGGCTGTCAGAGACATCTACGGTCATCAGACAAAGTGCACCAAGGATCACAAGGAGACAGTCCTGGCTGGAACGCATCGCAACCTATTCGATGTCGTTGATAAGGCTGATCATAGCAGAAAGCGAAGACTTTTGTCTGCTGCCTTCGCGACAAGGAATCTTGAGAAATGGGAGTTCAAAGTGCAGTACACCACACAGCGATTGCTTGATGCTTTCGATCAACGATGCACGGAACCTCTAAAGCCAAACACCAACCCCGACCCCGAAGATCTCACAGTCGACTTCAACCACTGGATCAATCTCTGGACTATCGAAGCTATCAACTACATCGCTCTCTCCTCAAAGATGACTCTTCTCGAGACCGGTACCGATGATGTCATTGCGGAAAAGCCCGACGGAACACTTTATCCCGCACGATACCGCCAAGCTCAGAACGCCGCTGCCATGTGCAAGTCAGTCTTCGTCTGGGAGTATGAACTTTACCCATGGCTCGCCCGTATCTCGAAAGTTGTCCCCAACAAGTGGAAGAGCTACTGGGCCACGAGCGCACCATGGGGGGATGTTTGCTACCATCAAGCTAAGGAAAGATTGAGGAGATATGAAGCTGGGGAGAAACTCGATGACTTCTTCTCGTGTTTAATGGTCAACAAGAATGGTGTTCCCAATGAACTTGAGTGGGGAGAGATTGTCGCTGAAACCTCTGCTATCATCGATGCTGGAGCCGAGACTACAGCTATTTCACTGACTCATATTCTTCAACTTTTGATCGGCCATCCCGAGCAGATGCAAAGGTTGAGGGACGAGGTCGCTGCTGTTATGGATGAAGATGATATCATCGCACCCTTCGACAAAGTCAAAGACCTCCCATATCTCAAAGCCTGCCTAGACGAAGGCCTTCGCCTCATCCCTCCTGTCAGCTCGGGCCTTCCCCGACGTACACCACCCGAAGGCGCCAAGATCATGGATACCTGGATTCCAGGCGACACATCTGTTTCAATGACTATCTGGAGTGCTCATCACAACGAGGATATCTATCCTGAGCCATATGTCTTCAAGCCAGAGCGATGGCTGAACCTGGAAGAACGAAAGAGGATGGAACCATTCTTCATCCCTTTTTCAGCGGGAGCGAGAGGGTGCATAGGACGAAACATTTCATATTTGGAGCAGCAGATTGTATTGGCTACTTTAGTCCATCGATATGACTTTGCTATGCCAACGAAGGACTTCAAGGTTGAGAGGTTCGAAGCCTTCAACTTAATCATGGGGAAGCTGCCGATCAAGATCTGGCGAAGATAGTCGTTAAAAGCATAATTGAGTATTAGAGTTAGACATATAATTGGGATGATTCATTTGTCACAGCGCCGTATAAACCTTGGGGCTGCCACGCCTGATAGTAAAACCCTCGTCTCTCTTGTCCCATGGACCATAGGCTTACACGCATATTGGAACGAAAACAAGGAAATTCCCAGTGACATAGATACTTTCTGTAGGTCATGCTCTTGGAACATAGCCTCGTATTACCCCGACCAATCTTACGCGGTCAGGCTGGGCGCTGACGGTTTTCATCACAAGTTCTTTCTGCTTACTATACAAGATCCCAAAGCATCCCCAAGGGTAGTATTTCTTACATATCTCAGCTAAGCTTAAAACCTTGTGACTGATAAAATTCTTCCATATCACGTAATTTTCTCCTTTAAGCAACCGATGGCCATTGATGTTGACCAGGATCGGTTGGGTTAAATTGCCATGTCTACCCGCTGCATAGTAGGATAGCAAAATTCAACCAACATTTCTTGCAAGTTAACTTCTGTGGCTTCAAAATTACTTTATTCAATATGGATAGTTCTTCGAAGACGGGCTTCATGCGTGCTGTCCAATGGGAGGGCAACGTTCGTGACATGTCTGTCAACATCATTCCCCGTCCCAAGCTTATCGAACCAGAAGATGCAGTTGTGCGTATCACCACCTCCGCTATCTGTGGATCTGATCTTCATATCTACCACGGTCTCTTCGGCACTGAAGAAAAGTTCGGCGTGGGCCATGAGGCCGTTGGCATTGTCGAGGAAGTTGGCCCAGCCGTGGACTTCTTCAAGCCGGGCGACCGAGTTCTGATTCTGGCCTTTGCAGAGGATGGAAACTTGCTACCCAAGCCTTCAATGCTTGTGACGGATCAGCCCATTATTGGTCTTGGTCTTGGTGGAATGTTCCATGGCGATACTGGGCTACAAGGTGAGATCGCGTTGTTTGTATGCCTTTCTATTCATACATCTGACATTTGAGAACAGCTGAGTATGCTCGTATCCCATGGGCTGATTCATCAATGGCAAAACTCCCTGATAAGCTTGATGATAAGGAATGGCTTCCTCTTACAGATGCCTTCCCTACTGGTTGGACCGCTCTCAACTTCTCTGGGTTTGAAGCTGGCGACACTGTCGCTGTATTTGGTGCTGGAGCCATTGGACTCATGGCTGCATACAGCGCCATAATTCGCGGGGCTGCCCATGTCTACGTTATTGACCATGTTGCCTCGCGCCTCGCCAAGGCTGCTTCTATTGGTGCGCAGCCCATCAACTTTACCCGTGGAGGCAAGGCATCCGATCAGATCCTTGCTTTGCGACCTCAGGGTGTTACCCGGGCTATTGATGCCGTGGGTGAAGTCTGCCTTAATGATGACCTAAAGCCTCAGCAGGACTACATCCTTCGCGAAGCTGTGAAGATCACTACCTCCGGTGGCGGCATTGGCGTCATCGGAGTACATATCACTGCATTGGTCAGCGAATTCGGTGGCAGAGGAGTAGTTAACAAGTCTGATTTGAAGGCTGAGATCAAGTTTCCAATAGCCGAGGCCTGGATCAAGGGAATTCGCATCCAAGGTGGACTTGTGGACATCAAGGGGAACATCAAGGCTCTGGTAGAGCTTGTGAAGAGTGGAAGGGCAAGACCTGGTTTCCTTTTCTCAAACGAGTACAGCTTGGAGGATGCACCAATTGCTTATAGGCGATTCGAGCAGTGGGAAGAAACGAAGGTGACTCTGAAGGGAGCCCGCAAGCCAAGTGATGAGCATGCTCTGGAGATACGCAATGGTAGCAACGGAGCTCAAGGCGCCAATGGTGTATAAATAATGGTAAAGATTTGGAACTTCTATACATACACAAGGAGAGACAGTAGAAGCAAACACGAATTTTTGACTCGTGCAGAACTTCGTTTAGGTGTCTCGTCTAAAGCAAGCATAAAGGGCACTGTAAAGATTGCACCAAGCCTTCAGCTTTCAACGCACATCGTTTATCTCTAGCTGGGTTCATTTATAGCTATGCAATGGTGAGTTTCTTATGAGGTATTTTGGAATAAAGGAAATGGTTATCGTCTATGATAGATGTATGGAAGCAACGAATTCGCACTTCTTTTAACTTCGTGTGAGTTTCGTCCAAGCAGAACATATTAGAACAGAAAAAGATGACCCAATCAGTAACAAGACAATCCAGTTGAGGTACCCAACTGTCACACTATGGTAACTGCAAAAAGCATGGATCAAAATGCCCATCGATAAAACTACCACTCGTACAAGACAGGAAGCCGCTTCTGCGACTCCATTGAGCAAACCAAGCTTTCGAGGACTGGGCGATACCTCTTGTAAGCCAACATGGACTGCCGTGGCTAGCATGGAGACAGCAGGCCCCATGATTGTCATCACGCCAAAAACAACCCAAAATATAAAGAAACCAGCTTTGCTTCCGGGGCTAAGGAATACATCCATGATCTTGAAACTTAGAAAGAAGAAAGGAGAAAGAAATGTGCCTGAGGAGACGATGTTCTGTGTACCAAAGAGTCGGTATAAAGCTGGGTATATCAAGAACAGCCAGCACGCTGCGAAAGCGCCCTGACAGACCATGTACAGCGTAATTTCGTGACCCGGGAATTCTAGGCCGCCTAGGCTAACCTCTGTGTATAACGAGAGAGTTACCACAGCCGTGAAGGCATATCCGAGCAGGCTGATATTGACAAAAGATGACAGTGTATCACTAACACCACGAGACCTAGTCAGCTCGCGAAGTGATATCCAGGTAAATGGTATGTCGTCCGCGACTCCGTCGGTGTCTTGGTTGGCATCCTCCACGAAAAGCGTGGTGACAATGGCGCAAGTTGCACTCATGGCACCAATCGTGATTCCCGGAAGAGAAAACGGATGTTTCTCAAGCAAAGAAACCGTTTTGAGGATATTCGAGTATCGACTGACGTTGTTGGTAAGGGTATGACCGATAACAAGTCCAGAGGCCATTCCAATGTTTCCAGCAAAGGAAGATAGGCTGAATCCACGAGTAGCCCCTGTCTCCGTCATGCACCGTTTCCCAAGCATAGTGTGGATAACAACGTCGCCACCTGACACAATTCCCATAAAGCATCGACAAAGTGCCATCTCCCAGAGCGATGAAGTAAAGCCGAAGAGTACTGAGCTGATACTCGTGCCAATAAGAATGCAGATAAGCATCGTCTTGCCGCCGAACCTATCTACCATGGCGCCCCAGAATATCGATGTCAGGGCCTGCGCAGCCCAGAATAGTACTTCAAAGATGCCTACATAGACACCAATATCAGTGACCCGTGAACTGCTATTGTGCTGTGCCATCAGAGCTACGTATGGAAAGACGGAGAAATATGCCATCGCCACCATTAAACGCCCATAGCACAGCAGGGGAATTTGTATCTTGGTTCGCAAGCTTCGGCTTGTTCCTTTGTGCCTCTGGTCATTTCTGAGAACCAGTGGAGGGAAGTTGATCAAGCCGGTGTAGGACGCTGACACTCGATAAGAGGACAAAAGAGGCGTAGTCGAGTTCATCATCACCAGCTGAGCTGGCCAGGCAGCCAGTACCCTTTGTATCGAACAGACGTTAAAGTACGTTTGCTCAAAGGTGCTGGCCTGCCCTATGCTTGAGCAACGCGAGGGACGAAAGAAGGATGAGGGATTTCGATAATCATAGCCAAAGATATGGGGCGGGGAAAACATGTCTAACAGCTTTTTTAGTCTTGGAATGTAGTGAAATGAGATAAGAGTGCTTCTGCAAAGCTCACAGTTTTGATTGGTACGGGCTTATAAAAGTCAATTTGATAAAACCGAAGGTTATCACCAAGAAAACGAATGTTCGAGACTCAAATAAGAAGCCGTCTAAGATCGGCACGATAATATCACTGGCTAGCAAAGTTTTAAGCTTTGGACTATACAGTATCACGGTGAGACACAAAAAAGGAACAAGGGTCCTTCAAGAGAACTGGAAATACGATTTGCCAAGGTGAAACTGTACTGTGCCGGTGCCGAATTCCTCCGGCGAAGGTAATGAGAGTGTCTCATCATAGGGCCCTGGATAGCTACTATTTGGCGCCTGGAAGTGTATATGAAAGACCGTTTTGTCTTTCATTAGTTGCTTTCGGTTATATTGCGCAGATACCGAAAGGGTCTAGACCGATATCGGGCTTTGATCTGTCAATTGGTAAATCTGCCTATTGCCGTGGCTTTCTATGAGAGCGCTACCGGCATAATGGGCTATTCGGTAGATAATATGTGTTTCTTTGATCCTTCGACTGGAAAGAGGATCGAAAGAGTCATTCAGGTTGACAAGCTGAGTCATTGAGCCCCGCAAGCAAACCAGGGCAAACTCCACCTGTCATGGACAGGGCGCAGAGCTACTTTCATGAGAAAATCAGTATAAGTAAGAAAGAGTCCTTGAAAGTAATCTGAAAGATTACTACATCATTGCTACTCCCTTGGGCATTGTACATTGGGTATCTCTACCAAAATTGAAGATTCGTGATTCGATATGGCCGCCTTGCCGGAAATCCGTCCTGCGTCTTCTCGAGGTATTTAGTTGTAAGACAACTATTGGTCCCTCTACTAATTCTCAGCGTAGATGTGCCCACTATTTTGAGTTTAATCCGAGCTGGCGCAGAAGAGCAAGCACCAGGAACCGTCGTCACTGCAACTGAAGAGCGTCTCGCAAAGACACTCCATTTATCAGATGTCACCAACTCCCCCGAGTATCGTATTGGACACCCCATCTTGGCCTTCTCACCAGATGGGAACCCCGCTGGACTATTGATATACTTCTTCAACTATACGACATGGGGAGCTGCTCCTGGAGTCTGCATGGAGGAGATTTATGTCGTCCCGGAATATAGGCCTTACGGATACGCTCGGAAGTTGGTCGAAGCTATGACATCGGCGGCTAAGAAAGCGGGATGCGTCAAGATGGAATGGCTCTGCTTGAAGGATAACGCGAGAGCACTGAGATTTTACGAGAAGCTTGGGGCTAAGCGGATGGAGGATTGGACAGTGCTGAAGGTCGATGAAGCTGGAATAGATCATTTGCTATAGTAGTCAAGAAGAGTACATGTGCATCCGTAGAGCAACAAGTAATTGTGCCCCCCGTTTCAGTCAACAAGAAGCGCTTCCTATGCAATAAGAAGTCTTGTAGTGTTAAACGCCAGAATCCTCCTGCTCAATCGATGACTCACTCTGGAAAGTACTCCAGCCATCGCAAACATCCGAAACATAGCTCGATGTAGAGATGTTGGCAATCTCGCTTGATCGCTCGAGGAACTGTAACGCAAATCCTTCAGATGTATGCCAACCTAAAGTTTCAAAGAGTCAGTAATGCTCCAGATCTAGCACCTCCTTGACTTACCAATATGACAGTGGCATAGCCAAACGCCCGGATTGTCAGTCTCCCAAGCCATGACCAGATACCCATTAGCTGGCAGCATAGCCGTGTCTCGTCGAGGAGGGTTCTCTGTGTTCAGGCTGACGGAGGAAGAATAAGTACCCGTCCCTTGAGCCAGGATAAAGAAGTCATGTCCGTGGAGGTGAATGGGATGGGGCACTGCTAGAGCCGTCTCAACCACGAAGTAAACCCATTTGTTTCCCTCGCTGAGTTCAATCACCGCATCATCGGTCTCAAAGTCCGTTGTATCATTGAGGACCTGAGCCAGTGTAGGGTTTGCCCAGTCCACCAACATACTGGTACTGTTGAGCATCCATTTGAACAGACCAGCTGTGTTCTTGCCAACCGTAGCTGTCTCGAGATCATTCCAGTTGGCATCTTCAACTGTCTTGGATATATATGGCACAATATTATCCGTCTCGTCGTCGCAACCGTCGGTGTAGTCGTAGGCGGTAGTGGACGGCGTACCGGGGCTGTCTCCATAGTAGACGATGCCCTTGATGTTATCGGTGGAGTCGTTGTCGGAGCAGGCGGCTTGCGGGATGGCGCGCATCCAGAAGTTGTCGGCGACGTCAGCTTGATTTGCAGTGACTATGATGTCGTAGCGTTGGCCTACAGAGGTTAGACAATTGCAAAAGGATTGAATCTTAACAGTCTTACCCATGCCCAAATCCAGAACTGTGGTTTCGAAAGGCTCGATTGGTACAAGGTCTGCTGCGATCACAGTCAAGGTATGGTTGTCAATCGAGAACTTCCAGTGGGTGTCAACCGCTGCATTGACAAGCCTCATGCGGTAAGAAGTGCCAGACTCAAAAGAGACATTGAAGCGAGTGCCCGTTTGAGAAGAGCTATCGTCGTCCCCGTAGACGTTTGTACCGTTGATGAGACCGTTGTCCAGAGTGGGAGGTCCATTGGTCTCGGCTGAACTATACAACTCATCAACGGTCTGATGATCCCAGTCATTGAGAAACACCATGCCGAGATCCTCATCGTAATCTGCCGTGGCAGGCCCGTTGATGATGATACCGCCAAAGATGCCTTGCCACGCCTGCAGAGCCCAGTGGGAGTGATACCAAGTCGAGCCATACTGGGTGGCCTTCCAGGTATAAGTCACTGACTCCCCAAAAGCAAGGGGGCATTGAGTGATAGATGAGACACCATCATACTGGTTGGTGTAGTTCTGACGAATACCGTGCCAGTGGATGCTTGTGCCATTCAGAGAAGTGCTGAGAGAATTGGTAACGTGAATGACAACAGTGTCACCCCAGTCAGCAAAGAGAGTAGGTCCAGGAATGGTACCGTTGACGGCCATGGCCGAACGAGAGTAGCCATCAGGGGCAACAGTGACATCTGTCAGCTCTAGCCAGTACTCGCGAGTGACGCCAGTATCTACAGCTTCAGTGCTGTAGTCCGTGTCAATGGAGTAGTCGCACCACTCTGAGCGAGTAGACGCAGTGTTGCCACTACAAGCGCGGCGGTTCAGCTGGTGAAGAGGGCTGCGAGCGTGAACTTGGCTGAGGCAGAGAACGCTAGCTGGAAGAAATTGCAACAGCTTCATTTCTGTCGACACAAGCTGAGTCTCAACCGGGGACTTCAAATACACAGAATTATAGTGCTAGAGGAGGCAATAAAGAGATCTGAATGATTTGTGTTGTTTTTCACTTCTATTCTTCCCCTACAGCCCATTCTTAAATATTTCAGTCCAGCCCTCGACCTGTCCGTTTAGGAAGTTCATCCACCCATTCTAAGCAGACCTGCAATTCTGCAAAAGGAGTTCTCGCCTCACGGACCTCTTACAGATGGAGTGTTAAGACAAGTCGTCGTCACTGTAAGAAATGAAGCCGCTAGTGATTTCACAACTGCGGGTACGATAATGGAGATTTACAGTCACCGGCCGCCCACATTCCGAGACATCCGCACAGGCTTAAAAAGAAGTTTATTAGCGGATCCATCTTTCAAATAAGCATGAAGCGCCGAAGAATAAATGGGATTGGCTGAAGGACATCTATTGTCACATCGGGATGGGCTGGTCTGTCCTGAGGATGCCGGGGACAGGAGGGATTATGACTCGCCTCGTTTCACCGTCAGCGTCTCGTCGGGCATTAAGACAGACAGACATTGAAACATCTATAAACAATCCGTTATACCGGTTACGTATTCAACGGGGCCCGTCTTGTGGGCTCACAGCCACAACCGCGTATTGGTCTTATAGCGCATCTTTTTATCATATAATCTGGTTAGTTACCCCGTTCTCCTCCATCATATCAACGACACAGTACTCGGAAAAATGCATGTTCTTAGAATCACTACTTTTGCGGCCTCATTCTTGGCGACTGGAGCTATTGCAGCTAACAGCACCGGTCCCTTTTCTCTCTACGCTTATGGAACTGGAGTTGGTGGCCTTCCCATCTTTTCCTCCGGTGGTATGTTATTTGTCCAACGTTCCGTGAATCATGCTTATGAAAACCAACAGATGAAGTCTTTGTTGGCAATTTCAGCAAGGTCGACGATTCTGAGGCAGCCCCGATTCAGTGTAAGTAACGTGTATCTCGAGCTTGAATCTCATTGACACAACCTCAGTTACCGTGGGAGATGATGCATGGTATGCCTCTCCAAACACGACTGGCTATGCCGAAGGACGTGAGCCGAGCTGGTCCAACTACACCTTCGCTGTTCCGGGACCGTTATCGTCTTCTCATAGCGTCAAACTGATCAATGGAACGACCGATACTAACGGTTATGTGTCTGATCTGATGTTCTATGGCACTTTTGCCATGGTCGAAGAGAGTGAACAGATGGCCTCACTCTGGTATGCCACGCCATCAGAGATCGATGGTGTTTATGCCATTGGTTGGAATGCTTCAGATGCCGGCCATTCTGACGATAAGGTCGTGATCACTTTGAAGCGGACTCCGCCGTCAAACCCTAGCTCCAAGGATGAGTAAGTCACTGAAAGATACCCTAGTGACATGGAGTGCTCTGGAGGGGCTATCCGGGGTTATCTACAGAGCCCATGAGTTCCTACGGCATATCTTTAGGAGTTTGGGGAGCTTTTTGGAGCAACTACAAGTTGGAAACAAACTTTCAATTCTCGAGCAGAAGTCTATTAGTCTGAGATCAACATAGAGAAGGCCTTTGATACGTGCTGAAGGTCCTATGTCCAAATCACATTCAGAATGCGAGCAAGGAGCGTGATGTAAGCATCAGCTGCCAGTTCTATCAACTCAAAATGACACTCTTGTAAACACAGTTCAGGCAGCATACCAGCAGCCTATACAATTGACTGGCATCAGAAGGCACTTGATGAAGCCCCATGGGAAACTCCTGGCCTTTAGCAAAGATGACAAAAACAAGTAGTCTAAGGCTCTCCTAAATCTACTAAGTTTGCCTAATTAACCCAAGTTTTCCTGCTTCACTTAACAAGAACGCAACGACGAAGGAGTATGATTAGTATTATGATGGCCGAAGTCCTGATTACTGTGACGATGCACTACTCGCGTATGAACATGCAGGTTTTACATCTCTCGACTGGTGAAGAGAAAACAAGGCTAGTTACCGAGCAAAGTTTAAACCGGGTTAGTCGTGTGAATGTCTTGACTTGGTTAGTCTTAATATGATATTGGAGTTTTTGACGTCACGTGTGAGACATTGAGCTGCCATACAGAGAACAGCATGCTTATCTTTGTCTTTCCTAACAATTCACTCTTGCAATACTCAATAGTCTTTGGTGCCGTCGATTCTGCTGCGATTGATCTGACTATGGAAGCACCAAAGGCAGTTGGGTGGACAACCCCAACAGCAACTCCCTCCCTAGGTACTGGTCGCGTTGTCTTCACCGCCGGAAGCACTATCGTGATTGATGCACCTGCTAAAGAGGTATTCGATACCATGGTTGATTTCAGAAGATACGGCGAGTGGAATACTTGGACTCCCAAACTCACATTCATCGACGCCGAGGCTTCAGAAGCGGTAGAGCCAGGAGCCAATGGGATTCTGGAGACTCTGACCGATGGCGGCGACGACATCATGGAAATTCCAATTGAGGTAATGTTGCAGTGTATAAGTTCAGTTGTGAACTGTATCTGACGAGGATACAGATCCTGGCACTAAGCTATGGAGAGCATGAATGTAAGCTGGCATGGAAGAGCAATTACCTACCCTGGTGGGCTGCAACCATTGAGCGGGTACAAACTGTCACTGCCAAGGGCCCAGATGCGTGTGAAGTCAAGAACTGGGAGTCTATGGGTGGCCTTGCTGCATATGCGATGAAGCTCTCTTGGGTATCGAAACAGCTTGAGACGGCCAACGTGCGATACCTTGATGAGCTTGCGGCTTTCGTGAAAACGAGCGTCACTAAGAAGAATGTGCGAGACAAGGCTTCGTGATGGTACAGTTGAGCTTCAGGACGACAGGGAGGGCGAAAGAAGAACAGAAAGGACGGATAATGAATGAAAACAAGACCATACTGCTCGACGCCATGAGTCCATCGGCAGCTGCTTTATTGCGAAGCTACACACAAGCACTTACACTCGGACTTAGCGCTCGGCTTCTCATAATAACAGTGCGACATCCATGGTCTGATCATTGAAATTATGCAATAAAAGGCATCAGGTGACATTAAAAACTAAGACTACATTATCATACTCATAAACTTCTCCTCGTTAAACCCAATTTAAGAAGACTCCACATCCAGGCCTTTGGTGCTCTGGTCTTGCTCCTCTCCATCAGACTCCTTGCAGTTTTATTAGAAGACGCCTCTTCGCCGTTATTATCCCAATGTCCCAGTACGTGTTCAAGCAACGTCGAGTTTCCAATCGAAGTGCCAAAGATATCCAGAAGCGAACCCTGGTTGGCATCCAACAAGCCACCAAGGACATCACCTAGCAGGGTGATGACAGGGAAGGTGAACCTGATATGCTTATAATTCAGCACTCCCTCTATGTACTTGATGTGCTCACCACCAGCCATGGTGGTGTTTCCTGTTGCGTTGAACTCCAGATAGCCGTTACCTAGAGGTCCCTTTTGCATATCGAGGATCTCAGAGAGGTTGGGAACAAGCTGGTCGAAGTAGAAGTTGCCATCGAACGGTACAGAGTTGTTGCCTGGCCAGAGCTGCAGATCCCAGAGGTTGATGAGACCGAGTCTGATGTCACCCGACATGACGTTGAATGTCAGGTTGCCTAGTCCAAGTCGAAGGACTCCAGAGTTTGGGATGTTCAGCATGCCCTTCATGTTGTTCTTTGATGTCCGATTGGCATTCAGATCAAAGTCTAGGCTCTTGAGCGCAAAGCCGTCAAGGTAGTTGAGAGAAGCAATGTCCACAGTCTTCTTCAGACTGCGGTGATACTTCAAAGAGCCAAGCCTAATCTCAGGCTTTCCCTCCAACGACAATTCGGCATCGGGTTGGTCGAAGAAAACATTGAACCACTTGGTCAGCTCAGTCTCATTTGTCACCAGTAGTGTCTGGTTGGTGATGGTGACATTAGTGTGACTCTTGATGTGCGTCTCAGGGAACTGAAGCTTGAAGAATGACGACACGGGCTTCGTTTCTTTGCTGTACATGAAGAGATCCACTGGCTTGAGAGTGGCAGCGATTGGTGTCTTCAACTGTGTATCGATACTCATGTTGACTTCGGTTGGAGATATAACCTGTAAAGCGCCGCCATAAATGGGGAGCTTCTGGTCATTGAGAATGTCTTGGACGATGGCGGGAATGATGACAGTGAAGCTGGTGCATTGTCAGAAGAGGTAGTCAATTGATGGCCTGGATGAGACTTACAGTAGTGGCAGTAGAACGGCGAGAAGAACAGCAATAAGTAAGAGATACCACCATTTGTATCGCCAGAAATGACTCTTCACATTTTGCCATTTGGTTGGGCCTGGAGCGACCTTCTCATCGCGAACATGGTCGTCGGAAGAGGCGTCGTTGCTGGCAGCATCAGCAGCCGGCGCGTTCTGTTCGCCAGCAGCAGCATTTGTCGTCTCTGCAGGCGCAGAAGTATCAGCGCCGGCCGCTGTAGGTTCCCTCTCAGAAGCCATTGTGATTGATTGATTGAGACAATACAATTGAAAGCAAGCAATTAATTGTAACAATCGCCAATGCCTCAGAGGAAGAATGAGATGCTCCACAGACGGTTCAAACTTAAGGTAGAGCAGCGAGGGTCTTAGGCCAAGACATGCCCTGAATTTGGTCGCCCAAGCGCGAAAGACGGCCTCTAAAGTTATACCAGGGTACGCCAAACTATCGAATGCACTAACCAGGCTCATCCCAGCTGGTGCGGTCCTGCAAATTTTGATCTGCAAGCGGGGTATAGCACTAAGAGACCGGGGGGCCAGGATATGAATACGAGCCAGACTCGAATCTGATAAGTGATGAGCAGACGATCCGGCACATGATCACTTCCCCTCACTTTCTCTGCAGACTAAAGTGTGTGCATCGAACAGGTTTGTCAAATCCCCAAGGAGTCTAGTTTGCGATAGCTCCCATCCCATTAACTTTAACTAATTCTTCAACCGAAAGCCGAGAGAGATGCTTTGCATGTGTCAAGATTCTGGGGAACTTAGCTCGGGGGCTTGAATTGAAGGCCTGAAGGAAACGGTTTTGGACAGGGTTGCGAGTAAGTTACCGGGGAACCAGGCTCCCACGTCTAGTCAGGTTACAGGCAGACCACGCCCCCCATGTCACTCTGTAGGCGTTGTCTTCCGCGACAAAGCAAGTAGTGGAGTCTCACCGAGACATACCGAGACAAAATGGCACCTTGTTGCGCTGATAGAGGCGTGCCCAGAACAGTCATGTACTGTATGCGGATGCATGTCACGAGCTTATCGGAAAGGCGCGTGTTGTTTTCGCTCAATGGCGTCGGCATCGCGAATACTCCAAGTGAGAGGGATCTAAACGGGCAAGATGAATCGATGTTGCAGTGTGGCGTATGCCGACGGGTACTACTCTGCCATGCGCAAATCGTCCGCCGCCTGTCTTATGCCAGAACGACTATAATGAGATATTGCAAGCATGTTCACTTGACAGCGCTCTTGGATACGGATAAAGACAGTTTCATTATGGCACCGTAGAGGCGCATTCATAGGGTATCGTATACGTCAAATATCCAAACTCATTAAAACATGATTAAAACATCCCATCACGTAACCACGTTCATAACCCAATCATTACATTAAGACCGTCCCACCAACTCCTTGAGTACCGCATGTACCAAGTCTCCTACCGTCGCAACAAGCTAGAAACAGAAGTTAGTATAGTTTCGTAGTATACTCGTGAGGTTTGACTTACCGGTGTCGCGTCTCCAATGAGTTCTGATACTTGGTTCACGAAGTTCTTGGTAAGTAGATCCTCTGCATTTCCAACCAAGCCGAGAAGACCCTTAATGGTCTTGGGGTTAAGGAATGGCACCACTGCGTCTACAATGCCCTGGACGTCAATCTTCTTGAGAGCCTTGAGGAGAGGTTTGGCAGCGTCGACAAGACCAGTGAGATCCAGACCGTCCAGCTCCTTGAGCAAAGGCTCAATGATCTCAAAGAGCTCCTCAAGATCGAGCTTGTTCAAGACCTCAATCAATGGTACTGCGCCCGAAATGAGGGTCTGAGTCTGGTTGACGAACTTGGCTGTGAGGAGATCCTCTGCGTTGTCAACGAGACCAACAATACCCTTGATGCTCTTGGGTGTGAGAAGAGGCTCAATTGCCTTGAGCAAACCATTCAGGTCAATCTCGTCCAGAGTATCAAGTAGCGGCAGAAGCTTGTTGACCAGCTTGACGAGGTCGATCTTCATGAGAGCATTGAGAAGTGGCTTGACCTTCTTGATCAGATCTCCCAAGTCAATCTCGCCGAGGGCCTCGAGAAGAGGCTGGAGCTGTTTGATGAGTTTCTTGAGATCGATATCACCAAGCGCCTCAACAAGCGGTACGGCTTCACCAATGAGAGTCTGGGTCTGGTTGACGAACTTGGGAGTAAGAAGATCTTCAGCGTTGCCAAGAAGGTCCATGATGCCCTTGACGCCCTTTGGTGAGAGTAGCGGTGCAAGTGCATCAAAGAGACCCTTGATGTCCAGATCGCTGATCTCATCGAGAAGAGGTGACAGCTTCTTGACGAGCTTGACAAGATCGATCTTGCCAATCTCCTTGAGCAGAGGGCCTACCTGGTCCAGCAATTCGGGCAGATCAGCGTCTTCTAGCGAGGAGATCAGAGGAACAGCGCCAGAGATAAGCGTCTGAGTCTCGTTGACGAATTTCGATGTCAACAGATTCTCAGCGTTATCGACGAGGCCCACGATGCCCTTGATTGAGTCCTTGGTGAGAAGAGGCGCAAGAGCGCCGAGAATGCCCTCGAGATCAAGCTTACCGAGCATCTTCAGCAGCGGTTCGACTTGGTCAAGGATATCCTCCAGGTTGAGCTTGGACACGCTGGTGATCAATGGTCCAGCCTTCGAGATGAGAGACTTGGTCTGGGAAACGAAGTCCTTGGTGAGAAGGTTCTCGGCGTTATCAAGCAGACCAACGATGCCATTGATGGAGTCCTTCGTAAGCAGTGGCTGGACTGCACTCAAGATGTCCTGAAGCTTAAGCTTGCCAACTTCCTTGAGCAGAGGACCAACCTGGTCGAGTAGGCCTGCAAGATCCGCCTTGTCAAGACTGTCGAGAAGAGGAGAGGCCTTTCCGATGAGTGACTTGGTCTGAGAGACAAACTGCTTGGTAAGAAGATTCTCGGCATTATTGAGGAGTCCAATGATTCCATTAATGGAATCCTTGGTGAGTAGAGGTGATACGGCACTGATGATATCCTGAAGCTTGAGCTTGCCGACCTCCTTGAGAAGAGGGCCGACTTGATCAAGCAGACCCTTGAGATCAGCATCATCCAAGCTGTCAAGGAGGGGAGAAGCCTTGGAGATAAGACTCTTAGTCTGAGAGACAAACTGCTTGGTGAGGAGATTCTCGGCATTGTTGAGGAGTCCAACGATGCCGTTGATAGAATCCTTGGTGAGTAGAGGTGATACGGCACTGATGATATCCTGAAGCTTGAGTTTGCCGACCTCCTTGAGAAGAGGGCCGACTTGATCAAGCAGACCCTTGAGATCAGCATCATCCAAGCTGTCAAGGAGGGGCGAAGCCTTGGAGATCAGACTCTTAGTCTGAGACACGAAGTCCTTGGTGAGCAGGTTCTCAGCGTTACCCAAAAGACCGACAATACCCTTGATCGAATCCTTGGTAAGCAGTGGTGCAAGCGCATCAAGAAGACCCTTGAGATCAATCTTGCCGAGGCTTGTCAAGAGCGGGCTGGCGTTGGAGATGAGGTTCTTGGTGTCGGACACGAAATCCTTGGTCAAGAGACTCTCGGCGTTACCCAACAACCCAACGATACCCTTGATGGAGTCCTTGGTGAGGATAGGTGCCAGTGCATTGAGAACGCCAGCGAGATCAATCTTCTTCAACTCGTTGATGAGAGGACCAGCGCTGGTAAGCAGAGACTTGATGTTCTTCACAGTCTCCTTGTCAAGCAGGTCCTCGGCGTTGTTCAAAAGACCAACGAGACCTTCGATGGCGTCCTTCTTGAGAATGGGGCCAAGTGCATCGAGAATTCCCTTCAAATCGAGATCAGACAGCTTATCGATGAGAGGTGATGCGCTGGACAACAAGGTCTTGATGCTCTTGACGGTCTCCTTGGAAAGGAGATCCTCGGCGTTATTGAGCAGTCCAACGAGGTTCTGGATTGCCTCCTTCTTCAGGATCGGGCTGAGGGCATCAAGAAGACCCTTCAGGTCAATGTCGGCAAGCTTGTCGATCAGAGGAGAAGCTTGAGACAGTAATGTCTTGATGCTCTTCACAGTCTCCTTCGACAGAAGATCCTCCGCGTTGGTCAACAGTCCAACCAAGCCCTGAATGGCTTCCTTCTTCAGGATCGGGCTGAGGGCATCAAGGACACCCTTGAGATCGATATCTGAGAGCTTGTCGATCAATGGCGATGCTTGCGACAACAGAGTCTTGATACTCTTGACAGTATCCTTAGTCAACAAGTCCTCTGCATTGTTCAAGAGGCCGACGAGACCCTGAATAGCCTCCTTCTTCAGGATGGGGCTTAACGCGTCCAGAACCCCCTTGAGGTCAATGTCGGAAAGCTTCTCAATCAAGGGAGATGCCTCGGTGAGAAGAGTCTTGATGCTCTTGACGGTATCCTTGGTCAGCAAGTCTTCTGCGTTGTTGAGCAGTCCGACAAGTCCTTGGATGGCCTCCTTCTTGAGAATAGGGCTCAAGGCATCGAGAACACCCTTAAGATCGACATCGTTCAGCTTGTCGATCAGTGGAGACGCGGCACCGATGAGGTCTTGCGTCTGGTCCACAAACTTGGGTGTCAGGAGAGTCTCGGCGTTCTTCAGCAAGCTCAAGATACCCTTGATAGAATCGTCCTTGAGGAGCGGCTGCAGCGCTTTGAGGACTTCTTCAAGGTTGAGCTTGGTGAGCTGCTCGAGAAGTGGGGCGATATCCTTGATGATGGGGGAGACTTCACCGAGAAGACCCTGGATCTCATCGACGGTCTTGGCGGTGAGAAGATCGCCGGCGTTCTTGAGTAAAGTGACAATGCCCTGGATAGACTCCTTCTTGAGAAGTGGGTCCAAAGCTGAGAGAATGCCCTCGAGATCAAGACCGGTGAGCTTCTTGAGAAGAGGAGCAAGCTCGTCGAGAAGAGGTGAGACGTCACCAATAAGGCCCTTGGTCTGCTTGACAAAGTCTGGTGTCAAGAGGCCTGCGCCGTTGGTGAGAAGGCCGTTGATGTTCTTGAGGTTGTCGTCGGTGAGAAGCTTGAGGACCTTGGAGACGATACCAGCGATATCGACATCCTTAAGCTGGTCGACAAGGTCCTTGAGGTTGAGTTCGCCAACAAGATCCAGCAGAGGACCTGCTTTGTCGAGCAGGCTTCTGATCTGGTTGGGCGCGGGAGGCTTCAATGTTGCTGCAAGATAGACCATAGCATCGTGGAATGCGTCAAGAAATTCGGCTGATAGCAGACCCTTGAGGGCCTTGAGGAGATCTCCCAACTCGCCGAGGGCGTCTGTCAATCCCTTGAGGCCATCACCAAGGTCACCAAGACCATCAAGCCCAGGAATTGAGACAATGCGACTTGAACCGCCGCTATCTGAATCGTCATTTGATCCAGACCCTGAGCTAGAGCCGCCAGAGTTTGAGCCAGAACCAGAGGTAGTATTTTGTCGCCGGATCAGAACAGGTGCGCGAGGGAATCGATCACTCTTGAGAAGTGTGTTCAATTCCTTTAACGCGTCTGTGAGTTCCGACCGTGGTACAAGCGCGAGGTTGTGCTTCTCCAAGAGCTCGACCAATTGGCCCGAGAGCTCCGGTGCGGAAACAGTCTTTGGCTCAGGGGCCGCCAGACTAAATGGCGCAAGAGCCGATAGGAGCACCGTTGAGAACCTCATAGTGTGACAATTGAAAGAGAAGATGAGATAAGGAAACCGACTGAACCGTCTCACTATCGCAACTTGACTTGTCGCGAAGAGAAGGGGGGGGGAGCAGAGATAATCAAGCTGCCAAGGGTTCGTTTAAAGGAGGCTCTTTATCTCAGCCAGTCATCACACACGGATTTGCTTTTCGGGAGCGTTGCAGGCACTCCACAGCTGTACCCCAGAAATCATGGTTGATACCGCGGCAGGGAAATTGGTGCTGGAGGGGTAACAGTGATGATCCCTGCTGTTCTGGCCTGGAGGTGGTGAGCACCCCTGCATCTCGCAAACTATTGCGCTTTGGGCACGAGGCTTTGCATCATCATCAGTCTTTTTGCACGGTCTCGTGGACAAGGTTCCTAGTCTAGCTTCTACGGTTTAGTGCTCGTTCAGTGGTTCACCACGGATGATGGGGGGGGTGAGGGGGACAGCGCAGATGGGTCTGTTGGTGATGAGCGCCACGGGTCAAAGCGCAGTGCGACAGCGAAGACGCTAACAGCATCGCTAGGACGTGACCATACAGGGGCCGATCAGCTACAAGAATAACCGAGGACGACTTTGGTGGTAGAGTGCGCTATGAATTCCTGGGTATTTACGGCGTGGGCTCAGACAGTGGGGATGAGGGTTCAGATGAGAGTGTCGGGCCGTAACGTTTCAAGTAAGATAGCACTGGCAGGTCTAGATGAGGAAACATCTTGGCAAGAAAGAATTGAGTGAGGTCAATTGAAGTTCAGTGCGGAAAAAAACAAGCTTACTACGGAAATGAATACGAATAACACTCTAAACTAGACTAATTATCGCGCTGCCTTGAAGTCAACACCTCCAACCCTATTGAGCACTCCCGCTCGGTGGTAGTAAGTACCAGATCTAACGTATGGATCCAACTTCCAATAGTTCATCTGGAGCAATTGAATCAACTCATCTCGCCTCTCGTGCGCCTCCTTGCCAGCATCTGTATCAGGATCTGTGCCAATCCAGTCAACAGTCGACCGATTGAACGAGTCAATCAATTCCTGTCGCTCAATCTGTATCTTTATCTTCTTCTCCTCAGACTGCATCCTCTCATTCTCAGAGGGAACAGGCTCTACATATTTGTACTCCCAAGGATCTTCACCACCATAGGACTTCTGCAAGTTCTCCTTGGCGATGAACTTGAGAAGGCCCTTGGTACCGCTGGTGAAGTGGACCTTGGATGCGACGACAGGGTCGAGCCAGTGCTTGATGACGGTCCAGACACCTGGAAAGGATTAGCATGTAAATAGAGTTGGAGGTGGCAGAGTGTCAAGCTTACCCCAAAATACGAATGGCGCATTGTGGACAAGCACTACCGAGAGGGTTTCGGGGTAGCGCTTCTCAAGAATATCAACGAGGAACTTGACGACATGAAAGTCCATGTTGCGAAGTCCAAAGCCTGTGAGATCAAAGACCAAGCAGACCTTGTCTTTTGGCTCTCTTGCCATCACCCTCAACGTCTCGATGTTGTGCAAGACATATTCTTCCATAGACTCAGCAGATTGTTTGTGAGGATCGTGAAGGCGGACTCTGATGACATAGATTGGATAGTTGTCCTTGTCGGTTCCTCTGACGTAGCTCTTGCCAGAGCGATACTGCGCCATGAATGACTCTTCGTCGGTAGTGAGGGACTTCTTGAGTCCGATCGCTTCACCGCCTCCGACAATAGTCTTCTGAATCTGTCGCTCGTCGCGCCAGTTGAGAGCAGAGACAAACATATCAACAGCCTTATTGACATCCCAATCGCGCGCTCGAAGAAATCGAAGAAGCGTGGTATCGGGATGATCGGCCATGACGGACTCCCAGAGATTCCGTGAGAAATGATCGGAATCTTTGTTTTTGAGTTGTTGGAGGTATTCGTCTGTGTTGTCTGGAGCATCATGGGTGATGTTCTCATTTCCGCATAGTCGCAGAATATGGACCCAAGCCTCTTGGAGGCTCTTCTTTTGCTCAAGGGTGAGGTTGCCCCTAGTGCCTGGCTCAGATGAAGAAGACATTGTGATATCGAGTGTGCTGACTGATGAGAATGAGTGGTTTAGAAAGCAAGTAAAGAGCTCGTTCATGAAGAACTTACGATGTGATGAAGATCTTTCCAAAAACCTCAGTTTTCAAGAAGTCGTCTAGTTATCAGTCTTGGGATGAAACAAGCAAACATGAAACGAATCACGGCGTTGTTGACATGAGCAATGTGAAGATGGAGTTCCTCGGCATCGAGTGGAACTAGTCTAGAGCTATGATGATCAATTTGGGGCACGTCGGAAGGTGGTCCTGAATTAGGAAACGAGCAAAAGAGCGCTATGACACTCTTAGATTGTACCATCCATCTCGTCCTTCGGCAATGCGATGCTCGCAAGCCATGGGTATCTGGGGCTAATGCACCCCGCACGAGGAGGCCCCCAGACGGGAGCCAAAAAGACGTCACACGCGAGCTTTGCCGGTTTGCGGGGTTAGATATTGCGCTATTTAGGGCAGATTGGAGGATCAAGCTGGGGGAATTGTGCATCTCGATCGAGTTTAGCTGAGGGCATCTCGGTTTGGGTACGCGGATTGGTGAACCGAGTTCCCAACTGGCGTAGATGTGGCTGCTTCTTGACAGTTGAGCTATGGCACCCATTCACCCCACGCATGCATGCACATCGCACAGACTAGATTTGGAATCGACGTGTCTGATAGTCCATGAGTCAAGCAAACTATCGCTTTATTAAAGTTCTGACCGACATCGACCACTTTCACTTCTTTATCGATGTTAATCTAGGCAACTTTGATCAGCCTTTCTCGGTCGATTTCCGTTATGTTATCGTCACGGCTATCGTGAGCTTGTGAGCGTTGGCCACCTTTGAAGTCATCATTCAGTTGCCAGGTTCTGCAATTTTACTTGCCGAGAAGGTTCTAGGACTGTAACGTATGCTGTAGTCTAGGGTATTTCGGAACACATTCAACACTGTCTCTGAGAGCAGTATTTCATAGCTGTGTTGGTACTTGGTGGCAGTGAGTTGAACATTCAGGAGACGTAGTACCAAACTAAGCCGCAACCAAAAGTTATTAATGTAGGATAAATTGAGCAAACGGCATAACTACAGTGAAAAAGCTTCTGATATCTCTATATCATTCTAAACGAAGTTCAGAATATGACAATATCTCCTTAGACTTCTTCGAACGATGACTTTGCACCAATCCTTTGAGCCTTGCACTTGTAGTTCACCTTGAGTTGATGCGTTACAAAAAGAGAAGAAGATTCGGTAGCTACTCAAATAATATCAAATTTAGAGTCATAATAATACTGAGAGAGCTTCTTCCTGTTAAAGAGACTCGGTGAATCAGCAATTATGCAGTTCAAACCAGTCTGCAGCATGTCCTTCCCAGCCGTGTAGAGCAGATGGCTAAGCCGACCAGGCTGTGAATATATCAAGACTTCAAATATCAGTTGACAGGCTTGATATCGAAGTGGGTTCCAGCAGGCAACCAAGCCATCTCATCAGGACCGATGCGTGAAGAGCCAGTGCCATTTATCGTAACTTCAAGATATCCATCCGACACACAGAAGCAGAGATCGACGTCTGGAAACTGAATGCCACCAGACAGAATGTTCTCTGAACCGCTCAAAGACTGCGGCTCAACGAGCTTGTGGTTCAGCATAGGAATCACGTCAAACTCGGTCATGGCATTTGCCACGCCAGAGTTGGGCTTTTGAGCGGCGCTTTCAATATCGGCGCCCGGCAACATCGGATCAGTGTATGGCTCACCGAGACCTCGAAAAGTGTGCTCAAATCTAGCAGGTGCAATTATACCGAAGATCTCAGTATGGTCGTCAATGAACTGGTATACAAGGATAGCGCGCCGTAAGTCATCAGTATGAGTCCACAAAAAGACATCATTCACGACTTCCTCGAGCAATAATGGCATTGTCTCCAAGGCTGAGGACTTTGCACTGATCGTGAACTTCCCGTCTGTTTTTTTCCCGGCCAGTGTCTCCAAAGAACGCTTGATTCGAAGACATGCGTTGCTCTGGAGCGGCCGATCTGTCGGCCGCTGATGGTGACAGCTCAATTGTAGGAGTGTCTCACGACTTTGGACTATTGAAGGATTTTGACTCGATTAATCATCGCGCTGAAACCCGGAGTATTTGTCGTATACCTATACCCAACCGTCTACTAAATCTAGGAGACTGAACACATCCGATGAACAAAAATGCATTGTGACGATTATAGCTGTCCGATAAGGTTTCCTGGGTGTCTACGTAAATATCGACTCTCTTGATCGGTCTCGATGCTCGCTGGAGGAGCGAAATACCAGAAAACTGACATCTACAGTGTCATGATCGATGAGCTCGCGGAGAGACACGTATAACAGCATCACCATCTCGCGAAGGTTTCGATACCGTCCTCCTTTGTATCAGTATTCACATCGGTATTTCTATTTTGTGCGACCCGGGCGAAACCAATAGTTGGCCTAGAAAGTCATATCAGAGCCATGCTTCGGGACTTATGGCCCCTAACTGTGGACCAACAGCGTCTCTTGCTCAACGGAAGCCACTCTCGGGAGCGGGGTTTGGGAATAGTCACTGTTTTAAGGCTCAACGGTCGGCGCTCGGCGCTCATAGCTGCCACTTACTTATCGTCGGATGTCGGATAAGGGCGTCATGATATAAATGAAGTTTGGATACATGAAGACGAGAATTCGATTGCGAGAAGTGACAAAGAAAGTCGAATTGGGCTGTATCAGTCACGATTTCTTCACATAGTAATACAAGTTGATCAACCGTCTTTCAAAGTGGACCAAATCTCTTCAGTTGCCAGCTCAACTGCTGAAAGCATTGAGCCAACCTTGAAGATTTACCTTCCGCATCTCAACAAGAACTCAACTGCCATTAAATCAACTTCGAGAAAAACGTTCTCTTATGGCCCAAACCCTCGCAATAGCCTGGATATCTATTATCCCGTTAACAACCCCACCGAGACTGGGTGCCCTGTCTTCATTTATACATATGGAGATGGCTTCACTCGAGGAGACAAAGCCTCTGAAGATCATCTACTCTACTAAAACCTCGCACACTTCTTTGCCGAGAAATATGGATTCTCCACTGTCATTCCGGACTATCGCCTTGTACCAGATGCACGATTTCCTTGTGGCGGGCAAGATATCGAGATGGTTGTGAAATGGCTCATCAACAATGACAAGATTTGAGGCTCGTATCCAAGACCGTTGTTCATGATGGGCAACTCTGCTGGTGCTGTTCATCTTCATACCTTCTTGCTGCACACTTCGTTTGCTGAGATTTGCGGCAGGATCACAAGTAACAGCGATACTTGCTCCCTGCGGCTCAAGGCTGCTGTCTTTTGCTCGATACCGACATCATCCCGCGACCCTCGCCCTTACCGGGCTCCTGTTCTTGCAACCTACTATAGACAGACAATGTAGCAGGACTGTCCCTTCGGACTTCTCAAGGCATGTGGCAAAGATACGGACATTGTGGATGTTGCGACCGGGGTCCGGTTCTTTGTGCTGTATGGATTCCTTGACCCCGAAGATGAGATTTTGGCCTGCAACGGGGAGTTTATTGAGCTTTGGCGATCTAGTAAGGGAAGCACGGGAGCAGAGCTCGAAGTTTAGGTTATGGAAAGCCATAATCATATCCCCCCTCCGCCAGTTCTCGATACCAATATCTCGAGAGAGGAGGCCTGGGGCTTTAATGTAGCTGGATTCTGCAATGCAGCAGCTCAAAGCTGAGTTGAGATCTCGACGTTCATGGATAATGGTATCAAAGCAAGAAGGAGAAGCATCGATGCGCTAGGAACTTGGATGGAGCATTCAGAGAGTAAGGACGTATCCAGTGACTTCCATTCTGCTAATATGTACGTGAGAAATAGATATATACAGTTGAACCATTTCCTTGAGTATCATTCTACCACCAACTCTTTATCCAATTAGGATATTCCTTCGTATGATCCGGTGACATACAACAACAGCTTACAGAGCGTTGATCAAGGCATTGAAAGCAGCCTTGGGCTGGTAGTTGCTGTCGTAGAGGAGGGGGTTGTCACCAGGTCGCCACGAGTCCTTGTCAGAGACACCCCAGACAGTGATGCCGACACACTTGGGAACTGCAAGGCAAGCATTCATGACAGTAAGGTAATCATTAGCACTGGCACCGGCAATATCAAGCTCAGTGATAGCAATCTCCTTGGCGTTCGAGGCGGCAAGGGCTTTGAGAGCATTAGGGACGCCTGAAGCTGGGTTCCAGCCACCAGGACCAGCAAGATGGCCCTGAGAACCAATGCCATCGATGGGGATACCAGCAGCAATCCACTTGTTGACGTGAGCGACCATGCCGTTGGTCACCTTGGCGTAGTTAGCAATGTCGAGGTTATAGTCGTTGATGTAGAGCTTGGCATTGGGATCAGCGGCGCGGGCAGCGCGGAAAGCAATGCCAACAAAGTCCTCGCCGAGAACTCGGCTGAAGACACTGTCGCGGAGGTTACCGTCCTCAGCGAAGATCTCGTTGACGACATCCCACTGGAGGATCTTGCCCTTGTAGCGGGTGACCATGGTCGTAACGTGGTTTTGGATGACAGAGGTGAGGGTTGAGCGGTCGTTGATGTTCTGAACCCACTGAGGCAGCTGGGAGTGCCAGAGGAGAGTGTGGCCACGGATGAGCTTGTTGTTCTGAGTGGCGAAGTCGACAACCTTGTCAGCGTTGCTGAAGGTAAAGGAGTTTCGAGAAGCTATTCATCATCAGATTGGCATTACGTCTCTTCGGTGAGTGGAACCTTACGCTCAATGGCATCCCATTTCATGCTGTTCTCACACGTCACTTGGCCAAACTGGGCCTTGACAATGTTGATCAGGGCAGTATTGCTCAAGTGGTAGTGGTCGATCTCAGTACCGAAGTACTGCTTACCCTTGGCCTTGAACTTGGCGTCGAGGCCAGTGCCGCCACTGCCACCGGTAGGCTGAGGAGTGCCACCGCCCTGAGTTGACGAAGGCTGGGGATCAGGTCCTCCTCCAGATCCGGGAACGCACTGATAGTACCAGTCATTGATCTTCTGACACGTGAGGCCACTTTGGCAAGTTGTAGGACCGCTCCAACCATTGCCACCGCCTGTGAGAAGTTTTAGCTATCAAGTATCGACACATCGGAGCTGCTGTAACGTACACTGTCCCCAGATGGGAGACTGGGCCAGGGCGGCCGCGGGAGCGAGCGCGAGGAGAATTGAAAGTGTATGCATCTTGACTAATCTTAGTGAGCTGATGCTTCGAAGCAGAAGATACTGTCTGAAGATATCGAACGCAACGTCAAGGGGTTACTCCCGTCCTTATATATAGCTTTGATATAGCATCCTACATGGCATATTCGCCCCCGGCTCTACGGAATCGCGAGTTCTGGCCAATCCGACTAATCCCAGCGTCTTTTGCCGGGAAATTGGCATACCTGGGGCTATAGAGCATTATGTGCGGAGAACCAAGCTCCGAATGAGGCCCATTGAGGAAATGTCGGAGCATCGCCATGTTTGTCGTCAACGCCCTAAACAGAAAGCTGCGATGGTGTCCCCCGCAAATATGGGTCGTTTTTTAATTGTGCAGCGGATAATATTCTACAGAGATCGAGACCTACTACGAATTGGGGAGGGTTTCTTAATGCGTGCTGATATTACGTCCCCTTCTGGGGTTAGATGCCAAGCTGGGGGCTGTAACATCGAAACTGTTGTTCGGAGGTCTGCGGGGAATGGACCGTGAGTTTAGCCGATCAGCAAACGTTTGCCTCTATTGTTTGAAGCTTGACTGGATTTGATGTATATTGGCAATATAATAACATGGTCCGATAAGCGAACATGGCAAAGATACCCGATATTCCGAATCATTCAATTTGCCTATTCCTGGCGCAAACCATACACGTACCAGAATAAAGTGATAGCCATAAAACAAAGTGTTGCCGATGATAGAGTCGATATGTTGATGACGGCTGTCTCTCTGAAACTCCACGCCCTTTCAGAGGAGCCTCACATCGAGTAAGGTTAAGCTTACTTGGAGCGCTCCCAGTGTATAGTTGTAAGTCTGGCCAATGTAAGTCATTCTCCTCGGTTGCCCATTCGCGTAGTTCCCAACGAATTGTTAAGCCTCTTGCCGAGCCTGCCCAGAGATGGGGCTAGGTTGCATCCAACTCCAACGAAGGATGCGGAGGATGCCATTTACGAGCCGATTTGGCAGAATTGGATCAGCTCATCCGGCTAATGACTGACAACCCTTAAAAATCTGACATCCACGTGGTGGCATGCTTGCTGAACTCTAGGCGCCCCTATCGATGGAAGCCAAGAGCCAGATCTTTCTATGCGCGCAACTTTGAATGCCATGGTTGTCGCAAAGGATGGTATCCATGAGATGCAATCACCCCTAATATCAATGGTTCTTGATACAAAGTTGAGTGCTCGTCGTCAGATTACCTTGTTGGTGTTAAATCAATGGACTCGACGAGCTTGTCGGTTTTTAGGAGTTATAAATGACGTTTTCCAATTCTGGATCTAAAATTAATTACAACTGTGTTGGAAGAAGGTTCATAGGGATAAATCCAGAAGGTAACTGCAATTATAATCTACGGCTGCAGTTGGATAGCTCAATGGAACAACGTATGGTCTGATGTTGAACTGCTTACAAACTCTTCTGTATCCGCTTCAGGTGCCCACGATCGACCTTCCGCTGACTCAGACTTGTTTCAGTTCCCAATGGCTCCATGGCAAAACCATAAGCATGAACCGTGTAAGACGACTGGCCAGGACCCCTTCTAATTGCTTACAAGCGTGAAACGGTAACATTAGATGTGTTGCTACCGTAGCATGAGTTAATCCTGTTGGTTCTACTGCAAAGCGACGGAAACAAGTTGGTATTTACTAACGAGAAACGAAAGGATATTTTTGGTACATAAGACTATCATCACTTATACTCCAACCCCGTAGAGATATCTCCCCATCTCGCTCCAGCCATATCCACAAAGTAATTCGACTTGGGACTCCACAAACCCGTGCCACCCTTGGGGAACACAGAGCCAGCAGTCTTGAGATATGTCGAAGACAAGCTCATCATTGGCTTCACAGGCATACCAGTTGATGAAGAAAGACGTGGTACCACGACGCTGGTCTTGCTCTGTGTCATCTTGTTTAGAATGCGCACAAACAGTCTCGCGCTGACATCAGCACCAAGTGTCCAGGACGCATTCTCATATCCGAACATGAAGAGTAGGTTCGGCACATCCTGGAGCATGACTGTCTTCCAAGCAAACTTGTCTGAGACGTTGAATGGGGTATCGTCGACGCTGAACTTGATGCCTCCACCGAAACGAACCTTTAGACCAGTTGCTGTGACGATAAGATCGGGATTTAATGAAGCTCCAGACTCAAGCTCAATGCTCTTCTCAGTGATAGTCTTGATCTTATCTGTCACAACATCTGCTTTACCCGAGCGAATAGCCGCGAAGAAATCACCATCTTGGCTGGCGCAGAATCGTTGCTCCCAGGGATTATATCGGGGCTTGAAGTGGGGATCCCAGCTGACATCGGGAGGAAGGTTCTTGATGGTGACATACTTGATGAGCTTCTTGGCTAGACCTGGGCAAGACTTGCAGAACACGTTGGTGAGATAGCTTCGGACCAGCCAGAGGAGTCTGTTAAGGAATAAGGCGATGCTGGCGGGGAAAACAGTCAAGAGAAGACGCGTGAAAAAGCTGCTTGATGGGAGAGGGAAGATGTAGCCTGGACTTCTCTGCAGCATCGTGACGCGCTTGGCTTTGTCGGACATGGATGGGAGAATTGTGACGGCGGTAGCTCCACTACCGATGATGACAACCTCCTTGTTGGTGTAATCGTAGTCCTCGGGCCAGAACTGGGGGTGGATGACCTTGCCTTGGAATTTCTCAATTCCAGGAATCACAGTCTGCAGAGGGGTCTGGTAATCATAATAGCCGGTGCCGAGGAGTAGAAATCGACTTCTGAAGGTCACTGGCTTCTCATCACCAGGTCGTGTAACCTGAAGCTGCCATCGCCTCTCCTTAGAAGACCAGTTGGCCTCTGTAACAGAGTGTTTGTAGCAAATATGGTGGTCAATGCCAGTCGATCGTGCGGACTCGATCATGTATTCCTTGATCTTGTCACCCGGTGCGAGCGACTGGTCATGCTTCCAGGGACTCCATGGGAAGCCAAAGGTGAAGATATCAGAGTCGGATCGAATGCCGGGATACTTGAAGAGATCCCATGTGCCGCCAATGGAGTCGCGGCCTTCGAGGATGGCGTAGGTCAAGTCGGAAGGACCTTCTGTTTGCATACGGTAGGCGGCGTTGATGCCGGAGATGCCAGCGCCGATGATGATAACATCAAAGGTGTTGGGTTCTTCTGATTGTGTTGCCATGTTGATGAGTGTTGTGTGAGTAGTTTGTGTTGTTGATAATGATGTCCACAGTGGACGTTGAAGGTCAGTTTTGTACAAAGATGCTGAAGAAGGTGTCTGAGTGATAGACACTCCGTTGGATCAATAAACGTTCCGATGACAGAAGAAAGATAGCAAGCCTCGGTACTTTAACAGTAGAAATCAGGGTCTCGCGTCACAGCTACTCGAATGAGTAGCTAAGTTTTGGTTAAGCTTCCGAGTCCAACAGGCGACAATATGAACCCATTCTCCCGCCCCCGCGGGGCCCGTCTCCGATAAAGGCCCAAATCTTTCATGACAGCGAACTAAAGCAATAACGTCATGCTCGAGCTTTGACAAGGGGCGAGCAAAGGTGTTGATCGCAAGCTAAACTATATACAGAAATTTCGCGTTGAGGGCTCAGAAGATTGTGGGGTAGCCTCGGCACGTCCCCGGTGATCGTCTTCATGGAGGGAGACGCCAAAACTACCGAGAGAATCACGCGACGGAGGAGACGAGACTTGTCAAATCTGCAGAGATGATCATCTTGGCTCCGAGGAGGGGTAGATCCCTGAAACAAATGACGAAATGTTTCGTGGTTTATTAGAAATTTACATGTGACATTTGTTGAGCTATGTAGATCTGGTAGAAACTTCGATATCCTTCTCCCTGCTGCACTGTACCTCAGCCTCTGACCCGCGGCCTCCCTCCATCCATCACGAAAACAGAGATTATGCATAGCTTCGTAGATTCAACCCCGCACGATGGTTCAAGAAACGCCTCGCATGCTCAGCTGCCTTTTC
This sequence comes from Fusarium miscanthi, assembly GCA_014898875.1. Taxonomy (NCBI): domain Eukaryota; kingdom Fungi; phylum Ascomycota; class Sordariomycetes; order Hypocreales; family Nectriaceae; genus Fusarium; species Fusarium miscanthi. Next base: position 202,975 of record JAAVUA010000064.1, read on the forward strand.
GGCCTCGGCTGTGAAGTCAATCCTGTCGCCGAGGAGGATAATGTCATGAGGGCAACCTTCCGAGATGTCCAGGTACATTGGCCAGCCATTCTTCTTGTAGCGTGTGGCAAAGTTGGTGATGTCGTCGCATAGAACTTCGCCGCCTCCGGCGTTGACGTAGACTGGGAAAGGCTTCTCGATCTGGAAGGGATGGCGCAGAGGGGACAGGTATGGACTGGCTGGGTCAATTGCTCCAAAGCCAGAGACTGTGGTTGCGCCCCAGCGCGCAAAGTGCATATTGAGATAGTCCGTCTTGTAGTTGGGTGATTGAGATGCATCTTGTTCCAAAGCGCCGGCGACATCAGTCCAAGGTGACCAGAGCGCCATTGCTCGTGGAAATGGGACCTCGTCAATTTGGCCGTACTCGTGGATGTAGCGTACCAAGGCGAGAGCTAGGTTTGCTCCAGCCGAGTCGCCTGAGAAGATGATCTGGTCCGCAGGAATGCCTCTTGTCTTGATGAGATGAAGATATGCCGTGAGAGCATCCTGAAGAGGAGCGGGAAACTGCCCGTTGTTGCTGCTGGACAGTCGGTAGTTGGGCGAGCAGACATGCGTAGCACCCATATGCTTGATGAGGGTCTTTGCCGTGAACCCAGTATCCTCATCACGACCATTGCCAATTACAAAACCACCGCCGTGAAAGTGCAAGACGACCACCATGCCAGGGTGAACGATGTCAGCCGGCGGTGGTCGCGCGGGCGTCCATGTCATGCCCAATTGCGCAGGCTGAACCGTGTAATCCGAGCAAATCCCTCTGTATAACTTTGGCGACCGAGGAGCGACGACTTCAAAACGGTTCTTCTCTTTGCCTTGGTCAAACCTCATTTTGTCGCCGGATTTGGTGAGAGACCAGTAGAGCAGCAAGAGGCGGACGACGCGGACACGGACAGCTTGGTTCAGCGTCCATTTTCTGTTTGGTCGGAGCCACGGGACGAGACAGAGGGAAATGTCGAATAAAAAGCGCGAAAGAAGCCATGGTGTGATGATAAATGCGTAGGTATAGCCAAATGCTATTTTGAGCGTGCTTAGTACCGCCATGATAAGTGACTCGGTCGTGTAAGTTGCTGTGCTGAGGCAGTTGGTGTTTATTAACGTGGAGGAAAAGTGGTAGAGCGACGCCGCGGGACCCGGGGTCTTTAAGTAATTCACCAGCCTTGCTCAACAAACTTACAGCACATTCCCAGTCAAAAAGAGAGTCCTGATTAACATTTTTTGATCAGTATCACCGTCTATTGCATGCAATTAACATTTGTGGCGTGGTCCGACATCTCTTTCACTGCTTAAAAAGCTGGTACGGCACCCAAATAAGGTGTTGAGTATGACGGTCGCATTTAATTACAAGCGAGTCTATAAAAGTACAGAAAAGCTTATAAGCTTGCCCTGGTATGACAAATGATGTCAAACTACCTATTGGCTTTCTAGATACAGTCGTCATCCATTTGTTCTGTTCTTAATTGCCAGCTGTCTTGCCAATTGTATCACGAACAACCTCCTGCAGCCAAGTTGGCCAACCTCTAATGCCAGAAATAACATCAACAGCCTTGGGGATGATAAGCTGGCCACCGCGTCGGCTCTTGATCTGAGCGACAACCTCCTTGGCGATATCATCAGCAGTCAAGAGACGAACGCCGCCACGCTCCAAGCGATCCACGAAACCCTCAACAAGAGGTGTTCGGACAAAGTTGGGATGAACCACTGTTGTCAAGACATTGGGGGCCTTGTAGAAATGCTTGAGCTCACTAGCCAGCGACTCGTGGAAAGACAGTGCGCCAGCCTTTGTAGCGGAGTAATCGGCTCCTGTGGCGAGGGCGACAAAGGACGCGATACTGGCGACTGTGATGACATGGCCCTTGTTCAGCTGAATCATGCGAGGGAGGAATTGCTGGGTGGTGTACCACAGCGCTATTAGGTTGACACCCATGATCTTGCGGAGGAATGACTCTGGCATCTTGAGGATGGGCATGGGAGAAGTGATGCCGGCATTGTTGATGAGGATTGATGGGTGGCCAAGTTCTTTGCGCACTGCATCGGCAGCTTCAGCGACAGACTCGGTTGTGGTAACATCGCATCGATAAAAGTGAACGCGCGAGTTTGCTTCAAGTTGCTTTGGCAAATCTTGAACATCAAAGACAGCGACGCGAATACCCATAGCGGAAAGCTTCTCGACAATGCTCAGGCCAATACCGCTCGAGCCACCAGTGACAACAGCGATCTCGTTCTTCCAATCCCAACCTGACGCAGCTCTCATTCTCCATGAATTATGAGCCATGGTATTGAGGAACCGGTTGATGGCTCGAACAATGCCCAAGCCGAGCCATACGTATAGAATCTTCTTGACGACCGCGAGTTCTAGGGTATGTGAAGCATGCTCTGGGAGCTTGGCGGCGATTGAGGCGAGGGCATTGTTCACGGCGTCGGGAGCAAAAGTTGCCGCAGCGAGCAATGAACCCGATAATAGTGGCGATAGGAGGAGTTTGCTCGCATTGGAGGCATACTCAATGACGGGAGAGTAGAGCATGGAAGACATGATGATTTGCACAGGGAAGAATGATGATGATTGAGTTGGTCTGTGAGTCTGAGCCGAATTACTGGATGGCACATGCAAGCAAGCAAGCAGCCGATAAATACATCTTATACAAACTAATTAAGCTCCAACGTCTTTCTCTAGCTCCATCGTCGACTATCACGAGTTGGAAAGAAATGAAGCCGATCACGATGCTGTTGAAGCCGAGGTCGACCAACGACAAGTCTTGCAATCGCAAGCTTAACCAGAACAAGCCCACAACGATGATCTTTTCTCTTCTCTCCACTTCAACGGCACTTGACCCCCTCGAGCCCCTGTCATCATAACGCTAACCGATGGACCTTAACCCTGTTTCCAGCTCGTTAGTCCGGGTCTCTTGCGGGGTCTACCTCTCTGAGCCGAGACACTAATACGTCCGTGCCATGAGAAGAAACACGCTGCCCTCCCTGAGTTTGCGTTGGCTATCTTTCTTGTCTCCATTCTTCCCGCGGGCTCCGTAATTTCGTAATCGCAACTTGTTGCTTTCCCCAGACTCTCCATCCCGTTCAGTACAATCAGCTCACCCACGTTTGCGTTGTCTATCAGGACGTACTTCCTATCTTAGCCAAAGATGGTATTCCCAGGTCGCTTTAGCTCAGGTTGTCTGCGCTGTCGCCAGCGAAAGGTCAAGGTGAGTAATGCAGCCGCTCTGATTGAGCGATATCTGTTCTAACCTGTTATCTCTGGCAGTGCGACGAGGGGAAGCCGACGTGTCGACGATGCTACAACTACGGAAAGCCATGTCTTGGATATACCGACGAGTTTCATTTTAGACACTCTGCGCCAAAGGGGAGATCGCAAAGTACATCTTCCACCGCGTCGCGCACGTCAAAAGCGCCAAGTACAGCCAGTGCCAGTGCCAGCACCGGCACAGCGAGTCCCCCGCAAGATGAGAAACCGCCCGAAAAGGAGGCCCCGAAGCCCAAAACGCGCCCTCTGGAGGCTCCCATTCGACGGAGATCCGTAGCCATGGTTCGACACCCGACACAATCATACGATAACATGTCGCTATGCTATTTCGTGCGTCGCTTCGTGTCGCCCGACGATGAAGATGGATTTCCCGGCCATTTCAGCTTCCTACCGAGTTTGTTCGATCACTACAAGGACGGGCTCGTCGAAACAGCGACATTGAGTGTTGCCCAATTGGCTGCGTACAATCATTTGGGCAACGAGGAACTTCGCACACGGTCTCTAAGAAATTATGGACGTGTCATCAAGGGCTTGCAGCAGACTATCCAGTCTGATGAGCAGGTGATGGACGACAAAGTCATCGCTACCATTCTACTGCTGTGCACGTACAAGGTAAGTCTCACGCGACATCAATTACTTCACATCTGACTCGATGATAGGACTTTAGTGGTGAGGGATTGGGTGATCCGAATGAACATGCTTCAGGACTGTTTTACCTGCTGGAGAAGCGAGGGCCAAGTCAGATTGGTACAAGACGAGGAGCAGAACTCTTCTTGCTTGCGTTGCTGCGACTGGTAAGTCACGCGACAACGAAATCACATGCCATGCCACTGACACATTCGATAGCAAATCTACTCATTCTTACATGGCGATGATTCATACACCGACCCCGGAGCCATCGCCACCGTCATCGGCATCTTCGATCCTCTTCTTCGAGCACTGTCAATGATGGGACGGACTCTGTCGCTGCGCCATCGTCTGTGCAGGCTTATGCAGCCGGAACCATATCAGTCACAAGGTGCCAGTCCCTCAACAGCGTCGCAGAGCAGTACCGGTACAGAAGACGAGAGAATACTTATCCAGGAATGTTTCGACATGCTCGATGCCTTCGCCGCCTGGGACACCGAAGCAGCAGAGTACTGGCAAATGACCTTCGAGGGCCGCGGCGTTCCAACGACCCTTGGTGAGATGAGTGCTGGTAGGATGCACTACGACGCTGAGACAGCTTGCATCATTATTCTCGTCCGATCAGCTCGTCTCATCTTACTCCAGACCATGCTTCTGTACCAAACCACATTGCTACCGACGGAGGATGAAGATGGTAATAGTTACAATTCATGGGCAGAAACGGTTCCCTTCCTTGAATCCGATGTACGCAAGACCGTCGATGACATGCTCGCCGCCGTGCCGTACGCCCTGGGCGATATCGACCCGAGTGGCATGCCAGCGACCATGCTCCACGACGGCGCAGCGGCCATCATCATTGTTCACTCGATTAGACTTGTCACACACTGTGTTTATACTACGCCCGAACAGACTGAAAGAGCAGCTCATATCCTTGCTAGATTAAACTCGGCTATAGGCATTAGGTCGGCTGTTGGATGGATCCCTGGTGATACGTCTGGAACACAACCCTTTCAAGCTCTTACACCGTCTCCTATTATGATGTCACCGGGGCGCATGGATTGCACCGAGGAGAAGTTTAGTTCTCCTGGTGCGCTGGGGATGCTTTCATCTTGATGCCAGCATTTGTACACGATTTGAGTTGTTTTAATACGTACATGCATAGTTGTCTTTCTTTCTCAAATTGGAAACCCTTACCACATTGTCCCAGATGACCTGATCTCCTCGTGACTTATGTCCGAGTTACTCAATCTTTAGCGACGAGCTGAAAAGCTCCATACGGTCTAGCACCATGGCATCTCTTTCCCAGAGATGCCTCAACGCTGGGTAGATTGGTCCACCCAGAACCGTCCACCAAATCGTGTTGAAGCAGATGACCACTCGGCTGGGGGCCCTTTGAGCCGAGTACAGTTGGTAGCCGGTCCAGATGGCCATCGCTAGGCAGGTACAGTATACATCCCATCGCAAGAACGAGACGACAATCTCCCTCGATTGCATCGCAGAAACGGGCGGGCTAAGCAAAGCCAGAGTCGGAGGGTTCGTCAAGGATGTGAGGGCGAGAACGTGACGTCCGGAAACGTTGTCTGTGAGGTCCATGGAAGAAGCGAGGATTGTCCCAAATACAGCCCAGTGTACTCCAACTGTCAGGGCTGTGATGAAGCGATACGCGCGGTTCATAGCCTTCCTACAAGCTCTCGGGTCGATATGGGCAGTATTGTTAGCCTTGCCCCGGCGAGACCAACAGACCAAGCGGGATACTCGCTGTATGGCAGTCTGGTACAACGGAAACGGTTGCCAAAGAGCCACGGCGACAAACTTGGCTTCCCTTGAGACGTCAAAGACCAGTGGCAAGCACAGACCGATGGTTGGCACAATATAAGATATAATTGTCGATATCGGGAGGAGGCTCAGGTCGCATGGGTCGGCCAGTAGATATGCTTGTTGGGGAATCGTTGGTGAGAGGAGGAGTTGTAGAGTGAGATATATCGGAGCGATGATTGTTATCGTGACGGATTGAAAGACGATACCGAATGTTCCGGTCCTGTATTCCAAGTCAGCATGAAGCTAGTATTCAGGCATCGGATCATTTTCTTACCAGCTCAGAATTGTCCCACGGTTGCCAAATCTCAGTCCTTCGAGAGCGATAAGATACCACGCACCACAGAACTGCGCCGCCAGGTACACAAACGCCAGAAGGGCCTCGAGGTCCATGCCCTTACTCCCAGGTTGCTTCTTGAGCCCTTGAGCGAAGAACTCCAAGAGCAGCATCACCGGCTCGTCAACTGCCTGGTGGCCCGTGAGTTTCCGAGAGATGGAGTCTGACATGTCCAAAGGACATAATGAGCTCCCGTCGGGCGACTTTGAGTTTGTGATGCAGTCCCGAACAGCGTCAAAGAAGCCATGGCGGTAGGAAGTCCCCATGCTAGCGTAGCCTCCTAAGAGGGCACAGCTTAGAATGAGGCAAGCGATAGACTTTGGAGCCATTGGAACGTCTGCTCAAAGGTGGTTTGCTTGTGAAGATCTGATGGTGATGTTGCAGAGTCTGATAAATCTGCGTACCTCAACAAAATTCAGCAAGACTGAGGAATTTCAACCTCTCAAACATGTTGGTCTTTTCAAGCTTCATCTTTCCTCTCATCTCTCAACCGAAAAGAAGTCCCGTTCATGCTTCAGCTGGAAAATGCTAGGAGATCCTCATCTAGTTTCGGCCTAGGTTGCGAAATCTCCTCAAGTTTCGAGAATGGTGTTGAAGGGAAACAAAACTCCTCGCACATGTGAAGGAACCTGATCGACAATAACATCATTTAGAACCGTCCGCGGAGCCCTTCTCCACGTGTTGCTAATCACGAACCCGTCTCCTTAGGCTTGAGCCTTGATGCATCTTGGAAGTTGTAGGCGAGTTGCTAACTGGATCTAGTTAGATTTTGTTGATGTCTCGCATGCTAAACCCAATCAGGTTGCGTTTGCGATATTGATCATCGACGGTGGATTCCTATTGTAGAGTGGCATCTGCGCTAATCACCAGAGGCACATGAGCCCATTCAGTTGATGGCTTAAGCGTTTGATGAAGATAATCATGCTATGGAATTCATTGGGCTTCGGAGAATTTCATATGAGATTCTTGCCCAACCTTTAAGTCTTAGTTCTATATGCCACGTTCTTATCATCAACTTACTATTATTAAGGTCTACCTATCCTTTGATAAGTTCGACAGAAGCTAGGTTCTGAATTACACAAGTTTTGCAGCTTATTCAACATGGCTGTCGTCTCTAAGCTACTGGGCTTCCCTAGCCTGACGTTGGCCGCTGTCATCGAGTCTTTCGTCGCCATTAAAGTATTTCCAGACTATTACGATTCGAAGAGTCACCTGGCTGCTGTATTCACTATCTTGCTTGTTAATTATGCCTTTGGAATTATTTTCTGGGGGTTTCTATACCCAGTCTTCTTCAGCCCCCTCAGACATATTCCTGGCCCAAGAGTATGCCCATCATTCTGTCCAGTCTGTTCTTGAACCCAAGCTTATATGGATGCTTCGACAGGAATATCTGAGCGCCGCTCATCGATCTATCGCCGTCAGGGACAGACCATCCGGTGATCTATACGTAGATATCGCGAATCGATATCCCGGTGAAGACCTCCTTACTCTAAACTCATTCAGAACTCACATCCTTGTAACAAACCCTCAGCTTCTAGCTGACCTCCTCGTTCACAACTGTTACGACTTTACCAAACCGAAGAGAATCAGTTCCTTCCTGCGACATATTCTCGGCGATGGTCTTATCATTGTTGAGGGCGAACCTCATAAGTTTCTACGCAAGAACTCAACGCCAGTCTTCCACTTCCGACACATCAAGGAGCTGTACCCCATGATGTGGGAGAAGAGCCAGTCACTGGCTCGGGCAATACAACAGGATATAACCACGTCGAGGTCATCAGTTGTTGAGCTCAACAGTTGGGCGAGCAAAGTCACGCTCGACATCATTGGTATTGCTGGCCTGGGCCGCAGATTTGATGCCGTTGAGAAGAAGAAGGATCCTCTTGCGGACATCTACGAGGGCTTGCTCGAGCCGAGTCGGGAGAAGCTCATCTTCTCTGGGCTGGCGTTGGTCATTGGCCTGCCTATCGTTCGTCTCATTCCTTGGAAGATGAACGACGTCTTCAATTATCTGACCGGAACGTTAAATGAGCTTTGTTACCCCATGATCCAGGAGAAGAAGGCAGCCATCATTGAGAAGGGAGATGACCACTTCGATGTCTTGTCGCTTCTCATCAAGTCGAACAACTTTTCGGATGAGACACTGAAGGACCAGCTTCTGACCTTCCTTGCAGCAGGGTAAGTGATATGTAGTCCCCATCAAGAAGGGTATGACTGATCTTGTATAGGCATGAGACTACCTCGTCTGCGATAACCTGGGCATGCTACTTACTCACCAAGCACCCAGAATACCAAGCCAAGCTCAGAGAGGAGGTTAGAAACGGCTTACCAGAGGATCTAGCTGCCAACCCGACTGTCGACCTCGCTGGTATCCTCGAGCAGCTTCCCTACCTCAATGGCATCATGCACGAGACACTCCGACTCTACCCAACGGTTCCACTCACAATGCGCCAAGCCATCCGCGACACTCGCATCGGTGATCAATTCATCCCCGAAGGCACAGATATTATGGTGTCAATCTGGTACATCAACAGATCGGAAGCTATATGGGGCCCTGACGCGACAGAGTTCAAGCCCGAGCGATGGATCACAGATGACGGAAAGCCAAATCAGAACGGCGGAGCTAGCAGCAACTACAACTTCCTCACCTTCTTGCATGGACCCAGGAGTTGCATCGGACAAGGGTTTGCGAAGGCAGAGTTGCGATGCTTGCTGGCTACTATGGTCAGGTCGTTTGAGTGGACGTTGGCTATGGATGATAAGCTCGTGATGCCAAGGGGAGTGATTACGATCAAGCCAGAAAATGGCATGTATTTGGATTTGAAGGCTCTATGAGCTTCGATTAGCGAGGACTGTCACGAGACTCATGATGTCATGTATTATAATTCCATCTTTTCTTTTTCACGTCTGTATTCCAGAACACATCACAGAGAGCCATCAAGGTGGCAAACCTTAACACCGTTACCCTAAGCGATGAAGATATTCAGGTGATTTAGGCTAAGGTTAGGGGACTCTTTACTAAGTTTATTTGGTATCGTCTTCCAAAGTATTGTGTTTTCTTGCTCCCCGTGGCACCCCTTATATCTTCCAACACATCATTGAGAGCCCACTGCCAGCAGGTATCGCTATTGGCAACCTCTCATATTGAAATGTCTGTGAAAGTACGATTGAGCGACATCTCTGAGCTTGACAGGCTTTTGTCTCCAAGCGTAGCGGGCCAATGGTCTGCATCTTCCACCCACGGTAACTGCTTCTCAACGCTCACATTTAAATAACAAGTCGTATCCCGGGGAACACCGCGTCTCACTCTGAACACGAGAGACAGGTCTGCCGTGAGTGATATCGTTGTGGAGAGGCTTTTCATGTCAATGTCGGTGAATTCAGCATCCGTCGTCTGATCCCGGGCTTGGTCATTTCCAATCAAGCACCCAACTTGGATGCCATGAGGCCTTTCTGTTATTCTTGTTTGGATCGTGAAAGGTGGCAGATCATTATCTGCTACATTGGGGCGAAACACAATACGCATTTCAGGTAGAGTATTGATCAATATATTGATAGTCTCGAGAACCTGAGCATGAAGTTGCAACTCAGGCACCACCACCGGTATGACGTTATTGGTACTGTAAGCGTGTACTGTGTAATAGCTATTGCTCAAAGGCAGTGAGCGGAACTGGAGAGGTGCATGACGGTGGCTGGCTTTCGCAGAAAGAAATGTGCTGCTGTCTGAAGGCAGATCCAATGGTACGTATGCTCTGACAAGAATGGTTTCTGGTGGATCAGCAGGTGGCCCCTTTTCTCTACTCTCCGAATCAAATTGTCTGAGGGTGTACTCCGATTCATCTGGGGCTTTTTCTTCTTCGCTCTTTAGTGTCAGTCGTAAAGGCATCAAGCGGACCTTGAACCAACGACATCGGTGTCCGTTTTCGACCCTCTGATAGGCACCAGATGCTAAACGCTTAATAGGGATACCGATGTAGCCGTCTTTACTCCAACAGCGCAGAACCGCAACCAAGCACATTATCTTAATCCCCTTTGCGTCTCGCCTTGCGGGAGTAATAACGAGACCATGGTCCACTGCCCTGACGTTATTCGAGAACCGCAATGTGCCAACAACATCCACCCGATCCATGTCTCCAAGTTGCTTGGGGTCAGCTGGTAGAGAGCACAGCCGGACCACTACCGCGGTGAGGCTAACATCCTGCTTGATCATGTCGTACGATGCATGACTTTTGGAGAGATCTCTGGGTGCTTTTATATCATGAGAGTCCCGGAAGCAAGTAGGCGATGGAGCTAGCAGTCCGAGGAAACGGAAGCCTCTCGTAGAAGCCCCCTCACTAGGAGAGTATCCACGATCTTGTAGCGGTTCTGTAGACCAAGCGAATATGGAGTCGTCGTTTGTCGTCTTCATGATTTCAACTTGGAGCCGATAGAAAGCCTTGGGGCCCTCTCCGTAGATCAAGGGCATGTTGACATCGAATAGACCCATGAGAGAGTAGGCTTGATCCTCTAGTCTAGTGGTCTGTCGCATTGATGCCCATGACATGATCCCAGCAACGCTGACATGTGACCAGGCATGATTCACCAACGTGGCTGCATCGATCTTGGTGACTTCTGAGATAGCGGCGCTTAGACTAGCCTTCGTACCGATCTCGCGCCAGTCGTTGGCGAGAAAGATGACTTCGTGGGGCGCAAGGAGCTCCTGCAGAGTCCATCCGCGTGTAAACCATCGACTTTTGCGGAACTTGGAGTCCGATAATCTTGGGTTCTCGACGGAGTTGACATCATCTAGATAGACATAACAAGCTGCAGATCTTCTGTACCACTGGAACATCGAATTGATTGCCTCGGAAAGCTCAGCACTAGACGTCTTGTCTATACAACAGGTATCTATCCAGCCGTACGCAAATCCCTCGGCTTTCGCCTTTGAGCAAAAGTCGATGATTTTTCGGTAGCCTTTTGACTCCTCTGGAAGGGGACTCAGTCCGCTTATTTGCTGCAGTGACACTTCCTCAGACGTCCATACGTGCGACAGGATCGCATATATCGGTATTGAGCCTCCATGTTCGCCTATGAAGGACTCTAACTCGAGAGTTTCGACATTGATAAGTCGCATGGTTGACAAATATCTTGGCACGCTCTGCCGACTCCGAAAGTCATGAGAGCTCCTAACGAGTAACTTTGGGGCATTCCTTATGTGTAACCTGAGTAGCGGGCAGATCAGGCTGCGATTGGCAGCTCTGATGACCAGGTTGAGCATGTTAGGAGGGGATGGGGAGCCTTGATTCTGGGTGCTTACGCTGACTCAGACAGTGAACTAGCGATTTAGACGGCATATCACCCTATCGGGGCTGCTTGTAACTTGACCAAGGATGCCAGAATAAAATTCATCAAAGAACCCCCTAAGCTTATGATGAATTTTCTAAATGGTTTCATACTTTAGGATCGAGGTCCTAAATCTTATTGTCTCCCCCAGCCTGGGTTGCAATTCCAGGTTTCGGCGCTGCCTACCCTGCAGCTATTCGTGATATCCACTTGTTGTCAGCATGTTTGGCGCTGTAGACCAATTCCATGCTTAATGCCCGTTAACCCCGAGGATTCCAGGTGTGGATAATGCTAAATAAGCTCCCTGCTCCATAAAAACAGACATCTAATCAATATTTCCATAACAGGCATAACGCAGTCGGTGCACAGCGGTCACAGCTTGCTTACACTTTTATGATAACGCGTTCTACGCATGGGAATGGACGGGGCAGCTCCGCGGCCCCGTTGTGTCTGATTGACTAAGCGCCTTTGTCTTGTTTAGGAAGATGCTCGCTGAGTTTCTCTCACTACTTCACCATTCTTGGATCTCTAGTGCAGCTAACGAATCCTTCGACTGCGTGCACTTACTGTTGACTCAACAAATAGGCTTGATTGGGTATGGCGTTCAAGTAAAGCCCTCGTAGTTGAGCTTATTAGAAATGGGTCATTGTTTCAGTCATGACGTTAGATTTCCAGTTAATATTGTGGTTTCAATGTCCTATTGGCTCTTGCTCTACATAAGCCACATCCGTCTGGTCCGTTCGGCACATAGGCATTGCTTTTGGCTTCACTCAACTAATTTACAGATGACGGCATGGTAGATAGCTCGGACCTGAGATGCCGAGTCAAAACATATATAGATACGCGGTTGACAGTCTCAATGAAGATATCTCAAACACCAAGCCACTCATAGCTGCCTTCGATCCTCACTTATCACTCTCTTTGACATTCCATGAAACTCACAATGAAGCTCATCAACGCGCTCCTTGTTACAGCGTCGCTCACGCAGGCCCGTCCAAAGCCTCACAAGTCCGATCGTGCATTGTACTTCCTCGACAGCGACCCCCAGGGAGCCTCTGTTGTCTCGCTCAGCATTGCCAAGGATGGCTCGCTGGGTCAGCCGCACAGAACCTCCACTGGTGGAAGGGGGCTTATTAGTAATAACATGAACGGCCCGGTGACGATGGGTAAGTTAGACTATGTCAGTGCTGAGAAACTCGCTGACAACCCGATAAGATCCCCTCTTCTCCCAAGGCTCCATTGTTGTGAGTGGAAGCCGCTTATTCACCGTCAACGCTGGCTCCAACACTCTGGCCGTATTCCATATCCCCAAGGAGAACCCAACTTATCCGGTCCTCCTTGGAGAGCCTGTCGATACCGTTGGTACAGTTCCCAACACAGTTGCGTATTCTCGCAAGAACAAGCTTGCTTGCGTCGCCAATACTGGAACCAAGCCGGGCGTTCAGTGCTTCACGGTCTCGGACTGCGATGGTTTGAAGCCCCAGGGCAGCTTCAAGCCTCTTCCTGTCTTCAATCAGACATCTCCTCCAACAGGACCTCCGAACACTGTTTCCAACATTCTCTTCAATCCTTCCGAGACGGCTCTTTTTGTTACCATCAAGGGCAACGGCATGGAGAACGGTTTCGTTTATGCTTACAAGATCGAGAACGGTCGTGTAAGTGAGGAGGCTATAAAGTCACAGCCCAACAACTTGCCAGTTGCTTTTGGAATGAGCTTTATTTCCGACTGCTCCGCCGTTGTTTCCACGCCCGCTTATGGTGCAGCATTTGTGTCCATCACCAATGATCTCACTGTATTCACCAAGACCAATATTACAGTCCCAAACCAAATGGCCACTTGCTGGACCGCCACTTCCGCTGGTTCTAACTCTGTCTATCTCTTCGATGCCGCTGTTCCTGACGTCACTGCTCTCAACATCGAGGCCATGGCCATTGGACGCACTCTCCCTGGATATGCTGCTGGTAAAGGCAACTTCGATGCCATTATTAGCGGCTCCAAGCTCTACGCTCTGCAGGCTGCTCCAGCTATTGCTGTCTTTGACCTGAAGCATAGTTCTTATGGCCCAAAAGTGATCGACTTGAGCGGACTTGGAAACCGTGCTTCTTGGACTGGAATTGCTGTTTACTGAGTGCTTTGGTTCATAAGACATACCACGACAGGTTTAGCACTGATATTTGCTTCCCTTAAAAAATGTCGTCTTCGACCAGTGTGTCTACTATTGGTTGTTTCAAACTTCCAATACTTCAATCCTTCGTTTCGATTATAGATGAGTAAAGGGCCTGTCTTGGATTGAGTTGGATTTATGAACTTCTCACCGATAGATATTTTACCTCAAAATACAGATAGTCTTAATATTGCCTTTACAAAATCAGCTTCTGTCTCAAGTGCTTGACGGGAATAAAACCTTCTTGTGTTTAGGTTAGGTCTCTGCCTCTCAGGAGCTTTCGGCCCAAAGCGTTGTATGGGCTCTAAAGGAAGAAGACTTATAGTATATCTATCCTAAGCCATTACAGAACTTGGGTAAAATTACATTAGATTTTACGTGTGTATCGTGGAGAATATTTTCCCAGATTCTCTGACTGAAGGTTGGAAATTGTTCAGCTCCCTGCAGACAGGCCCTGTACTTGTATCGATTAATAAAACAACCCCAGATGCAAGTGAGATCTTGAAGCTAGCAGGAATTGTATCGTTAGGGCCATTGTTGCCTCCTCCGTTGATCCATGCGCTCACGGTAAACTCCGACAAGAAGTAGCACCCCCATCATGTTCCAGCCCAATGAGGCCAATGCTCATGTCTGATAAGCCAAACATGGCCCTAGCATGGATGCTTTACGATGCCTTGTTTCATGACGCCAGGTTTCAGCTTTCGGCTCATGACAACGGTGTTGCGTGAGCCAAGGATGCACTTCCGTGGCAATGAGTGACAGCTCAGTCGCCTAATCATCGCGGAACCGATATCTTCGGGGATCTAACCTAGCGGCATTTGATGGTGGGTTTGCTAAGGCAGGGGAAAGGAGGTTATCCACAAGTGGACCTTAGCTGAGAGGCCCTAACGTAGGGCCCCTGAGTAATTTAACGGTTTTTTGGGATAAGAATAGCAATTGCATCAGTCATTGATATGGGCGATTTGGATCTAAGATACGGAGTAATTTGCCATTGTGGACAAGAACGGGAGTTTATCACACTGAAGTCTGTTCAATTTACGCTAAGATAACTAAGAATGTTTGAAGCTGGGCTGTCGTTTCTGTAGGAATGACTGGATTCCCTCGTTGAAATCATCCAGCCCAAACGTCGAATAGTACAGCGCCTTTTCATGCGTCATCCCAGCATCCAGGGTCGAATTTTCCACTACGACAGGGGTTAATCACGAACGGACAAGGCCGGGGACTCTAATTGGTCAAACTCACCAGTCAAAACAGCTTTCTTGGCCGTTTTGATAACCGGAGCCGACAGACGCGCAATCTTCTCAGCCAGTGCCGTCGCTGCTTGGACAACGTCTGGCTTGGGGAAGACCTTTGTTACAACGCCCAGTCGCTCAAACTCAGCTCCACTTGCCGGCTCGCCCGTCAAGACGAACTCCATTGCCTAGAACCGGTAGTCAGTGATTGTCGCTAAGGTTTGGGGCTGGTTTGATCGTGAGATACCTTGTGCTTGCCCAGGGCACGAGCCAGGCGCTGTGTACCGCCTGCGCCGGGGATGGTACCAATCTTGACCTCTGGAAGGCCAAACATGGCATCTTCAGCAGCGTAGATGATGTCGCACTAGACCATTAGCTTAAGACCATGCATGAAGATTGATGTTCTCGACTTACAGCGAGAGCAATCTCGAAACCACCACCCAACTGTATCTCATTAGCTCAAACTCTGAGTGGCGATCAGTAGATCGATCACCTACAGCAAACCCAACAACAGCAGCAATTAGAGGCTTGGAAAACCTCGCTAGCGCATCCGTCAAATCCTTGAGAAACTCAATTTTATGGGCTTTGGAAGTCGACAGCTCCACCAACTCGTTTAAATCCATGCCAGCTGCTCCCGAAACTCAATTAGCAGCCGCATTATCAGAGCAATTTTGTCCCACGAGAGAAGTCTCTATTCCGATGGAGAAACTGTGAACTTACCGCAGAAGTGCCCTTCAGGTCCACCAGTCAGAACCACAGCGCGCACCGTATCCGCCGAGTCTAGATGGTCCAGAGTGGCGACTATTTCGTTCATCGTATTCTGTGAAAAGGCGTTGCGTTTGGCTGGTCTGTTGAACTGGATGAGTGCGACGCCACTATCGCTGTTGGTCGAGAGCTTGATATCCTTGAGGTTCTCCATTGTGACGTGTCTCTGAAACGGTCGTTGTAGAGGAAATTCAGTTAAATCTTGGTTATGATGAAAAGAAGCAATTCACATCCGGAAGATGAGCGAGGCCAATTGTTTAAGTCTTTCATCATACATGACAGTCTCGCCAAGTGCATTGATATTCTATCCCTTGATCCATCGTATTGAGCCCGTGAAGAATCTCAAGTTTCGACCTTGTGGAGTTTTTGGTCTCGTCACAGATTCCGGAACGGTCGTTTCGGCATTTGGGGCAGGTCAATTGGAGATCTACACGCCTCCTCAACGGTTTTGTTACTCTTTTGGTTATCCCACTCTGATTACAATTCTCTTTGTAAGTATCCCAACTAGCCAACTTCCCTAAAGAAAAAGAAACAAGCACTGACGAAAGCCGTTGAAGACCCCAAAACGTGACGAGTTTCAGGGTCCCTTGCAGGTTCCCTTCCCCACTCCGAACGGCATGCCTATTCTGTTGTAGCATTGCCTTGTCAAGCTCGCCATTTACTACGTAAAACAGAATGATCTCCGTTTCGTTTTGGGAATCTCGTACTAAACCCTGATCGTTACGCCTCTGATGTACAGGGACCTTCCTTCATCTGCCTTGGCCACTGCGGCGGATCAGCTTCCGTAAAGAGCAGAAACCCCAACGGAGCGTTATGCATCTGAGCCAAAAGATCTCACTAATGCAACCTTATTCGGCCGAATCCACATGCTAAAGACGCCCAGGGTTTTATGCTGCCAAGAATCGAGCTGCCGGATACACTGATTGTCGTAGACGTTTCTTCTTCCGAAACCAGAAGCGGAAATTTGTCAATATCTTGTGCTGTTATGATTCTCCGTCATTTCCTGTTGCATTTTCTTTTGCAGGTTACAAATACATAAGGAGATCGCCATGACGCAGCCTTGACGGCAAGCTTGGTGGTCAGACGTTCTATGCCCAAAGCGTCCCATAATGTCTTCTTCCTATTCTTTCAGCTCCCTTGAGAGCCTCTCCCTGGCGGATAGAGTGTTATTCAACCGATTCAGCAAAGGACCGGAGTGTCCTATTCCGTATAATGTTGCTCATCACGCTTTTGAGGCGGTTGCGCTGGCGCACCCCGACCTCATTGCGGTTCGACATTATGACGGGAGCACCATCACATATCGAGAGCTCAACCGAAGGTCAAATATGCTGGCGAACGAGCTGATGCATACTTTCGGCTTGAGGGTCGGCGATCGTGTTGTGTTGGTGTACTCGCGTTGCATTGAGATGGTTGTTTTCATCCTCGCCGTTCTCAAGGCTGGTGGACAATACGTGCCATTGGATGGTGGTATCGTCACCGACGACACACTAGGCTTTGACATTGCCGACTCGGACGCTCCCGTTGTTCTCTGTCTTCCCAAGTTCTTCGACAAGGTCGTTCGCAGCATTCCAGATGATCGACGGAACATCGTCAATGTTCTTGACTTGGACAGCCACTCAGATCTCTGGCGCAGAGGCAACCCTTCACACCCTATGGTGGAGGTCGGTCCAGATGACGGTGCATATGTCATCTACACTTCGGGTACGACAGGCCGACCTAAGGGTGTGGATGTGAGACATCGAGGTGTCACCAATACCCTTTTGGCAGAGCCATCCAAGCTCGGCATTAGGCCTGGCAGGAACGTGGCACAGCAGCTGAATGTCGCTTTCGATATGTGTAAGTAAGACCTTCATAAGATAAACTGACTGGCCTAACCATTCTTGTCAATAGGCGCCTGGGAGATCTTGGGTACAATGATGAACGGCGGTACTCTTCACATCAGAGGCAGCGGTCTCGAGCCTTGGACCGAGTGTCTTCAACGATGCGACACCATCATCGCAACACCATCGGTCGTCCAAAAGTACATGCCACGAATTCAAGACTTTCCCAATGTCGATACAATTGCTGTCGGTGGCGAGCCCTGCCCTTTGGCGCTCGCCGAGAAATGGGCTCCCCATGTCAACTTTTGGAACGTCTGCGGACCAACCGAGATCAGCATGCTCAACACAGGGCATCTTCATCAACCAGGCATTCCGTTGTCAATTGGCAAGCCTAACCCCAACACGAATGTTTACATCTTGGATGATAATGAGAACCCTGTCCCAATTGGCCAACCTGGTGTTATGTGGGCTGGCGGCCCAGGCGTCTCTCGAGGCTACATCAATCTCCCCGAACTAACAGCTACTCGCTACAAGCTGGACAAGTTCACCAACGACGGGTATGTTCTCTACAATATCGCTGCCACGGGTCGATACTAACATGGGTAGCAACATGATGTTCAACACTGGCGATCTAGCCCAATGGCTCGAAGACGGCAGCCTCCTCCCCCTCGGCCGAAAAGACGACCAGGTCAAGATCCAAGGCTTCCGCGTCGAGCTCGACGGCGTATCCCGCTCAATCGAATCAACCCCCGGCGTCATAAAAGGCTGCGCCCTAAAGATCGACAACGCTCTGTGGGGCTTCTACTCCTCCCACATCCCGATCGCTGAAACGGAGCTGAAACGAACCGTTGGAAAGACCCAGCCCTTCTACGCTGTCCCCACAATCTGGAAACATCTTCCCGTTCTGGAACTCACACCGAATGGGAAGATTGACAAGAGAGCGTTGTACAAGATCGCTGAAGGTAAGAATTATGTACAGCAAGCGGTTGTGAAGCCTAGACCAGAGACTGTATGGCCTTCGCATGAGCGCTTGCTGTCGATTGGCAGTTCCAGTGATGGAACTCTCTTTGAGGGCGAGAAGAATGGTATTATGAGGGATCTGGAGAAGGATCCCAAGGCCTTTGTTGAGGACTATGAAGAGGTTGAGACAGAAGAGTACGCACTTCCTGATAAGAATGGATTCCACGGATGGCGCTGGCTCCGTCACACTGCATTCTCAGCATATCGCAAGCTGTTCGGCCTCATCTTCATCTCCAACCTCACTGTCCTCATCTTCCTTCTTTGGGAAAGCCGCAACAATAACTTCTTCCCATCCCCCTCCAAGGTCGCGACGGCTGTCGCTTCGAATCTTCTCTGCGCCGTCCTCGTGCGTCAAGACTACGTTGTCAACGCAATATTCTTCGTCTGCTCCCGAGTTCCCACGTCATTCCCCCTGTCTATCCGAAGACACTTTGCCCGTGTATATCACAATGGTGGTGTTCACTCTGGCTGTGCCGTCTCTGCTACTGCTTGGTGGTTCATGTACACCATCTCCACAAGCCGAGACTTTCTCCTGGAGACATACCAGTCTCCCATCAAGTGTGTAGTCCTCGCCTTGACTTATGTCATCCTTCTTCTGCTCTTGTTCATCCTTGGTATGGCGTACCCCAGTGTCCGCATGAAGATGCACGATCAGTTCGAGTGGGCGCATCGCTTTGTCGGCTGGTTCTCTGTCGCTCTTGTTTGGGCCCATGTCATTACATCAACAGCAGCAACGGCAACTGAGCCCTTGGGGGATGCATTGGCTAAGAACCCAACGATCTACCTCCTTTCGCTCATCACCCTCAGCATCGCCCTTCCTTGGGCCAGACTTCGTCGCGTCAACGTCAGGCCTGAGCCTCTCTCCAACCATGCTGTCCGACTTCACTTCGACTTCTGCACACCTGGGCCTTGCACTTCTCGAGGTGTTCGCATCACTGATCGTCCCATGATTGAGTGGCACGCTTTCGCAGCCATTCCTGAGCCCAGTGGTAAAGGCTTCTCAATCATTGTATCCAAGGCAGGCGACTGGACCAAGCGGATCATTGAGAAGCCTCCGACATCGATCTGGACTCGGGGCACTCCCGCATCTGGTGTTCTCGCTGTCGCACCGCTGTTCAAGAAGGTTGTTCTGGTCGCAACAGGATCAGGCATCGGGCCCTGTATGCCTGTCATTATGGAGAGGCGCGTTCCGTGCCACGTAGTCTGGTCTACCAAGAACCCTCTCTCTACATATGGACAAGAAATCCTTGATACTATTCTTGCCATGGACTCCGAGGCCATTATTTGGGATACAGACAAGAAAGGTCGACCAGATATGGTCAAGCTGGCATATCAAGCATACAAGGAGAGCGGTGCTGAGTGCGTGTGCATCATTTCCAACAGATCTACAACAGCAAAGGTGGTTTATCAGCTGGAGAGTCGCGGCATTCCGGCGTACGGTCCCATTCTAGATTCTTAAAAGTTTGGTGGACGGGTGGGCAGTTTGGAGCGCTCTCGGTGCAAGAGTCAGGTTTTAGGTTTTGATTACCAGCAAGTTATCTTTTTGTCTATATAGGTGCACATAATTAAAGTAATTAAAGATTATGTCTAAGTTGTGAGCCAGATGTGTTATTTGCAGCAGAGACTTGTAGCTGATAGCTTATCGGAACACCATTGATTGTCGTGTTCTGGAGCGAACAGCCATTTCGCACCGAGTTCCCCCCCAACAAGAACTGTACCGCATGTAGCGGCCGATAAGACGCCTCAAAAAGATGCAAAACGAATCAGCAGGTTTCTTACCGCAATCTCGATTCTCCCTGCATTATCTTGACCGTCCGAGGGTATCGGCCCCGTCACCGCCGGCCCCAACTGATCGGCGACCAACGTCTCACAGCGGCCCCGCCGACTTTACCGTCTCGCTCCGCGGCTATCGGCCTCGCCCATGATATCTATAAATCCTTCCCAACGGCCCACAAAATAAACATGCTTTTCCTCAATAATAACCTTACTTCTTTTCTCGGGACATCATGAAGAAGACGATCGAGTATTACGAAGTCGAACCTACGGTTAGGGAAGCGCTGGGGGAGTGCGTTCCAAGCCGACATGATTCACTTCGGTTCGCCAAGTCTTTGTTTCCTTGCTTGAATTGGTTGCCGCGATACAACTGGCGGTGGCTGTTGGGTGATAG
This sequence comes from Fusarium miscanthi, assembly GCA_014898875.1. Taxonomy (NCBI): domain Eukaryota; kingdom Fungi; phylum Ascomycota; class Sordariomycetes; order Hypocreales; family Nectriaceae; genus Fusarium; species Fusarium miscanthi. The sequence goes on from JAAVUA010000064.1 coordinate 223,537, forward strand.
TATTGCTGGTCTGACCGTTGGGCTGGTCGTTATTCCTCAAGCCATGGCGTATGCTCTTCTTGCCACGCTACCGCCAGACTTTGGGCTGTATACTTCTTTTGCTGGTGCGGCAACGTACTGGTTATTTGGAACATCGAAAGACATTGTCATTGGAGAACGTCGCTCAACCGAACTCTTTCCTTCTTGACTAACATGAGACCCTAGACCACCGCTGTCGGTTCCCTTCTCGTCGGAGAAGTCATCTCCCACGTCCACGAATCACGACCAGATACATACACAAGCGCCGAGATCGCCGGCACATTGTCGTTCATGACTGGTATCATTCTCTTTGCGATGGGCTTGCTTCGTCTTGGATGGCTCGTCGAAGTCATTCCCTATATCCCAGTATCGGCCTTCATCACAGCAGCCAGCATCTCCATCATGTGTACTCAGCTCCCTGTATTGCTGGGCATCCACGGCGTCAACACACGTGAAGAGCCTTACAAAGTGTTCATATCGACAATGAAGAATCTGGGTGGCACCAAGCTGGACGCTGCTATCGGTATCACATGTCTTGTTCTACTGGAATTAGCCAAGTTTGTCTTTGCCAAGTTGGAGGCTCGTCAGCCTGCGCGAAAGAAGATGTGGTCAATCATGTCTTCCCTGCGCCTCACCTTCGCCATGCTACTATATACACTGGTTAGCTTCCTAGTCAACCGCAACTTGAAGGAAGCTGAGAGCAAGTTCCGAATTGTAGGACACATCAACCAAGGTACGTCAACCGCTCAATCTTGCCTCCTTCAAGCGCTAATCCGACACAGGTTTTGTCCACGCTGGTCTTCCGGATTTAAAGCCTGATCTCATTGGCGTTGTTCTCCCTCAAAGCCCCATCATCATTATCATCCTCATCGTCGAGCATATCGCCATCGCCAAAAGCTTTGGCAAGAAGCACGGATACGAAGTTGCCCCATCGCAAGAGATCATGGCTCAAGGTACCGCAAATATCATCGGACCATTCCTGGGTGGTTACTCATGCACGGGATCGTTTGGCGCCTCAGCTGTTCTGTCAAAGGCTGGTGTCAAGACGCCCATGGCTGGTCTTTTCAGCGCCTTCATGCTACTTCTTGCGCTTTACGCTCTTACGGGAGTGTTTTACTTCATTCCCAGAGCCGCTTTGGCTGGTCTGATTATCCATGCTGTTTCAAATCTCGTTGCTTCTCCGTCTACAGTGATGAAGTATTGGCGGCTGTCGCCTTTCGAGTTCTTCATCTGGGTGGCTGGAGTTGTGATAGCATTATTTACTGGACTCGAAACGGGCATCTATGTCACCACTGGCCTCTCATTTTTACTTCTTCTCGTTCGCATTGCGCGCACCAGCGGCGAGTTCCTGGGTCGGGTCAATGTGCAGCAGATCGATCCAAGCGACGGCGAGCAACCAACGTCCGCAGATACGCGCGATAAGGCACCATCGCGTGACATTTACTTGAGTCTTTCTCGAAAAGACGCTTCAAACAAAGACATCCCAGTCGAAAGCCCCCACCCAGGCATATTGATCTACCATTTCCCCGAAGGCCTCAATTATCTCAACCAAGCCATGCACTTCAAGACGTTGACAGATTACGTGTACACTCACACAAGACAGGCCACCGGAGAGCTGGAGTGCGACAAGTCGGAGGCTCTTTGGTGTGACAAACCTGTCGTGTACAAAGGAGATACAGAGCTGCCCGTGTTACGAGCAGTCGTGATCGACTGTTCAACAATTCACAATATCGACATCACCAGTGTTCAGGGCCTGGTTGATGTGAGAAATGCGCTAGATCGATGGGCGAGCCCTTATTCGATTGAATGGCATTTTGGCGGACTGCGAAATCGATGGGCGAGACGAGCTTTGACAGCTGTTGGCTTTGGTGAAAGAGCGACAGAAAATGGTCATTCAATTGGAAGCTGGACTTCAATTCTACCATTGGCGAGGTCATTTGACGAGGCGCACGAAAATACAAGACGACAGAGCAGCACAGACGACGAAAGCACAATCGGCACACGAACAAGCACAGAAATCGAATCGTCGTCATCACCTGTTACACCAGCAGAAAAACAAGGTCTCAGACCAGTTTTCCCGACCGACAGGCCCTTCTTCCACGCCGATCTTGACGAAGCGGTGACGGCGGCGTTGGCCAATGCCAGGAGGAGCGAGTGCCGCTCTGGAACCGAGACGGAAACAGAAAATGACTGATTGTTTCCGACTACCGGGCGCCGAAGCCACAGCCCCACTCCGTCCGTCTTCCCCGAGCCGCTCCGGAAAAATCGGTGGATGTCGGCGTCTTCAAACTCTAATTTCCATCGGGGACTAGATTAATGATCAGATGATTTAGTAGCGAGTTTAAACTGTACTAGAGCGGAAATGAAGCGTGATTTTAGACAGCGATAGGGCGAGTTAATAGAGCAAAGATTTTCAACTTCTGCCATGTGTCTCAAACTTTATCATCAATAAACTGCATCAAAGCGCATCTTCATAGACCTTTCTGTAAAGCATGGCAACAAGCTTGTTAACGGGTGCCATCTTCGGCACAGGCCTCACTCTATCAGGCGTAGCAAACCCGCAGGTCATAAAGAATCAATTCCGCCTCTCCGACTTTCATATGCTCGCCACATTCCTCACCGCATCCGCAACCAGCGCTGCAATCTTCACCCTCTACAACTCCAAAACTACCAAGATCCCAGCCCGATCAGCAAGTTCGCACGGATGGCTGGGCTCCTATGACGGCAACATAATCGGAGGCGCCATGCTTGGTCTGGGGATAAGCTTAACGGGGGCTTGTCCCGGGACGGTCCTTGTGCAGGCCACGGCGGGTATTGGCGCCAGTCGGTTGCTCGCATGCACGTCGCTCCTTGCGGGCGTTATCTGGGTGAGGTGTAAGTCTTGGGTAGTCAAGCCGCCGACGAGCCGCGCCCAGAATACATCGGTCATGGATGTTACCGGGATGTCTGCAGGCAAGGTTCTTGTCGGGTACGAGATAACGATGCTTGCGATACTCGCCGGAATCTTATACGGTGCCCCGAGAAGTGTCACCATGCTGCATCCGGTTGTCGGTGGCCTTCTCATTGGCTTTGGACAGTTATCGTCTGTTATCTTGACCGAGAAGCCCGTTGGGGTCAGCGGTGCCTACGAGGAGTTTGGAAAGGTCTTCTGGGATATCATCGGTGGGAAGGGTATTAAATCAATCCCTCAGAACATTCTTTTTGGATGTGGATTAATGCTGGGATCTTGGGCGACGTTATCCAACTTTCCGGCCATCCGGGACGTCATGGCACAGAGCGAACAGGCATCACTGCCAATGGTTCTGGCTGGCGGAGCCTTTCTAACGTTCGGCGCTCGCATCGCTGGTGGATGCACAAGTGGTCATGGTATCAGTGGTATGGCGACTATGGGACTGAGCTCCTTCATCAGTATCGCTTCGATGTTTGGTGCTGGGTTGGTGGCTGGGCTCCTGTTTGCTTAGACCTTGTTAGAAGAAAATATTGCTTGATTACTGGCTATCTTCACTTGTTTACTAGAATTAGAATAGAGATTAGAAGTTTTTTTTTTTTTTAGAACTTTTAGAGTACAATGTTATTTAAAATGTTATTATTCGATTCATCTAAAGGATGCGGGATACTGATAGAACTATCGATCCCCGAAGTTCTGATGGGCCATCGCCGACTATACACACTTTTACAGAATCGTACTGGTCAGCAAAAGAGAGTCAGCATCCTCGCTAGATTTATTTTTATTTTTCTTCATTTGAAATAAACCGTTATCTTATACCAGCAAGCACAGAGTAGAGGTAAATAAAAGTGATTTGCAATTTGTTTTGGCTGGCTAAACTATAAATCCTTATTAAAAAGTCCACGTACCTAGGCTCTCGTACCAGCATGAATCTCATTCAAATTGCATTGAGTCCCAAGGCTTTTCTACCACGACGAACCCGTCACTGGTAAATGAATCGTCTTCAGTCCTGCTGGGTTCGGTGCCGGCAGTCGTCCACCTCTAATATTGACCTGCAACGAAGGATGGATCAATCGAGGTGCAGCAAGGGACTCATCGCGCTTCTTTCGCATCTCAATAAACTCATGCTCACGTGTTCCATCCTTAAGATGCTTGTTGTTCTCTCTGTGTTCTTTCACCGTAGCGAAAGGAACTGGGGCTTCTCGGTCTGTCGGTGGATAATCATGTCCCACCCAGATCTTTGTATCTTCTGGCAGTGCAAGGAGCTTGCGGCCAGAGTTGAAGATGGCTTCAGCACTGCCACCGGGGAAGTCCGCGCGGGCGGAGCCGATGTCAACGTGAAAGATGGAATCGCCAACAAAGACGTTTTCTATGGAGCAAGTTAGTAATCCGTGTCGAGATAGTATTAGGTTGAAGTAGACTTACTGCCAATATGGTATCCCATGTGATCTGGTGTATGACCAGGGAGATGAACAGCACGAGCGGTCAGAGTACCAATGGAGAACTCATCGTTGTCTTCCCACAGCTTATCGAAAGCAGTATCATACTCTTTGGGGTCGATACCATATCTTTCTCCGAACAAGTTCTGAACCTGACGGATAAGCTTTCCAATGCCGATGATAGGCTTGGAACCTTGACTCCTGGCCAGAGCTGACTGGAGATATGATGCTGCAGTCAGATGATCTGCGTGGGCATGGGTTTCTAGAATCATCTCAATGTTCAAGCCATTGTCTTTTACTGTCTTGAGAATGGCATCAGCCGATCCCGTCGACACGGCTGCTTTGACGGGATCATAGTCAAGGACTGGGTCGATAATGACAGCGCTCTTGGTGTTCGGGTCCGAGACGATGTACTGCCAGGTGCCAGTGACTGGCTCGAACAGAGAGTGAACTGATGGTTCGGCCATTATGGTTGTAGCGGTCGCAAATCTGGCGCGGCCGATGATGTGATTTTGGGTTGGATGTCGTGAGTGTGCAAGACAAGGTTGTCTCGATGCTAGACTCTTTTGGCAACTGGATCGGCTTCTTGTTTGAACTGAGTTATCCGCTGTCGTGTAATAAGCACGTCCTCTCGAATTTTGTGGCCTAGCTAGCAATATGAAAGCTTTTGTTGGTACGTTTTCAAGGGCGACTACGCTTTTGCGGATAGTGGATGTAAGCGATGCCATTGTCGCAACAGTTATACAGGGAATAATTATACAAAGGCTATTGCAGTAATGCGAAAGGCTTGCTGAGGAATGCTAATAGTCTAGTGCCCGACGCGAATCATCTGGAAACTTTGATCTGATATAATTTCGCGTCCCGGGGACTTGTCTGGCTTCCGCTTTTGATCCCCGAATGGTGGATCCCGACCCGACCGACTCGGCGATTGAACTGGGACGTGTTTTGAGCATGTTGTCGCGGCAAGTTATAGCGATAGCCTTGATTATATTTTGGATATCCCTGATATCGTATGATCAAGTTTGATGGAAATCATGAGACGTGTCTGTCATAACGGATTTTTTTTAATTCATACTGTCACTTCGTTGAGCGATCGGCGGTCGGCGGTTAGCCCCACTTGGAGCAGCCGCAAGCGTAGGGTAACCTGAGGATTAGGGCAGCATCGGAAATTCAGGACAAATTGACAGCTTGGCCGGGGGCAGATGGTTAAAGATGTCTCATCGTCGGTAGCTCATAAGAAAGTCAGTCCGACAGGGTAGAAGAGAATTATGAATGGCGAATGATTATAGCTTTGCGAAGGGAGCCATTGGCAGTGCACCAAGCCAAGCTCATTTAGCTCTCCAAATAGAACATGATACTCCCGTGACATTTTCTCAGACCTTAAATCATCACCATTCTAACTACAATATACCTAAGGCAATTTATCGGTAAGCCCTCTGGGGGCTTGCCTCGCTTTTTCGTGATGTCTCTTTCATCATGCAGAGCGAACAATCCAGGAGCTTATCATGCTAAGGTGCGATTAGGAATACCACTTGCGTGGGCGAAGCTGGGAGCTTGTATAAGTACTTCTTAGCAGATGCTAGCAGATAGCCTGACCCACAAGTAGCGTCTTTATCGATTACGGTTTATCTTATCTTCTCGGCGCGCTCGATCAGAATTGCAACGGCTCAATTCGGCACGAGAAGTTACTCCAGGGAAAATCATTGGTATCGTTAAATTCTTTTCACCACAAATAACTAGCTTATACCAGAGGCCGATACTCGGTTGAGCCCTGGGGATGTCTGTCGCCAACAAAAATTGCCTCGGACACGTTATTCGTGCCAATCTGATTATATCTGTGTTGTCGACAGCTGACGATGCCGTGGAAAATAAGGCAAATGCATGAGAAAAGACTACAAATGGTCAGTATGATGGAATTGGTCCCTGATCTCATTGAACTTACAATGCCATGCCACCAAGACCGACGCAAGTCGCAAAGACGTATCCGTAAAAACTACTGACGTTCTTGACGTTGTCAGGGCATTTGTTATTTTCGCAGTATTCAGTGCCATGGGCCCATAACACTGCTGTTTGCGCAGCAAGAACAGCAAATGATAGGAGCCAGAATATGGTGAGAACGGTGTCGAGAATTGCGGCGACTAAGTAGTTGAATAGGCGATTGGAAAACATGTGAGCAAAAGCCATCCATGTTGAGACCAGAAGTGATGCAGAGCTCTGTAAGCAACGTCAGCAACTCATTTCCAATGATGATCGCAATATCCTTTTACGTACGGTTATGATCAACAAGCAATTTCCCGGGATAACAACGGCATTTATGGTGAAAGAGGTGACGACGATGGTAATGATGCTCAGCACGGCTTGGAAGATGCGTAGAACCGTGAATCCAGTGGGGTATTGAGAAAGATCAGGGCGACGGGAAGCCATTTCGGTCGGTATCTGATATTACCACGATATTCTTGGAGTGTTGTTTCAAAAGTTATAGTGATAATTAATGGAGGAAAAGTATTTCTATCTGAATGGCGGAAGTAGATATGCCTATAAGTAAGGGATTCCCTGAGGCTGGGATATATAAACATCGTTCCGCTTCTTCAAGTCTAAGCCACACCGAGTAGCTCAAGTGTTTGAATCCTGTCAGATTTCATCCTGGATTGAGATGGTTTCTCCGAGCGTCAGCCTCAGAGTCGTGGAGTCAGGATTACAGATGCCATGCTGACCCATCTTGTCGTGGAGCATGTAAGATTGGCTCGCAAGACATCAATGTCAAGAAAGAAGCAGCAAGAGCTCAATGTGAGAAGAATGTTAATTGTTTTAAAATTCAAATTGAGAGAAGGAGAACGGTCAAGTTTCTTCTGATATTGTCTGTCGGCTCCTGATGATCTCTAGTTAATGTTGCTGAGCCCGACAACGCCTGCAACAACAGGAGCCTCATCCCTGCGTTATCGACATGGCGCAGCACTGAGCCAGCCGCAAGATTGATTGACCGCCTCTACGAGATTTTCTCTAGGAACCAAGTTCCACCCTCTAGGATGTCAGAAATACAGGGTTGCTTTGTTTCAAAGTGATGTCACTGCCACCTTTTTTCTGGGCTCTGTTGTGGATTTGCCCAGACACGACCTAGCCACCCCGACTGGAAGTTGAAGGAAACCTAACATCAATAGAATTGAATAGAAAGGGAGGCTATCTGCAGTTTATGGGTTTCCATATATAATCGGGAGAGAAGCTGGTGTTATACCAGCAATCTTGAGAAGAATCCGGGGGCTGCTAAGGAAGCTGCACAATTTTGCAGAGCCTGAGCCTCACGGACTCGTCAGGCTCATACCCGCAGAGGGTGATTGCAATTCACTTTGTTATTTCAAGGAAAATTCATGAATAGAATTCGTGTAGTTAATATCTTCTTATCATTGTGAGGGACATATTTCCCCAAGAGTCTAAAGCAACGGATGTTTCTATTGCTGAAGCCGTATGAGTTGAAGCCAAGCGCTTATTGAACAATGGCAGGGTGGTCCATGTAACATGCCGCACACTGTTCAGTCTTCCAGACATAAATCAAGTTCTTACAGCCAGGGCATTCCGCGCATTGGCATATCTCGCTGTGAGGGCACTGGTCGGGCTGGCTGCCATCGTTCGCATGGGTTGGAGATGGCATGTCGGCAGTAGTATCGGCATGGGGAGAAGAAGGCACCGCAGAGGCGATGGTGGAGGAGATTGAAGGATGCATTTTGAGTGTGGTCGAAGAATGGCTATTGTTTCTATGGAAATATTGATAGACGTGAAGCGTTTGATGTCTTGAGTAAAGTGACAGGAGAGGGTGCGGTAATGTAAGTGTTGGGATTCTCCAGTTTGTTCGAACGGTTCCTCGCTTTTATGCAAAAAGAGATGGGACATTCACGGCGGGTAACGGAATGGCATTTTACGGTCTTGTGAAGCATATGACTTTAGTGCTTCAGCTACAATTCGCTAGCCAAGTTGTGATGTTCTCCTCAGTCAGCACCCACAATATTCAACAACTTGATTAAAGCTAATATCTTCTCGAGAACGCCGGTGTGACATCATTTTTTAGAAGTCTCCTGTTACTGACACCAAGTTACCTTTTCCTTTTCAGCACGATCCAACTTTGACGCACTGTATGACAGATCCAGATGGTTGCAAGTCTATTGCGGTCTACGGCCTCAACATCACATAAACGGTCACATACAATTCAACGGAGCCAGTGGATATGCTTTGTAAGCTTTTGTTTGATCCTCCCTGACCTGTTCAGCTAACTAACTGCAACGCCTCTTCCATCCGCTTCACCCTGAACTCTGCATAGGAGAGCACACCATGAACAAAAACAGGGCAAGTGGTTGCCTCCAAAAATTGAAGGATCACAACCTACATCAGCAAATATTGCCTACGTGCATCGTCGGGAACTTGCGTTAGCAGGAGTCCGAAAAAAGGAAAAAGCCTCATCTCGAGCCTCGGGACAATATCTAAACGGGGCAGTTGCAGTAGCAATCATAGCACTGGAGACTGGTGATGCAGTAAATCTTCCCAGTACAGCCATCGCAACCCTGGCACCGGCAGCGAATACCTTTTCCGCACTCATGGATCTGGGGGCCTTGACTAAGAGTGCTGGGATAGTTCCCTTGCTTGTCCCCAGACGGCGAGTCGGAGATTGAGACGGAAGCGGAAGAGTGAGGAGGCGAGTCCATGGTGGCGAGTTGAGATGAAGAAAGTCTTGCGGTAAGTTGATATTGATGTTATCGGGAAATACTTGGTAGCTCTTGATATGACCGGAGGCTGGATACTTGCTAACAAGATGGTGAAGTAAGATAGCACTTGGGACGAAAGAGTTATGGAAATGAGATTGATGACGCTGCCAAGAAGAGGGCGAGGCCAGGGGATTTTATACTAGAGAACAATACTTGGAGAGGCTCAGTTTGTTTGTTCAGCCTATTCACCCTTTGTACAGCGTCACTTTTACATCTGCGACGATTGTGTTCTTCATCACTCAGCAGGTTGAGGAAAACCTTTGTCTGATTCATGCTCCGTTGGGAAGTCGATGCACACTTGAACAAAGAACAATAGGTAGTGAACCATCGCATGGGCCTGTCTCTCTTTTATTTCATCACTGACAGATCTCCTAGCCAGCGTCTGTTACCTAGATGCAGTTCATCTGGAGAGATACCGACTATGAATCTCCTCCGTCCCCTTATCGATATATATTGCACGGTGAATGGTGGAATTCGAAGTAATGCTGGAAGAGTGCGAGGAACGATGTACAACCACATTTTTAAGGCACGCGATCTAACGAATAAGTACGGATACAAACCGACTTAACACGTAGTCTTTGTAAAAGCCCAGCATGCATAAATGGCATTAAGCATGCGTATGCATTGGTATGAAAAGAAACTCTGGTGTAACAAGGCGACTGAACTATTGATATGTCTATTGGAAGTAGTTCCTCTGTCTCGGCTTCTGGCCAATGAGATTTAGCTTAAAGTCATCCTAAACTCGCTAAAAATGTGATAGCAGTTCAGCTGCACTTGTACCGCCAATCGGATCTAGCGCTACGAGACCCCCGAGGCTTCTTCGACATAAACGCCGTGATTTATCTCTGGTCAGCGAGCCACGTTCACGCCACAAGGGATAGTTCCAGGGTCCAGAACGGGACATAATCATGGGGACGGGCCGAGCCACTGAGATATCGCTAATTGATACTGTTATTGGGAGTGATTCCAATGGTCGGCGGGGATGTTCAGCGCAGCCGCCGCCAGCTTAGCTCTAGCTCCTCACAGCGGCCAGGGTCTGGGCAGGTCTTTATCAAAAGCCATCACTGTAGGGGTCTTTGCCCATAAGAGCCAGTCTCTCGCACAATCGAGCATGCTCCGTCTCTGATTACCTGTTCTTCCAGTCTCTGATTCCATCGAACAAAAATATGGCTTTCCGACTCTTGGCGGGTATTTCCCGAGGACAGCTCTTGGCTGGAGGCGCTGCCCTTGGAGGAACAGGCCTTGCAGGATCACTGATTCAGACAGAAAGTCAAAGATTGCAGGCCACTGAAGCACAAGTCCAGTTTCATACCTCCTCCATTCACCCAACTCCTGTTGGCTACAGTCCTTGGCAGATCCGCAACAACTATCCCACATCGGATATTCTCAAGGCTAGGCTCCAAGAACAAAAGGATGGTTCACTTCCCCACGCTCCATCCCCACTGATCCCTGCGCCTGGACTCCCCGGCGACTTTGAGGGCGAGAATGCGCCATGGCTCCAGATCGATTACAAAGAGCATCCTAAACGGTATGCCAAAGCCATCAGAGAGTATTGTTTTGAAGGCAATGTCGAGAAAGGGTTTCGGCTCAATGAGAACACGGTTCGAGACTGGTACCATGCGCCTTGGATGCATTATCGGGACCCAGACTCAAACTGTACTGAGCGTGAACCCATCAGTGGCTTCACATTCGAGAGAGCGACACCTGCGGGGGAGTTTGCTGCGACCCAGAAAGACGCCCTGCAGAATTGGGCAATTGGATTCTATAACGCGACTGGTAGGTTGACGAGTGCTGTGGTCTATCTTGTTCTGACATTCCTTCAGGTGCTACTGTCTTTGGTGATATGTGGAAGGATCCTGATAACCCTGACTTCTCCCAGAACAAGGAGTTTCCGGTGGGGACATGTGTTTTCAAGGTTTGTAAAGAAACTATCTCAGTGGCAGATCATTATGACTAACATTGTGTAGATCTTGTTCAACAATTCGACTCCCGATCAGATGCCCATTCAAGATGGAGCTCCGGAAATGCATGCAGTGAGTTGTGCTGACCATCGCACTGGACGTATAATCTCTGACAAAAACACAGGTCATTTCCAAGTCATACAAAAATGGCAAAGAGCGAAATGACTCAGCCTCTGCACTTCGTCTGATTCAAGTGGACTTCGCTGTCGTCGACAAACGCTCGCCAATTGGATGGGTCTTTGGCACGTTCATGTACAACAAATACAAAGCCGAAAAAGACGTAAGTAACTCCCAATCACCAAGGAAACATTTATTTATGCTAACTTCGTCGCCAAATCCTCAGCCCTGGGACAAACTCACTCTTGTCGGTCTTCAATGGGGTAATGACCATTGGTTAACGAACAAGGTCTATGAAGAGACCAAGGCTGAGGACCACGTGGCTACGCCGCGAGAATGCTACATCAACCCGAAAGCAGAGGAGATTCGAATCCAGCAGGGAGGCACACGTCCCTCATGGGGGTGGAACGGTCGTATGAACGGTCCAGCCGACAACTTCATCTCGGCATGCGCCTCTTGTCACTCAACATCGACGTCCCATCCGATGTACAATGGCAAGGTCGAGAATGGCGTGAAGCAAACCTATGGCATGGTGCCACCACTCACCATGGCAGCTTCTCCCCAGCCAAAGCCAGGTAACACCTTCAGTGATGTGATGATTTACTTCCGAAACGTCATGGGTGGTGTACCATTCGACGAGGGAGTCAACCCCAAGAATCCGGACGAGTATGATCCCAGCTACAAGAGCAAGGTCAAGAGCGCCGACTACTCGCTGCAGTTGCAGGTTGGCTGGGCGAACTACAAGAAGTGGAAGGAGGATCATGAGACTGTGGTGCAAAGCGTCTTCCGCAAGACAAGATATGTTATCGGTTCAGAGTTGGCTGGTGCTTCCGATCTGTCGCAGAGAGACCAAGGTCGACAAGAGCCAACGGACGATGGCCCAGTCGAGTGAGATTTGCGACAGAGTGGGGAGGATTGATAGCATTGAATGTACAGGAATTGGAGAGAATGCATGGTACAAACAATAAGCCGATAACAACTAGATGCCTGAGAGACTTGAGAACCTTACGAACATCCCTATGAGATAATGATTCTGATTTGCTCTCATTTTGTTGTTTATTTGTACATCATTCCCTAGTTTTGTTATCAGTGACAAGACCGAGGATGATTCCTGAGATTCGACTTGGTGCTTATGCATTTCTATATCGGTAATGGCTATTTCACTTGTAGCGACCACCTGCATCACACACCCAGGAAATGGGATGCTAAGTGGATTCTGGGAACACTACGTTTTTGGAGGATCCTTTAGTGTCTAGTAGAGGGAAGAAAAATAAGGGTCTCGGCCCTAAGAGACAAAAACTCATGAGTAAACTTATGGCGATCTCAACGAGATTTTGATGGGTTTATTTGGTCATACTGCTCCAAGAGCCGAGGACCTTTTGCTCCCTGTGGAGTGCTGCAGCAGCCAAAAACGACTGCCAAGGACCTTTGAGCTCCAAGGCGATCCAACACGATTATTCACCGTCTGACGGCATAAAGGAGACCTAAGGCTTACTCGATAAGGCACGAAGTGTCACCAGCTGATTCAGCTCACTGTCCAAGACAGGAAGGTCACAGGTCAGCTTCCAGAATGGTGGCTTACTTCATTGCCATCCCTTTCCAATGCTGGTACCAGAAGTGGATTGACATATAAAGTCTGCAGCCAGCTCGAAATTCTGAAAATGGTCCAGGTCCCCATGCTGCTCAATTCTCTCTATTAATCTCACTTGTGTCTTTTCTCACCATGTCAACCAGTTTTCAAGAAGAGACGCACACAGGCCATGCTACAGGGTCAGTTGAGGAATTCTTCAATCAAAATCGCTCAGTGAAAGTCGTTATATTGCAATGGGTTGATATTTGTGGAATTATGAGGACTAGATTACTCTCTGCTTCACGATTTAAGAATCTTGTTAGTTCTGGTGGTCACCTTGATTGTTCCCCGTTGGATACACTCGTACCTACAACCGCTGAGTTTATCCCTTCATTATTCGCGCTTTTCAACGGCAAGGGTAAGATACACCCTGATGTCTCCTTGATCCGAACTGCGAAGCATGATGCATCTGGAATTGGCAATGCAGCTAGTTGCGTTGGTACTGTGGACTTTCAGAATACAGATGCCCGACTCCTCTTGAAAGACATCGTCAAAAAGGCTGAAGAGTCTCACGGCTTGAAGTTCCTTGTTGGTATTGAGATGGAATTCTGTCTTCTTGTTCCAGGAACCCTTGAAGCAGCTGAGCCTGCAAAGCCAGGAGTGGCCGGTACTTCTGGCACTCTCCGTTCCAAAGTCTGGCCTATCCTCAACGAAATTATTGTTGCTCTTGGCGAAGCAGATTATCGAAGTTGAGCAGGTGATCAAAGAGTACGGTACATCGGCCTACGAAGTTGCCCTTCCTCCTCTTCCTCCCATTGAGGCCGTGGACACCTATTACTACGCCAAAGAGCTAATCCAGAATGTGGCACATAAGTATGGAATTCTTGCCACTTTCTATCCGTCACCATACGAAGGAGAACAGGGTCAGAAGAGCGGGCAGCACATTCACATTTCGGCAACCCCAACTGAGGAGAATAAAGACTGGAACCCGGATGACACTATGGCGGGCATATTGAGCCATATCCCTGCACTGATGGCATTGGGAATGTGCCAGGTTGACTCTTATGAGAGAGTCAATATCGGCAGAATGTGTACCGGCGGGCTTGTGGGCTGGGGCGATAATAACCGAGACATGCCTGTCAGAAGAGTCACTAAGAACCACTGGGAGATCCGTATTAATGATGCTACCTCAAACTCGTATGCCATGGCAGCAGCGATCATTGGTGCCGCGCTCGACCTAAAGCCTCTTACAATTGGAAACGCAGCTGGTAAGTCTACCGAAGCCGACACAGTTGATATCTGCTAATTCGTCTAGAATTCACATTGATGTATTCTGATGAAGAAAGAGAAAAAATGGGACTGACAAAACTTCTCCCTACATCTCTTGAGGCTGCACTGAAGGCGCTGGAAGATGACAGAACTTGGGCAGATGGTGTTCTCGGCCAGGGGTATATCGATTGGTTCCTTGCACTGAAGCGGGCAGAGATGAATACTGTTTCAAAGATGGAGACCAAGGAAAGAAGATTGCATATGCTCAGCTTCTTCTGATATGGTACTACAGCTATGATTGCAGCCTTTGTCCATCAGGGAAAACAGAAGATTAGGCTTTGCTTATAAATATGAAGAACATCACAATATTTAGATTAACCCTTTAGGTATTGCGTCAAATGCTCTAAACCCGCCATGATAGCTTCGAAACTACCATGATTCTTTCTATGTATGAAGTAGTGTAAGAATCCTGCTGATATATGCGAAAGCCCTTCCGTTGCCCTGCAGACATAATATGTATGCGTCGTGTCCAAGGTTATATGAGATCTCGGGCATCTTCGAAATCGCCATTCGCTGCAGTACAGAAACGTTCCCATTCCATCGTCAGGGTATCAGCAGCGCCCGAACTTATCAACCTACCAGCATCCCACATAACATAACCCCATTCGCGAAACGCTCCCATTATATGAACTCCGTAGAGATTGCTGTATGTTACTTTCTAGATAATCACCCAAGCTAGTGGCGGTAGACCTTCTAGATCTCCTTCAAACGGCATTGGCTCCCGGCGGTCCTGAGCTTGGTCGCGCTCAGAAAGAAAGCGGCTCCTCCGATGTTCCTGTACAAGGTCGTCTGTTGCCTCGAGTAACCAGTCTCCATTTGATGAAATGATATGCCGCGATACCAATTCCACGAGAGTAGGATGGTCTCGTGCTTCGAAGATAGATGACAGTATTGCCAAACCCAAAGAGCTCATTCCAACTCTATAAAAGTAATCTAATCCAAAAAAGTATTCTTAGTTATGATCGCCAATCAGTGTTTTTAGCAGCGTGACTTACCGAAGCATCCAATATTATAAGCACCTTCTGGAGTGGATGGATCCGTTCGTTCAGCGTCCCACTTAGGATTATCAGGATGGAAGTCCCAGGTGACTCCATCGAGAACCTGGTTGTATTTGTCCTCGATAAATTTATTGACGCAGAGTATTTCCTCGATCTCCCAAGGTTGGAACTCGTCAAGGTACTCTTCGAGTCTCTCTTCATTAGTGCCAATGCCGTGCCTGCTGTGCACATCCACTCCAAACAGGTTGCAGAACATCTGATATCGATAGAAGGCCCGCAGGATTCGGCCAGATTCTGTGGTACTGAGCTGTGCCGGATAAATTAACTTGTCGTGGTGTCTTTGAGCCCATGTAGCAAATCGATATGCGAGTGGCTTGACTATCTTTGAGTGGAAAGTTACAGCAGGAATTATCTGATCCTTATCTAGGAGTGTTGACTTTGTTTTATAATGCTCCCTGCGCTGCACGTCGTAAGTCGCAAGGAACTGAAGAACGCTTTCCTTTGTGCGACTGGGTCGGAAATCGGCAGTGTTAGACAAATGCGCGGCACAAGCGTCAACTATACCAAGCCCCAATTCGCACTCCAGAGAGTGATAAAGCCAAAATGTTGGACGCTGAAGATAGTAGCGATAGATTACAGATGATGCCCGAATCAGAGCAGAAAGGTCTGAGACGCTGCCAACAGCGAGAAGAACATGATGTAGAATATCCAAAGGAAGGCGTTCAAACGGGGACGGGATAATACCCATATTCGGAGCTCTTCGATCACTCCTGGCAGACATGCCAAAGCTTTTAAGGGGTTTTGCAAGATAAAAATAGGTTGCTTTATGGCATGTCGGTGTCTGATTGAGCGACAGTCTCCCTTAGAAAGGATTCCCTTCGAAAAAGTAATGCTAGGAATTGCGAGGTGAGATGATATATCGGTAGTGTCAGTGATGCAGAGGGGAAAAGAGAGTCCTGGCTGCCCCAACAAAGGTTACAATGATGGTTCCCGGCCAGCTGCGATGAGTCATGTATGACCTGCCTGAGTAAGGCTGACATTGGCTCGCTGAGGATATGACTGGTCATTTCTTCCATGTTGGTTCACTACCACTATGATCAAGTCAAAGGTTTCTGATAGTGTCTAAAATAATGTTCCAAAATATGCCGTCCTGAGCAAATACCGAAAGTACGGTGGCAATGGATCTGAACCTTTGCGGGGATAAGATAAATCCGTACTCGTAGGCTCAAGCCACATGTTGGTCGCCCAAGTCTTGTCTGACATACAGCAACCAGGGCTGGCAGCCCGATTGAGGAGCTCCGGCATTAGTAGCAAAATCCGGGACTGCGGGGGTATAACATCATTGCCTTGACCACAAGAGAATTCGAGCAGATACGGTAATGAACAATCTTTGCTTTTACCATTACCTACAGCCCAAATAAAATCGAAAATTCCTTCTCTAGCACCAAGCCATGTCTACTCCAAGTCTAAGGAATGCCCAACAAGTCAGAGACTTTGTCGAGACGAAACATGATAAGCCATATGATTTCATTGACCCGAAGAATGCAGAACTACCAGGAGGCTTTGTCGTTTGCATCATCGGCGCTGGAGGAGCTGCGGGATCAGGGCTGGCAAGGTCTTTCGCCAAGGCTGGGGCCTCGGGCTTGATTCTCGCCGCGCGATCGCAAAAGACACTCGAGGTAACAGCCAAGGAGGTTGGTGATATCAATGCATCGATCAAGATTGCTCCTGTTGCGTGCGACATCACTTCCAATGACAGCGTGGCCGACATTGCTTCAACTGTCAAGAGCCAGTTCAACGGGAGATTAGACGCCGTATTCGTCAACTGCGGGTTCTCGGGTCCTCTATCAAAAGCTACAGTTCTTGAAGAAGACTTTGGGGACGTGCAAAAGGCCTTCGCTACACACTGCTTAGGTACTTGGCTTGCCGCGCATCACCTTTTACCCTTACTTCTTGAGAGCAAAGGCAGTTTCATCGTCATCAGTTCCATCTCAGCTCAAGGTCTCACCGGATTCGGCACAACATCTCACTATTGTACGAGCAAGCTTGCCCAAGCCCGGATGGTCGAGATGCTACATGCACAATACGCTGACAAGGGTATTTTTGTTGCCAGTGTGCATCCAGGTGGAATGCAGAGCGAGTTTGCAGGGGCAGCATCAAAAGACATTCAGCACCGTGAGTAATCTCCAGAACTTGAGTCAACCTAAAGGCTTACTATATGCAGTCCTGACTGATAGCCCGGATCTTGTCGGAGCGTTCGCTGTGTGGTTGCTGAAAATCGAAGGCATGGGAAAGCGGCATGCGGCGTTGAACGGGCGATGGTTGTCTTGCAAATGGGACGTTGACGAATTGGAGGCGAAGTTTGATAGCATTCAGCAGCATGATCTGTTGAAGTTTAGGATGGCTGTAGAATAAATGATATTTAAGACTTGCGTGATTTGTTGCAACAACTTCAGCTTATAAAAACACAAAAGTTACCAAGTGCCGAGGCATGATATCAAGCAAGACCCAGGTTGACCCCAAAGGGTTTATCACCATATAAAACACCCAATCATCCTTACTCCTCGAGCTGTTGATTGGCAGAAGGAGTCATATCGATTCGTATTCTGCGACTGGTCACTTGGCCAGTAGACATAGACACTTCGTGACGAGTGACAAAGAACTTTTCATCGTCTGACTCCTCCTCTGGCTCGGGGTCCAAACCATCATCGACGTGCGATCCTTGAGGATTAGTAAAGGCCTGAAAGAGCTGGTCTTCACCACTCGTGATACCATAGTCGATGCCAGAAAGCTCGGACATCCGACGCATACCTATGCTAGTGGTATCTCCATAATTGAGTTTATCCAATACCTTACCCGCAGTTCGCAGCATATCCATAGACTCATCGTGAGCTAAAGGCAGGATATGACCAACCATGAAAGGAAGCTCCCATTCCTTGAGAGTGAAGTCCGATCCGTAGGTTGTCTTGAGATAGGGCTCACATCTCGTCCGTATGGCCCTCAGGATCTTCCAGCTCATACGATGCATGGGCAGGTAACCAAATGCGAGCTCATTAACCTCTCCCCTCATGGCCATCACCAGCGATGACAAAACACCGACCGGTGAGATACGAATCTCTTGATCAGCTGATGGTACCGTTCTCTTGCTTTTGCCCTTGCCTTCCGATTCTGCGCGTAACGGTATCTCGCTTATGCTCTCAGCTGTCCAGCTCATGCGGTTGACGTTTCGGTGATACCGGTCCTGGAGACTTTTATGAATTGAAGCACGCGTTGTGAGAAATCGTGCACCAGCGCGCGAGAAATCTTCAACGACAATCTTGGTACCACGACGTCGGTTTTTGGTAAACGCCGCTGCAGAGACACCAATTTGTAGCATGAACCACTTGGCATAATCAGACACTTTATCGGGTCGACCACCAACAAAGAACTGTTCTTCCCCAAACATATCAAACAGAATCTTCATATCCAGCCAGGTGCTCTTAGCATACTCTTCCTCCCGAAGGGCATTGTACAAGTGTCCGGGCAGAATGAGAGAACCCCAAGCATTGGTGACTTTGAGGCCAGCCTCATGCATTTCTGCGCGATGATAGTATAAGGCCAAACCAGCAATTACCAGAGATCTTCTCAAGATTCGCCACTTCTTGGTTCGTGCGAGGTAAATCAATCCCTCTTGCCTGGTGTAGCTGCTATCGTTCACCATCGTCTTTGCTTTGTGCAATGGGCATCGAGAAACCAGTCAAAGCCCTCCTGAGTATCCTTCAGCCACTTGTCATCGCGCGGCGACCAATGAGGGCCTTTGATACCCTGCTTCAAGTTGATATGAGACTCCAAATCCTAGTTCATGCTGTCAATGCGGTTACTGACCAGAGCTGGTGGCAACATCTTGGTCAAGGGAAACGTACGCGTTAGATACTAGGTAGGTAGAAAGAAAGAGATGAGGGGAAACTGCTGCGCGTCAAGTGGCGTCACGTGAAGTCTGAGACAACAGCAAAGCTTGCTGATTGCATATGCATCTAAAAAAAGAGATTTGTTTTGACGCAGCAGTAACTAGATCCCTGTTCGTGAAGTGCCCATGATAGTGAAGTATTCTGCAGCCTCATTGGCGCAAATGGCGAATGCCCCAAACAGAGTTTCAACAGGTCTTGTGACTACACGCGATGGAGTTGCTTTTGAGATGACTCGGTGAATCCTTCAAGGAACATTGCGATGCCTAGTGACAAGTAGGAGCATTCAACTATACCTGGCGAGAGATGGGGCCTGTCAAAGGATAGAAAGTTCGTAGGGCTTGAGTTGATAGGGAAAATACTAATCACTTTAATTTACACCAATCTTCAGAACCGGCCCTATATACTATGGATCGGTTGTTGCCTTTAAGGTTAAACTTTCGGTAACACTACCCTCCAATCCTTGCAGAAGGCATTTCTTTGAGAAACAGAGTACATGCTTGGCTGTCGCGTATAGCTTATTTGTTGTACCTGGGGCTAGCTTCGGGCTGCTGTCAGCCTAGCACCACTCATGATGACAATCCTTCCTTTTCGAGTTTAGGTCTTCAGAGAGGGGTAGGGGGTTTTTTAGACTTTTTGTTACTCATCCTGAACTGTCCAAGACTGTCCACAGGCAGAACCTATCGCACAATAGTAGGATTGATGGTGAAGACGACAATTTACGTCCTACGGCTCACAACTCGTCTCATAATCAATAACAAGGCAGTAAACTATCACTCGAAAATACTTTGACCTATTGTTGTCTTCATATTCATAAACGGCTCAAATCACCGGATCAATTGTAGGTTCAGCAAATCTACCCCAGTTCTTCCAACATGGAACAGTCTCTATGCAGTACCTGCGCCAGGATAAATATTGAAGAACTTGTCTCTAAGCAGGGCTTTGCACTACATAAGAGCCTACTCGACCTCTACAAGTCTGTTAGAACATGCCAGTTGTGTCGTCATGCACTGAGTAGCTTGAAGCCTCTTTTACCACTCAACTTGAGAAGCCTACCTTGTCATCATGCAATGAGACATTTGGGCTCGGAAAGCTCAGAATCCTCTCTTTCCGAATCGAATCAGAAGCTTCTGGCTACTCAGCAGGCTCGAGTCTTTTATGGACAACATAACCACCCGAAACACGGCTTGACCATGGTGGTTTCGGACGTCGACTCGGATACTCCCAACGAGCGTGAACGAAGCATTCCCTGGCTTACAATGAGGACACTTCCTGGAGATCCTGCTCAGCGATCAGGCGCCAAGACCGCTCGACTGATACCAGAAAACACGTCTAGTTTGAATTCAACTATTCATGCTCTGGAGTGGCTCAAGGAGTGCCTTCTGAGCAAAGATTGCTTTGAAGGTTGTACACACATCATTGACAACGATCTTCAGGAATGCCTGGCGAGGATGCATGACAATAACAAAAAGTCTGTATCAAGTTCTCTGTCAGAGGTACTTGACAAGTCGCTGCAGAAACAAGAGACGCGAAGGCTGCAATTATGCGAGGATATCCAGTTCTTACATCAGCAAAGGAGCCTCTCACGAGGCGGCACACTTGTTGGAGAAGAGCGCGCTGCAAGACTTGTTGAGATCATCGATACGGACCGTGGTACCAAGCTCAAGATAGTCCCGGGTTCAGTTGGATATTCGTCGTATGCCGCCTTGAGCTACAGATGGGGCGGCCTGGATGCTATCTGGCATACTACCACCAAGAACCTTGGCATGCGTCAGACAGAGTTCAATATTGTTGAGCTTCCCAAAACTCTGTCCGACATTGTTCAAGTTATCAGAAATCTTGGTCTGAATTGTGTTTGGATTGACAGTCTCTGCATTCTTCAAGATGACGAGGATGATTGGGCAAGGGAAGCCGTCAAGATGGCTTCCATTTACCAAAACGCCCTCTTCACTATCTCTGCGGACTCCAGCGAAGACGCCAAAGCAGGTTTATACAACGACAAGTCTTCTTCCATTCTCAATGGCAGGGACAGCATGAAGATCTGCAGCAAGCTCTCAACTGATGAAGAGAGCTCGATCTTTCTGTTCCCAGATCAAGAGATAAGAACCGATCGCTCGGCTATCAATATGCGAGATATGGGTGATCTTCTAAGCCACGGCGCGCTCTGTGACCGAGGATGGACCATGCAAGAGCGAATCCTATCCCCCCGGATCATCCACTTCGCTTCAGACCAGCTCTATTGGGAGTGTTTACACGGAATCCACGAAAGCGAGGACGAGCTTCATTCTATAGGCCGTAACGTGAATATCGCAAAGATAGTGCATCGGATTAAATCTGCCGAGAACGAGGAAGCGAAGAAAGAAGTCAAACAGATGCTACGCTACTGGTATGTTCACCTGGTTGGGGGAGACTACTCGCATCGTTCTTTGACATTTATCGACGACAAGCTCCTCGCCATTAGTGGAGTAGCCAAAGCTCTTGACAGCATTCACCCATTTGGTTACATGGCCGGCCATTGGTGCGAAGACGACGATGAGCTCGTCAAAAGTCTCTGTTGGAAGCGCGGGGGGCCAGGCAAGAAAGCGGCCAAGTATCGCGCGCCATCTTGGTCATGGGCCAGTCAAGATTCAGCAGTTGATTATGGTCATTTCAACATGGTAGGGGCCCTAGGTGAGAAGATCATCGCAGAGCCTGTGGCTATGGAGGGTCAGAGCCCAGATGGCACTCCATTCGGCCGATACGATAACGGGTATCTTCAGATCAAAGCCAAGGTCGGACACGGAAAGGTGTTCCCAAACTGTGGGCACGATTTCAGTAACTATCATCAGTCTGGTGCTTTCGGTGGCTACACTGTTGATCCTCTGAAAGAGAGATGCGCGTTTCTGCTGCTCGATGGTGGCGAAGCGTCTGATCTAGTCTGGCTAGACGAAAGCCAGTCAACTAACGAGCCCATTAAAGAGCCTATCGACGTTCAAGTCGTCATGCTTTCGGAAATCGAATCCGAAGGAGAAGAATGGCCGCGTCCCGGAGCTTGCTTGATCTGTACTTTAGACGAGAAGTACTATTTGACAAGAATTGGGTTCACGGAGTCTTTGAAGTATCGCAAAGAGGAACGGGGCGAAAAGTCACCTCCAGTTCCAGGGCCTCGCCTTTGTAGCGAGAAAGCCATTGCTTTAACCTTAATCTAACTGCCCGAGCAAATGCGCAGCAAGAACTCCGTAGTAGGTCTGGGGCGCCAGAAATAGGCGATGGGTTCGATAACCCGCCCATTACGATGATTAGCTCTGGGAAACAAGAAAACTTAGGACCATGGCCCTAAGCGATGAAAAGTATTTAGGCAATTTAGCCCAGGTTTAGGGGACTCTTTATTAGGTTATTTTGGCATCCTCTTCTGAAGTCCTATTAATTCGTCCCTATTTCTTCCACAAGCCAGTCCAGGGGTACGCTGGCCACATCGACTTTGACTGCGACTGCAACAGCATACATCGATGTTTTCAGAACACTAGTGATAGAAGCCCTGTCTTGCATTCTTAGCAACGAGTATAGTCGCTGACTTGCGCCAACCTCGGCCAACCTTCTTGGACCGATGGATAATCACGGTTCAATTGCTCTCCTGGAACTTATCGGAGAGGTCATGTCTTCCTTCAAGGTCACCGTCAAGCAGATATGGTCCAATCCATCGGTATACGATAGGTTCTCGTATAGGCAGACTCTGAGACCAACTTCCATGGGTATTTCAGGGACAGTGATGATGATAAAGAGTGGACTTTCCTGATGACCATGAATGAGAGTAGGGAAAGGATTATGGATGTACTCGAGCTTTTGGTTACTGGAGCTACAGAGGAGGATCTTTTTTATGGTGGCCAGAGCGCTGGAGAAGAAGACATCGGCTAAGGATTGAAGTGTCAACGCGCCATGATGCTTTGTGCAGCATAGGTTTTATCTAAATATTGGGTATATCTATTCGGCTAGTAATGCTGTATGACTGTGAAATCCAGAGATCTAGGTGAAAAGAAACTAGTCTTTAGTCCAATTATACGCTCTCTTCTTGCGTCAAAGCCAACTCTTGCTTGGCTTTCAGCTTTTGTCGCTCACCACGCCCCATCTGATATAGTCGAGATGCTCCGTAGAGCTGGGTCGTGATCCACAAGGAGAACACCAGGGGGGTAATGATACGCCACTCCAGGCCCCAACGATGCCACGACCGGTTGAGAAGATATATCGTAACAGCGAGCTCGGTTATAGCTCCTGTAACTTGCCAGACACAGCACGTATAGGCCATACGAGACAACAATAGAGTATTGTGGCGCTTGATTCGCCAGATGATCATCATGAGGAAGATAGGGAGCTCGACGATGACATCGAATGTACCTGAAGAAAGACGTTGTCAGCATATTTCGGCTCGCGAGATTGCAGAGGCTCGGTTGACTAACCCCAGACCATGCACATGTAGAACTCGAGTGTAGCTTCGCGATGCTTATCGGGGTCGGCGAAAAGACTCAACGCTGTCTGCGTAATGATAAGAAGTCCGGTATGGTGCGCAATGCTGAGTGGGCTCGCGAACTTGGTGCGAAAGCAGACTTCGAAGATATAATATGAACTGTAGACTTCTGAAAGAACAAGCAGACTGTCTCCGATGGTGACGGAACTGCCTTTGGTGAATGGTGTCGAGAAATTTGCATCGCCTATGAGGAAATACATCATCGGATAGCATCCGCTGGAAAGAACGCAGAAGAGAATAAAGCTTCCGACGTGGAAGTAAACGAAAGAACGCCGTCGCCTTTCATCCTTTGTTCGTTCGAAAGTTTGGCAGATGTCTTTGTAAACAGTCGGTAGTATCCATCGCTCGAGAGAGTTGGTAAGGAGAACAATGCAGATGATGCTGATAGTAAGTATTAAGGAGCCGTATGGTAGAAGGTGTGAAAGAGGGTTGTTCTCGATAGTTTGGATCTTGGGAACGGATACCCGATGGGCATGATGGATTGAATCAGACATTATAGCGAGTGGAGAATACAAACGAAAACAATTAATCAAGCAAAAAGTATACAGGAGAAATGAATTGTCAAACTGCGGAGAAGAGGCCATGGTTCTGTATTTATCCTCGCCTCATTTGTGCCTCACTGACGCAAAGTTACCTGCTAAAAAGGAGAGTTGCCCGGGCACGCGGCTCAAACCGAGGAACGGAGTAAGCAACACGAGAAAGCCAGCGCTTCTCAAGCGAGGCAGAGCAGTAAATATGCAACACCCTGGGATTGGTTCTATCGTAGACGCCTCCATACGAAAAGTGCCGGAATTCTTCAAGTCGTGGGCCTAGAAGCGCGTCTAGTCTCGTCAGTGGCCAACTCGTAAGATTCGGTCTGGGGTAGCTGAGGCGGAGCTGGACAGATTGCTCCACTTGGACAAGCCGTGTTTCCGTTGGCAGATTACGCGGCTGCGGTTCCTCGGCAAGACGCGAGAATTAATTTGGTGTATACGTAAATGATGGTGAGAAGGGGGGTCTGTGCTTCAGGTCTTGACATCTCGTGAAAAGGGTCTTGTTCGGGATTGACAAGCCGATCAGGGTTTTGGTTTTAGGCCAGGGCGGTTTTGAGTTTGGATCAGAGGGTATCCATATCTAGGCATACATTAGGAGGATAACACGGCATCATGTAATTGAAGGTGTCATATTTGGGTACAGACATCTAACATGAGCTGCACTCCAGTTTTGACCCCTGCATACTGACATTCCCGACTTTGTCTGTTGTTGTTTCGGGAACTTCAGAATTGGGAATGGGCTCAAGTATCCTGTTTATAGACTCAGCCATCAGTACGCTTCAACCAATCTTTGTACTTGAACAAGTTTAGTACAAACAGCTAAGGCAGCCTACATGTCTTGGCTCTGAGCTTCCCTAAAAGCCAAGTGCAACATAATTGGGTCATCTGGGCTACCCCGAGATTATTGCGTGCATGTGCTTTGACTAGCTGACGTGGCTTGATTTTCGCGAGAAACATCGTGAAAGGGGTCTAGCTTCAGAGCTGCTAGGCTGTGCCGTAGCCGTTGATGAATGGCGCATTTTGGGTAGAGGTTCTCGGCCCTTACTTGTCTGGGAGCCGATTCTCTAGCAAGGGAGTAAGACGGCCCCACTTTCGGCGCTGGACTTCCGACGCAACGGCGCAGTTACGGCATCACGGCATTGTTACAACCGGAATTTTCCTGTACCAACTTCTTGCAAATGGCGTCGTTGTTGGGATCTGCCTCGCATGAATTAAGCTAGGGGCGTCTGAAACGCTCACTTATGCCCCGTCAAGGAGGGCAAACAAACTTAGGAACTTTACCCAAGGCGATATAATAAAACTCAGGACCTTGATACGAAGTGATAAAAAAGTCTTAGGTAAAGTTAAATTTAGTAGGCCTTGTGTTAAACTTTTTTAGTACCTCGATTTAATATTAGATGTTCTCTTGCGCCCTGGGGATCCTAAGGGACAAAAAGGCCTGAACAAGCTCAGTATAACTTAGGCTTCTAAGTTGGTTAGTTATTTTGGTACCAAGGCTTCAAGACCAGAAGAGTCTAGCCATTAACTTGAGCGTTAGTCTCGCTTGCTTTGATTGAAAAGCTGCGAGACGGCCAGAAGACGTAATGGTGAGAATATACATACAATCCTCATATGATGCAACACATATTTCTTGCCTTGAATCTGACGGTTTGGTGATGTTTCGATCGTTGATCAAAACCACCAACAGAATGATTGGGTAACTGACTTTGGTGCCTGAGGTTATGTGACTAGCGGTATGGACCTCGAACTACAGGATCAACGAATCTTGCTTCTTGCTTCCAGCATCTGTCCGGGCTCTCAGATCAATGGAGAGTCGCTTCGAATATAGCTGAATGATTTCTCTATATATACCATTGCTCTCATAACAAGTAAATCTGCGATGAACGACTCCCCGCGACCAGCGCCGAATATTCCGAGTTACCCGAACGCACCGAGAACGGATGCTGCAGCAACTCAGCCGCCGGATTTGAAGAGCATACTGCGCGCGAGGCAATTTGCACGTACCCGAAAAGCGTGTTTGCCTTGTCGGGAGAGAAAGGTGCGCTGTAACCATCAGCAGCCCTGCCAAACATGCGTCAAGCGCGGTCACTCTGACCTCTGCTTCTACGACCAACCGCGGGCGTCATCAAGTCCAACTCCGCAACCTCACCAACGAGAATTACAGCCTACGACGGAGTCGGGTCATTGTAGCAGCAATGAAATACAACACGAGCGCCCTATCAGTAGCAGCGGCAGTGTATCTAAGACGAGTCCGTCTTTGCTGGGTGACAACTCAATTATCTCAGTAGGCAAGCCAGATACAATCCAACCTCATTCCAACAAAGAGCGGCGCAATGCGTTCGAAACAGGAATTCTTCCTCTCCTAGGTATGGATGGCGCTTCGGACGGTGGACGTGGCACCCCGGCACGACGCTCAGAACCGACCCTCGCTGTTGACATGGACATGATTTCTCTATTTGGCTTCTATCGGGATCGAGTTCACCTTTTCCAGTTCATCGTCGACGATCTTGCTGAAATCGAGAAGCTCATATGCTCCCTCTTGAACCATGAAGTTCATGCACAGCAGGTCGACAGTCAAAGCCTTTGCCTGCTCCATGCGATAATGGCGGCCGGGGCGCAGTTCTCTGATTTGCCCATTTCTGCAAGACAGTCCAAGTCCAGTCAGAATTGTGAGTGCTGGGTCTCTTTTTCATTCATCTACACCCAACTCACCAATCTTAGTGCATTCAGCCTTAGGATATATAGGGTCCTTTGACCTGTTGTGGAACCCTTCCAAGAAACTAATCCAAGCATTACTCATTCTTGGCTATGTTTTGCAAAATGATATGAACCCTCGCGCAGCTTGGATCCTCGGCGGCACCACCGTCCGAGCTGCGCTATCAGTTGGCCTCCATCAGCCTATGAATCACTGTGCTCTACGTCTCTCTCCTACCGAAGCGCAACAGTTAAGGTGAGCCACTCAGCGATCTATAGCACGTGTCCTAGACAACTGACGTGTGTCAATACACAGGCTCGCCATCGTTTGGCAAGATGCTCTGCTCTCATTGGCGTTTGATAGACCCCCAGCGTCTTACGAAATGGACCTAGAGTCGGACCTCCCTGCTCTAGTATCGCTGGATCCTCTTAGTCAGCCTCTTCACTACCGACAGGCTATGAACTGGTTATGTCATCTGAGCTTCAGACATCTTCCAAGGTTCCCCCAGACGGAATCGGTCAGGAACTATAGCCGACTCTTTAATGACTTCGACCATTACGAGTCTTCTCTAATTCCTCATCTACAGGATTTGCAGCGCTGTACCTCGATCCAAGAGCTACAAGAACATCACAGCCTAATCATCCATCGATACTTTGTTCTCTCTACGCTCTGTCGGCCTGTACTATCCTCGCAGAACAAAACGAATTTTACAGAAGATGAATACTCTGACATATTGAACCGCTTTCAAGGTGCTTTGAAAAGAAGTGTCCGTGCTTTCATTAAGCTACGCTCAATCTCAAACCTTGCAACGCGTTCATGGGCCTTTGTTCATATTGGTCTTGCCTCAGCACTCTTGTTGAGTTTTATTCGACAGGGTAGTGAAACCCAAGCTCAAGACTCCCAAGAAATACTAGCTGAGTTAGTCGAGGCGTTAACTGAGCGCAGCGACGATGTTGGACATTTCTCCATGGCACACAAGAAAGCTCTCAGGGCGATTCAAGCTCTACAACGATCTTCAGGGGAGGAGACCAGATGCCAGAGTGAGAATTCATCTCAAGAGCATCACCCAATAGCAGTTTCTTCAGAAAATACGACTGCTCTACCAGAGAATTTCGGTAGCACTGAGGAACAAAGGTTTGTGTTGCAGCCCTCTCCACTGTTCAGACGTATTGACCTTTCTCCTTGCAACATGGTCAGCTTAGATGATTGGCTTCGAGACTTTGACTTTGACGCATTTTCTCCCCTTGAATCATACAATTTCATCATGTCGGACCAGATGCCACAAGATTTTGGTCTCTAAGTCCCTATCTGTCCAACGAATTCCGATACTCTCAAAGGGTCTACTTAGCTTGGGACAAAGTGTCGAATAAATGACCAACAGCATCTCCAAATATTTTAGTGATCTCTACAAGTTTCTATTATAAGTTTACCTAAGCTTACCTAAGTCTGCCTGAGTTTACCTAAGTTTACCTAAGCTCTCTAAACTGTAGGCTATCTTCAATTTTTCCAAGCTCGCCTATATCACTCCGGGCTGTTGAAGCCTAAAGCTTGCCATCGACTGCAAACCCTGCTCTTGATCTCCTCCGGAAACGAGTTTTCAAAGTCCGCTGCTTCCCAGTTCTTCCCGGTTTTATATTCGACAGGCAACAAGCTGTCTGAGACAACCTTGCCACCACGATTAGGCGCTCCGTTACCATGCGACATGTATGGAATTAGAGGAAACCCGACAACGTCTTCGAAGAAGTACTCGTCCATTCCGGGGCGGCAACGAGTACAGTAAGCCCAGATCACATCCTTGAAATCGTACACGTTAATGTCATCACCGACGAGTACCAAGCGATGGATCGTATAGCCGACCTTGTGGTTGAAGATGATGTCTCCGATTTCACGGCAGAACTTCTCGGATGTTGTCTTCATCTCACGTAACTTTTGTGTGTCTACCTGCAAGGCAACCCATGTAACTTGGGACTCGAAGGGTGAGAAGGCTTCCTTGATAGGGAGACCTTTCGACTTGAGAAGGAAGCCGATCTCTGCGGCAGCAAGCGGGCCTATCATCGTATGCTACTGAAGTCAGTCAGGGCCTTCAAAATAAGCCAATACTTACAGTCTCGTCAGTCAACCTTCCACAGTTGGAGACGGGCAGAATCGCATCTTTACGATGCGTGATTAGATCCACCGTATACTTCGGCCAAGGGTGCGCATCACCAGGAAACACGTAGCTAGAGTGATTATCAGCACTGAAAAAAGACAGAAAGAAATACAGGCTTACCCATGCATCTCTCCAAAAGGTCCCTCGGGCACTCTGTCCGTGATAGAGCATGTTCCCTCAAAGACTATTTCCGAGTTGGCGGGTACATAGAGTCCATTGGTCTCGCACTTGACGACATCAAGGGATGATCCGACGAGCGACCCAATGTACTCAGCCTCTGACAATCCGTCAGGGAGTGGCATGCTCGATGCCATGATGGCAGCCGGAGGAACTCCAAAGGCCAAAGCCCAAGGCATGTCGCGACCTTCCTTCTTCCACATCTCGTGAATCTGGTAGAGGTGTTGCGGCTTGATCACCAATCCGGCAAGGTGGTTTCGGTCGTGGACCATCGCACGAGCAATAGACCAGTTTGTCCATTTGCCATCTGGGGATTGGACAATATGCATTCCGTATGTTTGGATGTATTTTCCACCGTCTGCTTTATGAAGCAGTGGTGCAGGAAGCTTGGTGAGATCGAACTGGTCCGGTGTCAAGATATGCTCCTTACAAGGACCAGTCTCAACAACGGTAGGCGGAATAGGGGGTGTAGTTTTGGCAGCGATCATCTTATCCAGGATCTCCTTCATGGATGAGTCTGTAGGCAGTCCAAGATGTCTAGCAAGTCTGCCGTAACGCTGCTTGGGGTCAGAGCGAAGGGAGTTTGGTGCACCCAATATTCTCCAAAAGCCATTCTCATCTTGCCCCTTGAGCTTGTTGAACAGGGGAGCCTTGTCATTGTTCTCGACAGCCTTTCGAATGATAGCACCAACTTCGAGATGAGGGTCGCATTCTTCAGTGATTGAGACAAGGTCGCCGTCAGCTCCAAGAGCCTCGACGTAGCTGCGGAAGTCCATATGAGGGAGAGTTTTAGAAGTCATGCTGAAGTTAAGTGTTGCTGATTCTAGACAGATGTCGACGACATAACTTCTGGGGTTCTATAATTCTTATATCTTCATAAATCTCATACTATTTCCTCTATTTATCATATAACGCAGAGTAGTCCGAGGCCCCGAGCCCACCGAGTCCACATCTACCGATCCGCAGTATCCGGGAATGTGGGCCCCGAAGGCACCGAGAGTCTCCGAGCTGAGCCTCAATGCTACCACGCTGACGGGTCTGGCATGACATGGGCGTCGCTTAAGAAGAGCTGCATGTCCTATCGGTCACTCACTCATGAGCTCCATGTACTTCGTCGACTTATGAACCTGAGAGCCCTTTTTATCATCTCACTTGCGCACCAATCTATCTTTACCCTTCAAATTCGTTGCTACACCTTCAGAGATCAATATGGGAGAAGCACCAAGAAAGAAGATCATTGTAGCCTTGACTGGCGCGACAGGAGCTGCCATTGGCATTCACGTTCTCTCAACACTTCGACGACTCAACGTTGAAACTCATCTCATCATCAGCAAGTGGGCAGCTGAGACCATAAAATACGAAACAGACTATACACCAGCTTCAGTGAGAGCACTAGCAGATCACGTCTACAACCCAAGCGACTTAGCCGCGCCAATTGCAAGCGGGTCTTGTCACGTCGATGGCATGATCGTAGTTCCCTGCTCAGTCAAAACATTAGCTGCCATCAACGCGGGCATTTGTGATGACCTTATCACTCGCGCAGCAGATGTCTGTCTCAAAGAACGAAGGAGACTGGTGTTGTCGGTGAGAGAAACGCCGCTGAGTGAGATACACTTGCGGAACATGATGGAGGTGACAAGAGCTGGTGCTATCATTGCACCTCCTGTTGTCGGATTCTACACAAGACCGAGCTCGGTAGATGACATATTGAATCAGATGGTCGGTCGGTTATTGGACTTGTTTGGCCTGGAAGCTGGGAACTTTGAGAGGTGGGAGGGAATGGCGAATGGGAAATCTTAAGTGCAGGCTGTGTCAGTTTTTATGACTTTCTCCCATGGATACATTGATGGCTCGGGACGCGTAAATATGCGATTTGGTAAATGGGTGTATGTTTGACAAAATATGACTTTAGATCAAGTTCAATGGTAGAAAGCAATTTGTTAGAAGAAATACCAGAAACTGGTATTGCAGCAGCATGATTGGCTGCGCTTCAACCTCGACGCGCATCTCGCGTTGCACTTTGCAGCACAGAAATTCAGTCTGCACAAGTGAAATAAATGAATATTATAAAATGCCCGCAGAAAAAAGCCATAGAATCTGACATAACGAGGCATATATATCCCTTTCCTTTTCATATTCTTAGTGTTGTACTTCTATTTTAGATCTATGATAACCGCCGTCTCGTGATTATCTTTTGTTAACTTGTGGTAAAGTCCATCGTAGAATTAGTTGCATAAATATTCCGTTATATTATTCTGTAGAATTTTTGAGGATTCATAAATCAAGAGACTCACAATGATACCAAGATATGTCAATAGATGCAACTGTAATAAAGACTATGGATACACTGGGTTCCAACGAAATTTTCAGTTTCAGTCTCCATCCAGGTCATGTAGGGTAACCTAGCAATTGCGACACAGATTAAGCTTCCCACGGCACTGTACAGAACACTGTGACATGGCGCCAATGGAAGTCTTGCGTTTGCTTTACGGAACAACTGTACAACCGAGTGCACAGACCACTTCCTTTGAATCACTGAGCTTCCTCACTCCAAACAGTGACAACTTTAACCATTCTGCTGCAGCCTTTCCCCTGTTAGTTCTTCTTTTCAGTAAGTAACATCTTCAGCTCTTCTGACCCCGTTTCCTCAATCGAAGGTTCCTTTGATTTTCTTTTCTTTTCTTTTAGCATGGAACGAGCTTGAACCATAACTGCCTGCCTTCGCCAAGGTCATGTGACGGCCCCATAATTTCGTCAACGCCATCCGTATTCACGCTTTGGCCAGAGACCGCATCATCACCATCCTCACCCGACTGAACGCACAACCACCTATCAAGAGAAGCGCTCCGACGTGTTCTTGCAGCGTGCTGAAGAACAAGTGGGTTCGCTGATCAAGATTTTCCTCCTCGCCCGACCCTCCTCGCCCCAACGATAAGCACGTCCAGAGACCCGGTGAACCATCACTGCAGACCGTTATAAAATTCCGACTTGTACCCATCGAACGTGCGCGGTGCGCCCTTCGTTGGAACAACCGGGGACTGTAGAAGGGGCCTGGCTTGAAACTCGCAGCATTGCTGGAGCTCAAGCACGGTCTTGCAGCATTGCTGGAGACCACAGGTTGCCTGCTGACGGAACCGGCCATCTCTGCTCGTGTCTCGTTGTTGACGGCGTAAAGGTACGTGTGATGCCCGCTGTGCTACTGATGGATTCCAGGAATGTCATCTTCCACCTCGCCATGTCTTGACGTCGATGAGACTATGCCCGCCGTTGTTGAGTGGGAACACGATGGCGCAACCCACTCCTTCTCGAAGCCCGATCCAAAGATCGACAGCATCATGCTACGAATTCACCTGAGCGGACCGTGCGCAACCGTCGAGCTGCGCTTTCCGATGAACTTGAAGGGAGTCGAGGGCATCTCACCTGTTGCGATCTTCATCGATCCCTCTTCCATCACATCATTCGATTTCGCTTTTTCTTCAACGGCACCGGAAGCGGTGCAAGAGAAGTTCAAGTGCCCCGTTGCATGCCTGAAGTTCCAAACAAACAAGAACGTTCGGCTCTTTGTTCCCACTGCTGCCAAAGAACCGTTGGCCCCTAGCCGAACACAGTCAGGGAAGGTCTTGGATGCTATTCGCATGCTCTCTGCCACAACCTCATTCGGTATTTACGTCGACGCTACAAAGCTTTCGAAAGCCGAGCTCCAGTCCATAAGCGATGCCGTAAGACAGACTGGCTTGACATCTTTCCACGATCAACCTGCAAATACGAAGACCAAGGTCATCGATCTCTCCCCGCAAGACGACGCGCCGCCAGCCTATGACGAGACTGGGTCTTCACCACCAGCTCCCCCAATCCATGAGAGAAAGCGCCGCCGCATTAGTAGCCCGGACGAAGCACGAGACGAACTCGCTCAAATTTGGGCAGAGCTCAAGGCACGGAGTGAAAAGGATCGACTCGTTCACCAGGAACTCTCTGCCTTAAGACAAGAGAACAAAAGCCTCAGAACCGATCTCGATCAGCTACGACAGCAAGTCACGTCTTTTCGCGAGGACTTTAGCTCCCTGCAGCGCGATGTCGAACAACTTCAGGGCCAGGACAAACAAAGCGCTGATGTCTTGGAAGGCTACGATACGCGCCTGGTCGAGCTACGAGACGATCTAGAGGATCTGGATGCCAAGGTGGATTCCATCCAGGAGCACAGAGACGAAAACGGAGTAGCACAGTCATTCCTCGACAGAGTCCGCAGTGATGTGTACGACGATATCATTACCCGTCTTACAAGTTGAAACACTGGGGTTATCGACTGTCGGTCAATAAACAAAACATACTCAGCATTCATATCCCGATGTCAAGTACACGGCGCCGTCGCCGCCTAGAGTCATGTCAGCGTCCCCCGTTGACTGCCTGCGTGGCGCTGGGATGGATCCGCCAACGAAATCTTATGAGCACGAGGATGGCATTTTCTTCACCTTGGATGGTACTGCCTCTGACTGCGAAACCGCTGGGCGCGATAGCGCGGCTTGACTTTGCTAGATGGATCTATGCTACTCGGCGCGTCAGGTTCAGAGGGCTCACTTGCACCACACATGGACCTCGTAATGTAAATCTTGCCTCTGCACCACATCAGATCTTGGCATATACTGACTAATTCTTTACAGAGTGATGAGATCGACCTTTACACGCCGACGAACCCAACCCAAACACGTGCTTCCTCACGGCCTCGCCAAAGCCGATGCCAATGCAGACGGTGGCCTACCCTCGAGTCTCGGTCCCCAATAATAGCGACAAACAACTTCGTCACAACACATATTCTCTCGTCCGATATGACGATCGTGAGAGGAGGTTGAATGACCTTGTCATGACGACATAATCTTGCCAAGCGATTCCTTCGAGCATTACACGAACAGTGCCGTGGCTGCCCAACCTTGATGTTCCAAAGAATCCGATTTATAAGCAATGCATCTTGTCTTCTTGTTACAGAAAACTTTTTTGTATAGATACCCGTGAATGTTTGTACATAGTCGCTCCTCAATTACAAGAACCGCAGCTACCCATTTTCTGAACAATTTCCATACTCCTTACCTACCTACCTCCCTTCCTTAACTCCCGTTGGCCAACTGCTACCCGTTTCCTTGTTCACCCTACAAATCATCCCACGGCGAACATCGCGCTGCCAGGATCTATGCCTACTGAAGACCTGACAACACCGTATGGATCAAGTGCGCAGGTTCTAGTGGACCAAAGCTACATTCTCAAAACAACGCTTGGATCTCCGGATTCTCACTCGGCACCTGTTCGAACGTCCTGCACCGCCGGCTTCACCATTGACCGAGTCTAGGCCGAGAGGTCCATTATCGACGGCGATGCCAGCCTTGTCAGGCTCTGACGGCTGTTCGTTCACCCCATCGCCCTCTTGTTGGTAGCCGCAAGCCATTCTTCTACATCTGCGACCATTGCGCCTCTGCTTGTGATGCATGCGCGGCATGCCTGATCAGTGAGGGGTTCGGTCCAAAACGCCGTTGGCTCATGTCCCCACGGGCGACTGCGGTCTTCGAATGCAGTGATCGTCCATCTTTCTACCAACCATGTCTGCGACAACCAACAGTGGTGAAAGGGCAAAAAAAGGGTGCAGCTACCTACAACAGGCAAAAACATACAACAGCGGGGATTCGCTGGTCGTCACCGACCCAACTACTAATCCGCCCCTTACCAGCTTATCTATGGGAGAGCGGACGGGATCCCGAGTTCTCTGGTAGGTATGGTCGTATGTGATAGACGACGGTGTTATTTTGGCTCATGGTTGTCAGGCTGCAAGCTGTGGGCAGAGTCGGTGGCTGCCAGCCAACATTGTCTAGTCATAGTGAACAAGCAAGCTCGAATCGGACATGATTGGTCCCGAGCCTTTGTTGCATCAAGAAGGAACATGTAGTAGATCAAGTTGACCCCGTGTTTCTAACACCAATTCTATAAAGACTATCGCTGGCTTCCTAATAAACTCCTTCAGCGCCTGATTCCTCCAATCGCTACAGCTTCAGCCTTTGGCTCATCCGAAGTTGAACTTCGTAGCTTGATCTCCATCACCCCAAGATAAGTAGGTGGCTTCTTCCAAAGTCCTTGTGGTACCTCCCTTATTAATCATCGCATTCATAACAGCCCGCCAGATCGAAGAAATAAGGGCCGAGGTAGAAGGCAGGCGGATTCACCTGGGCCTGGGTGCCCGAGTACAGGTCGCAGCTAGTGCCATACGAGGCGAAGGACTTGCAACGACAGTCGCTGGCACAGGCGTCGGCGCAAGCTGCCCCATCTGCTACTGTGGGTGAACCGATATGCCAAGACTCGTCGATCTGCCATGTTGCGACCTGGAATGGAATCGTACAAGCGCCGTTCTTTCCGATGACATGGGTGCAAGCGACTGTACATCCAGCCTCGGTCGTCGTCGTTGCCGCTGCTGTGGTGGTTTCGGACGATGTTGTCGACTCAAAGACAGTCGTCGACTGCTCCTCCGTGATCGATAGGGCTACAGTGGTCGATAGAGTCTCGGTGGTATCGGCGTCGGTAGTGGAGAGTGTCTCAGTCGATGACAGCACTTCTAGCGTTGACAGTGCCTCAGTGGTTGACCGCGTCTCCGCGCTGGAGTATGCACTCGAGAACGAGATGATAGATGACGATGCCAGCGATGGCTTGCAGGGCCCGGCATAAACGCCTGCCACAGCCAACGCCGTAGCAATCAGCGCGTTTAAAGATCGGGGAGCCATTGTGCATAAGAATGACGCTGAATGAACCAGAGTGACATGCTGCCAAACCGGCACTTTTTGTATGTCAGCCAGGGGCTGTTTTCTTTGACAGCTGGTAATTTCCCCAGTTCGGAGCCCATCTCGAATGAGGTTAGTGTTCTGCATCTGAATACAGCTAAAAGGTCAAGATACGAACATCGGCTTCAATATCCGTAGTTTCTTCTAGCTCAGTTTTAGACGTGGCGTTTAACAGCCTAAGATAACGGCTAACCTGTGACAGTCGAACGCTAACAGCAGCCAGCCGAACCAAATTATCGGTAATATTTGCGGGAGAACAGAATACAAATCTGATTGTTGGTAGAGTGAACATGAACAGGACTCTTAATTGACGACAAGTCGGCAAATTTGAGGCTGGGGACCCTTATTAGTCTCGAAACTTCATATCAGTCCCATATTCTTTGAAATGGAATTTCCTGAAGGGGTGCCAGAGTTCAAAAGTATTCTTAGGATGTTGAGAAACTTCAGTAGGTTGGTCTCATGAATATCTTCAGTCACCAACACAACAGAAAGCACAGACGCCAACTTCCCTGCTCCGAAGATCCCATTGCATGAGTATTTGACCAGAAACGTTGAATGCAACTTGGCGGGCTGCTTACTGGAAACTGCCGAAACTGGCCAATCATCATGATATCTCGGATTGCCGATGCGTCACTGTGTAACTACCTAGCTGCCTTGTTTGCTGAAGATGTGCAGCTTGAAAACCCCTCATCTCACCTCAACCTTCAACACTTGCTTTTGCTGTCTTCAGAAAGTTGGCGCCACGAACTCATCTATGCAGCATGGAAGGCGAACGACTCCTTGAAAAGCTATGGCGCGAGCCCACAGAAGAAAATCTAGAGTGCTTGCAGTGTCAGAAGTCGTTCAAAGGGAGCCCTCTTATTCGTACATTTCGCATTGACCAGGCAGGCTCGTGTCGCCCAGGTTCAAGCGCCGTTGTGTCTACGTCCCGAGGCGATATTATCCTTTTCGACCGACACATGGACTGTGTGGTCAGCTCCAAGATCCTCTTCTCAGCAGTCTCCCATGTCTGGGATCCCAACATCTCAAAGGCACAGCAGCATAAAGAAAAAGTACCAGAGACACCAGAAGCAGCTCGTCGTGTTTTAGACATCTCGGCTAGGATTTGCAACGGAATCGAAAGACCGGGATACGAGGCCAGAGAGCTCTGGTTGGACTACATCAGCGTGCCTCAATGGTCCGATGCTCTGAGGAGCAATATCCTCCCCATCATGGATAAGCTCTTCAGCACAGCCGAGACAACTGTCCTGTACTTCGATGATGTGAGCCCGAATGTGGTAAATGAGCTCTACAAAGACAAGCGGACCCCGGAACGCCTCAGTTCAGTCATATCAGTCTGCAACTCCAAATACTTCAAGCGCGTCTGGACCGCCATGGAGTTCATCAGAAGTGAGCGTGTTAGAATGATGATCAGCAACTATACTTACTTCCCCGACCTTGATGACCCTGCATTCCTGGACCAGGCCTTCAAAGCCTGGGAGGATGAGGTTCGCCAGCACAAAAAGGTGCATGATCTCGAAGAAAAGGTCCAAATGGGAAAGAATCAAGTTCCATGGAGCCTTGGACAATTGAGATCCGCAAAAAAGCTGAAGAGGATGAACTTTGCCATGGCAACTGTTCTGCTTTGCAAAAGAGGTTGCAGAGATCGAATGGACTTCCTTCATGCATTGAGAGGAATAGTTCGTGCAAAGTCATTTGAACTGCGCAGTTCTGATTTTAAGACGGAGTACTATCGGATTGCATGGGCATGCTTGAAAGTGGGAGACTACTCTCCGCTGCTGATAACTCCTTTTATGGGAGTGATCGAAAGAAGAGGCCCTAGCCACTGGTCAGACTTCGGCTACTGTGACGTTTTCACTTGGCAGTTGGGACAGGAAGTGCACCCACCGACACTGGGTAAATACTCAAGTTTTGACGATTCAGAGCACCGTGTTACTCTTCGCGTAGAGGACATCGGAACAGTTTCGATGGTTGGGAGACTAGAGCGGGGATCCATGATGCAAGCCTTCTCATATGCCTCGAAGCTAGCTTTGGAGATTGATGGACCAGATGTCAGAGACTTTATTAAAGCCCTGGGAAGAACTCACCCAGGGAATGCGTCAACCACCATGGAAATCCTGGAAGAGAAAAACGAAGTGGACCATCTGCAGATAGTTCTGAACAAGCTCTACAACAGCCCAGAGGTTCTAATCTGGCCAACCGATGGCAAGGATAACATCAAATGGCTCGCAGACGTGTTGTCCTTTTCCAAACTCCGACCTGGAGATGATCAGACCGTGCTGGGGAGAAATGAAGCACAGTACGGAACGATACACTGCCGACCGCATGCCTACACTGTTGGTATCACTTGCACGGGATGTAATAGGATGTTTGCACATAGGGTCGGGAGCTTCGTCTTGCCCACGGAGCTGCGGAACGCGAGAGCTTATCGTATCCCAGGTTTGAAGTATCTTTGCTCTGAGAAGGACGGCTTGGCAATTTTAGTTCAGGAGGATAGAATTGTTGGAAGGATGATATGGGCCACACCGGCTTGTGCATGTAGGAACATAGGGACAGTAACGCTGAGGATGCCCGAGTTCTACTTACCCGGCGCATTCTCGATTAACTAGTCGTATGAATAAAAGGTCAACTGGGAAAATGGGCAGATAGCGTGAACAGTGTGAGGTCCTAACTAAGTCACGCCGACACGGAGTTCAATCTGGCGGATTTACATAAAACCTCTAAAATGGCCCTAGGAATATTCTGAACTTGGAGCATTCTTATCCTGAATATCATCATAAGATAGTCTGAGCTGTGGCATGATCAGCAGAGGGACACATAAGAGACGGTTAAAGGAGCTTTGGTTCTATTCTCAACTCGCTCACAGCCTCACATTTCTCCCTCCCAGTTTCTAATGCCAACTAGATCGAGTATTTGAGGAACCTTTCCAACTCCGGTCTCCAGTCTCGCACAGGATCATCGACGCCCAGACCAATGCCGTGTTTTCCATCAGGCAATACCACTACCTGAACCTTTCGACCATGCTTAGCCATAGCATTTGCATAAAGATATGTGTTTTGAACCGGGACGAGTTCGTCATTAGAAGTATGGAAGAGGAAAGTCGGTGGGGTCTTATCCGAAACTCGATTCTGCACGGATAGGCTCTCGATCTGTTTGCGGGTTGGGTTGTTTCCGAGCAAGTTATATCGTGAGTTCTCGTGGGTGTAGTCGTCCTCCATGGTAATGACCGGGTAGCTCAGGATACCAAAGTCGAGCTTTGCCTTCGGATTCGTGAGTGTTGTTCCTGCAAGATGGCCACCTGCTGAGAAGCCCATGATGCCCAACTTCTTGGTTCCAGGGCTCTGCTTTCTAATCATCTCGACAGCAGCCAGGGCCTCGTCCATAGGCGTCGGGTACAGTGGCGGAGTTTTGATGCTGGCCGTTGTATAGTTAAGAACCCATGCGTCGATGCCAAGCGTGCTGAGGTACTCGGCCGGACCAAATCCTTCGTAGCTAATAGACATAACACTGTAGCCACCACCCGGGCATACCAGAACACCAACGCCAGTTGAGTTGGCGGCCAGAAAGGCTGTGAGTTGCTTGGGGTCGAGCCTAAGTTCAGTATTAGCACCAGCGGCCCAAAACATAAACTAGGGATCTAAACTGACTTCATCCTGATATTTGCAGAGTCGATCTGGTCTGACATGATGAAAGATTCTTCCAAAGGGTTCACTGGCCTTATAAATATGTAAGTACAATTTACCCGGATCAGCAGATTCACCAGCATTAAACCCAGGTGTCGTGGATGAATTCTGGAGAAACCGGCGGGGGAGCTTAAAACGTTACTTCGGACTGTCTCGACCCGACGGTATGGGTCGCAAGCTCACCTTTACTGGGTATCAATGCCGAGGCTTCAGGGAGTCCGGGGTACAGTTCACCAATAGAAATCATCAGTTGGCGGGTAAAGGATGATATCCCGGATGAATTCCATGGATGGCTATAAATCACCACCAAGTCATGCACCCTTTCATCTACGGCGCCTATTCTGTGCTCAAGGCTATCTATCCCTAAGTAAAACAGAGGCATCGGGGACGAAGGTAAGTAATAACAAGCGTTAGAAGAGGATGATAAAAGAAGCTCAGTGACGTATCCCCTAAGCTTAGGCTAAATTATTTAAACATTTTTATCGCTTATACTTAAAGCTCCGAGTCGTCTTTCCTTTCATAAACAAGGTTACTGAGAGAAGAAAACATTATATGGATTTAAGAAAGATACATAAATACTAAGTATTTGTCAGAACAGTATTGCCGCTGTACCAATGCACCACCTGGCAAAGCTTTCGTGGAGCGGGGACTCGCATTTAGCCGAACAGGCCTCGAGCATTAGTCGCTCGAATAGCGTTCGCCTTTCGAGGATCGGGGAATACCTCTTCAACATCCTTATCGAAAGCGGCAGCATACTTTGCAGCTTCTGACATGGGCGTAAAGACAGTGTCAGACCCCCAAACGATTCTGGTGTAATCAACCCATCGAAGCAGTGCAGGAATGGCGAAGTTGACAGGCCAAGGTCCCGCAAGGTCAAAGTAGAAGTTCCTAGAGAGGGTTTGCTTCATAGAAGCCTCTGTCAAGTTAAGACCAGGATAAAGAGCGCTGTAGGTGATGATACGGTCCAAGGTTGGAATCAGACCACCGCCAGCATGGGACATGATCCACTTGAGGTTGGGGAATTTGGTCGGCATTGACGTGTAGAATAAATCGGCAAAAGTGCGCGCTGTCTCGAAAGGGAAGTCCAAGGTAGGAGCAGCAAACTGTCGCACGGCGACTGGCCGGTTCAGAGCCTGCCATTGCTGTTGCGAGATTGAGGGAGCAGTCTTGTCAATGTCGAACCGCATCTTGTTGAACTGGGTGCAGGGGGTGGTAGGGTGCTCAAAGATAGTGACATTGAGCTCATTGAGCGCGTCGTAGATGGGCTCAAGATCACGATCACCGAGATACAGTCCGTAGTAGTTGGACATCATGACGATTCCATCTGGCTTAGGGTTGAGCTGCTTGAAGATATAGTCAATCTCTTTCAAGGAAGCCTCAATATCAGGCAGAGGAAGTGACGCGAAAAAGCCGAACTGCTTGGGGTATTTGGCCTTGACCTGAGATCCATACTGGTTGACTCGCCGGGCCAACTTGATAGCTTTCTTGGTGGCATCCTTCGAGGGAACATTGAGGTAGACTCCAGGACTCGAGATTGACAAGATCGATTTCTCAATGTCGTTTTCCTTCATGAATTGTAGATGAGACTCGGCATCCCATTCCTACTGATGTAAGCTTATGCCCATCTCATGAAAAGGTCATCAGTGCAGTACTCACTGGAGTAAAGGGCATGCCATCTGGACCTGGTACTTGTCCAGCCTCTTTCAAGGCCTTTGCATAGAAATCCGGGACAAAATGGGCGTGAACGTCGATCTTGGCCGACTTCTGGGGTGATGGTGTACTGCGGCAAGCAGTAACTGCTAAAAAGAAGCTAAAGAGCGACAAGAACTTCATACTGAAGGAACCAAGATAAAACGAGTGTCAAGAGGAGTGTAAAAGGGTGCTGCCAGGAAACGAGGAAAACCGTTAGTCTTGGGATCGTCACATTTATTTATGCGTGCTCAACCATCTAGGGAGCCGAGAAAAGTTTGAACGTCTATTCTAAGTGACAAAAGAACATATGTAAAGTAAGAATAATTTAGTATAGATTTAGTGGGCCTCGAATTAGATATTTCTGGCACCCTGATTCAATGCCAGCAGTTTTCTTGCTCTGAGGAGTACCCATGAATCGAGTGGGAAGCTGGAAATTGGTATCGACATCAGGGACGTGACAGAATCCTACGTCCCAGCCCGACGATTGTCGGGCAAGGCTTCTCAACATCTACAGCCTGTTTCATTGGTTAGAATTCGATATCATAAGCACTAATGTTCCGTCCATGCGACTCTGCTTTTGAAACAGGGCGATGCTTGGACTGTGCCCCCAAATTACAGTGGGCTTCAAAGGATTTTGGCATCACTTGTTCTTATCTTAGCGATATTTCCTTATCTAAACGACAAACCCCAGTCTGTCCAGCCTCAAGGCAGGGTGAGCAGTGAAGAAAACTAGGGGCCTTGATCCTACGTGACAAAAGAACGTAGGG
Organism: Fusarium miscanthi; assembly: GCA_014898875.1. NCBI lineage: Eukaryota > Fungi > Ascomycota > Sordariomycetes > Hypocreales > Nectriaceae > Fusarium > Fusarium miscanthi. The sequence continues at coordinate 265,620 of JAAVUA010000064.1, forward strand.
AAATTTGGCATGATTAATAAAGCCTTAGACTGATTAACTTTTGCTTCTGATCCAAGCGTTTGATGTTTTTCTCCTCCTCCAAGGCCGGTCAAAGGTCCATACAGAGTCGGGAACAGAAGATACGTCAAACCTCAGGTTCCAGCGAACAGTCCGAGTACAAAAAGAGATAGATGACCTCTTCCAGACAATATCGCTGAAAAACGATGCAGTGTCAAATTCTCAAACAAAAGATGGCGCAGTTCAAAGCAACCTCCTCAGCGGCCGAACAAGACGCTAGTGCGGGTTTCCCCTGTCCCGACCCCAGTTGCTCCGTTCTTACATATGCAAATATCTATTTATATTACATCATCGTCCGAGTGAAGTGAAAACACCAGTTATGGTGGACAGCAGTCAAGAAGAAACGAGGTTTCCAACTCAAGTCCCCGCATGCGGGATTTGTCCCAGAAATATCGCCCTCGGCTCCATGGCTCATAAACTGTGTCATTGTTGGGGTAATACTCCGGCGTGAACCGCTCAAGGCCACACGCCAACCTTCCATCAGGGTCTGAAATATGATTTCTGCCATCTTTGCAAAACCACATGAAGCTATTGAGAATGAATCCGCGCAGATCGCTGTGGGTGTATTGCTCTGCAATTCTCAAGCAAACATAGCCCTGCAGGCATAGCAAAGCAATGTACCGCAGCTCCTCATCTCGAGTCCTACTACGAAACCTTTCTACAAGGACGATTTCAGAGTAGCGGAGTTCTCTAGTCTGTCGTGGCATTTCCAGCTCGAGTTGACGCTCAAACCGGCGAATGAGTCTACCATAGGACTGAAATATGAAACAGAAGATGGATTGGCGAGAACGTTCGATGCTGTCATGCTCGAGGTGCCCCTCCAGAAAAGACATTTCGTCATAAATGGGCAAAAGCATCCCTTCCTCTAACTCAGTCTCGTATAATAGGAGCTTGTCATAAGCGAGATGGTGCCGTTGGATTTCGAAGTCCAAAAATGCCCCCTGTAGCCGCTCCAGCTCCTCGTCAGAAAGGTCTACAGGCAGGTAAGGCATAGCATTACCACGACCGATGCAACGTGAGAGTTTCCTCCTGGAGTCTCTCCGGATTTTATTCCATGCGTGCACGGTGTATCTCAAGATAAAGTGATCCCTTTCCTTGTTCAGGTTGCTGAGTTCACAAAGTAGAGAAAGGTTGTACCAGTCCCTGAGACTTGAGGGGCCATGGCTTTCTGCCTTGTAGACCTTTTGCCTCGCTTCTGGAGGATTTAAGAAGACCACGTTGCGCATAGTTAACCGGAGCCGACAAGCGAGAACGGCGTCTTCCAATAGCTCGTCGGTTGGATACATCAGATTGAAAACACGCAGAGCTGGACCCAAGACACTTTGGCTATGCTTCTGGAATAGATGCAAGGCTCTGGGACAGGAGAACACGAATGACCTTATACTGATAGGGCATTCCAAACACTCCATAACCATGAGAAGTATCTCAGTCGGGAGACTGTACAGAGATGTTGTCAAGTTCATATTGATGGATGAAGATGACATAGTGAATCATATATTGAGGAAATGAGAATAGGGAAGAGTGGGGGGCATAAAATATCTGATGGAGTATTTATAGATTTCTTGTACAGATAAGGTTTGCCAAGGTCTTTGTCCTTGTCAGATGTTAAAGTCAAGAGATGTGGTGATGGATCATAATGAGGCACAATCAAGAACAGAGTTTTGGGGACTGAAACTCTATTGGAGAAAAGTGTGATTCTTAAGCTGTTGCTTGGTACCATCACCTTAAAATATCCTCAAGATTTAAACAAATTTCACTACATGGGCTAATCTCTGAGCTCTCGGTGCCTATTTAAGTTCTCAGCGACAAGTCTTGACATGCTCATATCGCGCATTAGACCAGCATTCTGGTCCACAGGGAAGGTTTATGATATCTCAATGACATATTAAGCCTTGCAAAGCCTGAACCTTTGGTGCTGGACCGGCTGCCAGCCACATGTCTTAGCTGCAAATAAGAGACCTAGCTCACATCTTAGGCATTATACGACAATGCCCGACAAAACCTCTGTCATATAAATGCTGAGCTTTTGGAACTTAATATGTATATAACCTTGAGAGATGGTCCTTTCAGGTTTTACCACCATAGGCTGTCATGACGACTCATTCAGTAATTCTATTTGTAGCTGTCTCCACCAGTGTCCCAACAACCCTCGTCGAAGAGTGGTAAGGGGCGCGGAAATAGAAGCTAGGTCCTTCTGCTTGCCCTCCATGTGTATTCAGTACGTCCTATGATCAACAAGAACTGCTGGCGACTGCGGCACCCGCAGCGCTGGTATCGCTTGGTCTACAGTCCTCGTCACGATTCTGAAAATTTTAGATTGATAGCAAAGTAGCGATGAATGTATACTCAAACGTGGGACCGAGGTCCAGCGGCTTGAAGTTACTGTTGCCCATATGAGTAGCTTTCCAACGATCTGCAGCTTCGATGTCTTCCCCCAAGTCATTAGAAGGGCTGTCCCATGTTTGGGGGATTAAGGGTAAATGTCGAGCTATATTTATCCCTTTTCCATAGTACAGCATTTCTGTTCACCAAACATTTAATGGATCTCTGAGACCAATGAGAAATATCTTCTTATAGCTATTATAGTAACCGCTTGTATTTGAATCTGTCCACCTCATTTCTAAGGGCAGATGTTGCGAGAGGATGATAATGTGCGTTGCGTTATGGAACCCCAGGCTGAGCACCCGAAAAGGGGAAATCCCAACGCTGCGTCAACTATGTGCGCCGTACAATGACATCGCCGCCCCGAACTCAAAGAAGGTCTAGGACTCTTCGGACCGGAGTGATGAAGATTTAGCGGCTTTTTAATACCGTTAGCCTTACGGATCTGCACTGTTGCATTGCATCCACGAATGCGTGTGAATCGCTTCCAAGTCAAGGCGGTAAGCATCACGCTGTAGAAACGAGACCAAGTCATCCACTTGAGCATTCTTGCCGCAGAGTATTGATCTCCTAATAGCGCTTTTCGCAGTCTACCAGACTGTATGTCTTCATTCGTGATGTCACCTATGAATCTGCAGTGTGATAAGGCATGCTTAAACCCGATGAAGTACTCGAAGCGATACGAGAAATGATCGCTAAGATCACGACTCTGCTCTTCTGCCCCGATGACCTTGCCATGAACGATGATAATTTTAATCAAGGTATTGCGGAAGTTGGGCTGCTTAGCTGGGTCAATCACCTCCAGTGTCAGGTTGGTACGCGATGAAATGGCCTGTGGTTAACAGCTGGCAGGCACTGCTGAACAACGCCTCCACTGCCAAGTAAGCCATGGCTAGGCCTACCTGAATCATAAGCACAGCTTGTGCACGAGGTTCTTCCCAAGCCAACACCAGAAAGATTCTTCTAACCTCCCCCCCAGCGACATTCATTCCGCATTCGCACCATCGCGCCAGACTCAAGCAGCGGTTCATCCATTAAACGCCACCGGTGAGTCTTCCGGATGCTTTCACGAGGTTTACTGACATCTGTTTGGCAAGACTCCTACCATACCGACGCGACGTGCTGGCTTCAAGAAACATCGATCGTACAAGCTGAACATGGCTGGACCCAAACAAGATCCGGAGGCCAAGAGGCCGAGGAAGGAGGCGAGAATGGAACGCAGACTGGAGACTTACAAGAAAAGAGTTGCTTGGCTTGACAAGGAATGGCAAGGGCCACACTGGTTCCCTGAAGATGTCGTCAGGCAATACAAGCCTTGCAGTAGCGTTGTCCGTTGCCTGAAAAGTATTACAGAGCTGGCCATAACCGAAAACGTCCCTTTGCCTTCTCTCTGGGAGTCTGGCGGATTCATCAGAAATGTTGTCGACCAGGACCTTGCCACAAGGAAGCAACCCGCCCTTGCCCGCCTTACGAAGCAGATGGCCAAGAAAGCGTATCGGGACTTGGTTGCATCTATTTCCAAAGTAGGAAATGACAGCGGCTCATCGCCAGGTAAGTCTCGTACGCCAGCTGGCTGAATTTGGCTGACCCAAGTCCTCGAAACATAGCAACATACAGAGTATCGGCTGATGGCAATGCAGGTTCCACGAAGGGACATGACTGCAATACCGAAGCACCTGACGATGAAGCCGTCGCTTCGCAACCAATTTCTCCATCCCTCGGCCAGTCAAATAAGGAGCGACTCCCATCTCCTTTCTTCAATGCGACCGCAGCTTCAGAAGATGATCAACGAGTGCCGTCACGAAAGACGAAACGACCCCTCGAAGGCAAAGAAGACAAAGCATCAACCCCGCCGCACAAGAAGAATCCTCGATTGACTATGGATAAGGTGCTTGAGAATCTGAGTTCTTTTCAGATCGAAAATGCTCGACGCGTTCTCGCTGTCAAGCTTGATACCGCCCTTGTTGCCAAGCATGACGCTGAGAAAGCTTTGTTGGACCTCTTACATCGCGATGGTCCTGTGGCAGTATCTCAAGCCGAAAGAGTACAGGCTCGTTGTCGGAAACAAGAGGCAGAAGCCACATTCCACCGAGTTTATGGAAGACTACACCGACTAAGCCAAACTCTAACTACGATGGCGAATCTCAAGCAGAGCTTTGATGCACGTGCTATATGCGCCCGCGAGTTTGAGCGTGCTCAGAATGATACACAGAACGCCAAGAACAGACTAGATCAGGCACAAGCACGCTTCTATGCTGCTTTGGAATCTGACCGGACTGATGATCGTGATTTGGAGGTAGTCTGGGATATGTTTATGAGGTCTGATCGGAACGGGGAGGATATCGAATAATGTATCATGGCTTTCATTGGGACCTTCGTTTGTTAGAAGAAGCTGACTCAAGATGGAAAGATGCTCCCTGTTAATGGCGCGTCCTATTGTCTGCCTGAGATGAACAAAGTTTAGGTTGTCCTAGGGGAATACTCATGAATTGCTACTAATCAACGAAGATATGAATCCTCGATTCATTTTGAGAATCACGCCATCAGAACCTCACGCTTCTCTAACCATCCTTCGGCAACACCAACCTCCGCCTCGCCATCCATGAAGCCGTGGACATAGGTCGAGCCCACTATCTTATACAATCCCCCTTCAATGCCGTCTCTAGAGTCAACCTTTCGCAACACCAAAGGGACCTTTCCCCCGTCAAGAACAGCCACAACATCACCCTCCTTGGCAGCAACACGCGTCGCAAGAAAGAGCCCGTTATTCGTGACCGCGAACATGAAGCCCACAGCACTGTAGTGATGTGATATTTGACCTTCGGTGTCAAGTTTAGTGAGGTCTTGATCATCAGCGGGCTGGTAACTGAATGCAGATCTTGAGTATCTGTTGCCAAAGTGTAAACGGTATGTTTGGAGGTTGCTCCATCCGCGTTTCAGCACCTCCTGGTTTTCAATATCGAGTCTCTCAATTTCGGTCTGTCTCAATCGCCGCATTCTGGGAGGTAGCGTGCAATCATTCACCATTGTTCGCCAGAATGCGCGAATAGCAGTCTCGCCAGTTGATATTTCTTTGCCGCCGACTTTCGGGGCGTACAGGTGCTCCTGGGGTCTCTCAAGGGCATCCTTGCCGAGGTATAGGTTCATGACATCGAATGCCTGAAGCTCTTTGTCCTTCTGGAGAACAGGTGCGACTGTTCCAAGGATGGTGCCTTTTGTGACCAGAATATCTTGTCTGGGACCGACAAGTCGACATGGGGTCTCGCAGTTCTTGATACCAGCGTTGAATATGTCGCGCTGCGCGAAGAGCATCGGCACACATTGCCGACGCTTGGTATCGTATTCAGCGACCCAAGATGGTAGTCGATTCTGGTGGTCCTCGTCCGAGTTGGTGCGCCCTAGCGCTGTTGGGCCTTCAAGGCGCTCAAATGGATTCTGGCAGAGAATGTCCAAGTTTCCGGCGAGGTTGATCAAGGAGACTGTTGCCTGTTGGTACAAATCTGGCACTGAAATCGAATAGTCGACCTTGATGCCGTGGTCTTCCGTCACCAGCCCAAGCAGGCCGAATATCCTGTCCCGAGGATTGGTTGATTGCATTTCGCGAAATCGCACTAATACGTCCATGAGCTTGGAACCGTTGCCTTGAGACATTAGGCGACGTTGATCCTCAATGAGCTTGATCGGAACGAAGACTTCACTAAAATCTTTGTAGTATAAGTGATAGTGACTACTCTCACGGCCCATATGGAACGCGTCGATATATGGCTCGTCATTGAAGAGGTTCTTCAGAACATCCCAGCTCAGCTCAGCATCTCTAGACATCAGCACCAAGCGCGGAGCCAAAGAGAGCTCCTGCATGACCCAAAGCCGTCTCCAGAGTTTTAGTTCTCTGAAGACAGCGGCGAGCATGCACTGTGAGTTCACGAGGAGACGATAACCGCCTTCTCGGTACTGGTCTTGCAGTTCTTTCAGAGTCTGCTGGTTCTTCTCGGCTATTTCGCACATCAAGCTCATCCCGTCTTTCACCCATTTTTCTTCTTCTTCGAGATCTGAAAGATTGTAGAGCTCATGAGCCTTGATATCTTTCTTGCCGATCACGGGATCTAGCCATGCGATGTCTCGTTGGCAATTTGAGTAGATTTCGCGCATGAGGGCGACTTGATGACCCCGCTCTGCAATGTCTGACTGATTGATGCAAACCGCGTCAACCCAAATAATTCGTGGTTGTTCATCTTTTTGCCTCAGGCACGACAGAATGTACTTCAGACTTGGTGTGATAAAGAAAGTATGGCCATTGAGAGTTATTGGCTCCGAAAAATCGGGCTCACCCCAAACATACGATAGCGCCTCGTATGTGGGACTCTCAGATGGGCTGTTGAGTACGGTGTGCGAGAGGGTGCAACGAATACCTGCATCTTTATCTTTAGATGGAAGAAGCGTAAGAAGTCGAATTTCTTGTCGTGTATTATCAAGAGGTTTGTAGATCGTCGCTGATACTTCGCCGTTCACGGACATGGCCTTGGGCCCGTGATCGAGTTTCTCTTTCATTTCGCAGCTCGGGTTGGAACAAAACCCTTGCGCTTGGCTTAAGTTTGAGATTAAGCACTGGTTGCCTTGCCCGGCTCTGATCTTGTTATTATGGTGTTGAGGGTAAGATTGGAGGCCATGTAAGCAGTTGGGCTGAAACACTATAAAGAGGCTGCAAGGGTGTTAACAGGGAACAGGGATCTCATTGAGCTGGTCTCTAAAATTAGAAACTCTTCGGGGAGTAAAAGACCTTGGGGTTTCTCCTCTAAGTCATAAATAGATTTAGATAAGTCAAACTAAATTTAAAACAGATTGCCCTTTAATTAGGATAACTGTCTTAAGTCATCTTACCTTCCCTAGGCTGCTTAATCCCCTATAAGATCCCGGAAGTGGCAGTGCTGGTGCAAGAGTTGTATGGTTTGCGGTAAGTTTCTAGTAACAAAGTGCAAAAAGAAATTAATGCGGTTTGTGTGGATCGAACACACGACCTTCAGATATCACTTGACTTGGTGAGGATTGAAGTTTCACTTCAGTCTGACGCTCTCCCAACTGAGCTAAACCCGCTGACTAATGATTGAGATTTCTGCCATGCTCTTCATGCACTTGAGGGGACCTCAAATAGTAGATAGATGGAGGGAATTGCTGCGGAGAAGATAGTAAAGTTATATTATGGCTGGCGCTGTCTTGAGAACTGAAATTATCAAGTCATCATCTCTGATTGAGGGCAGTAGAACTTAGCATGATTCAACTTCAAGAACCAAGAGTGCACTCACTGACTGTGGTATAAGAATACAAGCGAGGGTATAGAAACAGGCTCAAGCATCAATTATCATCTGAGATGCCTGCACCGTCTTAGCCTAAGACATACGATACATCAGCCTCCTGCTCAACCTATCATATCCAGGTTCCAACTCCCAATGCTTAACTGCAATCCTCAAACCTAGTGGTCCTCCCATTCGTGATTACCTTTGGGTATAACCACCATCTACAACCAAAGCAGACCCGGTAACAAAAGAACTTCGTCCTCCAGAGAGATACAAAACTCCATCAGCAATCTCTTCGGGTGCACCCATCCTCTGCATAGGAACGGCTGTCGTGATTCGCTCTTGCATGGCCTTCAACACCTCAGGGTTCTTTGTGGTCATTGGTGTCTCTGTGTATCCTGGGCAGATGGCGTTGATACGAAGTCCCTCTTTTGCGTAGTCCTCTGAGGCTGACCGTGTGAGGCCGATGATGGCATGCTTGGCAGCTGTGTAAGATGTAGACAGTGGGATACCGACGACACCTTGAATAGAAGAGAAATTGACGATGGATCCACGCTGCAACTCCCTTCCGTTGATAGATGAGCGAATGGGTTCTTGCTTCAACATGACTTGTGCAGTCGCTCTAAGCACAAAGAATGTTCCAGTAAGGTTGATGCTGACAACCCGATTCCAGTCAGCTGTATGAGCAAAGGCGGCGCCACCTTGATGCTTCATGGCAATACCAGCTGCATTGACAACATAGTCGATGCGGCCATACTTCTTGGCAACATCTGCAACAATTTCGTTGATTCGATTCTCATCTGTGACGTCTGCAGAATAGATCTCAATCTTAAAATCCTTTTTGGGTGACAGTTGCTCTTTTTCAATTTCGGCCTTGACGATTTGCAGAGATTCAAGGTTGAGATCTATGAGAGCAATACCGGCACTGCCATCGCGGGCGAAGGCTCTGGCGCATGCTCGGCCGATGCCTGAAGCACCGCCTGTGATCAAAGCGTAACCTGGAACATCCATTGTGATAAAAGGATTAGAGATGAGGGATCTGTGATTTGGCAAATGCTTGAGATAATAATGACTGATATTGATGTCTATATGTTCAGCATAGAGTCGCTGTTACTCACTTATAACTATTCCATCCCAATTATCCCGTATTTGACGGGTCCGCGATTCGGTGACCGACATCCGAAGCTAAGTTGGAGAAGCTTTCCTGGTTTGATATGGAGCATTCTCGCTATCTTTAGATAGCTCAGGGAGCAAGAAAACCTAAGACCCTAAGAGAGGATGCCAAAAATAAACTTAGTTAAGAGCCCCCTAAGCTTAGGCTAAGTTAGCCGAATATTTTTATCCCTTAGGGTCAAGATCCTAAGCTTTTTTGCCTCCTCTAGCCCCACCCACCGTGATCAGCCACCAGATATAACTTTCCTCTTTCAAATGCGGGGAATGCATGATAACGTATTATCTGGGTGGCCTCAATCTGATCATCAAATGATACTGGGAAGGCAGTCCCGTGACGGAGGGTTGATTTGGACAGGGACATCTCGTGAATTTGTGTCACACTGTTGAAGCCATGACTCACACGATGGGTTACCAAGTTTAGATGCTTCCATATAATGTCTGTTGCATAATTTGCTGGTGACAGCCCGTGAAGTACAAGCTCGTGGAGTCTTACTGTAATTATCAGGCGCTGGATAATGCTAATAAAATATCCTTCTAAGTGTTATGATGTGCCCTGCCGGGTCATAATCGTCAATCATATGAGCCATGATCACAATTGCATGGAATTCCTCGTTATGAGCAGTATTGGCGTATAAAAGGCTCCCTCAAAGACTATAACATTGAAATGACAAGTGCTCTTTCAAGTGACATGAATCTTGATTTCCTCTATCTATGCAAAAACAAGACCCTTATATCCCGACTTCTTAACCTCCGCACATCGCCTTCGATACTCTCCAATGCTGCCACTGTATCTTGCAACACTTCTAACATTCTTGCCCTTAACGTTCTTGTTCACTCCTGTCATCCAACTGTCAATTTCATTCATCAGAACCTGGCTCTCACTGCACTTTACCACATGCTCGGTCCATTGCTCAACGGCGTCTTCTGTTGGTTCAACAGAAGTGTATCCGTTGTCCTTGCAGAACTGAAGCATATCTGAAATTGCTTTCACACCGTGCTCAATATTGCGTGTAGCGTTGCCAAACGGCTGATGGGGTCCGAGAACCATGAACATGTTTGGCATCGAGGGAACAGTAATGCCCAGGAATGTTCGGGGTCGATGGTCAACCCAGACTGCTTGGTCGCCCTTGGGGCTATCGCTCGTTGCAATCAATGGTCTGTTCTCTTTGCCATGCCAGTCGATGGCGCTGAATGCACCAGTAATCGCATTAAATCCAGTAGCGCAGATCAGAATGTCAAGCTTGTGCTCCTTGCCATCGGAGGTCAGGATGCCCGATGGTGTGACACGATCAATGGGCCACTTTTTAAGATCAACAAGGTGAACGTTTGGCTTGTTGAAGGCTTCAAAATATCCACTCTCCATAGGGACTCGGCGCGTGCCAAACCCGTGGTCTTTTGGAATAAGGCTCTCCGCAATCGCAGGGTCGTTAACTCTTTGTCTGATCTTCTCGGCAATGAAGTTTGAGTACAGACTGTTGGCGTATCGATCTGTGTACGTATCAGAGAACACGCCCAGCCACTTTGCAAAACCAGGGGTGTTGTAAAGCTTCTCCCAGAGCTCTAGGCGCTCCTCTTCCGAGACCTCGAGAGACTTTCGAGGGTCGCCATGGTGCATAAAACCAGATGAACTCGTTTCACAAATCTTGAAGATATTGTCATAGTTCTTCTTGTGCTCGGCCATTTGCTCAATTGTGATTTCAGAGTTGCGAAGAGGAGCGGACCAATTGGCTGTGCGTTGGAAGACGCTGAGAGACTCGACACCCTCCACTTTGGAGACGGCAGTTGTGATTTGAATGCCCGTTGCGCCTGTCCCGATTACTCCTATCTTCTTGCCCACAAAGTCACGATTGATGTCGAGATCCTTGGGCCAGCGGGAAGTATGAAAGAGCTTGCCGCTGAAGTCTTCGATACCTTCAATTGCGGGCAAGGTTGGCGCGGACAGGAAACCCATGCAGCTGATGAAGAATGTGGAGATGTACTCGTTACCAGCTTCATCCACAAAGGTCCAGGTGTGATCGGCCTCACTCCATGTAGCCTTTGTAACAGTAGTGTTGAACTGAACATCCTTCTTGAGATTGTGCTTCTCAGCAAAGTAGGTGATGTACTTGTGAGTCTCGGGCTGAGGCGAGAAGGCCTCCTTCCAGTGCCACTCATCGAGAAGTTCCTTATCGAATGAGTAGCAGTACGACAGAGACTCAGAGTCGAATCGACATCCTGGGTAAGAATTCCAGTACCAGGTGCCCCCAACATCGGGAGCGGCATCGAGAACCCTGATACGCCATTCTGGGAAGCGCTTCTTGAGTTGGTAGAGAGAGCATAGGCCGGAGAGACCTGCGCCCAGGATGAGAATGTCAAAACTGCTGGTAGACTGAGGTACAGAACCCATTGCTGATAGTGCGAATAAATCGATGAGTGACGGTATATCGAATTGTCTGGTTGCTTCAACTTGGTGCAAAGTGTCAACTCCAGTCTGTATCTATATATCCCAATAGTAATGATTCGATCGTGTCATGTCGGAGTTGACTTTGTATTTTCTTCTCAACCAATGACCTGAACAGGATAGTCTGCTCGACTTTCCTATCGTGCTATCACACAGTGAAAAGCGTCATATCTCGCCGCCAGATATAACTTGCCTTTTACGATGGTGGCTTCGATAGTGGAACATTCCCATCCAATCACACGTTTGGATGAAGTAACGACGTTGCAAAGTGCGGGGAGAACCTTATCATACATGATGGCGATCTAAAAGGCACGAGATCAAAGTGCGCCCTGCAGGAGTCAACTCGATGCGAACTGGAGAGTTCCTATCTCTGCTGATCGATCATACCTCTGTTCAAGGTTTCATTGCATGGTTGGGATAGGAAAGTCTCCCCGAGAGAGGGATTGGTACCGATAACCGAAAGGCGGGGAAGTGATTAGCCTTATCTCACCTCTCCACCACGGCGGGAGTACCGATGCCTGCATCTTGGGGACCCTTTACAAGTGGGCATTCCCGGCTGTGAAGAAGGTCTCTTCGAGGAGACAGCTTCTCTTCACTATGCCTCCTTCTGTAGGCAAATCCACAGCAAAGGCCAAGCGGGTCCCAGGACGGCGGACTCGTTCGTTTGGAGGATGTGTTACCGTACGTTGAATCAATCAGCTCGTCGTTCCTGACTGACCATTCGCAGTGTCGCACCCGCCGTGTGAAATGCGATGAAGGACGACCCGGATGTTCCATGTGTGACATCTCTGGTCTCGATTGCGGAGGCTATAGCAAAGACATCTTCTTCGACTTTGATGACCCCTCATCAGCGGGCATCGCTCGATTTCGAAGACCATTATTAACGGTACAGGAACGAGAACGTTTGAGCGAACAGATTGCGCAGGACGTCCCACCAGAATTGGCGGGCTGGCATCTTTCTCAAATTGACGAAGAGTGCGAAAAGACGTCTACAGATCTTCAAATCTCAAGAGGACCTTTTGGAGCTTTTCGCATTACGCAACAATTACCCTCCGGCCCCTTGCGTACTTTGGACGAGATAAACGAGGACGCGATAGAGGTTTCACGGATTCACGACGCTGCTGAAGAAGATCAATTACTACTTCCTAACTTCGATGATGACGTGGAAGTTGTCACCCCAACGCTCGACTTTGCGACTCCTCGAGATGCTCAGCATCAAACATCGGTGGAAAGTACAGCGCTTATCCCTCGTGCAGATTGGCTGCAGACACTAGAAAGTTTCCCTGTGAGCAGCTGGTTGGATCCAGGACACTTCGATCTCCCCGACTGGTGGGATCCCGTGGCCATGGGCATTGAAACGGTCGCGCCTTGGATGGGTGAATCTGCCTCGACGAATAAGCCTCCATCAGCTTTTGCGCGGTCTTCTACCATTGAGCTTGGGTCTCCAAAAATCTTTGTATCGCATCCTTCTCCAAGCTCAGGCTCTGTGTCATCGCAAATCGATACAGATATGCCGCGTGATGCTGTGTTACTGATGAAGCATTACTCAACAATCGTGCTTCGGGGCTTGACTCCATACCGTCACAGCAAAACGCCTTGGCATATTCTCTTTCTGCCGCATGTCAAGAGCTGTTTAGCAGCACTTAGTCTTGGCGAAAAGATGGACCATGCAAGCCTAAGTGCATTTTACGGCACACTATCTATCAGTGCCTTTAGCCTGGGTGGCATTCATGGCTCCACCAAGTGGCTAGACCAAGGCAAGGCATATTATCAACAAGCCCACTTTCATGTTTGTCTTATGCTCAAGACAGCATACGACATTCCCAAGACTGCTAAGTACAAGTCTATACTCATGGCTCTCTTGACCATGGTCCAGATTGCCATACTCTCTGGTAATCGAGATGAAGCAGAATACTTTTTCCTGGAAACGGAGAAGTTCATACGAACAAAAGGCTTGAACCGACGAAAGTCTCGCAAAGTCCGATTACTGCATCATTGTTACGTTTTTGAGCGGCTTTCTCATGAGAGCACTTTTACACAAAATACAATAAACTTGGATCATCGCAATCGCGTCCGGGAAGCGATAGAAGCGAGCGGCGCCAGTGCCTATAGTCAGGATAGCTTGTCTTTTCGTCTTACCACGTGGAGTAACTTGGACCAAGAGATGCACAAGGTCAAAGGCCAAGAAGAGGGCGAAAATGATCTGCATCTCCAGCATCCAGGAATATGGTCGGCTACGCTCTACCCTGAGATCTTCGGCGTACCAGAGCTTCACCTCTTCATGCTTTCGCTGGTCATCCGGCTTGCACGAGAGAAAGAGCAAAACCAGGATGAATTGATCAGCTCTGGTCTTACATTGAAAGAGTTCATGGCTCGAGCAAAAGCAGTTGAGCGATGGATCAAGCAGCTTCATCTGCTTCGCCAGTCAATATGGATGGTCGAAGCTCCTGCAGATCCAGAACATCAACAGTCTATCGATTTGCTGAACAGTCTAGCGGATACAATGCAACACGCGCTTTCCGTGTACTTTTATCGTAGGATCTACGATCTGGACCCAAGTATGCTTCAAAAGCATGTTCTTGGCGTGCGCGACCGACTGCTCGAGTTTGATGCATCAGATGCTGGAATGGGATACGGATCTTTGAGACTGATATGGCCTGCTTTTGTTGCAGCTTGTGAAACTGATGATAATGATATACGGGCGTCTTTTGTACAATGGTTTGAGTGCGCTTCAAAGCGAAGTGGGCTAAGGATATTTACGGAAACGAAGGAACGTGTTGAGCAGATATGGATCGGGAGAGACAGCACTGAAAGACAAAACGGGTTCGGATGAACAGCGAAACCGGAAACAATAAAAAATAGCTGCAACATGAACTGGCAAGTCTCATCGTGCATGCATTCGAATGTGACTAGGTGATATGTTTCCATTTGCTTCGTTGGTGGCTGGCCATCGGGCCATTGCAAAAGCGTAAACAACAGGGCGAGTTCTTCCAAGCAATCCGCCACTTGGGAATACTTTCCACTTCCAGAACAGCTTATCACCTGTCATGCGGGGTAAACTCATTACCAATAGCCTTTCACTGATCTACGTCACAGACAAGTTGATTATGCCTGTGCTGTCATGGACATAAACTCCTCTAAATCCTCCTTGAAAGTTATTAACAGATACTGCAAAGGTCAAAATCACTCTACTTCACATTCTAAAATGGCATCTTTCGAAGGAAAAGTGGCAAGTATTATTTCCTCTTGCAAAATTGGACAGGAATAACTTTTCAGATCGCTGTAACCGGCGCTGGCTCCGGCATGGGTCTAGCCACAGCAAAGCTCCTTGCTGAGAGAGGAGCTACCATTTCACTCGCTGATATCAATGAAGAAGCACTAAAGAAAGTCAAAGATTCGTTATCAGGTGATAGTCACATCTATCAAGTGGTAGACGTGAGCAAAAGTGACTCGGTGGACGCTTGGATCAAGAAGACCGTCGAGGCTTTCGGCAAGCTCCACGGTGCTGTGAACATGGCTGGCATCATTGCTGAACCAGTACCTCTCATTGATTACAGCGATGAGATCTGGGATAAAATGTTTGCAGTCAATACCCGCGGAGTGTTCAACTGCCTACGTGCAGAGCTCAGAGCCATGTCTGCTGGTGCTAGCATTGTAAGCTTGAACATCAACGTCTCGCACTATTGCTGACAGGCTTCCAGGTCTCAGCCGCCAGCGTGTTTGGCCAATTCGGTGCGCCAGGGCATGTCGCATACTGCGCAAGCAAAGCAGCTGTTATAGGTCTTTCGCGTACAGCTGCGAAGGAAAATGCCCACATACGAGTTAACTGTGTCTCGCCCGGTATGTTCAAACGGTTGACGGGTCTCAATATTGGCTGACTGTGCTTAGGATCCGTGAGTACTGCTATGAACGAGCATGATGATGCAGAACACATTAAGCGCAGTCTTGCAGGAACTGTGCAAAAGAGAAGAGCCGACCCAGTCGAGGTTGCTCGAGTCATTGCGTTTTTACTCAGCGATGAAGCATCATTTGTGACTGGTGCGGTATACAATGTCGATGGTGGATGGGTATGCTAGACTTTTCTAGAGTTGTATCTGCAGTAGCCATTTGAATCAAGGTGCAAAAGCTCTGATCAAAGGGCTGACTAGTTTCTCCCAAGCTCTTCTAATCATGATTAAAGACTCATAAGGACTATAATTCTCAGTTTTATGCTGTTTCTCGGTACTCTTTAGGTAAGATATCGGAAGCTAGATCCAGGAAGATGCCAGGCAGCATGATCATGGCGCAAAGTATTTTAAGATAATATCTAAGTCATGGGTTAGATATATTATTCGTAATAGAGACTTATAGCTAAGAGCTTAAATTAGTATATAGAGCTTAGTTACTAGACTAGAAACTAAATAATTGCTCATTTTCTTGGGCGACAGACTGAGGTCATACCGTGGGCTAGGCGACGTAAAACACCTCTGGGTGTCGATAGGTCCATTAACATGGGCCTGGCATGTGCATGCACGTGCATGCGCGTCAAGATGCATGGAAGCACAGAAGTTGCTTTCAGATTACGGCCACTAGATCAAGATTGCATCTGGCTTTGGTCCTTCTCAGAGCCGATGATATTGATAAAGCTTCCTTCAGCGCCGCTGGCTATGAAGTTACTTGACACCTTCGAATAGATATTTTGCAGCAGGGAACAACTGCAAGATACTAATCGACCTCTTTAATCGCGGTAAGCACGGTAAGCATTTCAACAAGCCCTGATTCGACCACAATACGAACGCTAACATCCCAAACAGCGCGATTCGGTTGTTGGGACTCAGTACACGCTTTCAGTAGCCTCTCTATCATCTCTATTGCAAAACCTTTCGCTCCCGAGCTAGCCGAAAGCTCCGAGCTTAACGACGAGCACCTCCATACTCAATGGCGCCTCATTTTGAAAGAAATGGCCGAAGCGGGTAACCCGGCTGCCAGAGATCACAACGCCTTACTAGCCGACTTAGACGGCATTGTTCAAATGGCCACAACCAATGAAGATGACGGACCGATTGTAAGACCAACGGAATTTGAGGTTCCGTCGTGAGAGTTCTGCGAAAGCTTATGGTCTGACTTTGATTGGGTGGAGTTGTTAAATAATTGCTCTCAGTGGGCACAAAGAGGAGAGAAGTAACTCGCCGCTCAACATTACTGGTAATCAAGAAGGTGTGGCTGTGTATGTTGAATGACGGTATTGTTGGTTTCACAACAGAATATTTTATCTGGCAAGCTCGGCTAAGTTAATATAGTCGATCTATAAGATAAGGCCGATATTACCCTTCTGCATGCTTATGTTCTGAGAAACCGCGTGGCTGACAAGTAACCTCAAAATGCAACTGTGAGTCGAGATATCTTGGCCTCGGGGAGAAAGAAGGCTCCGCAGCCTGACAGAGGGTACCATAATAAACTCATCAAAGAGGTTACAAGACTGAAGTTGGCCTTTTTGTCTCTTAGGGTCGATGTCTCAGTCATTGGCCTCCCCGAGCTTGGGTATGGCCTCAGATTCCAAGGCCGAGACCCGGCTATTGCCAGATCTGACGCTTACCTGACGAGTGTCAAGTGGCAAATCGCTCGATTTACTCTGCAACCCAGCACACCGGTCAACCGGCAATTATCGACGGCGTATGGCGCCCAGAAATGCACATACGTTGTCTCTGTGCCCAAAGGAGGGGGACGTGACAACAACGCTAATGGGAGGGGTAGGAAATGTTCCCCCACAGACCGGGAAATGCTGATTATCGGCTCAGTAGGGATCTGCCACGTCGGAAACCCTTTGAGTGCAGATCCATCCCTGGTTGTAGGTATCATGGCACTGCATATGTCACGCGGGCCAAATTCTCGTTCCTTTCTTCTTCTTTTGCCGCTAATGCGAGCTTTTTCAGCATCGGCTGAGATGGTTTAGCGGCCGAAGCATGGGAGGGAAGGGACCCAGTTGGTCAGCCGTATGTCAGATAGATTGGCTATATGCAAGTATCCGCGACTGCATCCTCTTGTAGGGCGACCATGGGTTTTCGAGGTACCATCGACTTTGGGTCTTGTTCTCACCGGTTGATCCCGTTGAAAGCCTCACCCCGTGGATGGGAGAGAAAAGCAGGTTATGGTCAACAGCCTTGGGGGCCTCATTAGCAACACCACTCGTCTCTATATAGATGGCCAGCGCCCGCAACAACAGACTTTTCAAAACCCACGAGAGAGCACAACAAGCCAGCACAAAACATCATACCCATAGCATCCTCAGCACTTGAAGCAATCACAAAGACTGTCAGCCAAGCAGCCGGCACGATGACGGTCACTCAAATCATCTCGGCCGTAAGCCGCTTATCTCTGCCCAACGCAACCACCTTCACGTGCTTACATTGGTCAGGTTGTTCCTAGCGAGCCCAAGCCAATGAATGGCTTACTGGTCAAAGGAGCCAACGGACACAAAGTCACCGTGACCATCGAGGCCAAGCGTCTCGAAAAAGACAGTCTCGGCCAGCTTGAGCTTCCTGAGGATGTTCTCTACGGCATCAACACATTCCGCGCCATTGAAAACTTCCCTCTCTCCGGACGACCCATCGCCACCTGGCCAGACTTCATCTACGCATTTGCTGTAATCAAGCAAGCAGCAGCTCGTGCTAATTATGAAGTCGGTATCATCACATCTGAGCAGGCCAACGCTATTTCCGAGGCATGCGAAGAGGTCAAAACTGGAGTACATGACAAGCACTTCGCAGTTGACATGATGGAGGGCTCTGGTGGTACTTCTACCAACATGAACGTCAACGAGGTCATTGCCAACATCGTTGCCAAGAACTCAGGCCGAGCTCTTTCTGATTACACCTTTGTTCATCCCAATGACCATGTCAACATGGGGCAATCTACAAACGATGCTGTACCTTCAGCCATGAAGCTTGCTGTGTACCGTGCCATGGAGGGTGCTCTGGATGCTCTCCATGGGCTTGCGGATGCATTTTCTGTGAAGCGCCAGGAATACTCTACTCTTCTTCGTCTTGGAAGAACTTGTCTTCAAGATGCTCAACCCATGACTTATGGTCAGGCTCTTGGTGCTCATGAGGCGGTCATCCGAAGACACCGAGAGCACCTCAGTATGATCCGCGACTCATTCTTGGTCCTGCCCATGGGCGGCACTGCTATTGGTACTGGATTCGGGTCCAAGACAGGCTACAAAGCAGCAGTCTTTAGGCACCTTTCCTCGTCGCTGGGAGTTGCAGTGCAGCCATGTAGCGACGCGTTTGACGGCATGCAGAACATGGATACTTGTGCGCGTCTCTCGGCTGAGCTACGCAACACTGCCAATAGCTTGTGGAAGATTGCAAACGATATGATTCTGCTCTCTTCTGGGCCCAATGGCGGTATTGCTGAGATCATCCTCCCGCCCGTCCAGGCCGGCTCTTCCATCATGCCCGGCAAGGTCAACCCTGTCATTCCGATTGCGGTTTGTCAAGTAGCGTTGGCCATCACCGGCAATGATGCTGCTGTTTCGATGGCGTGCCAACAGGGAATGTTGGAAATCAATCACTACGAGCTTTTGGTCTGCGACCGACTGTTTGACAGCATACAGCTTCTCAAGAGCGTTTCCAAGACATTTGCCAAGCGTTGCGTTGAGGGCCTTATTGCGAACAAGGAGACGTCGGAGAAGCATCTTCTTGACGCGAGTGCACTTGCAACTGCTCTTGTCCCGAGCCTTGGCTATGCTAAAGTGTCAAGCATCGTGAGATCGGCCCTGGCTGAGGAGCGGCCGTTTCTGGATGTGGTTGTAGAGCGGGGTTTGTTGATGCAAGATGATGTTTTGGGTGTTTTGGAGCGTTCGGTTTGCATTGAGTGATTATGACGTCGATGTTAGATTTTTGTTCGCCAAGCAATGATAGAACTACAGAGAGTACAACAAGCAACGTGTCTTCCTATTCAAGAAAGCCGAGATTGTATATCATATCGTGTTTATGCTGTTTACGCGTTGTCGTCGCGTACTATCGATAAGAGTTAACGCGTTGAACTCTGTAGAAAGAGGTGACGTCAAAGACAATCATGGTCTACTCTAAATCCGGTTAGACTCTGGTCTCTCTTTCCAGTATCATTTGTAGTTCAAACACGCAGCAAAACCGTTCGCCATAATCGAGCATCTACTACAACATGACTTTCATTATTCCCGAAAACTGTATCTTTAAATACCTCAATCTATACAAAAACAAATAATTAATATTTATCTGCATGTAGTATATCAAGTTACACACCTCAGCCCTATTGATCGTGATGTTAATTAATTACTTACTCGATTTCTTCTACCTTCAGGGTAGCTCGCCTGTTCTGAAGCCTGCAAACCAATCGTGTCCCCCGATAAGGATAAGCCAGCTTCTGCGGTCTTTCGGGGCTCCGAGAAACCGAGACTTTGCCCGAAAGAGACACATGCCATCATCAAAGGTGAGGTTTGGCCTTGGCGTTTTGTTGGCCTTTGACGAATCCGAGTGTTCAAAATTTCCTAAATATTTTGACATGTCAATTGAGCCTGATGACAATGATGAACGTGGATCCAAACGAAAGCGATGGAGAGGAAAATGCCGTCTCGGGGACGCGTCGAGTTCCGGACCATAAGCTCTCTGTAAGCCGAGACCTCGTGCTGTAATTTCGGATGGCAACTGACAATTGGACTTAATAATGGCAGTGTGACCAATGTAGACAAAGAAAGGTAGGTGAGCGCGTACATCTCAACAGCGCCTTCACTGACTCCTCAGATCAAATGCGACCGTGGAGATCCTTGTGGACCGTGTCGACGAAAGAATATTGCTTGTTCGTTCCCCACTGGCTTCAAGCCTCGAGCAAAACGTCAGCAGATCTTAGTATCCGATGGCTAGTGAGTACCTGGTGATGAGACCATTGCCCAAGTAAGAAAACTCACATGAGGTGCAGTGAGTCCAAATTGGACGCCATTTCGCGAAAGCTTGATCGCATAAGTCTCGCTGTCGACAACATCACTTCTTCTCCCCAACAGCTGCAAGGAGGCTCTTCAGTTGCCCATACTGCCGTTAGTTCACAGGTTACCCCAATATCCCATGTGAGCTCCCCGTCGTGCAATGTCAGAACAGGCCCAGAGAAAGGCTCAGAGTTCGAAGGCGATGTCACCTTGACGACACAGGCTACATTTGCGACGGACTTCTTGCAACAAGTTGTTGACAGTGATCAGCCATCGCAAACTCTTCCTGAGATCAATAGTCACTTAGATGCACTGCGGAAGATCTTGGCGGGCAAGGAAGTTACAGCGGACGAGACGCGTCTTGTCGATACGCAACGAATATTGTCACCTCAAGAACATGGAGGGTTTCAGCTCCCTCCCGTCAACTTGGCCATGATGGCTGTACAGAGACTGAGAGGTAATGTGCGCCATACCTGCCCCTATAAACATACTAATATCGTTGTAGAGTCTTCCAGGCTGCAGCTATTCTGGCATGTAGAGTTTCACAGCATCAGCCAATTTGTCGAGTATCTCATGACCGTTTACTTTGGCAAGCCTACCCTTGCTGATCTTATTGTTACGCATGTTGGCTTGGTAAGCCTGTTGCACGAGTGTGGCAATATTGAGACCGAAGAAGTTCTCAAGAATGAGTTTGCATCTCAGGCGACGGTCTGTCGGCAAAACCTGGAGTCTATCCTGGCTGGCCAACCTTTCAACATGCCCTGCACACCCGACTACATACTCGCCCTGTTCATGGCTGTAGGTGTCTCGGCAGGAAGCCAAGGGCGTGCTACTAACAGAAGTCCAGTCATCCTACCATCTCCAAAATTGCCGTATCTCTATGTCCTGGAATAGTCTCGCTGCAGCAGTGCAGATGTGCCAGACACTAGGCTTTACCAGGGAAAATCTCCCAAAGCCAGAATCGGGAGAAGCAAAGCAACGACGGGCTAAACTGATCTTCTACATCCATCTTTGCGACAAGATGCTCGCTCTGAGGTTGAGTCGGCCAGCCTTGATCCGAGATGGAGAAATCACTATTAACTTTGATGCTTTGGAAGCGGACAGGGGAGACGGACCTACTCCGATCATTGCGAAATGGGCACGGTTTTGCAACCTTCAAGGAAGAATCTACGATATACTCTACAGTCCAGCGTCTCTGATTCAGCCGGATATTCAGAGAGAGACGAATGCGAGGAGACTCGCGGCTGAGATGGAGCAGTTATTCCAAACAAAGAGTCTGGCAGAAGTAAGTACAAGACACATCCAAGAATGGGTGATAGCTCTCTAATAAATTTTCAGGAACGCTTATTCGAGTCAATTGGGGCGAACATAGGCGAACGGCAGAGCGATCTCTTCCGAAGGACCGATAGGGTAGCATACTATTCCATGCGCTGTCTGGTGTTTAGAGCAGCGAAGCCTGCGTCCTTGACATCCTCAGCCTTTTGCGAGGAATGTCTCGAAGCAGCAAAGAATGGCCTTGAGCAACACAGGATTTGTTTGTCTATGCTCAAGAACGTCGAAGCCATCATCTTTGAGTTTTATATGCATTGGTAAGCCCTCCATCTCCTTCAATGATGATTCAACTGACCTAGGAACAGGGGCCTCATGGCGGTACCTCTGGTGCCGTTCATGGTCTTGTTTTGTCACGCCATTGAGACTTGCGACCCGACTCACTTGAAGCCGCTCGCAGCCGTTGTTGAAACAGTTGACATGATACCCCCAGATCTTCCAAATGTATACAGAAAGCAGCTTCATCTGTTCAAGCTTATGTATGAAGTAGCGTGCAAGTATGTGGCCTCGAGGTCCAATAATCCTCCAGTTCAGGTATCAGGGCGCATACCTGATACGCCATTTGAGATGCTTTTTTTTGAGGCGGGGGTACCTGTGCCCAGTCACCTGAACATGCAGACAAATATGCAAGGCTTTAACGATGGCACAGCAAATGATATTAATTACGGCGGCTTATCAGCAGGAAGAACGGGGAATTTGGCGGAGGCTAGCTTTGACCATAACATGGAGCTGGGGAACTGGTTTGAGCAAAATCAAGAGATATTCATGATGCTGGATAATTACCAATCATAGCACATGGACCTTCATAGTCAACAAAGGATTGCGACTATAGTAGAATGCGTTAAATATAATTGGCAGAGGCTGTGGTTTCTACAGATGTCACTTGTCTTTGCCACAGATACATTGTGTTTTGACCTGCCTCAAGGTTACGGAGATGAGGTCAGAGGTTCGCCAGCTCCTTAGGATAAGATTATGAGATTTTAGAAAAGCTTGCAAAGTATAATCATAATCTTATGACAATACTTCATAATTTTATAATAATACTGCTTATTCTTAGACTTGGGTTAAGATTGAACGTATTAGAATGGATAGATAAATTGATAATATTAGAACTATATCTCTTATATATGTAAGAGGATTATTGAACCTAAAGCGAAATGGCAAAAGTAATCTAAACTATGTGTAGTACTCGATATATTTATGTTGCGTCTTGCAACAAGAGACAGCATTATTCCTTCTTGTCTTTTCTTCTCCTAGGGACGCGAGCCAGCCAGTAGATAGAAACTGCAGCCGCACAGTTGAAGACCACATAAACCCAAAGGAGCCCAAAGTCTCTCCAGCGATTGTCGAAGCTAACATTGATCCCCTTCAAGAACGTATTGGTATCTGCCATAGGACAGTATTGACACAGAGCTTTGCTGCCTGAACTCTCACCTGCAAGATATCCACCCATATTAGACATGTAATCCGACAGAAACTCCTGGCATGTACCATTCGCAGGCTTGAACTCCAAGATCTCATTGTCGGCACAAGTAACTGGCGCATTGGCAAGAGTCGTGCCAAGGAAACCCTCTACCACGTATGTGAAAGGATTGACACGGTACATGAAGATCCAGAAACCGGGCAGAGCATCAGGGCCAGCGAGGACTCCGCAGAATGCGAACATCATGATGAAGAGCAGGTTCATGACACCACCTGCAGTATCAGCGTTGGGAAGTCCAGCGATGATCATGTGGGCGAAAGACGAAGCGAGTAGGAAGAACATCCAGACGTGAAGGAAGATGGTGATGCCACGAGAATGGACCTCGTCCGTATACTCAGCATTGCGGTAGAGGCCAATGGGAAAGTACCAGCAGATGAAGGCAAATATACCGATGAACTAGACGGGATGTCAGGAATACACTGCCTGACGAAGTGACATGTAGCTTACCGAGTTCCAGACGATATCGACAGTCAGGTTGGCAAACATGAATGATTGCCAAGAGTATGTCTTTGCAGGACGCTCTCGAGCCTCATACAGAGTCCTCTGCTCCACAAAGGCTGGCATCATTTGTTCAGCGACCTGCGAAAAGATGGTCAAGAATATGAAGACACCAAACATTTGATTTTGAAGACCGCGGACTGTATTTTCGCCATCCATGACCGAAAGTCCGATAAACAAGGCCTAGAGAGGGGTCAGCACGGGCGAAAGAATGAGGACTTACAAGGCAAGACTTACTGCGCCGACTGTAAGAATAGCCTTGGAGTACATATAACCCGGGCTTCTCCAGTACTGAATAAAAAGGCGTTTCGTAACCTCAAATAATTGTGTAGATAGAGGAGAAGCAAACTCGTTATACTCGGAGGGGTCAGCGCCGCCTGATGTAGGTGTATATGATGGGTGTGACGACTTGAGAGATTCGAGCTCCTCTTGCACTGCCCTGTATTCTGGAGACTGTATCCATGCTGCTGGCCAATCGACATCAGTATGAGTACCTGGTGCCGCCCCGATGACTTCAAGCATGTGCTCTGCTGGGTTGGCCTTGGGTGGTAGAGGTGGGCCTCCGTTGCGAGTGAAGTAGTCCATCAAGATCTGTGAATTCTGACCGATTCGACCAAAATAGACAGTCTTTCCTCCCTTCGCGAGCAGAAGGAGGCGGTCGAATCGCTGGAAAAGCATAGCAGAGGGCTGATGAATTGTACACAATATCGCTTGACCGCTCTTGGTCAACTGCTCCATCAAGTCGCAGATGGACCAAGAAGTCTGACTGTCGAGTCCAGAGGTCGGCTCATCGAGAAAGAGTAAAAGCTGCGGGCGCGCGACAAGCTCAACAGCGGTCGTAAGTCTCTTGCGCTGCTCAACATTGAGGCCTTCGCCTGGGACACCGATAATGGCATCTGAATAGGCCTCCATCCCAAGGAGCGAAAGGACAGTCTCGACGTAGTCCAGTCGTTCCTGCTTAGAGTACTTGGCTGGTTGCCGAAGCATGGCACTAAAGCTTAGCGCTTCTCGTACCGTTGAACTGGCCTGGTGCAGATCCTGCTGAGTCACATAGCCCGTCTTCCTCTGAAAGGAAGAGTCGCGAGAGTGACCATTAACAAGCATATCGCCCGAAACAACACCCATTGTCACCCGACTGGCGAGGACGTCGAGAAGGGTGGTCTTACCGGCACCCGAGACACCCTACGTGCATCTTAGTAAATACGAACGGGGGCAAAGTAAATCCCAATGCAGCATAGCAGGTACTCACCATGAGAGCCGTCAGGGTTCCAGGCTTGACCCAACCATCGACATGATCCAAAATCCTGCGTGTCTCGCTCTTGATCTTCACATCGTAGCAGACATCCTTCCAATGGAAGACAGACGTTTGCTTGTCGACCTCGACCTTCTCACTTGAAGACCGAGATGCCTCTTGTTTTCCTGTAGGTTTAGGAACACCGGATTCTTCATCGCCGACTCGCCTACCAGAGACCTTGTGCATAGCCTCCCGGAGAAAGACCAGGACTTCGCCTTTTGAGCGCTCTGAAGCAACATACTCAGTAGTCCAAAGGTGAAGAGCCATAAAGAACACAGTCCAGGCGATGATGATGCCAAAGTTCCTCCATCGGTGGCTGTTGACGAAGCCAAATGAGGCCTTCAAGTAGTCCTCACCCTTGACGAATGATTGGCCGGGTACAGATCCGGGCACGTTGCAGACGTACTCGCCGTTGCCCAAGTTCTCGTAACCAGGGCCATGCGGGACAAAGTCTGAGCAGGGGAACTGTTGACCGACAAACTCGATCAAGAACACGCTCTCCAGGCCGTAATATACAGGGTTCACCCATCGGATCCAGCCAAGCCAGTTCTGCATATAAGCAGGAGGGATCGCAAATCCTGAATACAAGACCAATGCCAACAGGATGATACAGGCAGGGGCCAGAGCCTGCGAAACGGACTTGGTTGTGGAACCAATGAAACGGAACATCATCGACATGCAGAGAGTTATCGAGAATGACAGAAGAAGGAAAGCGAAGAATGGGCCCGGCTCACGCCGCAGGTTACACATGAAATATAGTGTGCAATTGAGAAGGATCGAATTGATAATCTTGTATGGGAGATCGGTTGCCATCGCCGACAGGGCCTCCGCACTTGGATGATAAAAAGCGTACCGAGACTGCTTTTCGACGACCTTGCGCTTCGCATACAGAGTCATGATCTCGAGGATGCTTGAGAACGCGTTTATGAGAACGATGAAGAATAGCAAGATGGTTCGGCGGAAGAAGCTCGTGGTGTTGAATGGGAGGTTGTAGAAGATACTAGAAATAATTAAGCCCTCAAACAGGTTGCTGATGAGCATGGTGAGAGTGATACTAGGGTCCCCAATCAACATAGTGAAGCCACGCCAGAGGTTGATGGTATACTGCTGCAGGTAGGAGAGGTTGAAAGGAGACCGCTCCCTCTGAGCAGCCGCCTTGTCGAGCCTTCGTGATTCAGAGAATTTCTGAAGATCCGGCCCATCAAAGGGGTGTTGTTCCATGTAGTAGTCTATCTCGTCGATAAGCCTCGACTGTTGCTGGCTCTGCTGCCAGGCTCGCGCGAACTCGTCAGAAGTTCGAGGTGGGTTGGCGCCGGGGCGGATTAATCTCTCGGCTGGGTTGGTCATCGAAGTCAGGAAGTCGGCTGTCGTCTGTTGCTCGGGGCAGATGAAACCGAGGTTCTCGAAATAGGCTTGTGCCTCGCCTGTCTTTCCGAAGAAGATCTGGCGGCCTTCGTACAGGACAATGACCTTGTCAAACAGCTAGGGACCAAGTTAGCCAGAGAATTAACTGAAACCAAACGTTATACCTACATCATAAGCACTTTGAGGAGCTTGATAGATTGCGACGCAAGATGCGATACCGAGAGTATCAGCTTGGGTGCGCAAGACGCGGCAGAACTCAACCGCGTTGGCGCTATCGAGACCTCGTGTACTGTTGTCCCAGCACTGCAGCGGGGAATATCCCAGGGCAGCCTCGGCGATGGTGACTCTCTTGCGTTCGCCGCCACTGACACCACGGACGTAGTCATCACCGACTCTCGTATTCTTAGTATGAGAGATGCCAAACATAGCCATGATAACATCGCGAAGATGCTCAGCGTACTCTCGAGCTGAGACGCCAGGAGGAAGCTTGTCCTCTGGAGGACATCGGCATCGAGCAGCAAAGTAGAGAGTGTCGCCGACAGTCAGGTGTGGAAAATGGTGATCGACTTCGGCTGTGTAGATGGCTTCACCTCTGTAGGCCTTTTTCATCTGCTCAGGCCGGATACCCTGGTAGTTCAGGACTGTATCGTTGCCAAAATGGAAGCCGTGAGTTTCGCCTGCAATGCTGCGAAGCAGAGTCGAGCAGCCCGAGCCTGGAGGACCGAGAACACATAGCATCTCTCCAGCTTCGACGTACCCGTCGATACCGAGGAGGATGTCAATGCGCTGACCCTTGTCTCCAAATACCTTCCTGGCGAAACTCGAAGCTTTGAGAACGATGTTCGTCAGAGTATTCTGGAAGTCGGTCGCCTGGCCAAAGCCGTACGCGTTGAGGTTCTTGAACGCGATACCTGCGGTGCGAGGAGTGCTACCATCAGCAGCTTCAGTTCGGGTCTTGAGATAAGCCTTGGCCCATTTCTTGGAGTTGAAATGGGGGCTCTGCGGATCAAGAGGGCCGCCATCACTCAAGGGAAACAATGGCCCATGACCTGATGCTGCAGATTGGCTTGTAAATCTGCGCGCCAAGTCGTGGATTTCCTCTTCGTACTCAGGCTCGTCAGACAGGTCGTTGTTGTCCCATGTTCTATCGCCCAAAGTGGCAGAGGACATGGAGGGGGCGTCGCCAGGACGCGGATCGTTTGGGGGATTCATCGGGTCTTGGGTCAAGCAATTTGAATGATATTCTTGGGAATTGTTGGATGATTGTTAATTAGATAGTGGCTGTAAAGGGAAAGAATGGTGATGGGATCGTTGATGTCAAGTCAATGCCATGATATGCGCTACGGGTTATCTAGTCTATAAGTTCAGTAAGAGTCATCTTAAGAGAATTTTACGCCAAGTGGACTAATTTCAAGCATAATATTACGTAGCGACGGACGCCCACAATCCAAACATACCGGCCCTGAAATTCCGTCATGATACGCATCGACTTGAAGGTCGGACGGAGCGGAGGACCGAAAGAGTGGGGCCCTGCGGTATCTCGGACTGTCCGAGCACCGTACCTCTCCCCCGTTTATGGAAGACAGCACCACAGACTCACTCATCATCATCAACAGATCAACGAGCTATATCTTGGCAACACCAATATTCAGGGTAAGTTTCTCGCAGTTTTGCCACTTTGCCAAGCCCAAGTCTGTGAACGGGTTTTGCGGAATCCGTACTAAATAGTTACGGGCTCTGCTGCGCAACCCTAAGCCTTAGCTGCTCAATCCTAAACTTATGGAACAACCCTAAGACTTAGAATAATTTCATAAATATTTTTAACCTTACCTCTCGCCCAATATCTATGCCGCTATCTTCTCCATGACATTGGTGTCATTCAGATACCATGTCAAGGACTCCAACTCGTCGGTAACAAACTTCTCCGCTAACGTCCATCCATTTCCGAACCACCCAAACTCATTATCATCACAATACTGGTACTCAAAATCTTCCCAACGAGGGCGGCTCAAAGTGCGCACACAATGCAAACTACTGCCTGGCCATAATGCCGTGATCCGCCCGCGCTTCTGCTCCTCACGCGAAGCACCGCTCTCGTATGTCTTGTACCAGGAATTGCACTCCTCTGCAAAGACAGTTTGCCTGAAGAAGTTGTCACAGTAATCAGTGAATGCTTGAACCATATTCCGCTTTGGCTCAATGCGCGCGATGTTATCGTATGCCATTCGAGCTAGGATCTTGCCAATATATGTATTTGTCTTCTCGATCACGAGTAGAAGACTGCCGGCACCAGGCATAGAATTTGGACCCATAGATTGGAAGAAGTTGGGAAAACCGTCTGTGCAGACGCTCAGGTATGTCTCGGGGCGTTTTTGGAAGCGCTCTCGTAGGTTTACTCCACCAACACCGTATATAGGAAAGCTTCGGCTTGCGGGTGAGGTTTGGAAGCCAGTCGCACAGATGATCACGTCAACTGGACGATGTTGGCCATCCGCAGTGAATATTCCAGTCTCATCAATGTTTGTGATGCCAGAGGTGATAGTGTCAACCTTTGGAGATGCCAGCGCTTCAAGATATCCTGGGCCGGGTGACATACGCTTGCAATAAGGCGAGAAGTCAGGCTGAAGGTGCTCATAAATATCAGGTCTCTCTTTGAGTCTTTGGACCATGGATTCTTGAGCTAGAAGCCGAAGGTTTGTCTGTTGTGAGGTCCCGCTGAAGAGAACACCAAAGTTCTTGTTGATGTTGTGCTCGATGGAGCGTCTGTACTTCAAATATGCCTCTCGGTCTGACTCCCAGTTTTGAATCTCGTCTGGGGAATACTGGAAGTTTCCACCCGCTTCCTTGATGCGCTGTCTGGTCTCAGGATCTCCGAAGAGGCCAACAATCCAGGACCTACCGCGTATATAGTGATCCATGTGCTTGACATCGGGTAATATGGCGGGGACAATCTGGAGTCCACTGCTCCCGTTTCCAATAACAGCGACAGACTTTCCCTGTTGGGCGGTTCATCGTCAGTGAAATGCCCCTCAAAGTCTGCTCGCACATATCTACTCACCTTAAGGTCAACTTTGGAATCCCAGTTTGCACTATGAATGAGCTGTCCTTTGAAAGACGTGATGCCATTGATATCAGGCCATCTCCACTCATTCAAAACGCCTTCACCTGTAACAAGTACATCGGCGGAATCTTCATACTCGAGACCTGTCGTCAAGTCTTTGAGCTGGACGAACCACTTATTGGTGGTCTCGCTCCACCGAGCACCGGTGCACTTCTGCTGGAACCTCATATGTTTTCTAATTCCGTATTTGGTGGCAACGTCTTTCCAGTACTGGAGGATCTCAGGCGCAGAGGCAAAGAAGGAAGTCCATCGCGGTGAAGACTCGGAAGTCAACTGGTATGCGTGTGCAGGGACATCTAAAGCGCATCAGTACCCTGTGATTAGAAGCTCTTGGGAATAAGCGCTTACCACATGCACAGCCTGGATATCTTTAGAAGATCATGTCAGATATAGCCTTCAGCCACTCAAACTGTACGGACTAACCTATTCTCATACCATGTCCCGCCGAGCTCAGGATTCTTCTCATAGATGACAAGTTCCAGATCGGGGACTTGTTTTCTGAATTCGATGGCACCGCAGATACCGGAAATCCCGGCGCCGATGTAGATGACCTTGAGTGGGCGTGCCTGATCCGTACATCGCTGTGATACCCAGGGCCTGGAGCCTTCTTTTGCCGCTGAATTTGATGTCTCTTTTGCAGTGGTGTTATGGTATGAAGCATTTCTGGAAAAGTTTCCGGTGGAAAGGAAACTCGGCAGTTTACTGCTACTGTTACCAAGCGCGTTAGGCATCGTGACTGAAGTGGGATATAGGTGAAATATGATGGAAGTGTGATCCAAGTATAAGACCTGCGGCTTGCCGATTTATATGGATGAGTAGAGCTTATCTTTCACGATCGTTTGCTTTTATCATGGGGCCAAATAATGGCATGGCGAAGCAAGACGGGGCCCCAGTTACCGAGTCAAGGTCTGCATACGTTGGTGCTCGTTATCATAGTATTCGCGCTACATAATCAACGGTAGATACGAAACGAGATAAGCCCAATGCATTACCCCGCGGTTCTAGGCGCAATATCGCCTATTCTATCCTTCTTCAGGTTAACGACATCACGGTTAAGCTTTCCGATTATCAGCGGTTAGCGACTCCGAACGCTGTCTCCCCACAATCTCGGAATGGCTAACCGTTAGCCATGTGAGCCACTGACACGCAAACCAACGCGATCCCTATCACTTGGTATTGTGGCATCGGAACCCGCAACCTGGCTTCTAGAAGATACAAGCAACGTGGATAAAAGGAGCATTGTGTGACCATCCCACGCAATCGAATTGTTGAGTCATTGAACGACAAGTGCTACGATTTTCGCCCCATTGACATTCAATTCTATTCCCCCTCACCAATTCACATCTTACAAAAGCCTGGGGTGGACTGCCACTCCACTGTCAACATGGAGACTTTGCCAGAACCAATTCTGTACCACTTGAAGCCAACCAAGCTGATCCCTAATTCACCCAAACCACTTCTCCATTACAAGAACGCTTTTGTCAAAGATGGTCAAGTCGACCGTACTAAAGCATTCGATACATTTTGTGACAATGATTGGCACGTGCAATGGGTCGTTAGATACGGTCAACACCAGCGATCCCATTATCATTCACAGTCCCATGAAGTTATGGTGGTTGTCTCCGGCCCCGGCCGCATCCGCTGGGGTGTTGCAGACTTGAGCGATGACCCGCAAGAGCATACTTCTGGAACGGCCTATGAAGACGGTGGATTGGAGCTCGAGGTCAATGTGGGAGATCTGTTTGTCATCCCAGCTGGTATTGCACACAAGTCGTACGATCCCTCCGCCAATACGGCATCGTTTGGTTGTATGACTGGAGATGCTCGTGGCATTGCTTCCGAAAACCCGAGGATTGCTGTTGCAGAGGTGCCACTGGAAGGATTTTGTATGATGGGGGCTTATCCGAGAGGGTTTTCATGGACGTGGGATGAGGGAGGTGATAGTGCAGATGTCTTCGAAGCAGTATGGGATGTAAAGAATCCGGCCGCTGATCCATTTACTGGAGAGGACGGCGGTATCAACAAGTACTGGAAGAAAGAGTGAGCCTGACAAAGGGACAATTGCGGTGACTTCTGCATAGTTATACTAAATGTTATAACTATCTCGAAGTTATAAATAATAATTCTTAGTCTATTAGTCTATTTTGTTGTTATAATACTTTGCTAGACTATTGAAATAGACTGTAAATGCAAAAAAGAAGTATATAATACAAGAATGGCAAAAGAAAGGGTCTGGCCGGGGATTGAACCCGGGACCTCTCGCAAGCTAAGCTGTAGGGTTTTCCCTAAGCGAGAATCATACCACTAGACCACCAGACCGACTGGGACATCGCACGTGATGTGGTTAAGTTTTGCAGCCAAGGAGAGTGGTTATATTGGTGGCTAGAGAGAACTTGTAAATGAACATAGCATCCAGGGGTCGAAACATCATCGCAACCCTCCACTCTGTAAGACACCCAGGCTTTGAGGGGAGACAGTTATATGTACACATTGTAATCAAAGAAGCTCCGTATATTTCCAGTCTGAAAAAAATTCGATGACATACTATATGAAGTGGTGATAGAAGATGAAAAGACCTGGAAGTGATATATTCGGAAGACTTTGCCATGAACGAGGTCGACTGACTCCCCTATATCTTGGCCTGCTCACAACTCCTCAACGTGGCATATGAGAGGAGACCTTAACAGACCGTGCCTTGAGTAGGCCACTGGAGTTAAAACTTCCAACCCTACTAGGTATTGGCTGTGCTACAAACGTAGTGCCTATCTGATTCTCATTACGCTCTCTGGGAACCGGATCGTAAGAAACCTGCCGAGTTATGATAGAATTTAGGGTTTTATCCGACTGAATAACAACCCGAAACGGGTTTCCTAGTTTAAAGTCCCATTGCATCTTCAATCTCTATTAATATCAGATCATATATTGTGCTCTACGCCTATGTACTTCGTGTTATAGTTTTGCCGCCCCTGCCTCAGAATACTTGCACGACATCTAATTCAGCTGCATTGCGGTGCTTAATAGTGATAGCCACGTCAGCATACAAAGGATTGATAATAAGTAAGAGAAACATGGAGCAGTGGTATAAATTATGCACCTCCCTAATTAGCTTTATGCCTTATCACAACTACCAACTGCTGGGAGATAACGCCAGCCTTATTTATCTTGGCAGACAGCCGGTGTGAGATTGGAGAGAGAGATTGCAGAGCCAATCAGTGGGACATTGTGCTGATCGGACTCAGCCGATTGGTAGATTGCGATGCTCACTCCTTAATCAAGGAATCGCCGGCCGCGGTTTTCCGCCCCACTTAAGTAAAATAAGAAGCACGTCAGCAAATGCATCATTCCAAAGTCTAAATGCGCGTTGTTTTCCGGCGCCAATTTTACGCAATTTTGTTGACTAGCTAGTTCACTCTCTCCTTATTTTTACGTGTTTTGACGATTCTGATTCTGCCTGAGCTGCGTAGAGCAGCCAGGTCACTCTTGCAAGTATGGCATCTGTACATATCGTCTGTCTTTACATCATTGCTTCTTTTACTCTTGGCGTCTTATCAGCAACTTCTCACGAGTCTGACGTGATCATCTATGGCAACACAGTTGCCGCGTTGGCAGCCGCCATTCAAACGGTTCGTATGAACAGAACCGCCACTTTAGTGTTTTCGACATCACGAATCGGCGGCCTTACCACTTCGGGATTGGGCTGGACGGACTCAAAGGATGGAAACACCATTGGCGGAATCGCCAGAGAGTTTTACGGCAAAGTCTACGAGTATTACGACAACGACGACGCATGGACTCGTGAAACACGCGATGACTATCTCGCAAAGCACATTAAGGCACAGCCTGGACCAGCTATCGGCGACAAGGTGCAATGGACGTTTGAGCCTAAGGTAGCAGAGAAGATCTTGGAGAAATGGATCAAGGATGAGGGAATTCCTGTCTTTCGGAACGAGTCCATCCTTCGGACTAGCAGCGGCGTGAAGAAGGATGGTACCGTCATCAAATCCTTCCAGACGCGGTCCGGGTCAACTTTCTCAGGAAAGATGTTTATTGACGCTGGCTACGAAGGCGACCTCATGGAAACAGCAGGCATCTCATATCGCGTGGGACGCGAAGACAAAGAGGAGTTTCACGAGTCTGCAGCAGGTATTCACTTCAACGAGCCGAGGCGACTGGCAGCCATTGACCCATACAACGACCCTGATGATCCCGATAGCGGTCTGCTTCCCGGAGTTGGTCGCGTGATCACCAAGTTCGCAGCTCAAGAGTCGCGTGGCAAGAAAGATCACCGTCTTCAAGCCTTCAACTACCGGTTATCTTTGACAAAAGAAGACGACAACAAGGTAGAATTCTTCAAGCCTGATGGCTACAATGAATCCCACTACAAGATCTTGATCCGATACATCAAAACTGGCTACCTAGGGCCGTTCTTCACGACACAACTTATGCCAAATCTCAAGACCGACACCAACGCAGCTGGCCAAATCAGTACCGATCTGATAGGTGGAAGTTACAACAAGACCTCTAATTATGCCGAATACTCTTACGAGGAACGAGAAGCTGCTGCGAAGAGACACACGGTCTGGGCGCAAGGACTTCTGTGGACATTGGCGAACCACAAAGATGTCCCTGAGTTTATTCGCAAAAACACAAGTGCTTGGGGCTATGCAAAGGATGAGTGGACTGACAACGGCAACTGGCCATACGAGATATACATTCGCGAGGCTCGACGGATGGATGGAGTGTATACAATGACACAAGCCGACATCCAGCATCCCAAGCCGTATGACAACGACACTGTCGTTGCAGTCGGCTACTATACGCTCGATGTTCATCAAGTAGAGCGTGTCGTTATCAATGGCCGCATACACGACGAAGGTCTCATTCACGTTCCCAACCCCGGGCCTTTTAGCGTCCCTTTTGGGTCTATCGTTCCCAGGAGGGAGGACGCCACCAACTTTGTCAACCCTGTTACCATGAGCGCCACGCATATTGCTCTGTCTGCAATCCGCATGGAGCCTGTCTATATGATTATGGGACAGAGTGCGGGAGCAGCGGCTGTTTTGGCCATCGAGGATAATGTCGCGGTGCAGGATGTTGATAGAAAGAAGCTAAAAGGAAGGTTAAAGGATCATGCACAAGTCTTGGAGTCCTTCTCTATAGCATTGCAGCCGAGTCGACATTGGCTTGTAGCCTGTTTCATTTCTTGTCTTTTTCATATCATATTATAGATGCATAGCAATAGAGGTATATAGAATGAGAGGGTTTAGTGTTTTATTGCGCTCGCTGCGTTCCCTGCGCCAAACATAGTTTTGCATGCCTGCCGAGCACCAAGTTCTGTTGCGTTATGGAACCCCAGGAAACCTATAATCATCGAAGGGTTTGTGGTGGCCTTACGTACTACTCATACTGCCTTGAAGTATCACAAGTACTCATCTACTAGGGATTGTTGTCGAGGCCCTCCTGTAATTGATCTTGCTTACGCCGAGGACAAGGTCACTAGAGAAGCATAGGTAGACCAATAAATCTACAACATAATAAATGTATCAATATTACACTGAAACAACTATGAAGGTCTTTCCAGTTGCGATATTTGTCCTTGAGGCCTTATGCATAGCTTTCCAAAACCGTCAGTTGATTAGGAGTTCTTCCCATATTAGCTTGGTGTATCTCGCTGAGGTGTCATAAGCGTTTTAAGTCTCAAGAACAAGCCCATCGATGAGCTGCTTTGAGCCTGGCCATACATGCATCCTGAAATGATTCCGGCCTTCCCACTCACTCCATCCATACGAATATCTGCTGAAGTCTCCTCGGAAATCAATCAACCCAAGGCATAAGTCCAAGAGACTATCAATATCTGGAAGCGGAAGGTCATCAGAAAAAGTTACGTCTAAAGACCTGAGACCTTTCGCTTTCTTGTAGCTTTGCATCACAACCTCTTTGATACCGAGGGATATATTGATATGCCGAAGGGTAGATGAGTGTTCTTCGATCATCTTGGTAAGCGCCTCGTTCGCGGCATCTGATGCCATGCGAGTTCCAGACCTGGATCCGCCCAACAAGCCTTCCCAGGCTATCATAGATATGTGTTCCAGCGGTGTCTCTGCATTTGCAATGGTGTTGACGCTGTCGATGGAGACATGACAATGAATCCCCAGATACAGATCTTTTAGTTTCCCAGATAGGGTATGAGTTGCGAGACCCAATCCCTGTTCTCCGCTACTGAGGCAACTTTCCGTATTTCCAGGGTGCCGGCCCATTCTCGGCAGGCCTTCTCCAGATCGTCAGTGGTAGCGAGTCTGCAACGGACACTGAGAGCCTTGAGCTTCGAGCACTGTTGAGACATGTCAAAGAGTGGAGTGTGACTGAATTCCAAGAAGGTTTGCCAACCGAGCTGTAGGCATGTCAAGTTGGAGGATACGTATTGGAGAGAACCTTGGAGTAGTCAGCCTGATGGGCCATCTAGGCCTAAGGTCTGGAGCTGCTTCAATGATTGTACGACACGGTCACACAAGCACCACGGGAATAGGCTACACAAGATGTTGGCTGTTCACCATCTTGATTTGCACTATCTTATGAGGCGCGTGAGAATCGGTGCATCAAATCGCGTCATCTGATTGGAAGAAGGGAAGAGGCTATGGACCGATGGACAAGGATACAAATAAGTAGGATTAATATATTGTGAAGGGTCATCGTATTAGTTGAAACAGTTATCTAACACTAACTCCCTCTCGCATCACTATCATAAGCAATGCCCTTTCTAAGAAGAGTTAGAATTATCAGCACACGACCAGGCGCCGGATCCTCCAGCAGCTTTGTATGCCTGGATGATATCGACGATTGAACCATAAGTACCAGCGACCATCAACAAGGTACCAGAAGCAATAACGAACAAACTCCATCCACAAGCCGATAACCACTTCGGCGAAATAGCGCGCTTCTCCCAATTGTCATAGAACCACATGAAGCCCATTGTCTGGAAACACATGAGAGTACCGACGAGTGCTCCAATCAAGGAGATGAGGCTGTAGAAGATAGGAATGGCACTCGCGATGATGTAGGCAATGATCGATACAATGAATGTGCAACCTAACCAAGTGCTCCAATGAACTGCGGAGTTGGAAGCCAGATGCTTTGTGTTTCTCAACAGTCGTACAAACATGTACTTGCTGGGAAGCTGTATCTCGTTAGCGACATAAAAGCACTGGAGGATAAGAGTCATACATGTGTGACAAGAGTAATAGAGACGATCAACCCTGGAATAGCAACGCCATAACTGGCCTTCTTGATAGTATCACCGGCTGATCCAAGAGCGGGTGAGGATACATAAGATCCACAGAAGTAGTACATCAGACAACCAATCGTAAGATAGGTTACGGTAACGATGGCCTGACAAATGGTCAGAGCTCTGGTGTATTGTTCGGGCCGTCGCATCTCGGCAACAATGGCAAAAAAGCCCGGAGTGCCGCCGTATGCTGAGATGAGGGAGCAGATTGCTGAAGCGGCTTGGACGAAGGAGGGTTTGTTGAAGAGCTTGTAGTCCGAAACCCAGACACCTTGTTGGGGTGCTGCTGCTGGTCGTTCTTGGACACCTGTGGCGATGGTGACCATGATCACTATAGACATTAGCTATTAATCTCACGGGTCGATGAGAGACTCACCAGAGATCATGATGCTGATGACGCCGATCCACGCTAGCCAGCTCATGCGAGCCAGGGTCCTGATGCTGGAGAGTCCAAAGCCCAGGACTGCAGCGACGGCGACGAAGACAGCAGTACAGGCTCCATGGCTGGACACAGCATTGAGGCCAATGGAAAGGCTGAGCATGCCGGCGCCGGATACAAAGACCCAGTCTATCAAATTAGCATTTCCTCGTTCGATTCTGGCATCATAACTTACAGATCCACATGGCAAACCCAAAGAACTCCTTGCCTACAATTCCAAACATCATTTCTCCAGCATCGTCGATCGCATAAACATGGCGATGTCGCAGCTTGAAGAGACCGACGATCCAATTGGACCAGGTGGTTATAATCGCAACAGCTAGTAGACAGATAATGCCGGGGATCATGCCAAGCGCGTTGAATGTCGCTGGAATCGAAAGGACGCCGAGACCGATTTGTGTTTTCATCATCAGACCAGCAGTACCGATGAGTCCGACCTGGAAAAAATCGTCAATTCTGTGAATCATGCCATTTTCCGTCGCAAATTCTGCTTACACTTCTGTAGTCAGGGCCCTCATCCGAAATCTCACCAAAAACAGCATCGTGATGCAACGAGGCCTCATTGTCCGGCTTATTCAACTGCGAGGGAGTAAGAGCCACGTCGTTACCCTCGTCCGCAGTCGAACTGATGTTATAACTATTCATGATGATGTGTTTCTTGAAGCAGGGATCCGCAAATTAAAAAGAACAGCAGCCGGGCAGGCCTTTATACGTAAAACTTTGACTCATGCTCCATACTCAGCCCACTCTCGCTCGCCCCCAGACCCAGTATTGAGAAACTGGGCCCGGGCATCGGGGGCGCATCTGCCGAGCAAGGAGATAACCAATTATGCAGGCTGTGATTATCGAGCATCCGGGGTTCCCCAGATATTACCCCGCGGACGGAAGTAGGGACATTTCCTGATCTAAGGAATCTACGGATAGTCAATTGCAGTGCTTGAGAGGGTGAAAATTTGGTGATAACGTTCCGTACCCACTGCGGAAGTGGTAGAACCAATCGCTTTCCGCGTGCTGGAGCGACTTTGGTGGGTCGACCAATGGGGTTGGCACAGACCCTGCGTTCTGTGATGCGCCTTGTTACATAAAGTCCGAGACCCGATCTTCGGTCCTTTTTGGTGAATAATTTAAGTTACAGATAGGGCATTCATTAACTATATCTTTCCGGTCTTATATACATATGCAGATGCTCCATCATGCGGTTTGAGAGGTATCGTGTCTGATACTGATTGGTTTCGCTTACTTGTCCAATTTCCGGGCTGAAACAATTGACTTTGAGTCATAGGACTCATAGGAGATTCGAAGACGTTACCGTTAGCAAATCCAAGTTTTGAGTTTTGACCTCTTGGGAAATGATTCACACTAAGAGACCCTGTTGGTGTTTCGTGGCTCTCAGCCATGCAGCCCACCTAACTTCCGTCCCGTTCATCCGTCGATCCGCAACGACACGGAAGTCTATCTTCACCTCATATGTATTAACATGTTGCATTTCTTATACAATCTAATGCTCGTATTTTCTTAACAACCCCTTACCCGACTCCCGATACGTTTTAATGAGCTGAACGCGTGTTGATGCGGATAAGGGAAGTCTTAAAATTACCTAATTAGGTACAAATTAAGAAAATACATGATACATAATAAAGATAATAATAACTTTAATTTCTAATAGATAAGCTAGTTATACTAGGTTTGTAATTGCAAAGAGACTAATCGCGCTGTGCAAGTAGTATCACATCTAGTAATGTGCTTAAAGATATGAAGTGTGACCAAGTTATATTGACAGCTGAGATAGCTGGTGCACTGAAGGTGTTCTATATACTGTCCCTATTCTTAATTGGTTAGAACAGTGGGGTGCAGTTTCTGGTCGCTGCCATGTCATGTCCGTGACACGAGGTGAAAGTGAGGGATTTCCTTTTTTGGGACACATGCTTGTCTGGGATGTAGGCTTGTAATGCACGTTGTCTCTTTAAATTATGAAGAGATAATGTTATCTCATAGCCCTTCTAATGACACCACTTTTCGCAATTCTTGGAAGCTTCAAATGCACACTCATTCTGACAGACTTGCTTGCCAATAGTTGGTCCTTCTCTCATGCAACCAACCTGACACGGGCCGGCCCAAGAGTTAACACAGGTATAGTAATTTCCCTTTGTGCATGCCTTGGACTTCCGAGTCTCAAGGGCAGATATGGACTCAATGTCGGCAGCAGGAGCAGATAGGGCGATGCTCGATAAGGCGAGGACGCTGACGACGGTGTTCTAAAGAAGTATCAGCGGCATTGGTCAGAAGGGGTATCAATCGACATACCGTGAGGGACCGCATATTGGAGAAGTAGTGGTTTATGGCTTTTGAACTATAGAGTATGAGTGATAGATGATGAGATGAGGACGAAAGAGATCAAGGAGGCAGAAGGTGATGCTCTTATATAAATCTGGAGTACTCCACTTCTACGTGTTGGTCGCCAGTAAACGCAACTTCCAAGTAAGATATCTCATGACTATGCCACAGACCTGCTGATCCGAGTTGCCGAGTTCCGGTGAAGGATTCTCTCCAGGGATCCTTTGAGTTCTAGCTGCATAGGCACCTGCTGTAAGAGGATTGGCAAACCCTTGCCAGGCAAACACACGGACGCGCTATATAATAGACTGAAAAGAAGAGAAGCAGACGTGCTCTGGCAGCTCTATACAGGAATGGCGAGAATTAACAGTTACCTGTGCAAGATAGGGGCGGTGGATTAGGACATGTGCGATTGTGGACAAGCAGCCGAGATGATGGACAGTTTTCTGTTTCGATACACAAAACGGGAGATAAAGCGAGAAGGCACGAGGCAATCTGGACAAGTCATGATGGGCAATCTCTCGTTTTTTCTGGAGGTAAATCGACGTCGGATGAATAGAAGTGGACACCATCTACACAACACTTGCACAGCAAAATGACTGCCTTGACTGTCGGACAATAAACACGCACACCAGCGCTGTTTATCCAAAATTCAACTAGGAAACACAAGACCTAAGATATCTCCCTTTTTGGTTTTCTCTTTTCCTGTTGCTTTATAAATTAACTGTATAGATATAATTAAGTTATCTTCTTATATTAAGCTTATCTTCTCTATCTCATCTTCTCTTATTTACTAGCCAGTTATCTTTTATTATTAGCTACCCTAAATCTCTAAAGCTAAAAATTAAACTTCTTCTAATTTTACTAATTAATATAGTTGATATTAGTATTAATAGTGAAGATTTCTAAATAAAGTTATATAATCAATGCCTTTAATATCTTTAATTACTAGTTTATGCAATGCAACACTCTTAGATGTTAAATGCCGCATTACTCTCTGCAGTATAAAGTTGCTTACCAGTCTGCCATCAACATCAAGTCGACCTTAACCCCGCATCTGACCATATGTCTTCATTATCATCAGCGCAAACTGGCAAAGCCAGCACAAGAGAGAGCTTGTTATCCGTTCTCAGAGGTCAAAGCCTTAGAGTCCCGGACTTGGCTCAGATGCATGCTGGGTGGCCGAAAGACACAAACCCGCACGTTAAGGCCATAGATGCCAAGATACTCCAGTTGATTGAAACGTCGGAAAACATCCCCCGAGACACACTGATAAGAATACTGACATATCTATCAGACATGCTGTCAACGAGACGGTACGCTCGCGTCTGACTAAAGCTAACCTCTCGGAGCAACTGGCTGGCTGGTACCCATACGCCTCCCGCGAAAGGCTGGAGGTCTTGACATCCTTTCAAGTCTGGATGTTCATCATCGACGATCTTCTCGATCAATATTCCATTGTTGAACAATTCGATTACAACAAGCTGCAGGCCCTACTGGATGACTGCGAAGACTACGTCGAGAAAAGTCTTGGTGTATCAAGCCAGGAGGTTGAGCCGTCGACTCGTTATCTAGACCACGATGCTGTACTGTCGTTTGAGGAGTATGCCTCGATTGTTCGCCGTCTTTACAGTGACAATCCGAGTTACCGAAAGCGCATCGCGAAGGAGGCCATTGGTACCCTGAGAGCATACCAAAAGGAAGCTCTCAATCGAAGAAATGCCCATCTTCCTTCTTTAGACGAGTATCTCGG
Source organism: Fusarium miscanthi (assembly GCA_014898875.1). Classification (NCBI taxonomy): domain Eukaryota; kingdom Fungi; phylum Ascomycota; class Sordariomycetes; order Hypocreales; family Nectriaceae; genus Fusarium; species Fusarium miscanthi. The sequence continues at coordinate 306,802 of JAAVUA010000064.1, forward strand.
CTACCGGGATGCATCTTCCTGTATGAAGCAAGTGACGGCCAACATCGAATTCGCCAATGGACTTGACTTGCCTGAGTACGTCATGGAATCCGAGGAGATTCGAGATCTATTCGAAGCGGCAGTTTCTGTTTTGTGGATCACGAATGATATTGTGAGCGTGCGCAAAGAGATACGAGAAGGGTTCGTCGAGAACATCGTGGTCTTGTTGGCGCACGGCGATATGCAGCGAGGACTTGATGCATCACTCGATAGGCTTCAAGTTGAGATTGACAGAGTGAACAAAGCTTCTAATGACGCCGCGAATCGATTCGCCGGCGAGACCTTTGAGCGCGACATCGCCTTGCTGACGAAGAACTGCAAGAATATGTGTTTGAGCAGTTGGTTCTGGAGGTAAGCCCCATTCGTGTCCAGCTCTAGCGCCGTGACTGATATTATAGCGTCAAAACTCCAAGGTATTGTCTGCATGATATAACGCCGGATGCGGATGGTGGATTCAGCTTCACGATTGATCAAATTGCCGAGGGGACATCGTGAGTTCGTTGAGCCGTGATATTTCCGGGTTAACCATCACAATCACTCGCTTGAAAGCAAGCCCACTTTACGGAGATACTCATTTCAAGAAAATGTTGGTACTAGAAGAAAATAAAATGACACGTTTTGTATACGCCGTGGCGCTGTGATATTTCCGTGAACCCTCCACGCTATAATATTCATTCCGTAACAATTTCGCAGCCCCCAAACAATCCGGCCCGAAAATGTGCTCTCTCAATCAAAAAAATCAGATTAGATTAGATTGATTAAAAAAGTTTTTTGCCTCTGTAAAAAGTTTACCTCACATCTTTCTGCTTTACCTTTGGCCCGAGATAATCTGACTGACGTACGCGGTGGAGCTAAGCGTGCCGTGTTTACCGTGACAAAGACCCTCTTTGCTTCTGAGCCTCAATACTATTTGCCAAGCATCTCGCTCAGCTTGCCGATCCTGCCGTCTTCTGCAGGGACGCAACCAACAGAGTCGGAACTAACGGGGCAAGATGATCTTATCTGATGCGTTCTTTTCGTTGTTTGATCCACCGGTGTCGGAAGTTTCATGCCGGAGGGATACAGCATGCCATTTCTTTTTAATGTAACCCTTCTTCTCGTCAAGATTTAAAAAAGTTCTCAAGCTTAATTCTCTCTCTCACTTGAACCGCCAAAATGGGCTTATGGAACAGGTCGAACAAGACCTCTGATGTCGATCTCCAAGACATCACGACAACTACAGACCACGAAAAGAACCATCACCCTGAAGATGGACACCCAGGTATTCCCGATGATGCCCTCCCCTCTGAGGATGTCACCGAGGGTGTCAAGGACATGGAAGCCATCACCCTCGTATGGACCAGGTCATCTCTGATCTGCCTCTTCATCTTCATGTGGCTTGTCTACCTTCTCAATGCGTTCCAGAGCTCGACTGTCGGCAATCTAGTGCCTTATGTCACCAGCAGCTGGGGGTCGCATTCGCTTCTCAACACCATTGGTGTTGTCTCCAGTTCAATGACTGCCGCTGTCTTCATCCCCCTTGCCAAACTCCTTGACCTTTGGGGCAGAGCTGAGGGCTACCTTTTGATGGTGGGATTTTGTGAGCTTGGCCTGATTCTGATGGCTACGGCCAAAAGCTTGTCCACTTACTGTGCCGCAAATGTACGTAACGGAAATCACATGTTGCCTATTGAAGTTAATGTAATTGCAGGTCTTCTACTCGGTTGGCTTCACGGGCCTGATCTACACTGTCGATGTAGTGACAGCCGATGCTAGCAATCTAAAGAACCGAGCCTTGGCATATGCATTCACATCGTCGCCCTACATGATCTCTGCCTTTGCTGGATCTTACGCTTCGGACAAGATGCTATATGACATCGGTTGGGCTTGGGGGTTCGCCACCTTTGCCTTCATCACGCCTGTCGTCTGCGCGCCGATGTATATTCTTCTCAAGATCAATTTGCGAAAAGCCAGGAAGAATGTTCTGCCAGCCAAGTCCAGTGGTCGCACACTCAAAGAAAGCATCTGGCACTACACTCTTGAGTTTGATGGTAGGTTCAAGGCATGTTTGCGAGTTTCTCAAAGCTGATCATTGTTATCCTGTAGTCCTCGGCGTCTTCCTTTTTGCTGCTGGCTTGGTCATCTTCCTCCTCCCGTTCACCATCGCTTCCATGGCGCCCCATGGCTGGTCAACCGGATACATCATCGCCATGATCGTTGTCGGCTTTATTCTTCTTGTTGGTTTCGCTCTCAACGAAGTTTATTTTGCGCCAGTTCCGTTCCTCAAGTTTCACTTCTTGACTGACCGAACTCTTGTCGGCGCTTGTCTTCTCGATCTTACCTATCAGGTCTCGTATTACTGCTGGAACAACTACTTCACGTCCTTCCTTCAGGTTGTCAACTATCTGACAGTCGCAGAAGCTGGTTACGTGAACAACACCTTTAACGTCGTGTCTGGCTTCCTACTGTTCATCGTGGGCTGGTGTATTCGCAAGACTGGATATTTCAAGTGGCTTCTTTGGGCCGGCGTGCCGCTTTATATCCTAGCCCAAGGCTTGATGATCTACTTCCGAACCCCAACTGGCTATGTGGGATACCTAGTCATGTGTCAGATTTTTATTTCTGTCGGCGGAAGTGTCTTCACAATTTGCGTGCAGCTCGCCGTTCTCGCCGCCGTCGATCATCAGCACGTTGCTGCGGCGTTGGCTATGTTGAGCGTCACTGGCACAGCGGGCGACAGTATCGGCGACACAATTTCTGGCGTCATCTGGACGAATACCTTTGAGAAGGCACTGGAGATGTATCTGCCTGAAAGTGCGCTTGGCAATCTCGAGGCCATCTACGGAGATCTTTCTACGCAATTGAGTTATGCCAAGGGCACGCCTGAGCGCATCGCTATTCAGAAGGCATATGGGTATGCGCAGACTCGAATGCTGATAGCTGGAACGGCAATCATGGCATTGTCATTTATCTGGGTCGCTCTTATCAGGAACCTGAAGGTCTCGGAGATGAGACAGACCAAGGGTAATGTTTTCTAGAAGGTCTATCCTTCAAGGCCATATGCCAGTCATGTCATTGCCGGACTGGGTAAAATGGTCGGAAAGGCCGAAACTCGGCAACTTGTCAAAAGACAATTGGAAAGAATTTTGTTATGCTTAAATAACTAAAATGTCATTAAGATATGCTCCGTCAATAATAAGCTTAAGCCTGTTGCATCCCCGCTTCTCCCTTGCTCAGTGACATCCCCTTTCCACGTGTGACTACGCCAGGTGTTTCTTCATACCTAACAGTTTACCGAATCTATTTGATAGAATTTCAACCAAGCTCCACTCCTTCGTTGATTATGAGCCTTTTATCTCGTTGTGTTGAGCATTCCTTACACTGAAAGTGGCTGGCTGGGCAGTCTGTCGCCCAAGCAAGGGATGATTTAGACTGCGCCTAGTATCATTTTCGAACGGCCTTACCACTATTCGGGTTAAACGTCTCAGTCTTAAAATGACTTTGGACCCAGAGATCGCAATCGAGACCCTGAATTCGAATGATGGCATCTGTAACTAAGGACCCCTTGCGATGCGGTCATTTCGACGACCAGACCATATCGACGCCACCAATATTTCGCATTTTTTAGTTGCGCTCGGTCAATTTGCCCTGATCTTATACGCAGTCGGCGCCGTTGCAAAACCACAATTTCTATTCTTTGGATTGACTGCTCCTGTTTTCACCTCAGAATGAAGAGTTGCATTGGAGCGTTTGTGCTGCTCAGCGGTATTGTCAATGGTGCTGCTGCCGTTGATGCAAGAGATGTCAAGCATGCGGACCAAGACCCTGGGACGTGGTGCATCACTTACCTTTCGACGTATCTTGCCCCGGTATCAATTGCGACTGGTCTCCCGCGTCCTGCTCAAAACACTACAGATATCGAATTGATCTCGACCTCAACTGCTCAAGATACAGATCTCGCTTCCTCGGCCGCTTCGAGTGCATCCACTTCAGCTGCTGTTGAGCCAACCGGCCAGCGCATCATCCTTCTCGTCAACCCTTCTGGCGGTAACACAAAACGCGACATTGGCGGTTTCGTCGGTGACGGCAACCCCGACATCTGCACGTTTGCTACTGTCTTTACTCTTGGCAACGGTCAGCTTTCCGAAGGTGGTGTTCCCGTTTCATACCTTGGTGATGGCTACCAGAAGCTCCAAGCCTCGTCCTCTTCCAGTGATAGTGCAATTTCGACGACCTTTGGTAGCGAGGGAGGGGTCCTCCGCTTCCAGAACCCTTCGTTGCCCAATGGTGGCGCTTCATTCTGCCAAACCCCTTCTGATGGGCAGGTTTACATGACTTTCTCATCCAAACCATCTGGCTGCGTACCGGTGTCTCTAAACGTGTACAGAGGTGAGCATTGATGCATCTGTTGCTGTCCCTTACTTACAGTGTTCGATAGTCGAGCAATGCATTGACGGTAGGCTCGATGGCTTGGGTCCTACGACAACATCTGCCCTTACTGATAATACCATCACGACACTTTCCACGGAAGCGACACTTTCCACGGAAGAGACACTTTCTACGGAGCAGACATCTGCTGGTACCTCTGTCATTGAGCCTTCAACCGCCTCTACGCTTTCTACCGCTGAATCTGAAGTGTCCATAGGACCATCATCATCGTCCGAAATAGCTACCAGCCAGGAGACAGAGGCACCCAGTGGCTCGTCGACTGATGAACCTACTGCAACACAATCTCAGGGAAACATCGTCGTCACAAATGCAGTTTCCAACGGACGTTTCGCAATCAAGGACCCGAACTCAGAAAGCGGCATCTTTGGCTTCGATGCTGAAGGTGAGGTTAAGCAACAAAACGGCGACTGCTACAAGGCCGATGGAAGCTCCGATAATGGCTGCGTTGCATTGGGTTCTTCTACGGACTCAAAGAAGCGAGCTTTTGGAGGACTAGCAAGTATCTCACAATTTCTTACCAACCTTGCTCCAAGCAGGACTGTTCTCTATACTGTTCAATTCTATTACGTCGTCATCACCGCTGGAGGCAGTCAGGCATGCAGCATCAATGCTTTCCTAGGCAATCGCCAGTTCTACACCATGGGTCTATTTACTAGCGGTGGTGTTGGCGTCTCATGGAACAGAGTCCTCACTACTGTGATGGCTGACTCTGGGAGCGCCAGCTTCGGCATCTCCATGTCCTGTACAGGCAATGGGCTCGCCCTGGTCTACGTCGACTCGGTCTTCGTCTCCAATCAAGTGACACCTGACAACATAGATCAGTTCCAGCTGAACTTTGGAGACAGTGACAGCTCTCCAGAGACTACCAGTAGACTGCCATCCACTCCAACTAGTGAACCGGCCAACTCAATAACATCCATTGAGCAAGGAGCCACTACGACAAACTCTCCCCCCGCTACCACGACAGGCTTCACCAGGCCCGAGATTCCTTCTCAAGAGGTCTGTCCCGATGGCTACAAACCTCCCGGATTTTGTGGACAGAAGTCTCCACGGCCTTCAAAGCCATTCTGCGAGTACCGCTCACAGCCCAACGCCGATATTGTGGCGTATCCACTCTCGCAATATCCCATGCAAGGCATGGATATACAGAAGTGCGCGTTGACTTGTGCTTACATCGATGGATGTTTCGCATTTGCTGTGAACAACAACAAGAACTACCCTTGCAATTTCGTCCTTGAGCCATTGAGGGTCGCTGGTTGGACCACTGGAGATCCAGATCGTGTCCTAGAATGGTCTGAATTAGATTGCTTCAACTGTCAGCTCTGTGATGAATCATCAGCTCGCACAACATCGACCACTAGCCTTACTAGAGCCCCAGTGCAATCGGAGACGACTGCTTTCGAGGAGACAACTCTTATCGCGGAGCCAACCACTAGAGTTCCCCAGAACACTACAAATTGGCTACCTAACCCAGAGACAAGCTCTGGAAACTTAGAGCCTACGCCAGGCACCAAGCCAACAAGCATCCGACCGCCTCGACCACAAACGAGCGTTGATGTAGAGCCAACTTTCATCGAAGGCACCACCACTTGGCCTGCAACGACTCACACATCTGCCCAAGACACTGTTGTGGATACATCAAGCGACGCGCCTGAAGAGTCTACATCTTTGAGCGAAGATGCAACATTGACTACTCAAGATCCCACCTCAACTTCAGAAACTACAACTGCTTCTGAGACTCCGACCGAGACTTGCAAATACACTCATGGTGAGATGTGTAACTTTGATCGCTTCAACTACCCCAAAGACGTGCTCTGTTCATGGGGCGACAAGTTCACCAGCAGATCGTTCTGGTGGGAGACCCGCGAGTCATATCCCCACCAAGACCGTGTCGAACAATGCATAGCCATCTGCCAAGGCCATCCCCTCTGCTTGACTGCAGGATACTCGCAGTTCGAGAACCGATGCTATTTCTCTGAGCTTCCTTTACTCAAAGAGAATTTCGTCACCGAGGAAAACGACTGGAAGAAGCAAGTTTGGCTGGACACACGCTGCTACACCGACTGCGAAGCGTGCGTTCCTGATTCTGTTCCGAAGGGCCCTCCCGATATGTGTGCATACACTCTGGGAGATGAATGCAAGCCAGTGGCCAACCCTCCTGAGGGCACTCTCTGCAATTACGAGGCTTATATGGGAGGTGGATGGGTTGATGGGAATGATCCAAACTTGGTTAGTGTTTATACAGATTACGCCCAGGCTACTCCACGAAGGTGTGCTGCTATCTGCCGAGCCTATCCAGGATGCAAGGGTTCTGGATATAAGGATGATCGGTGCAAGTTTTCGGTCTATAAGCTTGCTTTGTCCGGTATGCCCATACCACTTGAGACGGACCAGGATCCTTCTATGAACTCTATCTGGGATGATCCTGCGTGTTGGACATGCCCTGGTTGCGAGTAAGAGGACTTAAGAGCTCCCCATTTTCCTTCAATTTCTTCACTTCCGTCACGCTGTTGGCACATTTTCTTTTATCCCGAAAACACTGCACAATGGTTTCCTTCCAACACATCCTTTCTCATGTAATTTAGATTAGTATAGTATGATAATGCCGTGGTTTGATCCTCGCCATGACACATAACACGCAATGGTATGATGCTCTCCAGTGCCAAGGAAAGGCCCCCACTCAAAACCGCTCGAAGCAATGCCTTGGGGACTCTTCTGTGAACTGTCGTGCGGCCTGCAAGCCATTTCAAACTCCTCAGCTCCCACGAGCATGGCTGCCGACGATCCTTAATTCCTCAGAACGATCAACTCAATCAACATACTCCCCAGTCGTGATCACCAAAATCTCAAACTCCATCTCCTCATAATCCTCCGCAAACTCATGTAGCCCAGCCCCTTTCGCGAACTTGGCACACAGCCCATACATGACACCCAGTTGCTCGACGAGCCCTTCATCCGATAACAGCGCGAGGCTTTCCTCGCCGAGCTTCAGTGCTTCCAGGTCCGTCTTTGGAATTTCAGCGAACTTCGGTGCATCGTCTGTTTTTCTAGAATCCTGATAGATGTCAAGAATCCCCTTGATCTGCGCAATCCTACGTCTTCGCTCATCGTGCTTAGCAGCATCAGGCCCTTCACAGGCGGCGCACTGACACTGAAAGCCCCAATTTGACAGCTCCTTCATCCTGGCTTGGTGGGAGACTGCAACTTCGATGTATGAGTTGGTGATTTCCTCGTCTTTGTCAATGTCCCTTACTGCGTATACTTCCATGAAACCGGTCAGCTCATCGTACACCCAACATATGTTGGGTGTACATGAGTGATTCATGCGACAGAAAATGGTGAACAAGCCACATTCGAGACCTCCGGATGTGATGCTCGCCGCGTTTGTATAGAACTTGGCCAGGACAGTACCAGCATCGAGATCTGTCCCAGGACATGGTTGACCCTGGAGGAATGAGAATTCGCGCAGCTTTTTATCGTTGTAATAAAGGTCCATCAACCGATGTTTCTCCGAGTCACCCAGATCCGCGATCTGATCGATGACACATCTGTATTCGGCTTTCGTTTTTATCTCAGCTTGTGAAACTGTGAGAATCGGTGTCTCATGAATGATGCGCGTCCCAGCCTTGATGAGCTCTTTCGCAAATAGACCATTCCCATCAGCCGTCTCCTTCATCATATATAGACATTTTTCTTGCTCCATCGCGTACTTTGAGTGGTCTTTTTCATTCTGGTTGATCAGTGTCGCAAGATATGCTCATGCTGATAGATAGTTTCCAGTTTGTGAATCAATTGGCAAAAAGTTCATCGTGAATAGCGGAGATGTACGTATCTTGGCGCACCAATCAAAGTCCCCAGTGAGCTACCCACACTCTTATCTAACTTTAAAGGGCTAGTGCATAGCCAGCTGAGCTGATTTTACTGGACAGCAGCTCTACTTTTACTCCACAGATATGGGTACGTCTTGTATCTCTAGGGTGAGTGCATAAAATCACAGCTTTAGAGGAAAAACCTCATAATACAGCTCCAGCTGCTCCGAAAAGTAGGCAGGTTCCTCTCGCAAGGACCATATGTGATCTTCTGCAGCTAGCAATCTAGCTCCGAGGACCATGGCCAGGTGCGAAAGATCAAGGCCCGCTGGTTGCCTGTAGGGAGCCTCGGCAGTAATTGCAGCCAGGGAGACAAACCCGGACGCGTCGCTGTCTGTCTTCAATGTTGGCACAGGTTGGACGGGATATTCGTCGCTGATCATAACATCGGGGGGAATTTCGTGAAGGATTTGGTGGCAGCAATCAACAAGAAACTTCATGAGACGCTCCTGAGCTTCGAGGACCAAAGACCGTTTCCGGGGAGATACTTTCTTTGTGTCCTCGCCCACCGTTCGGCATCTGGGTGAGAGTCCCAGTGAATAAGCTTTCCATATTCCTCGGCGTTTGTAGCACCATGCATGATCATGGTGTGATGATGAAGAAATTCAGGATGGAGGCCTTTCGTCGCTTTGCCAAACCACAGCCCTTCGTAATCAACGGCAGCAAAGGCAGGAGGTGCAAGTCTCCCCCTGGCATTCAGGAGCAATAGCCTCAATTAGGGCCTGCAAGGTCCTCCTGATTGACGATGGGCCACATGAAGTGGTCTCTGAATTTGGATCCATGCTCATGTCGATCTACTGCATGCTCCTGCCGGAAAGCCGCAAAATCAGGGCGATGGTTGGCAGGCATATCAGGCCAATTCTTGAGGAGAATTTGCAGCCTCTGTTGGCGGGGCTTTTTCATCCATCTTCTCTGTATAGTGGCCTCATGCCTCTCGAGGATTTTGTTTAGTTGATAATAGCTCGTAAAGATGTTTTTCGAATAGTTCTGGGCTCGATCTCGAACGTCCTCTGTAACCATCTACTCGTCCTTCATTCATGGCCATCAGCTCACGCTGCCCTTCATAATTGCAACCGGCAAAGTCAGGATCTTCATAGACTTCGCCATCATCATAGAAGAGGCCCTCGTAATGATCATAATAGTAGTTTGATCTGGGTTCCATAGTTCTCGTGGTAAGACGCGTTCAGGATAATGCAGAATGAGAATACAAGTTAGAAGTTAATTGGTTAGCAGCACAAAAGGATCATAACCTGATAGATTTCATTAAGCATAGGTAGGTGGCTGGAGATTCGGTGAGGTTGGGTTGTAGACTGTTTAGGCTAGCCTGGAAGCCTGAGGCACGAACGCGTCTGTGTCGGCAAATGGAGCCACCTCCGCAGCTGAAAGTGGGGACGGAAGTTTGGTTCCCGGACTCCGATAACGCTCAGCTCATGTTGAGGGCTCCTACGGACGGTCCAACGGATGAACGGGCTATCACTCCAACCCTGCAAACCACGACGAAAAGTAGACCAAGGTCTTTGCCTCTCGCAAAATACACAGAGGAATTAATTTCTAGGCAATCGTCACCTCGCTCATAGGATACAGCATTTCGCAGATCGGATCAATCATGTCGAAGCCCAAGCCATCAGCGGCATATTCTCAGTCTGAAGTCCTATACACAACACAGCCATTTCTGGTATTACCGGATATCACGATCCTTCCGGAACAAGATGTAGACTTTCTCAAACTCAACCGGTGCTTTCACCTGCCTGTGCGGGCCGTTCAAGAAGAGTTCATCAACCAGTACTTCCTGTACTTACATCCCTACTATCCTTTGGTAGACGAGAGAGATTTCTGGGATATGTACATGGGGGGAGAGAGCGGTGATGGAGAAGGAAAGCCAATGTCCCTGCTCGTTTTCCAGGCAATCCTTTTCGCAGCATCTGCGGTAAGGTTCAACCAACTGTTGCGAGATATGGCTGACAAGTTATAGTTCGTGTCGCCGGTAGTACTCAAGAATGCCGGATACACAAGCGTAAAGGTAGCACGGAATATCTTCTATAGAAGAGCCAAGGTAAGTAAGCTCACTGAAGTCGCGCACTATCACTAACCTTCTTAAGCTATTGTTTGACCTTGGGGTTGAGAGCGATGCGTTCACCAAATCCCAGGCGGCCTTACTCTTGACGTTCCAATTTTCGGCTCTCGAACCGCACGCAGGAAGCACTTGGCTCGCTATCGCCATCCAAAACGCCATCGTTGCACAAACTCACACTTTCCAGGCTCCCGGATCAAGTGTATCGCGCAAGAAGAGGAACAAGCGACTGTGGTGGTCTCTATTCTGGAGAGATAGAGTCTTGACTCTCGGTCTTCGAAAGCCTTTACAGATAACCCCGTCCAGCTTTAATGTTCGTTTAGAACCAATCACTCCTGAAGATCTTGCCGATGAAGCAGAAACCTCTGCTGTATACGACTCTAGGACCAAGCGCCAGCTAGCAGATATCATCCACTACCAATGTCGCCTGGCCATTCTTCTGACGGACACTCTTTCCATCTGTTATGGGCCAAACGCATTCGACATCACATACTCGCTGGATAATTTCGAGCAGACCCTTTCTCAGATCAGAACCGCCAAGAGTAATCTCGCCCGCTGGAAGAAAGAGGCAGACAGAGCCCTCTACCCATTTCTCAATGGCAAGGGGGCGCATCGCTCGACAACGCTCATATCAAGCGTCGTATACATATATGCTTAGTGAGTGGCAAAACCTGTGCATGTTGGTCTCCCCACTAACGATAAATGTAGCGCTGCCCAGATTGCTCTTGGAAATCATGAGGCTATGATGATTGAACAGCGACAAAAAGGGATCAATGTCGTCGATGACTCTGTTCTCCGGAATATCGGCAAGGATATAAGTCATGCGACAACAGAGACAACGAAGATAGTGGGATTCATTGTTCAAGAAGGCTTAACTCAACACCTTCCTATATCTGCGTAGGTGGCCATCTCTCAAACGGGTTGCTATATCTAACCTTGTTCAGCATCGCGTACATTGCATATCCGCTTATGCTGAGCTCTATTGATGAAAGGATAGCACCAAAGGACCTCGAAGACGACGAAGACCAAGTGTTGACGAGATATCATGCACAAGCAATGCACCTGTGTAGCAAACGGTTTGAAGGAGCTGAAGATATCAGTAGAATGATCACTCAGATCGTTCAGTCTACACCAATTCAGCTACCACTACGGCTGCACTCGAAACCGCCAGCACGCCGGCAGTCATCTGGAGCAGAAGGAGCATTGTCACCACTATCGAAGAGTCTCACAAAGTACTGGGATGAGTTATTCATCACACGCCAGTACATGCGGCTCCGACTTTCCCTCGACTATGCCTTAATCACTGGTAGGCCACCGACGGAGCTAGAATTGCCGACATCTGTCCTTCGTGACGCAGGGATGAAAAGGTTGGCCTACGGGCCGATGCACACCTTGTCTGCAACGACTCTGTACAAGCCCCGGAAGCGTCGGGCATCTGAAAGTGTTGCTGGTATGCCAAGGGTCATTGAGCTGGACGAGAAACTATCGGACGATGAAGGGCAAGCGGAGCATGTTGAGGTAGTGGATGACCTGACTGCACCTGGCACTCAAATTGTACAGAGGGAGGCGAGCAGTATATCTTCTCGTCCACATTTTGACTATGATGCAATTTGGGCGGCCAATTTGTTTGAGGAGATTACAGATGTACTTTGGGCTTGAATTGGTACTGATAGGAGAGCGTTTGTATCCCAACTAAATTGTATAAACTTGTTTGCAGAATTCCTAAACTTTGTAGCAATTTTCATTTGCCATTTTCGTTCAAGTGCCCGCTGCAGCAGGGGTAGTCCTTGCCGCCAAGTAATATCGGAACAGTCCATGATCTACAGCTAGGATCCCCGCTGGAAATATCTCTTCCACTACTCAGAAAGAAGTTGGTGTCGATCTTTCCAAATAGGTCTGCGGCATATCTCACTCCGATGCATCGACAAGGAATGGTGGCATCGACGTATACACCGTTCGTATGTGACTTCGTGGTATCATTGCCCCGAGAGGACCGGACCCCGCGAGGGTGCACCACGCCATACCCATGGTCTATGATGTACTGTGCACGATATAAGCTGCCAATGCCGGACTGGATGATGAAGAGACTTCCAGGTTATGTTGGCCCATCTATGAGTATAGTACTTCTGCTTCGCTTGAGAATTCGGGACCTTCTATTCTCCGGCTGCATCTACCATTCACTTTCCTGGAACTGAATGAGAACCCGTCAAAATGAGATTCCCTTTTGCGAGCTTGGTACTCACCGTCATTGGCTCTGTCCAGTCAAGCCCTGTTGCCCAAGCTGCGAAACCACCACAATTCTTCCTCATCGGTGACTCAACTGTCGCGGTTGATGGCGGTTGGGGTAATGGATTCTTATCATATCTGAATACCCCAGCTATAGGCGACAACCGAGGTGTCAGTGGCTCTACTACCGTATCATGGAAGTCTAATGGTCGCTGGGACACTCTCATCAAAGACATCAGTGCGGCGAAAGCCGAATTTGAGCCTGTTGTGACCATTCAATTTGGCCACAATGACCAGAAGGTCATGCAGCTTAATGAGTTCCATGCCAACTTGGTCGACATTGGCAATCAGATCAAAGCGGCTGGCGGAACACCGGTATGTCTCCCCTCTCGTCTACAAGTCTTTCGCTTGTACTAAGAAGGGCACCAGATCTTCATCACCTCACTCACGCGCCGCACCTTCCAAAACGGAGAGGTCGATCAGAACCTCAAGGAATGGGCTGCCGAGACTATTGCAGCTGCTGGAGATGCTGGAGCCCAATATCTCGAACTCAACAAGGCCAGCACCGACTATGTCAACGCCATTGGTAATGAGAACGCACAGCGTTACAACTGGGGAGAAGGCGATAGGACGCATCTGAATCCGGCTGGCGAAATTGTCTTTGGAAGAATGGCAGTGGACTTGTTATTGGAAAAGAGGAACGACTTGTCATCGTATTTTACTCCCAACCAGGAGCTTAGCGATAAGATTGCAAAGGGAGAGTTTGCCACTGGCGACGAGTAGCTCCGAGAACAGTGGTGTCTATCTTCTGTAATGGAAATAATATATATTTTACTACGTAAATTGCAGGTCGAACCAAAATCAGATTACTAGCTGTCAAGTGGCTTCTGTGCCCATACTACCTTTCCGCGAAAGTACCCGCGGACCTTCTTTGACCGGATCTCACGACGGTACCGAGCGGCAAACACGTGTATCTCTTCTTTACTCCACCCCAGTAGGTTTGCGATGAACATCAGGGTTCCTTCGACGTCCTGTAGGATTGCAGCCTGGAAATACTGACCAGCTTCTTTGAGCTTGGGATCTTCAGGCCATCCACCGATGGGCACCTGGTTCTTGTTAGGATCGATGGTTTAGACGAGTAGAAGGATTTAATACATACCTTGATTTCTTCCTCTTCAATGTTTACGAATCCTGCTTCCTTCATGCTTTCAGCTTGGACATTATCTTCGAGAATAGAGAATGATCGCTGCAGTTTCCGGCCCCCTTCCATAAAGATCTTACCCCACTGGCCCATAGCGCTATCTTCAGACACCGAGTTATCGTCACTGCCAATGCAAGGGGAGCCCTCATGGCTTTCGATATACCCCCCTGGCTTCAGGCATTTATATGCTTGCTTGAACAGTGCGGGCCAGTCGACTATGCTGCCGACGAGGAATCTCATGTGTACATAGTCAAGAGAGTTCTCCTTGAAAGTCCATTCCTGGGTACAATCATCGATTTGACTGACAGGTGAGCGTGTCAGTATATCTGTATTAGTGATTGATGTTCTACTAACAATTCGAGGTTTGGTGGTAGCCAACCTGGTTGGATTGGGGAAATATCGGTTCCTACCACTTTGGCATTGGGAAATTCGTCGGCAAAGTCCCTGTCAATGTAAGCTAGTGGCTCTAAGAACTACTCGTGAGGTTCATACATTGCCCAAATCCCTACACAAGCATGGCTAATTAGATGTTGATATCCATGGGAGAGATGGAACGCGACTCTTACCCGTGCCTGTTCCGATATCTACCACGGCCTTGACCAAGGCAAACTGATTAGCAAATGACTCAAGTCACATCTTGCTCATTAAAAATTACCTGTATACCGTCTTTCAGAGGCGCTTTGTAGAGCTTGTCATTGTACATGAGGATCAGAACATGGTGACTGAGAAATTTAAGCAGAGCGACTGATGTGATACACTGACTTCTTACTTGATGTCCAGTGCTTCATTGGCTTGATTGTCATTCGAAATCCTGGATAACGGGTTATCTTTGATGCGCCAAACTAGGTGGGAGTGTCCCGCGACTGACCAGTACTGAGCATCGCCTTGTTCACTATGATATCTCCTACCATTAATCTCTCGGTAGCGCAGGATATCGGACGAAAGTGAAGCTGTTGAGCTTGCATTGTCCGACAATGTTGAATCATTGTCGTCATCGTCCTGATCTGGCTCCTGGAGCACCAGCATGTTAATCCCATCAAGTGCGGGGGGTGATGTGTTGGAGACCTACTGTCTGCGTCCAATACTGACCGGGGAGAAGTCCTGCCGGAGCCTCTTCCTGGGATGCGACGCCTGGTGTCGGTGCAGGCTGATCAACAGCCTTGTCATTAGGCTGTGTATCAGACATGACGATCAATACTAATGACCGAGGATGAGATGAATAGTCCAAGTCCCATGATGCATGACCTGGCTGCGGCATTTAGAAGATAACACCGCGGGGCTCATCAGATGATGTCTGCCAACTTCGCCTCTTCTACTCAACCAATAGGGAAGGTGGTATACAAACAAACAAGGCCCCCTGCAGGAAAGTAAATAAATCTTATTATATATGGTTATCATAGAAATTCACCGACTGACATGAGGGAATAGTATTCCAGCAAAACTAATCACAGTATACCCGCACACGGCCACTCGACATTGGCACGCTGCTGGGTGAAAGATCTCGAAGCCAGGAGCGCAGCGACTCAATATCCCATATCTCTCCCGCATCTGCCAACTCGCACAAATTCTCGAAGTGGCTCTCTCTTTCAATCTTGCACGCTGTTTTGGGATGACAATCTGATAAAGCACTAATACCATCTAAAGTCATCTGGGCATGCGTCGAAAACGGCTTCACTATATCCTCCAGCCTCTCCGATTTGCAGACGATTCCATCGTGGAACGGCTGCTGTCTGAAGGTGGTGAAGTTCCCGCCCAGCTCTTGTCTGAATCTGGACATGAACTGCTCCTTGACGTCACGTAGGGTGTCCCTAAACTTCTGCTTGTTGTTGCGATGATGATCCAGGCCATCAGCTTGGCTTAGCAGAATCCGCAGTGGGCGCCTGTCTTCTTGGTCGCGGAGCAGCTTGATAGCTATGTGCAAGGCGCTTTCGGTGGCCTCAGATCGCGTCCGTTCCATCGGGATCACAATGATCACAATGGCGAACAGCTCCTGGAATACATCAGCCATGTACTTGATCTCTGGCTTTTGGTCGTCAAAACCGGGACTATCGAGGAAAATGGCTCCAAGGCTACTGGAGTCGTAAGATTGAATACCCAAAGTTCTGCAAAGACTGCTGGAGCCAGGCTTGAAGTAGTCCTCAGATGCACCAGTCAGAACAGTAAGCATTTGACTCTTGCCAGCTTCTGTGGAGCCCTGTACTCCGATACAGATCTTGTCTGAAAGCTGGATTCGGAGCTGGGCGACTTGAGCAACACTGAAGAGCCACTTGGGCCAGAAGAAGGTCGGGGTGATGCACCATTGGTTAGCCTTTACCCCAGGGTAGTCTTTCAAGCCCTCTTCGAGTTTGACTCTCCATTTCTCTATCGTTTCCAGCGCTTGTGAGCTTGAGACATCCTCCTTGACACGATCGAGGAGGGTTTTCTCCACTATGTCGTCGGACTCGGCGACGGGCAGGCCAAGTGCCTGCAAGGTAACGGCCAGAGCACCAGGAAATGACAGATCGAGATATTCTCTGTGCTTGTTGAGAAGATGACTGATGACCTTGGTGCTTGCAAACAACATAGCTATACCACCGAGGCTGCTCAGCCCAACGGCCGAAGTCGCTCCCACCCCCAGAGCTACGACTCGGGAAAATAACGAGGCTCCAGAGAAATAAGAAGGCAACGCGCCCAAAGCAGCTGAGGTGATGCGATGACCTTCGGTGGACTTGCAGTACCATTCATATGGTGCGTCAAGTTGAGTGATGATGACAAGATGACAGAATTGAATGACGCCCATAACTTCTTGAAACTGGGAGACTGCTTGCTCTGTGCGCCTTGTGGGGTCTGTTGAACGATGATATAGGTCATGGCTGAATGTCTCGAGAGCTCCAGCAAATGTCGGCACTTTTTTGAATTGCTTCGTCAATGTTGGTCTCTTGGCGGCTTCCCAACTTTGGACAAGAAGCTGTGCTCGGGTGATGCCAGGGGTGTTCTGATTTATAGCCATATCCCTAATGAGCCTTCTTAGAACTCTAGGGCAGGCAGCAGGTATATCCTGAAGAAGGCCGGTGTCAGATTCTTCATCTCCATACGCTCCAGGCATAGAAGCATGGAAATCAGATCCAATCTCAAAGTCCTTTGGCCAAAGGACCTTCAGGATGGTAAATGCATGCCCAAGGCGACTGAAGACAAGATGGGGACTAGCATTGCTGACCAGACCATCGATGCATCCCACAACAGCTTTGATCTTGTCATCAATTGTCATGACTTCTTCTGGAGTATGAGCATCCCGAGAGGTATTATCAGTTCTGAGGGCCTGGACCTTTGACATCTGAGCAACGAGCGCACGTATCATTGCCAACCTGATACTCTCGAACGTCGCTGGTAGGCTAGCTCTGTCCAGGCTCATCGACCTTACCGTGTCCACATTAATGTCTATAGATCGCCTGAAAATATCATGCAGGGTGATGCCTTTCTGAATGGCGATTGAAGCTTTTCCAATGTCCTCAAAAGGTTCATTGGCTTTGATTCGATACTCTAGCTTAACAGACGTCTGTTCAAGGAGGTCAGCTGAAAAGCCCAAGCGATACGTAAAAGTAAGTACATACCTGGTAGTGATCAGACTTGGTAGGAAACCCAAGAATGGTAAGAGGGATTTTTCGGCTATCCTTCTTGAACGTTGCCCCTCTAAGGAGAAAGTGCATCATAGGTGTATCAACGTCGAGTGATATGGTCAAGTGGTCGCTGTGAACCACGCAGGAGCAACTGGTCACTGTTCCCGGCATCAGAAGTATCATCGATGAAACATCGAACATCGCATGATGCAGGTTTGATGAGACTTGTTGTGAAATTCTGGCCCCGACAGAGTTCTTAACACAGTGGAAGTAGTGCGCCATCTTGTGGTATTGGTCAACCTGGCCTGCGCTGGGTATCTGAGGGATGTCGTTGATCCGCAAAGTCTGGACACAGTTCTGGGACCCGGGTACTTCAGCCTCGATGGAGTACATACACCCAAAGTGACAGAACTTGCCCGTATTCTGCAACAAAAGGTCTAGGAAGTACTCAAGAATAGGCCATAGCATTTGGATGGTGGGTGATAGGTTTCCCAGCGGTGTTTTCAGAGCATCAAAGCTCTGCTTGAACTTCCTCGAGCTATCATTGAGTGCAAAGGGGACGTAGTCGTGAGGATTGATAACGTGGTGAAAATTGCCGCTCAGGTTCATTTGAAAGGAAACTGTTGTTCCATGAGGTTCAGCGACCATACACGAAGGTGCTCCAAATGTGATGATGGATATGCCGCCTGGTCTCTCTTCCCAGGCGTTGGGAGCTGGATCATGGCTGACCATGGCTAGGTAAGACGAGATGGTCGCCAAAGCGCCGCTAATAGACACAATTAGCATGATTCAATGAAATCATTTGCTTAGACGCACCCGAAACTATGGCCGCAAACAACCAGCTTGTGCCTTTTCATGAGCCATTCAACAAGAGGCACAAACTCCTCACTTCTGTTCCAGAAGCCTTTGTGGAAGCGAGACCCAATATCATCAGACTTTGCCAAGCGCAAGTCCAGATCAGATCGGACATCGTTCATGTCGCGGGTACAACAGAAGCCCAGAAAGACCGTCTGAAGGCGATTAGACCAGGCAATGACTGGCGGCGTTGACTTGATCCCCGCTTTCTTGCTTATGGGGGCAATTGAGTAGATGGACGAAATTATGTCCAGTTCTCGGATGATTCGGAACCGCTCACTTTGATGAAGATTCTCATCGATGTTGATTCCATGTTCTTGTTCATTGCAGAGATGACTGACTGCTGCGGCGCCATAGAATATGAGCTCTTTGTTGACGAGTTCTGCGTCGCTCAAGCTAGCGTTCTGATCCCTGAAATTGATGTACTCGCTGAGAAGAGTCTCTGTTCGCACCATTTTGGTAACACGACAATGATAAATTCCAAGTTTAAAGTTTTGAGTATCTGATATAGAATTTAGAAGTGGAATACAATGGCCAAGGTAATGAGATTCAGAGTTCGACGAGGCTCTGCAACGTCTCTGCAATGGTCAGCTCATAAGCGCCCACGACTTCGCCACTCTCCTCCCATAGGTCCACCTACAGGGTTGAAAAGCCACTTTCATGCTGCTGTGATCAAGTGCATGAAGCCATCGATCACGGCAGACTGACTAGATTAATGGAGGCGATAAGAGTCAGGACCTCAGTGTTAAAACAATAGCTCCCCAAGAATCAACAAAAGCATTATAGACGCCTTGTTCTGGTTGAGGTATTCATGGGCCTGAGTGATGGCCAATGGGCGGAAAGTCAGTTTTGTGAGAAGTTCGAGGAGCACTTCTTCGTTGCCATTTTGCGACTTCTGAATGAGAGACCTTGTAAAAAGATGAGTCGCCTCTCCAATTTCAGCGTAGGCTTGCTCAGCTGCTTCGTCACTCTATGTCGGTAGCCAGAATATCGAGTAAAGTGCATGTTTCTCTTTGACCTGGTAGGGTTAGTGAAGCGTCTGTCCTTCATCAGAGGCACATAGTAACATAGTTCTTGAAATCTTCCTAGGATGCTATTAATGCCTGCTCCTCCCTATACTCCAACCTTTCGAGTATTCCAAGGCCTACTCACCGGCTATTCTCTGTTGCTGGCTGGCGTCTGCTCTGGGGTCAGAGGCAGACGGCAAAGATGGTCTGTGCGGCTGAATGTCTCAGCCTGTAGGTTGCCTGTCTGCCTTGAGGTCAGCCTCTGGGGTTGATTTTGTTTAGAGTCTCGTTCCTCAGTAAGCCTCACCCTGAATTGTCTAATGATTGGCTATAATATGCCCAACCCTCGATCAGGTGATGATTTTCCCGAGCCAGGTCTTACAAGATCCCTCTTCTCGCTACGAAGAATCGACATTCTGTCCAGCCACTGAAGCGTTGTAAGACTGTCACACTTGAATCAATTCTTACCGAGCCTAGTGCGATGTCATTTGGATATAGGTACCATCCCATAACTGTCTCTAGCCCCTCGCCATCCCATCATTGACCGAGGTAGTATTGGCGACTTGATCGCCATCGCAGGCCTAATCGAACGCATCGTCGTCGAGGTGAAGTCATACAAAGACGCGCCACACCACTTCCAACGTCTGGCAATTGAGTTAGACTTCCTATCAAAGGTTTGTCATCAGGCATTCCATCTCATACCGAGCCGCGACGATGAGCAGGCCAGGCTTGAGAGAGTCCGGGCGATTGCGTTGCAATGCCTCGGGCCCTTGCAAGACTTCGAACAAAAGATGAGGAGTTATGAGAATACTCTAGGACCAGGAAATTGCGTAGACAAGAGTAAAAAAGGCTGGATTCAGAGCTTCAAGAAGCGACTGCATTGGTCGGCTATCGCACGCCATGAAGTGGATGAACTTCGCGCAATACTAACGAGCGAGATCTTGGCGATCAACACCCTGTTGACTATGCAGAACTGGTGAGTAATCCGTCAGCATGTGCATTTTTCTTTGTATCTTACCTCAGGTAGGGAGAGTCTAACACCAAAGAACACCACGAATAATCCCTTTGCCGATCATTTGAAGGCCCTGATCACAACCACCGAGACCGCTTCTCGTGAGATTGAAACCTGCCTCCTCGAAGCCAAGGCTGGATCTGAACGACTTGAGAGACTCGTGGTTGCTGCGAACTTAACACATGCCGAACAAGAAAGCACTCTGAACCAAATGGAGCAGAATGCCGAAAAGACAAGCATGGTTCTCGACGCCATCACTAATACCGTGGGGGCGGCCTCATCACAACTCGTCAGACTGTTCTCCCTTACTGCGCACCTGGAGCGATGGATCAAGACTGTTGTTCAATATTGCAATGAGATAATTGGTCTCGTCCAGCGGAACACTCGCATTCTGCTCTCGCTCCATGATATCGTCATGAGGTTAGAATCAGCAATGAGAGCGCCAGGCGTAACTTGCCCGGTTCTAGAATTCGAAAATCCCTTTGGGATCAGAATGGCCCTTCCATACCAAATGTGTGACACATGGGAGGTATGATTCGGCATTGGTGTGAGTAGGCATTCTGACTGACACGCCCAGGGTCTATGCCGGCTGCTAGTCGTCATGTTCTACAACAAGCCAGGCTTACGGCTCGTCGAGCGCCGACGCTTTGTCGTTATGCAATCGCGGACGAATATGCCTATCAAACCACAGAATTGGTCAACCTCTGTGGTCCCAGGAGACTCGTTAAATATGTCGATTCTTTTGGAGCGGCTTGGCAGCCAGTCGACAACATTTTCGTGCCCGAGATGCGATCACGTATTCAGCTCAACAAAATCAAACTTCCATCGTGGATACCAATGGTAAGTATTCTTCGACAATCCCTCCAACAGCATACAACAGCTGATACACCGGCTCAGCCCGAAATGCCTTCTTTGGTCAGATACTGTAGACAGAGCGCAGTTAGGCATCTCCTCAGATTCAAGCAGTTTGACGGTCCCAGTACCCCCTCCTGAACCTGTGCACTGGAATTCGTGGAACGGGCAGTGGAGATCGAGGTTTAGAGGTCCACAGGCGCTGTCGCGATTGCGAAACTCTGGTATGCCATTTGACAGAAGTCCATCTGCGAGCACCGAGGACGAAGAAGTGGACGTGTCCATCTTTCGCCGTATTCACGTCATTCCATTCGAGGGAGATCTTTTGCGATCTCTGGTAAGGATCGGAAGTCGCTGTCGAGATGTCGTGCTCAAACATTCAGCAAACTTTGACCCGAACAACCATCGTTTCCAACCCGAGACAATTCTGGAATTTAAGAGACTCATACAAGAGATGAAAGAGCTTATGGCAACTGGCATCTATCCTCTCGCTGAATTGAGTGCACGTCAAGGATCAAACAGTCACAAGCAAATCCTCGAACAATGGATGGAGAGAACTGCCGAGGTAGTATCTCATACCTTTTATTACCCATTGTTTCGTGCGAGAGTTTCCCATGACGAGATAGTGAAAATCCGCCAGTGGCTGACGAACCCTGCACCGATTGAACTAACACGACCTATAACACAATTTGAGCCCGGCTCGTTCCGTGATGAATATTGCAGAAACCAGCATTCGCAGCGATTTGCCACCAAACAGGCTAACGCTCACTTTCCTTCAGCTCAACATCACTTTCCAAGTGGCTCAAATTGGACATTGGAGTCTTGTGGTAGTCATGGAAGCTATGGTACACAATGGGAGTAGGGGATGAATATATAAGTATGGCTAAGATAATGGGTTTACGGTGAAAGCTAAGTTGTCTGGCTGAATCATCAATCATTATTCCCTCCTTTATTATCTACATTTACCTATATTAGCCTCAGACGTGTGCACGGCTGGTGGGAAGCGTCGCTTATTAGTCCTAAAAGTGTCGTGACAAACCCCGCCTTTTGCCTTGCTTATCTATCAACAAGGGTATGTCACACATTCTGCCCTTGCCCCTTGCCGTGCGAGCCGTGTAAGCCTGGATGAGCTATAAAGGGATCGTCTTCTGTGTTTATATATCCCGTGGTTTTCTATTCCTTCATTATCATATATCTAATACAATCGAGTTACAATGGAAGAATTCAGGAAGCTATATGAAAAGTATCCATCAATGCGAAAGCTGGAGGAGCTTGGAGACGCATACGTTGAAGTAGGTCTATTATCTAGAAGCATCGCTCAATCACTGACTAACTGGTTTGTCAAGTGGAATGATGGACGCGAAGCTGCTCTTCTACGCTGGCTCTATGACCATCCAAAGTTCCCAAACATGCGCAACAATCCCCTGGTGATCTGCGAAGCCATGGACGAGTTCGCCGCTCAGCAAGACTTCCTGATCAACATTGGCCCAGACAAAGCCGAAAAGATCGCTACTCTTATTACTGAGACAAATCCCAGTGTCTTTGTTGAGGTGGGTGCTTATGTTGGTTACTCGGCACTATTCTTGGGCAACGCGTTGAAACACGCGCATAAAGACAACCAGGATGCTGAGAACAGCGCCATCTACTGGAGCCTCGAAGCCGATCCAGTTTTCGCAGGTATCACAATGAACCTTGTCGATCTAGCAGGGCTATCAGATGTCGTAAAGGTGATTCCGGGAAAGGCTTCTGACTCCCTTACTCGACTCAAGGAGGAAGGGAAACTAGAAAGTGTAGATATGCTGTTTCTGGATCACGTCGAAGAGCTGTATGTTGCGGATCTTCAGCTCGTCGAATCGCTTGGATTGCTTAAGAAGGGAAGCCATATTGTGGCAGATAATGTCCTTCGTCCTGGTGCACCTGATTACAAACAGTATGTCAAGGAGCATAAGTCCATGCAGACCCGGGCTATCATCGGTCTGATCATCCCTGGAGAGTTCGAGGTAAGTAGTGAATCACGAGTCCCATCGTCAGTCTGCTGATCATAGGTTATAGGATGAGATTGAAGTGACAGAATACAAGGGTTAGACGTTGCTCTATCATGGAGATGGACATGCCGGCCACGAGAATTATTTTTACTTTCAACAAGAGACAATCATAGTATATAGCCTTAACGCTATAGGTCATTTGCAACATGTCTGTGACCGCGCCTCAACACTAGTCTATGTGACCCTGGTGGGTCCGTTACCTAGGATGAACCAAGGAAACTAGGCTCTGGGTTCAGGTACATCTTGTCAAAGCCTTGAACCTTCCAAACCCTAGTCTCGGTATTGAATGTCAGGTTCGTATGCTTGATATGTCCAGATTTCAGCGCTCCTGATTCAGCCTGGGCGCCATTCTTCGGTCGATGGATGTGATTGTCCCCCGCAAAGACCGTGAAATTAGCCAACGGGATCTCCCAAGCATTATGCGTCGCAATTGATGGCGAGCCTTTCTTTCTGTTAGTGTCGTGCCGAGTATTCACGATGGCTGCTTAACTTACCAAAGAATTGAGCTGAGACTTTCTTTGGAGCGACGGATAAGTGAAAGTAACCACGGTAATATCCTTCTTGCCAGAACAGCTCTTTGTTCTCAGCAACAGCTTTGCGGGACAATCTTCCGGCGTCAGGCTCGATCGTTTTGAGGCCTGACGTACCCCATGAACTGACCGCGGTACCTGCGAACTCAGCCCCGATAGCACCCTCTCCCGTCTTTGGATTGTACTTCTTGGTGCCCAGCCACGCCAAATCAGATACCTGCTAGAGGTCAGCGGTGCTCTTAAGACATGATTGGTGTGAGCCCATACCCAGTTCATATGACTATCTCCAGACAGGAAAATGTTATTCTCGATCTTGTTTTTATAGAGATGATTGAGTGTTCTGTTTCGGTTCGCAATGTAACCCTAAAAGATATTAGCAGTCGGCTTTTTCTGGGCAAGGAATGTATGGGGATCTTACATCCCAGGTGTCTCCTCCACCAGCCGCGTCCCCTTTGATATGAGAGAACACTATCTGGTTCCCAATCACTCTCCAGGTTGCGTTCCGATCCTTGGATTCAGACAAGGATCGGTAGAACCAATTTTCTTGCCGACCTCCCATCAGTGTCCTACTAGGGTCATCGCTGATCTTCCCGATATACTTCTCGTTGACATCTGATAACAGTTAGAGAATGATGCCTTTGGACATCTCTTAGGGAGTGCTCACAGTCGGTTCCCTTGCTTCGGTCATATAACCTTGTGTCCAGTATCACGAGGTCCATCAGCTTACCCAACTGAAAGGACCTCCATACACGAAGGCCATCGTCCATATCAGTCTGCCTGATTGGCATCCACTCAAAGTACGCGCGGACTGCGTTGGCTTTGCGTGCATCGGTGGCTACCTTTGGACCTTCTCCTTTGAAGGTGTTCGGCCGGTCGAAGAAGTCGACGTATCCGTCGCTGTAAGCGTTATCGGCAAGCTCTAGTCAAGATTAGTGACAGGACTTCTTGTGCGTTGTGAAGAAACCTTACCATGGTCATCCCAAGTTGTAATCCAGGCTGAGTTTTGGGCTAGTAATTGCAAGTCAGGATCGGTCCGGTGCTATATATCGTTAGAGCCTGATCTCAAAAGCAACAGTTTCATGGGTCCAAATACTTGTCCATGGCGTGCACGGTAGTCATAAAGCGAGTATGTCGGGTGTTGCGGAATCGACCCGCGCTCTTTGAACAGTGTATACGTGCCGTACTCATAAATGTAATCACCAAGATGAACAACCCAGTCGTGATTATCCTTTCGAGCAGCATTGCCGTAGACGTTAAAATATCCTGGAACTTTACTGGTCAGTGATGGCTGAAAGACGAGCTTTTCAGCACTTACAGTATGCGCTGCATGAAAAGACCGCCAGATTGATCTCCGATACGTCATCATCAGGCCGAGGTGCAGTCTTGGTTCTTCCAAGAGGGCTAGACTTTTTCGAGTTGCAGACGGTGAACTGGTAGTTATATGTAGTCATTGGCTTGAGTCCTTTGGCTTCAACCTGGTGTCGGTTAGTTCTGGTACTCGACCTTGGTGTCAGAGCATGCCTTGACTGTGTAGTCGATATCTGCGGTTGTATAAGCCTTTCCGCTGCTAACGACTGACTTTGAGTCCTTTTTCCCAACGGGAAAAACTTTCCAGTGCAAGCAGATAGGATTGGGGTCGGCCTCTATGAATTTCTTGGTCTCGTGGCTGTAAAGCGGTTCGGTTCCATCAATCGGCGCGGTATCAGCGGAAGAAACATTGGTTGGGGCAATTCGAGTCCATAGTATAACGCTATTAGGCCATGGATCGCCTGATGCAACGCCATGAGTAAAGTTCAGTTCCTCCACCTTGAATGCGACGTTTCCACGCTTCCAGGAACGTCGCTGAACTTGATCGACATCGATGCCGAACTGCGTATGCCTAGGAGAGGGACTTCCATAGTTGATGTTATCGTCGAAACTAGCCAACGAGAAGGCAAAAATAGTCGTGAGAATAAGAAGTACAGAGATTGAGTAGGCCTCCATGTTTGAGAACGTTGAAAGCGATGAAATGTCTTAGTTGACTGTTGGATACGCGGTCAAGCATCGTCTTATATACATGATGTCAACAACTTCCCCTCTTCTACCCAATTCAGCAACACCACACTGCCGAGTAACGAATATCACATGTCGTCTAAAAGCGATCGTATACTCGGTTGAGACAATGCGATCGCTTTGAGAATGAGGTTAGTGGATTCACGTCAGCGACCAATCAGTAGGTGATCAGCGCGCCTCGTATAGCTCAACATGGCAGGAGGATGTTTAGCCCATGCGTGGCTTGAGTCCTCTAGTTAAGAATAGGAATGAGACGTGGCATTATTGATTACCACTGCATGCGCATCTTTCCAACTTATTCTACACCATAGAAAATCCTCTTCTCACAGTCAATAAATATATGAGCTTATTCAACCAAAAGAGCATACTAAGTGAATAAAAAGTTTTGCTAATATTAGGGCACGTTAGGGTAGTTTATAAAAAACGTAGCATGTGTTTTAGAGACTTATAGTCTCTGCCAGCTAATTAAACATGAGCTCAGAAAACCCTTTAGCACGGTTCAAGCTCATATAAAACGCACTGCCTGCTACAGGAATCTTTGTGTATCCTATGAAGTCCGAGACGCAAGGACTACAGGTAGAATAGGCATAGTTCAGGTGGGAAAGTCGGTAGATCTTCTGGATGTTTGTAGGCTCGACTGGGTTGACCTAGAGACTGGATAGGAAATGTCCAAAATCCTATTGCGGTCTCAATCGCTCCATTGGAATGCTCTGTGGTCTCCTTGAGATTCCCCCGTCCTGGTTCTTGCTGAGGGTCTTTCCATCTGTGACGCCGTTCTTTCCGCCCTTCGCTTGGGGACTCCATATGGACGACAGCGTCAGATTCACAGGTGATTAGCGATTTTTTTCGATGAGTGGTATAAGCAACTTTGAAGAGACAGGGAGTTGTCACCCTCAATTTCTCTACCAACTCCATCCATCTTTGGTACGGGTGTCCCACGTGTGACAAACGCCAAAGATCGAAATAAACACTATTCAGCACGTCATGCTTGATGAGCCGTGGATCCTGCTGC
The DNA here is from genome assembly GCA_014898875.1 of Fusarium miscanthi. Taxonomy (NCBI): domain Eukaryota; kingdom Fungi; phylum Ascomycota; class Sordariomycetes; order Hypocreales; family Nectriaceae; genus Fusarium; species Fusarium miscanthi. The sequence goes on from JAAVUA010000064.1 coordinate 333,597, forward strand.
CTAGCAAAACTGCCGGTAGCTCCTGCGACAGGAAGTGAACAACAATTCCGCAATAGCAATTCGCTTGTAGCAGGATCTCTGTGGGATGCTCCGCCCACGACATCGTACTTCATAAATGTAACACTTTGAAGCCTGGCTATGACCCCGCGCAGCTGGTCTTCCGAGATGGCATAACGAGGAAGAAGACGAAAATTGCAACCAAAATCCCAAGGCCTGAAGACAAAAGCTACATGACATAACCCTATTCTGCGTGGGTCATGATTCCAAACGTCGTTTGCAAAGTTTGTGAACTGGGGAAAGCCCTCGATCTCCAAGGTATCTAGCTCAGGGTTGAGGGAAAGTGTCCCTGGTATGAGAGCTTGATGTCGTGTGCGAATTCGGTATGGCAGAATGTAACTCAAAACGGTTCCTTGCAGATTGTGCTCAGCGTTCTGTTGACTCATCTGAAGTGAATCTGTAATCGAGGAAGACTCTGTGACATAGAAGCAAGGAAGGACTACGCGATAAAATCGTTGGGCGCTAGCACGAGACTCAACGCTCGTACTGAATAAGGTGCTACGCTTTGGGGGCCGATAGAAAAGAATTCTGTATGGCTCTGAGACTGGCAGGGTGTTGCCATCACTTCCATTGCGACGAATTTTGCCTGTAGTTTCATTGACGGAGCAAAGCTCAACTTTTAGATACCGCTCACACGTCAGGCTTTGCTCCCAAATCATGTGTCTTAGCTCCTTAGGAAGGCTAGAAAACAAAAAGAATACCGCATTCGAAATTGGAAACTCGGGGTTAAGGAGACTCGGAAGTTGGCCACTTGGTTTGACCCGGGGGGGTTGGGTGGAATTTTCCATGGCAATGTTAAGTGTTGCTAAATGAGAAAGTTCAAAATTCCAACTTCCAGGACAGAGCGCTACTTTTATACTAGCGAGAGCCAAAAGTTAATCTTTGACTTACTATTGACTTTCGCAGCAAGAGTTTGTGAATTTGGGTTGGCAAATAAGAAGTGTTATTTTGCTACGACGAAAGCGGTGACTGGCTTGATCGAGATATCCTCCTTATTCTCAGTGTCGCTTTCATTGGGGGTATCCTGTTCTGGACAATCCAGGTGTTTCGTGGTCGCTCTGCTAAATGCTCAATGTCATAGTTCAACAGAATGTAAGCGAGCAACATCTTAATCTCGTTGCTGGCAAAGAATCTCCCTGGGCACGAGTTGCGACCGAGTCCCCACGCCAAAAAATCCTGCGTTGCAGTCGGTAGAGCATTACGCGCACTCTTGAGATATTCATCCGCCTCGCTTTGTCGCGCATCGTAGAAGCGAAGTGGCTTGTAAGTCTTTGGTTCGGGGTAGATATTACTGTCTTGCAGTACCGAATACCCCGGGACAGCTATTCTTAGCCCTTTGGGGACATGCGTACCCGATGGAAAAGTGACTCCGTTTTCTCCTACGACGGTGCGGGAAACTCCTATCGAGACGATGGAGTTTTTGCGCTGGCTTTCGCGAATTGCAGAGTCGAGCTTTTCGAGCTGTGCAACGGCGCGTTTGTTCCACTTGCCATGATGCAGTTTCAGCACGCTCTCTACTTCGTCGCGAAGTTCAGAAATAAGATCTGGAGAAGACGAAGCGATGTCAAGAAGAGCGTGGGTAACAGCAAAAGTTGTCGTGTGAATAGAGGCAAAATTGAGTAGTAGTACACGTTGAGCCAGCGAGCTGACCTGCCAGTTCTTGGGGTTACCGATCTCCTTAGCTTGCTCAATCAGCCACTGCAAGTAATCGTTCCGATCAGATTTGCTGGGCTGATCTTGCGAGTCGTACTCTTCCAAGCGGGCCTTGATCTCTGGCTCAAGGATCTTCTCGAACTGGCGGGTGTGAATCCTGTTGGATCGGGTTATGAGAGGCGCAACCAGCGGTTTAACGGCGCGGGGAAATAACTTCATCATCATTGATGAGAGTGGGATATCCTGCGCAAACGCGATGCCCAACTTGAGCATTTCTTCATTTCGGCAAAGTGGAAGACCAAGGAATGCTCGGTTGGTGATCCCACTGAGCATCTTCTGTGTGGATTCCATTATGCAGGTTTCAGACCAGTCTGTGCTATTGCCCAGCTGTTTGGTGACACAGTGCTCGATCTCCTCAGCGAGATCTGGGATGAGGTTTCCGACCTCTTTGGTAAGCGTGGTGGTGACCAGTTCCAAATGAATAGGATCATGCGTGAGGGATGGATCCATAGTGGTGTAGTCAGTCTGCAAATCTTGCTGTGCCGATTCATGCATGCTGAGCATATTGGTAGGCTGCTCGCTGGCGAACTTTGTATCTGATCGTGGAAGATAGATAATGTTTCCACCGTCGATCAAAGGGAAGATGGCCGCTTGGTTTCTGTACTGGATGTACGCCGAGTTGAGTGCGGCCTTGACATCGAGGGAATTACGAATTTTGGCTTGTAAAATGGGAAACCAGTCGCCCTTGCGTGCTCCGATGATTGGTAGGTCAGGCAAGTTAGAGGGCTTCAGGAAAAGCTGATATATGATGTACGACGTCAACAGAATGAACGGCGCAGCAATCGCCGGCCGCGACAGTATCTCAGGCACTAGATTTGCCATGGCGATGTTGAGGTTTTGCTAATACAAAAAGGATTTTGATCGACCGCACAACCTCGGACTTTATAGCTTGAGGAGATTGGCAACGAACGAATGCGACAAGGCGAAGTGTCGGTATGGTATAAGCTCTTTCTAACTGGCTGGTTTGCATGAAACGGACTGTAGTGCTTGAACTAATCGGTGACAAGTGCTGACAGTGAGGGCATCCCGCTAAACCGGGCCAAGCTAGCCCTGTAGGATCGCTGGTGGAGAGAGCCACCACTACAACGACTGTGCCTCCAGCAAGCTGCTAAAAGTATTTGGACTAAGATTATCTAAATTCATACTACGGTATACCAAATTATGCTAAGTTTACCTAAGGCTTTTTGTCACCTAGGATAGATGTCCTGTGTTTTGTTGCATCCCTCTGGCTTCTCCACCGTAGTGCTTACGAATATGCAACACTGTTCATGCTCTGTCTCGATTTGTGACCGTGACTCTGGTTTTGGGAACTCAGCTTGCCTATTAGTTGATGTCTAATTGTGCTGGCACGGATGAGATAACTACAGTGCTCGTTCAATGCTTGATCTCAAAAACTGCCTTGACGCCAAGATGATCAGTGATCCACGGCTTCTCAAAGCCAAGCGAGACCAGATCATTCCGAACATCCTCCTCCGACTCATCCGGCTCAACATCAGCACCGAACCTCTCAAACTCCAAAAGTTCAAGTCCATCGCCACAGAAAAACACCTTATCCATGCGTGAGCAGCCAAATTGCTGTCGCAGTTCTGGTAGAGCCTGCTGTCCCCAAGTATAGCCCTCATTATCATCCCTACCGTCGCCTTCTGTGCCACCGAGTTTGAGATAGGCGTCTTCAAGTCTGTTGTCTGTGTGGAGAGTTCTGTCGAATGGCTGGATGGCGTTGAAGTCGCCGGTGACGACAGCGCCCGAGATGTCGTCGGCGTGTATGTGTGACGCGATGAGCTGCATTTGGGCTGGGCGGCGCGGCGGTTCCATCGCAAGCGATTCGAGGTGACTGTTGCAAAGTCGAAACTTCTTATCAGAACATTCTACGTCAACGAAGAGGGCATCGCGCTCCATCCGAGTCGCCGAGTAATGCACTCGAAAGCAGGCCAAAACATCAAGTCGGCGATCAACCAGCGTCGTCGTACCATAAGCGCCCGAGGCCCAGTTCGCAGTATCAACATCTGTTGTGTAGAAGCTATTGCGAATCCAGTCCTTTTCGCCAATGGTATTTAAGTCAGAGGGATCGCATTCTTGAATATTTATGACAACTGCCGTCTTGTCATCATTTCTATGCTGACGACTCAGCTCTTCAAGATGCTTCAAAGCAGAGTTCATTCGGCTTTCACCATGAGGGAGCATGAAATCGATATTCCAGCTGTAGATTGCTAGCCTGGTCGCCTTGAACTTGTCCGATGAGGGCTCCGATGCTTCAAGTGGCTGCCATTTGTCGGCGCTGCTGCTCCACCTGTAGAAAGGCTGCTTCCAGGGCTCGTCGGGTCGCCACGCAAGTGAGGACGTTGGCTTCCGCCCTGCGAGGGCATTTTCCAATTGTTTCTGAATGAGTGCCTGCATTCTGAGTAGCCCACGTCTCATAGTAAAGGCGAGATGTATTTCTTGATTCGCGAGTGAAACGTGGGTTGATGATGAAAGGTGATGGGCCTGCCTAGAGCGGGGTCTTCCGGTATCTGACATAATTCCGAGGCAGCGATAGGTTCATCCCCCAAAAAGATCGAAAAAAACCTCGGGAAAGAGAATATTTTACACTTTCCAGTTTGACGAGCAGAATCTCGCTGAGGATTACTCACGCAATTTGCATTGCAGTGAAAGAGAATATGGAAACAGAAATGGAAACAATATGTATTCGAATGGAACAGGATGGAAAAACCTGCTGGCTCATGCATTTGACTATAGATCAAGCTCGAAATCCCATACTTGCAATTTGCGATCAGGAAATCCGCCTGCCTGTCTCACAAACACGCTCAAGATTCCTGATTCATGAAGTCTCGTCTTATCAAAGAGGGGCTCGGTCGAAGTATTCGGGATCTCAGCCAGACTCTTCCAGTCCTTGAAATCTTTTGATGCGGTAGCGACGTAAACGCCTGTCGATTGCTTCACGGGATCCGGGAGAATACCGAATAAGTACTCCCCGCTCGCGTCGCCGGCAAGTTTGCCTCTTGGGTCGTACAGGTCAGGCCCGTTGAGGCCAGCGGGGTTGATGGCATTCTTGGTCCACGTTCCTTGTAAAGTTTTAGCGACGTTGATTGAAGAGAGATTCATACCCTTACCGTCAGGTTTTCGGAGATAGTGCTGATACTGATGCTCACCGGTCAACAGGTCTCTCATCAGAATATGGAACCGACCCTTGGTGTCGATGAGCTGTCCCTCCTGATTGACCATGCGACTGTTCTGAGGAACATCCCAGATCAAAGTGCTGTCATCAGATGTTGAGATGGGCTTCGCCAGCTTGGTATCATTCGTATTGAACCATGTCTTGCCATCGTCATTCGAGTAGGCAAAATAAACACCGTGGTTGGTGTCAGCGTTCGGTGTTTCTCTGACAGTCCACGAGGTATACAAATTTCCATCCAGGTAATCAAGTCCGTTGATGTACGCATTGTTATCGTCGCCTTGGATGTACATTCCGTAAGCTTGCCATTTTCCGGTGGATGCGCTGTAGCGATGGATGTAGCTATCGCCCGAACCAGATCTACGGTTGTCAGCTCGTGCTTGAAGATACAATGACAATACTCACTGTCCAATTCGAAACTCCAGTAGGAGGTCGCCGTTACTCAGAGGCTCGAATCGCGGATACGTCAGTGGCGAGTATGGTCCCTGAGACCCAACCAGCTCATGGACGACAGGACCGAAGAGATCTGAGGTCCATTTTGAGGGAACGTCTTTTGCGATACCGTTTTTCGAGATGCGGTAATTGATCGGGACATCCTTCACGAGTCAGTCGATCTCTCACAGTCTTGGGCTCAACTCACATGATGATCAAAGCTGAGGTGAATCTTTCCATCCCCCGAAATACCCATAGAGATCATGTTATGGCCGTCCATCGTCTTCTGGGTGTAGTCATCGAGTGTGAGGAACTCCCAGTCGCTGACGCTAGGCAAAACCTTTCTACGTCCCACTTTCACGAAATGGTTGAGATATCCCGCCGGACCAGTTTCGTAAAAGGTAACATATTGATAGTCCCCATAAGTAATGAGGGCATCTTCTTGATAGCTTACGCCATTGAGTCGTTCGGAGCCTTGTACATCGGTGCCGATTGTCCACTGTCTCGTGGACTTGACCGTGAGGCCTGAAACGGCCGACATCAGGCTAGTAAATGCGACTGCAATCCTACACAGATGCATTGTGAGTGAAAGGGTCCAAATTAAGAGGTAAGTATGATCCAGCGACAGGAGCGGGATTCTAAGCCATACTATATATGAACGCTGCAGATCTTACCAATTTCACTCTCACAGGATCGTATTCCAGGTGTTCCCCTGTGTATGCTTGGGGAACTGGCTCGGACTGGCACTGAACCGGTCTTGAAACCCCTTGTTCGCCAAGATACTGGTCACAGCCGCTGCTTTTCAATTGGAGAGGATACAAGCCCGTGTCCAACCCCGCGTCGTCAATTCTCCCGATATTGTGGGGAGGAAGGCTTGGCTTTGATATCACCAGGGATTTGAATGATGGCACTGCTGACCTTCCCAATCGCTACTAGGCACGGCGAGTATTTCAATGAAATTGGCCAGCAAGGTCAAGAATATGACCTGGTCGCCCACTTATGTATTATTGGCTCAAAACGTCGCCTTAAGTAATCGGCCTTTTGGCCGGGCTGAGATAGCCCGATACCCCGATGCACGTCACACAGTCTTGTAACCAATGTCTCCCACGGAATTTTTCGTGATGCGGCTATTGATTGAAGATGATTCTTGATCTCGGGTTATAATTGTACGAGACTCAATGTCTTCCATCACATGACTAAGTCGCAGCCACTAGAGTTTGAAGTAGACCAGCAACCTAGATTGAATTGGTGGCGTGGAGCTTATGACAAGCCTAAAAGCATGCCAAAGGACTAAGATTCGCAGGCAAAAGATGAATTTAATCTTACGAGCAATCACAATGCCAATATAAATTCTCTTTTCAAGATCAAATCGGAGTTGTGCTGGGCTTTAAAAACTTTCCATATTCTGCCTGGGAGAGCATGGCCGAATCCAGACAAGCCTTTTCCCCATATTGCCTCGTTCTCAAGGTTTCAGGTTTCCAGTCGTGTTTTAAGGGTCTGGTTGCCCAACTAGAAGATTATGTATTTCATCTGCTACTTTTACGCCTTTACCTCCCATTAATGGCAAGCTACCTTTCTATTTTTTGCAGTCTCGAGGGCATATCCCATCACACTCCGTGAACCCCGACCAATTATCATCATCGCTGATATGCTTCTGTTGTTGTTGATGGTTTCAAAGCCGTGGCGCATGACATGCTTTGTCGTTGTTGGTTTGCAGACCTGATCTAAGTTCATGGCGAGGCACACGCGCACTCTGCAAACCTTAGATAGAAGCCTACTTAAGGGGTCACATCCGACCCATGACGAGATAGGCGTTTTCTACTTTCTCCTCCTCGAAGAGATTTTTTTCAATTTCTCACCGTACATCATCGTGGATCTCTTGTTGAAAGAAACTGACGGGAAAACTACCAACAACATCAGACCACATAACCTCAAGAATCTACTTTCTTTTTCTGTATCATGTCAGAGCAAGACTCTAAGTAAGTGTCCAATGATCCTCATATTTGCTGAGCTGGACCTCGCGAACCACTGGTCGCAAAAGAAGCATCATCCCAGTGGACTTGGCTTGTATTTGAAGAAGTCGTACTATTGGGTTCTCTTTTAGACCTTGTTTCATTTTTATATGGTCAGCATCACGAGTGAAGCTAACAAAACCTGGTCAAGCAGAACCCCTTCGGCTTCTGACAAGCATCTCTTCCTGGTCTTCCTCAGAAGAGATGTCAGAGACATATCGGCTGTAGAGCATATCAGGCACACTATCCAGTGCAACAGCTTCGCCCCCTGGGAAAATGTCGCTGGCGATTTGCAGTCCAACATTATCGAAGCGACGCCTACACAGGCAGAACAAATCGCGAGCCACCCCGATGTTGTGCGCATAACGCGGGTTGAAGCAGCAGATGTAGAAGAAGACATACAACACGAGGATGATTCCACCAAACAGGTTTACATCGTTCTTCCTAAAAATCGCAGGGACAAAGATCAGTGCCGCGCTACCCATGCATTACTCAAAGACACGTTTCAAGATCGGATGCAACCACAGGATATCGGGCCCCATGGGGTTGCGGCGTGGAAGCTCAATTTAACAGAAGGACAGGTGCCACTAGTTGCAAAGATCAAGGGCGTCAATCCGCCAGAACCTCTAGATGCATACCTTTCAAGATGCTCAGAGACTCCTGGAGGGAAGAAGAATAGGATTATCAAGCCGGTGGATGCTGAGGATGAAAATCAGTGCAAAGCGACATACGCTGCTCTCAAGGTCATGTTTGGGGACCATGTGGTCAAAAGATCGCGGCAAAATGGGAAGTTCTGTTCCTGGAAGGCATTGTTATCTTCGGGGGAGAAAGCGCAAGCTAAAACCATCCAAGGCGTGCTTTCAGTACGCACAAACCATGGAGGGAGGAGCGGAACGGCCCTCAAATCGCGTCGGCACAATGTGTCTGCTTAAAGGCGAGTTGCCTTTGCCAGCAGAGCCACGGTGTAATGTTGATACATCCTAGGTCACAGGGTTTCCAAATATCTCTGCAGCATCAGTGGAATGCCAGACAACAGCATCTATAAAGAGTACAAAGAAATGTTGCGAAGAAAGGTATCGAGTCCAGACCTATATCTACAGATGTATTATATGCCATGGTAGACTCTGTGCGATGATACATGATAAAGATGACAAGAGACTCTTTGTGGCGAACTCCAATGGCCGAGCACTTAATGGCCAGACAGAAGCAATTTGAACACGAATTGGCAACTTCGCTAAACCTTTTTGCCTAGTGCAGCCTAACTACAATAGCTCATTAAATGCCATTCTGCAATATTTATATTTTACTTGCTGATTGCTCGGAAACTCAGAACGGCCAGGACATGACACATGACGCGATGAGTGGTGCCTAAGTTTCACTACCTAACCAATTCTATTCAGGTTATCTCTAGTTGTTTCCCCGAGAAGCCCCCGATGACGAATTAAGCTCTGAAGTGTCTGTGCATGGGGGAGCATAAATAAAGGAGTGCTTGGTACAAGATTAGCTGGTCACTTTCACAACTACCGAGGCATCACAACCCATCTTGAACTGACTTGAGACCATGCCAGACGAACCCAGGTAAGACCGCACTATTTGGCAGCTGGCCGTATAAAGGTTCGGGAGCGTCGCTATGATACAAGAAATACAAGCTGGCAAAACCCATCCCTTACCATGCTTGTGCACATTCCTCTCTTTCCGTGGTTGATCTTGGTGCTCTGTTCAGTATCAGACAGCGCTGACCTGAATGGCAGCATTTACAGCCCTTCTGGTCATGGTGGATTGCTCCACACTGTATTCCTCCGCCTGAGCCCTGATGCGAACACGAGCGTCGATGGTATCCAGAATGCTCTTATGAGCAATCAGCTTTCTCCATGGGTACAGATTGATGAGAATATAATCTCGAATACGATAAGGCTATCCCATGGTTAAATGTCAGTCATTCGACGGCGCTCTGATTTCGAGCGTGCTGTACGGATAAAGCCTGCAACTCACGAGACCACAATCTTGCAACAACAAGAAGCTTTAGGCAAGGAAAGATACATCATTTTGCCGATTGATCTTGGGAATCAAGAACAATGCAAAGCGACTAATACTTCCCTTTACCTACTATTTGGAACCCAGATTAAGCCACAGATGATTGGTCAGGAGAGTATTTATATGCGGGAGGCTGACATATCCAGGGACCAAGTGTCTCGAGCCGAGAGCCTCGTCGGCGTCAAGTCCGTGCTGCCCAACCTCGACAATTTGAATCGCAAATACGTGGCAGGGGCGTACTTAATTCGTCCTGTTGATCCTGAAAATCAAGAAGAGTGTGCCGACACTAGCGCCTCTCTCGCAAGACTCCTTGGAGTTCAAAATTACCATCCAATAATGAGTGGTTTCGATGGCTAATTACAAAAGTGGAGGGCCGATTTGTCCAACGAACAAGTGGCGCAAGTTGAAGCTATCCGTGGAGTAAAGACCGCCCGACCCATTCACAGAGGGAGAAGATGTCGCCTCGGTTTAAAACCCACAAATGTCTTGGATCCTGAGGTACAGGAGGAGATCCTCTATTTAACGCAAACAGGTGCTCCTACAGAGTTGGTATGTATCAGTCAACCAAGGTATGTATCTTGATCTATCAACCCACTCATTTGGTCACTCATCTGATGTATAGTACAGTCCCACGATTGCGAGATCTTAAGAATTACGTGCATGAAAGCCACAGTGACGGGCAGAGCTTTCTATATCATGCTAAAACCGGCGTAGCCTAAAAGGCACAGAGCGAGGTAATATCTCCACGAGTAAAAGACTCTCTCGTTCATGTCGCTTACTCAAGAAAGCATTTTTGAATGTTGCTTCGCAACACCTTCTCACTAACATGGCTATAAAGAATGGGGACAAGCCTTGGTTTGACGACGATGATGAGGACGAGGACGACGAAGAAATGCGTTCACATGGTACCTGTGGCGCCAGTAAGGCACTTGGGACTCGTTTTGGCGTTTCCAAGAACTCCACGCTTATCGTTGTTAGAATGCACGAAGTCACCTCTCTGGAATTCGAAGCAGCACTAGAGCTTATTCTAGCGGACTTGGAAGATCGCCCTGAGCGTCGAAACAAGAGCGTGGTTACAATGTCTTTGACGTTGGGTCAAGACTAGGACGATGGCAGTTTGCGAGACTTCAGAGAGCTTTTCCAACGCCTATTTGCTGCGGACGTGCCGTTGGTTTGTATATCTGGGAACATCAAAGAAGGTTTCAAAGAACCTGATGTAGATGAGTACCCTAAATTGATGGAAGGGCCTGACTTGCCACTGATAGTGGTGGGCTCGGTGGATTCCACGGGGAATCGGTCTGAATTTTCCAAAGCTGGCCCTCATATAAATCTACATGCAGTTGGTGATCCCATCGATTGCTACCTATGAAGTATACCCTGGTTCCTTGCGCTCGCCTTCCAGCTATGGCAAGCAGGCCGGCTGCGATAGCACGTACAAGTTCTCGTTCAACGAGTATTGGGTATGGGGCCACGGCTGGGCAAGCTCAGACCATGGCGGATTCTCGGTACAGCTGAGAACAGGGCTTAAATCGTGTTTTTAGGTTCAAATTGTTTATAAACACGATGAAGCTTGCATTGTTTCCCATATGACTAACCCTTCCGAATGCGATCATCATAATGCGCTGTAGTCAGTATCTACACATCCAATCAGCTAAGGCGCAGTGGCAGAGTGGTCTAATGCGATAGACTAGAAATCTATTCTCCTCGGAGGCGTCTGTTCGAATCAGGCCTGCGTCGATTGGTTTTCTTTTGCTTAATACTTCGATTTCATGGTAGTCTTCTTTTTGCCTCTTGCTCGCTCGATTGACCAGCCACTCACTGTCTGTCTGTGGCTGCTTCTACGGTGTTACATCGCTGTACAATATAATCCCTCGCTGAATAGACCTGGTCGCTATACTTAAATCACGTACTCTGATTTGAGGTGGGGATTTTAATCCAGGGTAAACCCTCGTATAAAAACTTGTTTCTGAGCTATGTACTGCCAGGTCTTTGAAATTCCGCTCTCAAGCCTTGGAGATCGTGATGGATCCCACAGACCCCTCCTCCACCTCGTGTTCGCCTGCATCAAGGTCCTCACTGTCGCCAGACAGATTGCCCGCAGCATATACAGTTAGCTTAGTACCTGAAGAAACACGAATAAAACGGATAGCGTCAGGTTTGAGTCCGGCTTCGGTCAAGAATTCTTCATTGAAGTCCCCAAGCCCAAGGCTAACACCCCGGCCCGTCGCACTAGCGGTAGAGAACACAGAGGCGCCAATTTCGGGCTGGGGGACGGGGATTCCACCATCAAAGGTCAACTTGAGGACATAAGCGAGTGACTCGGCTGGTTGAATCGGCAGCGAAATCTCTAGAGCATCCTTGGTCTGCTTCCAGTCCGAGACCTTTTCGTAGTCGCCAGCCTTATCGCCAAGAAGCTCAATAGACTTCAGGTTCTTGAGGTCGACCAAGGCATCGGAGCCAAGACTGCGAATGGAGACCTGTTTATCGTCGGGCCAGCCAAGAACTGTAGCGTAGAGAACGTCGGCATCTTTGTTGCGTGTAAAGCGAATATCACTGCTGTTGCCCTGCAAAGGTGCCGTAAAGGAACCACCAGTGACTTGGTTGGGGCCTTCACCATATATGTCCCAAGCGCGGGTGCTATATACAGATTCCCCATGGCGGCCAAGGAAGTCCCCGATATCCTGCAAGACTTTGAGCTGCTCGTCAGGCAAGACACCGACTGCAGTTGGCGAAATGTTGAGCAGCATGTTGCCATTCTTGCTGATGCGGTCAAGCAGTGAGTGGACCATGGCTTTGGAGGAATAATACTTGATTCCAACCGTGTAGCTCCAGCTCGAAGCGCTGATAGCATCGTCTGTCAGCCAGTAGGGACGCGTGATATTGGCTGGCCCTCCGCGCTCATAATCACTGACGGTAGACGTGTCGCGGAATCCCACGTCAAAATGCTTATGAGTCGTGACGACCTCTTTATTCCACTCAACAGCACGATTAAAGTAATATGCGAGAAACTCCAGCCTTTTCTTCTCGGCAACAGCGCATGGGCCATCAAAGTCAGCGCAGTAGCCAGGACTGTCGAGTGAGAAGTCATTCCAGATGATGTCAGGCTGCACGTGGTCCAGCATCTCTCTATGCTTGTCAAACCATAGCTGATCTGATTCATCGCGGGATAGTTGTCCCAGTAGCTTCTTCAAGCTTGTGTCGTTGGTCTTTGGCGCCCATTCGTAGAAACCGTTGTAGTTGTAGGCTTGATGCATGGCGACTACGAGTTTCATGCCGTTCTTGCGCACAAGATCCGCCCACAACTTAACCAAGTCCATTTTGGGGCCTCGCTTGACAGAGTTCCACTCATTGACCTTGCTGTCCCACATAGAGTAGCCATCGTGATGCTCGCCAACCGGGCCAGCGAACTTAGCACCCGAAGCCTTGACAGCTTTGATGATAGCCTCGGGATCAAACTCGCCGCCCTTTGCGCTCAGAACAGGTTTGAACTGGACAAAGTTCCCCTTGAGATCATCAGCGCCATTGATGAAGTTTGAATAGCCCCATTCCTCGGGTGGTCCGTAGGTCTCGGTATGGTGTTTGTGTTGGTCTGAGCCTGGCTCATACATGTTGCGTGGATACCATTCACTGGCGTACTGAGGGGTTGTGAAAGCTCCCCAGTGCCAGTAAACGCCGAACTTGGCATCGCGAAACCATTCGGGTGAGGCGTTGTGTTTGTCAGTGGACTCCCATGTCGCTTCGTATGGGCCTGAAGCGTGAGCAGCGGCGTTTATGGGAAGTAAGGCGCCGGCAGCAACTGCAACTGCGGTCAACTTGATAGACAGAGTCATCGTGAACCTATCTCTATGGTCTTTAGTGAGAGAGGTTACAAAGAAGTCTTGAACAAACAGCCAGCGATTCTTGCGATCGAGTGATCAACGAGCGCTCTTTTAAAGTTCATCATTTAGCCATTAACATGCCATATGCAGAGGCATAACACAGGATCAACAAACTCATCTTAACCTCGTATAGTGTAACGCCGATGTTGATGGGCATGTAACACAACCGGACCGAAACGGGCCGTGGACGAAGTCCGTGAACAGCGATCGGCACGTATGAGATTCGTGCGGATATCGTGCCCTGGCAATCGTGGGCGCTAAAGCGACTCAACGAGTCACGTTGTATAGACGACTTTGCTATTTACCCGGGATCATCGTTCGACAATACACGAAAGCCCTGCTGCAGTTACCGTCACTACGACCTTGGACATACGAAGTGAGTATCATCCCCGGACCCCGCGCTACCCCGCAAACAACCCATGCTCATCATCAGAAGATTGAGCAGTTTCTTTGATGTCATGATCAATGCCGAACTATCTATACTCGTTCCTGGCTTTTTATGTTAGGGTTTGTCAAACAATCGTAGATTATCAAGCTGAATAGTTTTATAAAAACAAGTCTTGGGTAAGACTGACTATTCAGTGATATTATCAGGGTTCCCTTTCACATAAGCCGGGAGAATTGTACACAGCCATTCACATGTTTTCACATGCAATCGGGGCTCTAGTTATGGGAAGAATGTATTGATCTCTAGCCACACTAGCAATCCCAGTGAACTTATTCCCCCATTTACACATGTTTTATGCATCTCCGCCATGATCCCGGGATTTCCCATCTTCTCATACTCCGATCCATCATCTCATTCTCTATACTCTCTCGAGTCTGAAGTAAAACCCACGTTAACAAAAAAAAGCAGCCATAACCCAGCGCCTGTGCATGCCAACCCCTCCAGGTCTTCGATCACGGTTCGCCCACCTCATCTTCACCTTTACAGCTTGGTCCCAGTCTCATCCCAAGGGAGCGTACCAGCCTTTCCAGGGATAGGGTGGCCCTCACGATCCATGTAGAAAGTCTTCTTGGAAGAGTGAAGGCGCCAGACCAAGACGCGGAAGCCCCATGCCTCAGGGTCCGCGAAGACAGGCTTAAGCTCATCGTGAAGAACAGACTTGACAGTAAGATTGCCAGGCTCCTCGAACATATTCTTGTTGTTCCCAATCATGTTGGTGAAGTGAGTGTCCTTCATGCAGATGATCTCGATGTCGCCCTCAGCAATGTTGGTCGAGACAAGCTGAGCTGCAGGGCCAAAGACAAGGAAGGGAACCCACTTCCACTCCGTGTAGTCGCTTGATAAAACACTTTCGGGCCATTTGAATCCAACTTCCTTGCCGTCGACGCGGTCGCGGTGGAGGATGGAACGAATGAAGGGAGTTCCGGGCTTGCGACTGTCGAAGATAGCCTTCTGAAGGAACTTGGTCGAGATAGAGAGAGTCGGATGAGGGTTGGTAATGTTGAGAGGAGAGTTGGGGTCAGTGGCCAAGTTGATCCCTGTAGCCTCCTTTTCCTTTCCCTTGCCGATAGTTGAGCCACGGATAGTCTCCTCATCCTCCCAGCCATCTTCAGACATGCCAGTACCATCGTAACGGTAAGATGCAGGGTCGGAATGGATAATCTGGTGAACCTGCATGGTGGGAGAGAACTGAATACGAGTCACAGTGGGGGTATTCGAGTAGACGGACTTCTTGGCGCTGTGCAGAGAGGCAGAGGACTCGGTATCAACGACAGACCGAGCCAGATAAACTTGAGCCGGGGCGGCATGTCCTTCGGTGTCTGAGGCTGGGTAGTCCGCCATAGTGTAGGTAGACAAAGAGCCGGACTTGCTGTGCTCATCGTCAGAGTCGACGTCTTTCTCGTGGAGGCTAGCTTCGAGAGCCCACTCAAGAACAGACTTCTCTGTCTCCAGCTCCTTGAGACGAGCCTGCATCTGGTCACGACCCATGTTGGTAGTGATGGATGGGTGAATTATAATGTTGGTTTTGTCGCCGTGATAGAGTGGAAGGTATCAAGTTGTTTGTTTGTCTGTCTTAACAGTTGTTATCAAGTCTTTATTGAGATTTTGTCAAGTTAGACGAATTGTTGTAAAAGTTGTTGTTGTGGAAAAAGGGAAGATGGTTAAATGTTCCAAGCTAGTTGACGAATTCTCTTTATGGCGAGATTCGAGACTGGGCTGGTCGAATGGCATCTGTCACTGTCATGGTATTGTTTTCACCATCAACACTTCTATTGGCACTGGCAACTATCTGTTCTGTTGTTTCCTGCTTGGCTAGTCATCGCTCACTGAATGCTCACTCATGTTCATAGGGCCCCGGACACTGCTCGACAGAGTTGGTCTGCTTTGTACTTTACTGAGTTGTGAGGAGCTTATTTCTGTTCTAAAGAACGCTTCTAGTTCCGTCGAATCATTTGCAATGGTGCTTACTTCATCAGTGTCTGTCCGTAGGGAAGAGCTATCTTCAGCGTTGTTCAACTTGGCTGTACACGCCTTCACAATTTGTTTTTTCTATTATGTCACAGTATTCCTAGCAAGGGAAGTGGTAGTACTTTCGCTAGTTTACACAATCTAGTATGTGCAGCTTTTCCGTTACTATTCAACAAAATAATCGTTGATCTCTTTCTGGAGCTACAATCGAGCGCGGATACTCGATTGAATTGTCGTCACAACCAGAACGGCGAATGTGTACTTATCAAGATGCATGAATTTACTGATTCAGTCTACATAGTTAGAGAATAACGTGGGCGTGTTTTCGATACAGCTACTGTCGGAAATGCCGTCCTACTCCCTATCCTATTTCTTTTTCTCCGCAACTCTTAGCTCCAACAAATTGTAATGCATTGAACACCTCGATTGTTATACAGATAAGAAAGTGATAGGCCCCCACTTCCACCGATGCAATGTCTTATACCTACCAGTAACCGCATGTTTATCAGTACTTTTGCCATAGACGGAAAGCAGTGCGGCTGACACAAGGCATATTTCAACCTGCCCATCACCAATCAATAATTAGGTGGCTCATGCATGACACGCTGGTCAACCAACAATGCGTGATAATCAAGGCAGAAGTGCGACTAGGATGTCTATGAGTGGCTAAGCCTCCACACTAGTGGAGGGAGGGGCCTCAGTGAGACTACGCCGTTAAGCAGTCAGCCCGCAGGAAGACGGAGGGAATTGAAGTTCAAAAGGGAGCTGAAAACCCCGAACTTTTCACTGGTCTTCCCTTCGTTCTTTTGAGCCCCGAGAGCCGTTGTCCCGAAAATGGCTGGCCACTCCCTTGATTCTGTTGCCCAGCTGGGTACAAACCTCGCGAGTAAACTCAACTTGCACTCTGAAGGATGTCGCAAGTCTCGCCAGCGACTCCCAAAGCTGGTGTCTCTGGTCAACTCGACTGCTTCGACCATCCGTCAGATTCATGACCTGGTCCAGCAGAACGACAAGATCTTCACAGAAGCTTGCTTGAAGGACATCAACTCTCTTGCCATCAAATGCAGGGCCATTTATGTCGGAGTTCTAACTCTCGTCGCTAAGAAGACACAAAGTGTCAGCGGAGACAAAGACGCGAAAGCTTTGTCGGCTGAGCAGGTTGATGAGCTCTTGGCTTGTCTTGCAAACATGAGTGTTTGGCGAACCGAAGCTTGGAACTGGCTGGAGCCGCGATTGAAGATTTGCCAGCAGGAGTTGAAGCAAGTCAAGTTTGAGCTAGTCTTGCGCTATCTCCTTGGCAGTATCGCTCGGCTTCAGATGGAGTCAGTAAATCCATTTCATCCCTCAACAGTTCAAGTACTAACGTTGCGTCAGAACTATGATACGTTCCCCAGGCGCTTGGGAAAATGAAAACTCCCTGCGATGTTTTGCCGAGAACGTCGCCGAAAGACGCGTGATGTACTATAAGTCTTACAACAGAAGGCGAGCTGCCTGGAATAAGTCGCCTTCGCCAAAGACCTCATTCGACGACGTCAGAAGTGTGTATTCAACATCGACGTGAGCATCTCCCCTTCCTCTTACCATAACCCCAATACTGACTGTATATTCTTTATAGCACCAGTACCGCGGTTCTTCCTCCTGGCATGTCAGTGGTTGATGGAAACAACTCTGATGAGAAGGTGAAGACTGATACAGTTGAAACTGAGAAAGAGTCTTCAGATGTTGTCGTTGATAACACTATCCAGAACAAACAGGCTGATAGCTCCCCTCGAAACTGGTTCCAACGTCTCTTCTCTTTCGGTCACAAAGAGGATTGGAAGAATGAAGACGTCATGGCTTTTGTTCTTGACATGAGTCATACAAACAAGCTTATTACAAGACTTGAGCTAGACGACAAGGAAGTCAAGGCAAACCTCTCCAAGCTAACCTCTAGCCGTCCGTGGAAACGCCGCCCTAACCTTGTCGAGCAATACTCAACACTTGATCAGAATGTTCGCCAGGATGTCGATAATGCAATCATTGTCGCAAAGCGCAAGAGCACCCGTGAGATGACTCTTGTCGCCATGACGACCAAGAAGTCGGACTCGCAGAAGGCAGCTGACAGAAGTTCTGGCTTCCATTATGCTCCCGATCTCAATGTCACTCTCTACTTCACGCTGGGTGTTGAGTTTGAGCCGATCTATTTGATTGATACCCAAGAGAGAAGGCTTGAGTTACCTTACACATCTTGTGCCACCTTCAAGGTGAATACCCCAGACGAGGATGCCTCGAACGAGCCGATACTAACTTTGATGGCAGATGATGAGAGATATGATGACTCAAATCAACTGGGTCCCCGGCGTTGCTCGCCAGATCATGGGTGGTCGCTACGATCTCTGCACCCAAGACGGTCTGGCGGTCATGCTTGGAACCTGGGACTCAGTCCGTCGTCCCGGCATGACACTGACCCTCAAGATCTGGCCACCTCCAGGTCCACCAGGTCCACCTCGGCCCGGAATGTATCCACCCCCACCCATGGGCTTTGTTCCACCGGCCAAGAAGTATCGTGAAGAGATGAAGGGGGCCTATCACGAGGTGGTCGAATTGCTTGGCCTCGATGAAAAGTGCATCCCGGACCAGGAGACTGTCAAATCTGGACTGGGAGATCTCTTGCGTCTGTGGACTAATGCTGTTGATCCCCATACAGAGGATTGTTCGGACTGTGCATCGTTCATGATGGGTTACAGCTCTTCGAGCTCTGAGTACAGCGACTGAGATACTGGTGATGTTGGGTGGGGAGGTTTCCTTTGTTGGGTGCTTGTGTTTGTGTTTACCTTGATGACCAAATTGATGATCTGATATGCGAGAGCCCTGCTGTCTGAAATGCCACGGTAATAGTGAACAGTCGCCAAAATGCACAACACATGCATGTTCAAGCTGAATGTTTTGTTTAGGCCTAGCAGATATGTAACCCACGCAAAGGCATAGTATTCTGTTCACTAATCTTACCATCATTCCTTCTAGAACGAAGGAATGCTTCCAAACATGACCCGATTCAACCGAAACACCATAATCAGGTAGAATGACGCCTTTTCCGTCCTGTCAGTCAAACTTAAACCCGCATGAACCTTATCGGCCTACCCATCAATCAAAGTCGATAGAGATGGTGCGACATCAATACTCTACGTAATGAGCCGCTCTGGGCCCCGGACCAACTACTATCGACAAATAAATGGCGAGATTGTTCCAGGTGATTATTCGCCATCGTCTCCACTACATTCGCCCCTAACGAGCCCAGCCTCAAGGAGTAAGAAAACATCAGATCTTGATTTAGGGTGTCAAAATAAACTCAGCAAAAGACTTCCTAAACTTATACTAAACTTACCTAAATCTTTTTATCACTTAGGATCGAAGTCCTGAGTTCTTTTGCCCCCCCTAGCCCAGAAGCCGACAAGCGGAGGTTAGACTTTTCCTCCTCCCGCTAAACGCTCCACATCAGCTGTCCCCAAGCCCCATATTCTTCCCCATTCTCACTTCGCTCCAGGGGACACCGCGCGCTAGCAGTGAAAACTTCGAATTGCGCAATCGGAGCCTGGTAAAAAAAAAACTGAATCGTGCCTACGGGTACATACATTTAATAAAGAGAGATCTGTGTTTCTTGGCGATGGAACATTCTCCTCTCTAAATCCTCTCCTTCTTTTGGTGATCTCAAAATGACGTCCAATAAGGGTCTTGACGTTGATGCTATTCAGGCTGCTCCGCCCGTGGTGCAGAACCATGAGTCGGATGATGAGAAGCCTGTTCTCAACACGGGAGGACATGGACCTACGCAGCGAAGGCTGAAGGACTATCACATCACCTGGATTGGTCTCTGCAGTGGTATTGGTACGGGTCTGTTTATTGGAACTGGTTCCGCTTATGCCAGTGCCGGTCCTGCTGGTCTGCTTCTGGCGTATATCGTCGTTGGCGCTGTTCTTTGGTGTGTCATGCAGAGTATCTCTGAGCTCGCGACACTGGTAAGACCCATTCAACAGCTTTTGTCACGATAATTCTGACCTGTAACTATAGTTCCCTACTGCTGGTTCATTCCCCCATTGGGCTACTCGCTTCATTGATCCTTCAGTCGGTTTCTCATTGGCCATCTCATACGGTTACTGTTATACCATCGCCATCGCATCCGAATGCTCAGCCGCCGCCGTTCTCGTCAGCTACTGGACCGATCTCACTCCCGCAGTTGTCATCACCATCAGTCTCGTCCTCATCCTATGGATCAACTTGATGAGCGTCCGCTTTTTCGGTGAGACTGAAGTCGTCACTGGTGGCATCAAGGTCCTCTGCTTCCTCGGTCTCGTCATTGTCGCCATTGTCATCACTGCTGGCGGTGGTCCCAATCACAAGTCCATTGGCTTCAAGTACTGGAACAACCCTGGAGCTTGGGTCGATTACAATGGCATTACTGGCTCAACTGGGCACTTTCTCGGCTTCCTCTCCGCTTTCGTTAATGCCTCCTTCTCTTTCGTCGGTGTTGAGACCGTCGTCATCACCGCCGCCGAGTCTGTCAACCCACACAAGGCTATCCCCAAGGCTGCCAACCGCGTCACCTACCGTATCGGTTTCTTTTACGTCTTAGGTGCTTTTCTCATTGGCCTCATAGTTAATCCTGGCAATGCCGACCTTGTTTCTGGTTCTGGCAATGCCAAGAGCTCTCCCTGGGTCATCGCCATCCAAAGCGCTGGTATCAAGGTCCTCCCTTCCATCATCAACGCCTGTATCTTGGTCTCTGCCTGGTCTGCTGGTAACTCTTACTGCTGGGTTGGCTCGCGTATGATCCTCGCCATGACTACCGATCGACAACTCCCTCAGTTCTTCGCCCGCACCACCTCAAAGGGTGTTCCTTACGTAGCAGTTATCACTGCCTGGTTGTTTGGACCTTTGGCGTATCTGAGTATGTCCCTATTGTTATACTCTTACTTGAATGTCGTACTAACAATCACTAGGTCTTGGTTCTGGTGGCGCTGCTCAGGCTTTCTCTTGGCTTCTCAACCTCAGCACAGTCGCAGGCCTCATCGCATGGGGAACCCTCTGTTTCTGCTACATCCGTTTCTATCGCGCTATGAAGGTTCAAGGTATTGACCGCAATACCCTCCCCTGGAAGGCACCTTGGCAGCCCTACACCGCGTGGTTCGGCGGTATTGGTTCCATCATCATCACCCTCGTCGCTGGATTCCCTGTCTTCCTCAAGGGTAACTGGAAGACTGCAGATTTCATTGCCTCATATGTCGGCATCCCAATCTTCATTGTTCCCATCATCGCATGGAAGCTTTATTACCGCACCAAGGTACGTTCTTTGATCTACCATCTGAGGAATGTCGTATGTATACTAACCTTACTACTTGCAGGTTCTACGAGCCCACGAAATCGACTTGTGGTCTGGTCGTTTATCTGACGATGCCATCTCAGCCCCTGATACTGAGCGAGACCATGTCTAAGCCTTCACATATTACGGATCTTCAAAATCTCTCGCATGGAATTCTGCTTGAAGACCTGCCTGCATCATACTTATAGACTATACATACAATTAATTACTCAGCATTAGAAGCGCACATAGACAAGCGATATCATCCCAAATAGAATTGGACTTTCTGGCCTGCACTCATCTACGGTTTTATGGCGTCACGCAGAGCGAGTGCCTTGATCACTTATGTTGATATGGCGCTTTTATTTATGCGCGCCAGTGAACGAAAAGTCCAGCTTCAGTCTACTGCCAAACTATTCCTTGATCAAAATCGACTTGCTCTGGTGTAGTCGCAGTAGGACATAATATTACGATTCCATTCTCTTTATCCTCTTGCCCTGGAATTGGATGATCAATTTTGAGATCAGCCATCAATACTCCGACCTGAGTAACTTGTTAGAAATGCAGAGCCAGCACAGCCGACGTCAAACTTACCTTCCCAACAGTCCCTTGATCAACACCAGAAGCTCTCAACGTCTGCGCCAGTCGAACAGCCAAAGACGCTGCAAACATGTTGCTCTTCCCTACTTCGACCATAACAGTCATGAGAGCTGTAAAGTTGGCCTCGCTCTGAAGGTCACCTGTAGTGAGGAAGTCTGACAAGAAAAATGATGCCGCGATGAACGACGCAAACGAGACCAGTGGATTGCGGAACCTGGTATTCAGATCTGTGACCAAAGCAACGGTAATCATGATTTGAACAGCTGATTCCATTACTCTCGCTTTCGTAGTGGGCAGCGCAGCCATGTCCACCTGCGATCTTGTCAACGCAGATTGATGAATGCATATCAAGGCTGTATGTAACTGGAGATTGATGAGAACAGCTTCAGGGCTTTCCATGTTCTCTGGACACCTGAGATCCAACGGCAGCGTCGCGAATGCATTTGTGACTGCTTCATCCAATTGCTGCAGCTGTTGCCAGTCATTGTTGTCGTCATCTTCTTCGACATTTCTGGAGAAATTGAAGCACTCATTGAAGAGATGGACCGCGACTACTCGACAGGCGCTCGTAGAGAGCTCATACATACCCTGTCCTAGGGCTTGTCTGAGAGTCAGTGTGGCTATTGGGGTATTTGATAGCAATGCATCGATAGATGATGGGAGTCGCGTTTGTATCTAGTTGGGTCAGATGCCAGGTTTAACTGTTAAGGAATTGACTGTACTCACGCTCCTCCAGTCCATCATGGTCGGCCATCCGCCTGTGCTGCTTGTGATACGATCAGTCGTGAAAATGACCCAGAAGGTCTTTCTGCGCTCTTCCTCCTCTGTGAAGTCCAACGCGAGGGGGAGCGTTAAGCCTGCAGCATTCTTCCCGTCCAGTCGGTGAAGTCCGAGGATTTGGGCTAACCGGATAGCTCTCGCTGTACTCATGGAAGCTCTTGAGAACCAGAGATGCTGCGCTTCAAAATGGCTCATGAGAACCCAGGTTTGACAATGCGCCAGTGATATCTGGTCACTATCGCTCTGCTTTTGGTCAACTTCATGCTGGACATATCGCCCTCGGGACAAGTCACCTTCATTTCATCAGCTTGGATGTACTGACGCGCGCGCACATAGAATGCTTCAGCCATGTGCTTGTGGGCTGGCGATGCGCTTGCTCCAGCGGCTAGGATGGCATACTGCAAGCACATGGGTGGCTGCATATGAGCAGGCCGGTAGAGAGAGGCGATATACCTCTCGCCATGGATCATGAATGAATCGGATTGAAGTTTGGTAAAGTATATCGACGTTCTGACACCTGAAATTAGTTCTTCCTCCTCATAAGTCATTTTTGCGGCCTTACAGCTCATCAACTAACTGCGGAGGCGGCAGCCCCTCGAATCGTCCAGTGTCAACAAGTTCTGTGCTGGCACTAAATGGCTTCAGTTCGGGCGGGCTGCTCTGGGCTTCTAATCTGGCCTCCAAGTCTCCTACAAACACTGTCAATGATCCAAATCTTGTTATTGAGGCTGTCTCCACTCCTACTCACGGATGCGACTCTGCATATCCCGAAGTCGCGGTCTGTTGGCGGGATTAATGACCGGCTTCTTCCTCGCCGAGGGATAATCGCAGACCTCGCCAATCTTGACGCATCGGCCACATATTGGCAACACTCTATTGCATTTCAACTTGCGCACTCTACATCGCTGGCATGACCACGGCGACAGCGGCCCCAGGTCAGATTCAGAGCTTGAGGGCGCCTGTGGCGACTGCGACTGCGATTGCGATTGAGAGGGCGACACCCCAGACACGGACATGGCTTATTTAGTGGCGTCGGCGGGGTAGACTACGTCTTGGCGAACAGGACCCGATAACGAAAGCCTATAACAGGCGCTGAGCTATTGCTGCGGATCGAGATGGTACGATCGAGCCAGACTATGTTTGTTTCGGGGCAAAGGATAAAGAGTTGTTTGTTTGATCAGGATACTTTGCTCTGCTCTTTGCCGCGGGGAGAATGTCATGTCAGCATGCCTTCCTGTTTTGGGCTACTCTGGATTCCTACTCGGGGATCAAGAAAGCTTAGAACCTTAGAAGAGGGTGCCAAATTAAACTTTACAAATAGTCCCCTAAACTTTGCCTAAATTACCTAAATATTTTTATCATTTAGGATCAAGGTCCTGATTTTTCTTGCCTCCCCTAGGTGTCTTTCTTATCTTATCTCACCACGGCCATTATGGCCCATACTATAGGCTTAACCCAACCTCAAGAATTACAGTGCCTCTATTTTGTACAGTTACGTACATCAGGAGAAGGTCTCTAATTATCGCAGTCAATTAATCTTGCCTCTCGCAACACATTTGTTCCCTCACCGTCCTGCTACCCACCACTTGGCCTCGTCTCGTTATCGCCATTCATCAAGGTTCATCACCCCCAAGACACTCTGTTTCAATGCACTGCCTTAGAACAGTTAAAGCCCAATAAACACTGCGTCACGAATAAGTTGGCGAGCAAAAGGTCTCGACTATAACCGTCCGTGCCCGCATCGGGACATCGCACATACTAGGACTTTAAGCATATCAAAAAGCTTCTAGACTACCGAAGATCGTCATCACTTTCCTTTACAAGTCACCAATCCCGACAAATAACGCGCCCCGATTCGCTGGTTCCCCAGCGCGTAGAGATCATCAGGAACCTTTGCACTGCCGGCCAAACTAACATCACAGCGATAATGCGGCCAGCGACAGGGGTGCACCCAAATGGAGCTGCCCCTTTGGGAAAGGCGAATGGGAGCTTCCGTGCTTGGGATGTTGTATCACATCTATCACCTACCTTTTTTGAAGCTATCGTCCGTATGGCATCATTCGCAGAAGTTCTTGGAGATAGAGGGTCTGATGATCCGACTATAGTATCGACATATCTCGTCTTGGCTAACTATAAAATCGAGGCCATGACCGCTCTGTGAAATCCATCACCCCGCACCTCAAATCATCCTTCTTCACTGACAAGATGCGGTCCTCTCTTCTGCTCGCGCTTCTCCCTCTGGCTGCTGCCACGGCTGTCCCTAGCTCCAAGAAGTTCGACTACAACGGCTTCAAGAGCCTGCGTGTCACTCTTCCCAAGGGCGCCAAGAATGCTGTAGCCGAGATCAACAAGCTCTCTGCTACCATCCTCAACCCTGGTTCCAAGGAGGAGCTCGACATTGTTGTTTCTCCTGACAACATCGATGCCGTCACCAAGATTGCCTCCGACACCACTGTCCTCGTTGAGGATGTCGGTGCTGCTCTTGCTGAGGAGGAGACCTCCGAGATCTACGCTGGTGAGTATTCCAAGCAACGCATGAAACGCCAAGGAGCTAACATATGTGCAGTCCCCAGTGAATCTTGGTTCACCGCCTATCACAGCTACGCTGATCACCTCCAGTTCCTGAAGGACCTGCAGTCTAGCTTCCCCAGCCAGTCTGAGATTGTGACCCTTGGCAACTCTTTCCAGGGTCGTGCTCTTACTGGTATTCACATCTGGGGTAGCGGTGGCAAGGGCTCCAAGCCCGCCGTTGTCTTCCACGGAACTGTCCACGCTCGCGAGTGGATTGCGACCATGGTATGTTTACCCTGAAGGTGTGACAGTGATTATGACTAATGGTTGAGGCAGACTACCGAATACATGGCCTATCAGCTATTGACCAAGTACAGCACCGACTCTGCCGTCAAGGCTATCCTCGACAAGTTCGACTTCTACATCACTCCTGTTGTCAACCCCGATGGTAGGTCTCATTTATTCGACATTCTTCCAACGTTTCTAACCCAAAATCACAGGTTTCGTCTACACCCAGACCACCAACCGTCTCTGGCGCAAGAACCGACAGACTGTCTCTGGAAACTCCTGTGTTGGTCGTGATATCAACCGTAACTGGCCTTACAAGTGGGAGCTCACTGGCGGTGCCTCCACTAACCCTTGCGACGAGACCTACAAGGGACAGGCCGCTGGTGACAGCCCCGAGCTCAAGGCTATCAAGGGCCAGATTGACTCTCTTGCTGCTGGCAAGGGCATCACTTTCTACGTTGACTTCCACTCCTATGGACAATACGTCCTCTGGCGTAAGTCCTCCTGAAGATTCTTTGGTTCTCTTGATCAATACTAATGGCATCTCCAGCCTATGGCTACGACTGCAGCTTCGTCGCCCCTGAGGAGGCCGCCCTCAAGACCGTTGGTACCCGCATCACCAATGCCATCCGAACCAACTCTGGACAGACTTACACTGCTGGTAACTCTTGCCGTGCTCTCTATGCCACCACTGGCGATAGTCTTGACTACGTCCAGGGTGTTGCCAAGGCCAAGTACTCGTACACCATCGAGCTCCGCGACCGCGGTTCCTATGGCTTCAGCTTGCCCGCCAGCCAGATCCAGGCTACTGTCCGCGAGAACTGGGCTGGTATCGTTGCTGGTCTTACTGGTCTGTAAATAGCCGACTGGGTTGACGTATTGTCACATGTTTATCACGATGGATGATCATGGTCGGAAAGGGCAGATTGGTACCTGGAAAGGTTCAAGATGATTTTTTGACTTTATTTAAAGTACATATTACTTAAAATACATATATGTCTTATAACCCATTCTCCCGTAGACCTCTCTATTGACTGCTCAAAAATTGGCGAAGACCGTAGCTTACTCGCAGGAGGAGGCAAAAGAACTCAAGTCTTTTTTCCTAAGTTATGAAAAGATTTAGGTAAGTTTAGTATATCTTAGTGGACTTTAGACCAGTTTATTTTGGCATCCCGATTCTTTCTTACTCCCTGAGCCTGGACAATCCGACTTCAAAATCATTCTCCTTATTTCTTGGTGGATCTTCCATCGATGTTCACAGCCTGGACTTCAATATCACCGAACTTCTCTCCGAGTGCTGCCTGTTGCTCGGCAATCTCGTCTGCGGGGATCCTGTCGGGTGTAGTGTTGACGAGCATGATCATGGGCAGAAGCGAAGCACCTAACAAGCCAAAAGTCACACAGCTTAATTATGTTAGTACTCTTGAAAGTTATCCGTGGAGACTGAAGAACTTACAACCCAACAAGAGGATCGCTCTTCGTCTGAGTGTTCATGCCATATGCGATAGCCTGGCCAATGGCCTCAAGACAACGGAACGCAGCCCCATTTCGAACATTCTCTGGGCAAAGCATTAGTTATGATGCATTTCATATCGCTTATGGGGTGTATCCCACCTTGTGCATCAGTCGCGAAGGATGACAGAAGCCAATACATGTACGACTGGGAAAGTGGTCCTGTTGTCTGCACAAAGAAGTACGGCAAGAAGGAAGTAGCGAAGAGGCTGTCGTCCCAATCGATAACTCCTGGGTCGTTACGGTTAAACCGAGCTTGCATGATAATGGACCAGATGTATACTCCGACGTTGAGGACGATAACAGTGTAGAGGCCGATCTGGGCACGGCGACGTTGTGCCAATTTCTTCGCATCGAGAATGAAGCCGAGGCCAAAGCAGCCAATACTGTGCTCCTGTTAGTACAGTCCAATTCACTCGTCGGAGTACTTACATGCAAAAGAATGGTGA
Source organism: Fusarium miscanthi (assembly GCA_014898875.1). Classification (NCBI taxonomy): domain Eukaryota; kingdom Fungi; phylum Ascomycota; class Sordariomycetes; order Hypocreales; family Nectriaceae; genus Fusarium; species Fusarium miscanthi. The sequence continues at coordinate 360,786 of JAAVUA010000064.1, forward strand.
GATGAGCGATGAAAGCGCACGGGCACGAACGGTGAAGTGGATGCCGAGATACGTTGACCAGGAGCCGCTGTATCAGTGTTAATTGCTGATTATCCTGTCACTTAGGGCAATGTCACCTGTAGAAGAAAGACCAGACCGCCCAGATCGAGGACAGAATGATGAGCCGCGAGGTCATAGTCTTTGCGATTCGCTTGACCTCAAGCTTGGTAGAGAGGGTTTCGGCAGTCACGATCTTGGTGCCATCGGATCGAATGACTTGCTCAAAGGGCGTGATCATGAATGCGAATGGCAGACTGTACAAACATGTTAGTCATTTTCTAGAACCAAAATGTTGCAGTGCTACTTACGCTAGACACTCAATAATGAGGAAGGCAACGTAGGTATCAGGGGTAACTCCGCCGCTCACACCCTTCTCGTGGTTCTTCGACAAGCTTGTGACATGTCAGCAAGTTTCGTTGCCAAGTATCGAGGATACTTACTTGATGGCACCGCCAACAAGCTGGCCGAGGTTTCGGGACACAATCCAGAGGGCCAAGTATTTTCCGCGGGCTCCAGAAGGAGCGAGGGTCATGATGGCACCAGCTTCAGCGACATACCAACAGCCCGTACCAATACCGCCAATGGCACCACTGAGGATGAGATACCATTGGTTACCAAACTTACTGTTGCAGTAGTATGCGGAACCTTGAATGGGGAAGGATAAAGAGCCTAGGACGAGAGCCCATTTGACTCCGATCTTGTTTACGATAGGACCTCCCATGAAGCAGGCTGGACATTTGTGTTAGTCTCGTCCCGATGATATCTGGTGGGCACATACTGAAGGCAAGGGCGGCATATCGAAGGGCTGTTGCGATGTTGGAGACCTGAGGGGTTGCAAGACCACCACCACCGAGGCCTGAAAGAAGTCAGTATTAGTACGTTGAGGCCCCGGCTGTAATGACTGACCAGCAATGGCATCCGACATGGCTGGACCACAGAAAGCTTGGATGCTCAGGAGAATCATCTGAGTCAAACTGTGGTGCCATATGTATTTCCACCTGGGAACATCTCTTGTATTGGTCATATCAGCAGCTCGCACAGAAGGCTGAGGCGATTGAGCCCTGTCAGAGGGAGAAACTACAGTCTTGTTGTCGGCCATTGCGGATGAGTTAAGTCGATGGTGGATGGAAGAGAATCGGTCTTGATGGCGACGAGTGACTGACTTATATATGCCGATCTCATTACCAATAACCGCCCTCCTGCCGCTATCGCAGCTTCCCCACGGGGTAGGTCATTTTCCTCCGCTTGACAATGCGACTGCGAAGGTCCAAGCGAAGACAATCAGGGTTTGTATCTCGAGCCAATCGCTGCTTGGCCGAGGTTTGTTTATCCAGCTTCGAAGCGGGGTGGATCCTCTTTTTCACTGTGTCTTTATCTCTTATCGGATAAGTCACAGAACTCCAAATGTTATGATAATATAAGGGAAGGTCCACGCGAGACTGCCAACGATAACATCATGATTAAATACAACACTACGGATGATCTGGGACATAGCTCGCATTTGGCCTTAGCTGGCCTCTTTTCGCTTACAGGGCTTAGGTCAATAGGATGGACTCAATCTTCCTTGAATTGCTGATTGCAACACTTGATTTCACTATCAACTTGTCTAAGCTTGATGCGTCCAAGAGGAAACGGACGCACGGGCAAGAGTTTCCGCTTGGACTTTCTATAACAATACAGCCAACAGGAAATTGTGTTAATTAATCCGATTAATTGTCTCTCAACGTGATCAAACCATTATCTAGCACATCATTCCAATTCATGGTTGTTGATTAAGTTCAAGTTAAGCTTACCCTGAAGGTTGGCAACTGTGGGTCCAGCTCCCCTCATTGCAAGCAAAGTCGGCGAACTCAATCATGGTCATGTGACACTAGCAGCTTAACATATTGGCAAGGGCTACACATACATTTATGTTATGGTTATAACATATCACTCAACCACCTCAAAACCCTTGTACGACACGCGTTGTGCTCTGAATTTTGCTCGCGCTGGCAGCGGAATCCAAAAAATGAAGTCAAAACAGCTGATCGATTAACAAGTCATTCCATTGTTAAAAACGCAAAAATGAATCCCCGAAACCTGGATCGAACAAGTGACCTTTCGGTGTCAGATTAACAATTACAGCCGAACGCTCTTCCAGCTGAGCTATTCGGGGATGATCTCCGAATCCGGAGGAATAGCTATTGGTGCGGGGAGAGTCGCAAACTTTGATACAAGTACTCGATTCCATACCTCCCTCCCTGGGATCCCCACCATCAGAGCATCACCATTCAGACAGGGTTGATGCGATCAATCAACGCATACAGCATCGTGGTCTCAACCCTGCATCCTTCACCTCCTCTTGTCGCGCGCCTGAAGCCTGGCCGGAGACATTGCTCTATTTCAGATGACTCAATGCCAGTCATATTGTGCTGACTGATGATTTCATATGCCACGCGACAGAGCGTCGTAGATTCGCCAGCCGCGACTGGGGCTAACCGATCGTCTTTCTCATAATGCTGAACCGTAGAAAACATAGCAGGCGTGAGTGGATCGGCTGGCAGTATCTCCAAGAATGGCGCGACCGTATTTATATGTAGATCCTGTTGCCTAGAACGCTGGCCGCTGGTTGTAAGGATGTGACGACAGCACGTTGGTTCATCACAGCCGCCATTGGATGCCCCAAGCCCGATTGGAAGATCTCCTTGTCCAGAAATGAGCATGGGCTGACATACAGTAAGTAGAGATTCGAGCTCATGGATCCGCGCCTGAGCTGTTCGTAACTCTTGCTGCGTCGCGTTCAACTGGGCCTCAAGAGATTCAGTGCGGGCTTTGGCACGAGCGCGATGACGACGTTGATTGTCGCGTACTCGAGTGGGGTTGGGGTTCAGTGTCCATTTTCTTACGCCTGGAGTCTTGTTTCCGGGTGTCATAATGCCGACCAGCGAATGTATCTCGGAGCCGTAAAATGATGGTCTGGATAACTACAGAGGCGGCGGGTCATCGTGGTGACATATCAATACATTGCCCCTTGCGGTTAAAAACTGTGACATATCGACGAATTTCCTCTTCTGGCACGATTGTTGCCTCCCTTGATATCTCTGATTGGTTCAACCTTGCTGAATCATCAATCTTCCTGTCAACGCCAACATCTGTGCAGGAACCCCGGAATATGTTGAGCTACCTTATAAGGGGCAGGCTTGACCCTCCCATCCTGGAACATTCCCTTCAATTTTCACTTCCTCAGTATCTCAACTCCCCTTTCAAAGAATACAAGGCTTGTCGCCATGAATAATCAAGATATTTATACCCGAGTTGGCGAGCGATACGGCAGTGCAGCAAAAGGCTCCGATGCAACATACAGCACCAATGTCGCGAAAGCCTTTGGCTATTCGAATGAGGACCTCGAATCCATCCCCAAGGATGCTAACCTGGGACTGAGCTGCGGCACGCCTTTGGCGATTGCTTCACTGAAGGAAGTAGGTCCCGTGTCTACCGTGTTCCAAAGGCAAAGCTGACATTTTAGGGCGAGACCGTTATCGACCTGGGAAGCGGTGCTGGACTCGATGTCTTCCTCTCCTCCAGCAAAGTCGGTCCATCCGGTAAGGCTATCGGTGTAGACATGAACAAGGTGAGTAGCATGATCAAAATACCATCGCCTCTGACTCGGAATAGCACATGCTCGCCAAAGCCAGGAAGCTGAAGGCAGATCGATCAATGGAAAACGTTGATTTCGTTAAGTCTCGCATCACCGACATAGCCTTGGAAGATAGCATCGCCGATTGCATCATCTCCAACTGTGTCATCAATCTGGTACCTCATGATGAGAAACAAAAAGCCTTTGACGAAATGTATCGCCTGCTCAAGCCGGGAGGCCGAGTCGCCATATCCGATATCCTAGCGAGGAAGCCACTTTCTGATGATATTAGAAACAGTATGGCCCTTTACGTCGGATGTATTGCTGGAGCAAGCCAAGTCGCGGAGTATGAAGAGTACCTGAAGCATGCGGGCTTCACTGGTGAGCAGTTCTATACGTATAAGGAGATTCAACTTACCTGAACAATCTTCAGATATTCTTATCACTGATACGAAGAGTGACCTGAACGTGTATCTTGATGCATCATCTGATGTCGCAGGAGGCATATGTTGCTCAGTCCCAGGGAACATGGCAGTTGACCTCAAAGGACAAGATCTTAATGAATGCGCCGGTATGTAAGATCTGACTAAATGAATATGATGCAACGCTAACATTGGAGTTTGAGGATCATTCAAGGTATATGCTATGAAGTAGAAATCCTCATCAGGAGGCGGAGCTTCAGACAAGGGAAGACCACAAGCCATAAAGTCCGTAAGATGTCTAGTGGGTTGAAATGATCACTACTGAAAATTATCTTCAGCATTGAGTCGCTAGTGGAATCCACCCCATCTCCTCCGAGAGCCTCAAAGTCCAAGATTCATGCTCCTCATCAAGGTACATGTGAATCTTTCTCATCATGCAATCCGCCCAGCCTTTCAACCACCACTGGGTCTCTGCTCTTTTGACCATGAGACAGAAGTGAGCCAGCACCGCCCAAGCCTCTTGATCGCGTGCTTTGACAAGAGGTAAAAATCCATCAATACCTCCATACAGCCAAAAGAACAAATCAGTACTCTCCCACTCCAGAGTGTAACATGCTGCAGATCGCAAGCTGCCAATCCTCTCGACCAAAACATTCAACTTCTCGCCCTCTGGAACACTGTTCTTTATCCTCTCTTCTAGTTGACATATCAACTCGTCCCTTCGATCGTAGGAGGGATGAAAGATCTGGTGTAACTCCCATCTTCGACGGCTGAAAGAGTACAAGGCTGCTAAACAGCTTTCGGAACACTCTTGTTCGAAAATCGTTTTGATTTTAGCTGTTCCTTGTATGAGATATATCCAATCTTCAAAATCGCCTTCGCCTGCTGGTATTCCATCTTGCTGCGACCGCTTTGGCGTGGCCATTGCTGTTCACATTAGCATACAAAGCTGGGCCGAATGATGATACGGGAGGTATTACCGATGACGATAGCCAGAGAAGAAAATATGAACAGGCCATCAGCATTCTGTGGATTCAACTCTTTCAACAGTCCCATTGCTTGCTGCGAAGATTCCTGATGAAGCGTCAGGGCCGTTGCAAGATATTCGTGCCGCCGATCAGGCCTGTGATAAGCAAGGTGCAATGCTGCCAGCGCTAGTATCTCACCCATCAAGTAGCTGTTGTGTATAGCCAACCGCGGAACTGTTATCCTCCAAAAGTCTTGTAGTGCCGGAAATATTGACAGAGTTGAATACGTAGAAGTCGTGTATGTGTGAAATAGTTCAAGATCCCTGAGATTGATACAGCCAGTGCTGCTTATCGTTGGTTTGGGAGAGTCTGATCTCCTAAAATATGTCTTCTTTGGCGGTGGCGGTAAATATTTGCATACTTCTTGCAATCTACTGCAATTGAAGCACGCAGGTCGCTGCTCATCGCACTACTTCCGTGTCAGAATATGGTGTCGGTTACCGAGTGTAATACTGACTTTGACTTTTCTTTTCTTGCATTGTTGGCAACCTTTGCGTGACTTGGTATGTGAAATCCTCGTTGGTCTCCTTAAATTCTGGGGCGTGTCAATCGGAGAAGCCCCCTCAGTATGCACAGAGGATGCAGGGCTATTGAGAAATCCCGCCTCGGTGTTTTCCATGGTCGAACAAGAAGCAGTGATTTTCCTCGGCGGTAAATCCCTGAGCTCTTGTTGCATGACGGCGCGTGGATATATAACGGAGTGAACTTCAAGGGGCTGTTATCAAGATCGAATCAAAGGACCCAGCACATCATCTCATAACCCCATATTTCGATCATGCTAAATGGCAGCAAAAGCTCTCAAGTGGCTTACGAAACATTCAGGGGGCCGAGCTATCTTTAGGAGAGCGAAGTTAAACGAGGTTAAACGAGCATGACATAGACTGCGTCAAAACATAACATCGAAGTTCCGCCGACCGCACTAATGATTCAGGATCAAGGATGCGTTGGTCGAGGAACTCTTGGTTTACTCGTTTAAGACATCAAGTCTAATAATAAAAGAAACCTAGCAAGGCAGACTCGCTCATTGTCTAATGGGTGATCAGTGAATGGAGACTGTTAATTTGTCCTCCGGCTTGGCCGCATGGCAGTGCCTTTCTCTCCCTTAAATTCTCTGACAGTTTTAGTGTCAAGCTCAGTATAAAGACTTTTATTTTCCTTGGACCACGAATTCGAATCAGACCATCATTCATGAGCTTTACTGTACTAGTTCCCTTTCATTCTCATCACATTTTCCCTTTCCTTTGACGTCGTTCTTTTCCGCATTTCAACAACTTCAATCCTTTGTTCCCTACTCTTGTAATCGAGTATTCAGTCTTTGAGAATGAACATATTCACACGTTCTGACGATGGAGCGGAGGGGTTTAGACTCTATCATTACGACCCAACAGTGGCTGGTGGTGCTATTTTCACCATCCTTTTTCTAGCCACGACTCTCCTTCATTCGTGGCAACTTGTTAAAGGAAGATCTTGGTTTGTCATTCCACTGACCGTTGGTGGTTTTTGTAAGTATATCTGTCACTTCAATGCGCCATCCCTAAATCTGACATCTCCCCCTTTGCAGTCCAGGTTGTTGGATACGCTGCGCGAGCAAAGTCTGGTAATGAGACTCCCAATTGGACTCTCGGCCCTTACATCATACAAAGCATTCTCCTTCTCGTCGCCCCTGCGCTTTATGCTGCAACGATTTATATGGAGCTCGGCAGAATTGTTCTGATGATAGACGGCGAAGGTCGTGTTTTGATCTCTAAGAAGTGGATGACCAAGATCTTTGTTACGGGAGATGTCTTATCATTCATCCTGCAGGCAGGAGGTAGGTCATTCGTATCGGTTCAGCCATCCAAGATGCTAATTAATTGATCAAGGTGGTGGTTATCAGGCATCCGGTACCATTGAGGCTCTTAGAGCCGGAGCAAAAGTCATCATCGGCGGCCTCTTCGTCCAACTCATCTTCTTCGGCGTTTTCATCGTCATTGCAATAGCCTTCCATCGTGCTATCAGCGCCAAACCGACTGCCCGCTCATCAAGCGGCCTTCCTTGGCAGAAGCACATGCTTGCTCTGTACATTGGAAGCCTCCTTATCATGGTGCGATCTATCTTCAGAGCCGTTGAGTATCTACAGGGCTTCGACGGTTACCTGCTCCGACACGAGGCATATCTGTATATCTTTGATGCGTGTCTCATGTTCTTTGTTATGATCTTGTTCAACTGGTTCCATCCGTCTGAAATTACTGAGATCTTGAATGGAAGGGGTCCTTATAAAAGCTACAGTATGCATGCATTTACCGAGGTTGCCTAAGCTTCCCAGCATGGTATAGATTTGTATCTGGGGTAAGATATCTATGAGGAGGAGGAACCCTACTGAACGGGAAACAAGGGGAGGTAGAATAGATCACAAAGGATAACGAGATGAATTTGGACGGTGAATTCGCTTTGTATCATTAGATCATTACTTAAGCGGAACATTCATACTCGAGGTTCAATAATTCTGCGTCTTCTCTGTTCCCAAACCAACCACCTCAAGTGGCCATGACATCCAGCGTTCCCAATAAGAGCCAAGCAAGTCATTGGCGACCCCAACAATATCGTATCCCCACCCCTCCATAAACCAAGAATTGTTAACTGAGTGCAGCAGGGCACCGTAATAAGCATATAGGATGAGGGCTGGCGGTTGTCTCTGATGCAAGAGAGTAAAGTACCGCTCTGGTGCGAAAGGCACGAACAAGAAAGCACCCTGCCAAGCCCTATTAAATACCGAACTCCCAGGGGTCTCAGCTTCCATGCTTGAGAACTGTGCCATAAATATCCTGATCCTCCTGAGAACATGTAGAATCTCGTCATAAGTTGATGCATCTGGATTATGCTCCCAAATTTCCCTCATACGACAGAAACGCTTGTCGTCAATATCCTCTACTAAGTCGGGATCGATATCGTCCCAATTGCCAATATCCAGGGTCTCTCTCAACTGACCCGTCCTCAGGACTTCAAAGTAAGGAGACAGGACAGTCTGGACACCTCGAAGCATGGGAACCCATCCCGCCCCCAGGATGCGATCTTTACGACCGCCCCAGCTAGACTCGTCCCAGAGGCCTTCTCCCAATCGACCTGATGCCGCAAATACGTAGAGAAGATTGAGCGACGACCAGACGAACAACCCCTCTGCTATGCCCTCACTCGAGTGCGGGATGGCCTCGTTGAAGCCCTGTAAGCCTATGCTGTGGTACCGCGCTGCTTCTGCTGTGTATCTAAGCCTCTCTTGAGGCTCGAGATATGCGATGTGGAGAGCTGTCAGGGCTAGAAGAGCCTGCATTACAAATGGGTGCTGGAACGCGATCTTGGGGTATGTTACCTGGCAGACAACCGATAACGCCGAGTTCTTGTATACGTCAAGACTAGTCGAGACTGTCCAGTGGTGTAGTAGAGCCATATCCTCCATTCCAAAGGTGGCGCATGGTCTGTCGTGTTGCTGCACCCCAAGAACTGATTGATATGCACTGGAGACCAGACCTGGAACAGGCGCAATCCTTTGAGTCTGTATCTGCCTCGGCGTCTGTGAGGAAGTCGACTCGGGAGACGTTTCGTCGACATGCTGTGTAGACGGTGATGGGAATGCTACCCCTTGGAATGAAGGGTATTCGCATTCAGCTCCACGACGACGACAAGCACGGCATTCGGGCCTCTCCTCGGTGCACTGCAACATCAATCAGCTCCAAGATTGGTATGGGCACCGCCACATTCAAGCCACTTACCTTGACGCGCCGTCTTCTGCAATCGAGACAGCCTGTCTTTGCTTTCTTGTGTGGCCTCCGAGGCTTCGACCCACCACTCACTGTGACGACGTCATGAACCTCGGCGTCCATGACGACCAATCACAGAACAGCGAGGAAAGGCTGGGAGCTGAACGAGATTTCCAAGTTAGACTTAAGATTCCGGATATCGTTTGTGTAGGTAAACGAAGGGAAAAAGGAAAACTCTGTTGGCGACGGATGGAACGAAGGTACTGTACGATTAGTGCACAGAGTCAAGATTGGAGATCAACGCGCTGAACGAGATCTAAGCGAGGTCTAAACGAAGACGATGGCTTGAACGAGCTACCCGGCTCTTGAAATCTCTGCTGATTGGAGATGAAGGCGTAACGACTCCACTTACCTTGGCCAAGAATAGTTACCGCCGGCAAGCATCGAGCGCAGCAAACCCGCTTCGCTTCTCATCCATCCCCGAGGCAGAAGCGCAAAGAATGAATCGCATAAATTAAGTTACAAAGGAGATCTGACTCTTTTGGGGCGAATCATGTTTTGCGCGAAGAAAAATTAGTCGCAATACGAAAAAGAGATGCCCTCGCAGTCTGAGGAGCAGAATATGATGCGCCATTGTTGAAATGCCCCAGGATACGGATATGATATCCGTACATAACAAAGAAATGATCAACGGTTATTTCCTTTCACCCTTGTATCTTCAGAGATCCATGCTATATCCGCTGAATTGAGGCTCAGCCCTGCCAAAAGCGACCAGGGATGAACTCGCTCCTCGTTTATTCTCCGATCTCGTTAAGCTTCGTACCCGTTGCACGCCTCCCTACTCATGCATTCCGCGCAAGCCCACTGCGATTCGGCATAGCCTAGTGTGCCCAGTTTTTGTTATGTATAACTGTTTTCAAGAGCGCCCTTCCTGGATTGAATCTGTATCCGCCGGGTCTTTAATCACTAAACCGTTCTTTCTCCTTTCTCTTCATCATGGCAGACACCGAAACCGCAGGCTTTGACTTCAAGCTCTATCGTTACGATCCTTCTCTGCCAGCAGCAGTCGTCAGCACCGTTGTCTTCGCAGTCCTTTCGGTATTACATACTTGGCGATTGATTCGAGTTCGCGCTTATTATTTCACGCCTTTTGTCGTTGGCGGCTTTTGTAGGTCTACCATTTCTCCAGATTACGCTGTCAGCATCGCTAATATCTTGTTCAGTCGAGACTATTGGATATGCTGGAAGAATATGGAGTCACTTTGACAAGCTCTCCGTTGGTGGCTTCGTGCTACAGGCCATTCCTATCCTCGTCGCCCCCGCACTTTTCGCCGCCTCGATTTACATGATCCTCGGACGCTTGATTCGAACAGTCGGAGCTGCCCATCTATCTCTTGTACCCGTCAAGTGGGTGACACGCATCTTCGTCACCGGCGACGTTATCGCCTTCAGTCTACAAGCCGGCGGCGGAGGTATTCAGTCAGCTGGCACCCTGGATCTATACAACCTGGGTGAGAAGATCATCATCGCCGGTCTATTCGTCCAAATCGTCGTCTTTGGTTTTTTCGTCGTCACCTCAATACTCTTCCATACTCGACTGCTCAAATACCCGACACCCGAATCACTACGAGGCGATGTACCCTGGGCAAGATACCTCTACGTTCTTTATGCCACGAGTTTCCTTATTCTTGTGCGAAGTATCTTCAGGGTGGTGGAGTATCTTCAAGGAAACAAGGGATACCTGATCTCTCATGAGGTCTACTTATATGTCTTCGATGCCATTCTGATGGCCCTGGTTATGCTTATTTTTATGATTTGGTATGTCAAGCATCTGCAGAAGGAGCGCAAGCTGGCAGATATCGAAGATAGGGAGTTGTCGTCGTACGAGAGCCCCGAAGAATACCGACACAGGAAGTGAGGACAAAAGCGTGCGACGGATAGACTGGTTTCGTCTTTTAGCGTCTGAATCATATTATCCCATTACATAGAGTGAATATCATTAATTGGTACACTCAGAACACTGGTGCCTTGTGTACGTGACTGGATGGCGAACAAGCGGCGGTAGTGCATTGTTAGAGCTCGAATACCTAGCTCCTGTGAATGCCGTGGTACAGGAGCATAATGCCTGGCCGACGGTAAGATAGGACATGTCTTATCTGGTAATATATCACCATCACTTTCGTCTATCAATGTTACACGTGAAGGTTCAATTGACGCAGCCCCAGTTGCAGAAGACGTTGATCTTGTTACAACCCCTCATTTGACCCTGGGGTTGCCATTGTGCTCAACTGCGGGCCATCGGCTATTGGAAACAACTCGAATTATGATACCTCATTTCCACCACAAGATCAGAGCCGCTAATTTGCAAACTCAATTCGCCGAATTGTTCAGCGCCCGCGTGCCTCCCAAAGCAATCAAATTTCCGATGAAACGTCGAACGATAAAACGTGACGGACATTTTCTGCGCGTAACGATTCCCGAAAATGCCATGGCCACACAAACATTGGCATTCTCGGCGCGTGATTAACCTCTCGTCTTTCATTGGACGTGATCGTGTCTTGGTACGATCTCAATGCAGCTAGAGGCACGAGTTAGCAGGTTTTTGGAAGGTTACCTCTAAATCAACACTGACCATGCTCTATTCGTCCAGGATCATCGGGTCTCTGAGATAAAGCCCACGCGACTTTCTTTTCTCATGATCGTCTTGCGCCTTTTTATTCTCCGTCTTAATTATTCACCCATTTAGTGAAAATTATAGTCATGTCTTCTGTGAAAAAGAGCCAGGATGTGGAGGAGCAGAATGGGCCTAACTATGGTACTGTTGATGTCAAGGTTGGCAGTCAACAGGACCTCCTTGACTTGCAAGATCTCGACCCTGCTTTCAATCAGAAAATGCGGCTTGTTAACGATGTGAGAAGGCAATTACAACTTACAGGAACAGCAGAGAACTGACCGGGACCAGGCCATCGACGAAATCGGTTGGACGCCGTATCATCTAAAGTTATTCTTCTTAAACGGCTTTGGGTATGACCACTTGGAGAAGCACGACTTGCTTTCGATTAATCTTCCGATTAAATACCCACTGAATGCTAATCTGTTCTTTCATGAAGCTACGCTGTTGACTCGATGATCACCCTCTTCCAATCCATCATCGCTCAACAAGCTTTCCGTGAGTTCGGAGACAAAGGCTACGCCAACGGCATGACAATTGCGGCTTACGTCGGAATGTTGACTGGCGCTCTTTTCTGGGGGTTTGGTGCTGACATAATTGGGCGAAAATACGCATTCAACATTACGCTCTTTCTCTGCTCAGTCAGTTGTATCATCGCTGGCGGAATGCCCAACTGGCCGTCCCTCGGACTTTTCGTTGCGCTGCTTAGTTTTGGTGCTGGAGGAAATCTCGTCATGGACACGGCTGTCTTTCTCGAATACCTCCCGAGCAACAAGCAATGGCTTCTAACCCTCATGGCATGTTGGTGGGGCTTCGGTCAAGCTATTGCTGGTTTCATCGCGTGGGGATTCATGGTTCCTGAACGTTGGAACTGCGTTGATGTCGAGACTTGTACACGAGGGAACAACATGGGCTGGCGATACGTCATGTTCACAGGCGGCGCTCTCGTCTTCTTTCTATCACTTCTTCGAGTCACCATTATCAGACTACGTGAAACACCCAAGTACCTTCTCGGTGTTGGAAAGGAGGAAGAAGTCATTGAGACATTCCAATACCTGGCGACCAAGTACAACCGCACTTGCTCTCTTACATTGCAGGACCTTGCTGCTTGTGGAACTATCACCTCAGCTCACAGCAAGAACCGCTTCTCGATAAGCGAGACTATGATCCATATTCGAGGTCTGTTCAGCACCAAGAAGATGACCATCTCAACCGCCAGCATCTTTCTGTCTTGGACACTGATCGGTCTTGCCTATCCTCTTTTCTACGTCTTCCTTCCGTGAGTTGTCATCTTTGTTCATGCACTTGAAACCCCAAACCCCTCCCCATTTCGTGCTTCTCACAGTAATAACATTATCATAGCTCGTATCTGGCAAGCAGAGGCGCGGTCTTCAACCGCTCAAAGTTCGAGATCTGGCGCAACTATGCTCTGACAAACATCAGCGGTATCCCAGGGCCCGTAGTTGCTGGATTCATGTGCAACACCAAGCTTGGCCGCAAGTACACCATGGTCATCGGCGCTTTGATAAGCATGGCCTTCTTTTTCGCCTACACTTCTGTGAAGACTTCCGTGCAGGACCTCACGTTCACTTGTCTGATCGCCTTCTGCATCAACATTTACTACGGCACTCTTTATGCCTACACTCCTGAGGTTCTGCCAAGTGCTCATCGTGCTACTGGAAGTGCTATTGCTGTCGCATGCAATCGAGTGATGGGAATTGTATCAGCCGTTGTCGCAAGTGAAGCCAACACCGATACGCCTGCTCCGTTGTATGTCTGTGCCGCGTTGTTCCTTGCGATGGCAGCCGTCTCAGCTTCGTTCCCATTTGAACCGTATGGACATCGAAGCTCATAGGGGATTACCTGCCTCGATTTTGAAGCTCCCGATGCTGTGATGAGGAAGAGAGTAGCCTGCTCCGAGCTTCAACATCCGGATGCTGTGGAGGTAAGTTACTCCTCAGTCGAGGAGGCGCAAAATGACTGACACCAATAAAGAGTACCCCATGAAATGAAGGCCAATGAATGCTATAACCTCACAGCGGAGGTCACTATATCATCATTAGCTGACCAACAGAAAGTGTTTTAGATTTTAGCAATGAATTGATATGAGATAAGGCCTCGTGGTGCTCGTATCTCCTTCAAACTTCAGAGACAGTAATTGAAGTACGGCAATGTATGGATTTACGACTGACAGTAAATGATTCAAGTTTATTCTTCGTAGAAGCAAAAGAATATCGTTCGGATCCTACTGCCGAATGAGATCAACAAACCTTCTAGTCTCAGATGATCATCTTATGCATGTCGCGGTTAGTATCACAAATGAACACAAACATATAGTCATTCCAATTTACCAATATCCAACCTTAAAACTGACTTTTTATCGGAAAACGTTGACACTTCTCTTGATGAGCAAGTGGTCTATTCTGCTAATATTTGTGAATCACGGCTGCGCTTTTAAGCACCCAATCCACCTTTGAATTTCTTGTGCCCTAAAAGCGTGCACTCTTTCAACTCTTCTCTCCATGGAACAAGCTTTAGTGCATTGGCATCGCATCTTTCTCTCCTTGATCATCCTCTATCCTGCCGATCTTCCCGTTCCAACCTTGGCTACTAAATTTCAGCCCCATCATACGGTATATGTTGCCAAACCAAGTGACTCATTCGTCGTTTCTCGACTAACAAAACTTCAGTCCCGGTATCGAGTCTCAAAGGCAGAGACTTCAATCCATACATTAAAGTCTGCACTTCCAAACAACAGGGTCAACCCCCACAAACAGCCCATCTTGTCTTCAGCCATGTCGGAAAAGTCGACTTCTCGATCGAAGCGCAATTCCCCGAAACGCAGTATTGCGTCCAGCTCCACAACAAGCGACGCAAAACGACGTAAGAGCGAACACGTGAAGAACTTCACCGAAATGAAGCTTGAGGACGTCGAGCAGATTTTTCAGAGCTCCCGAAACGCTCTCGACAAAGCAGAAGAGCTGTACCAGGATGCCGAAAAAGCACGTACCGAGAAGCTGGAAACCTACATGGATGCCACCAAAGCCATGACGGGTGCACATCAGACACTGTCAAGCGCCATGATCCGGAAAGCGAATGCGACGAAGGACGTCGCAAGACTAGAAATGATCAAGGATGCTCGGGAAGCGATTGAGAATCGGGACAACTTGCAGATCCAGGTGGACAAGCAGAAGAAGGAGCTCTTTGCGGTTGAAACCAAGCTCCTGATGTGGGATAACATCGCAAACATGGCTGTAGAAAATCTGAAGGAAGATGATCTGGAGCACCTATTCCAGTTTCAAGGGTAGAGATTGCGAGCAAAACGTGGTATCGTGCTTTGCGATGGGCTATCTCAGCTACCGACTTCACTTCCTGGTCCTTGATGCGCTGTAGCTACAAGACGGTTTATTATTGCAAGTTTTTCGGTTTCTAGCAGGGAAGTTTGTACTACAACACATTGCTTAAAGGGTAGCTGGTACAAGTCATGCTCTCATAGCAGGCTGAATATACAGAAACGATAGTTGTCAAGTTTGCCCCCTTTGTATGTGTCATGCTACGAACTGGAATTTCGCTGGTACAATTGGTACAACATGAGAGCCTTTTTCAAGTAGTGTCTCTTGTCTCGGAATTCTATTGAAACAGGTGTATGAGTATTAACAGATAGCAATGCGATGACTGGTGTGTTTTCTGATGTAGTCATCACCAAAGCTGGAAGCTTGCAGTGGGTATCATTTCAGCCTAGGTATATATAGTCCGTTTCCAAATGACTGCACTGCCTTAAACTCTATCCGTTTTGAGTGAAAACCGTGTATCTATCTGTGCCACTTTTTGGTCGGATATAAGTAATATCAAAAATGAAACGAGTCAGTTGGCTTATAGTCCGCCTTATGTGGGTTTCAATCCGGTTTTCCAAGGCTAGTTTGTGTCCAAACGGTGGCGGAGTGATCCTTTTGGACTCAGCCTCGAGGCTTATCACTCCACTCAGCGGATAAAACGGAACGAATCCTCCAAAGCGATGGATTAATAAACACGTCCAATGCGACTGATTGTCTAGATATCACAAGACAACATCATTCAGAAGAGCATTCGCATCAACTTCACAGTTCAGAAATAGTCTAGGGCCATGTCTTTCTTCGCTTTCTTCGTCGAGTTCTGTATTTTCACCATGGGCCTCACTAGCCTCGCTGGTGGAGTACTCGCCCTCTTCAACCCACAAAACCAATACCAACTCAAAGGCATTCCAGACATGAGATCCTCAGATGATCCCGCAAGCTTCGCGCCGATATATATGCTAGCAGCTAGAGACATATCATTCGGAATTTTTATCCTAGCACATCAATTCCAAGACAACCATGTTGCTATCGCTACCATCCTGGCTGTCATGAGCTTCATGAAATTCGGCGATCTTCTTACTGTTCTTGCAGTTGGCGACTGTAAAAGGTCACTCCCGGGTATCTTGCACTTTTCAATGGGTATTGGCTATCTCAGCTGGGTGGTATACCTGTGCAAAAACTAGTTCTGTATTAAGAGCGAATATGTCCTGGATAATCATGTCATCAGTGGCGGGTTACACTCATTTGCTTATACGGAAGGTTAAACGACCAGTCGACGTTCCGATTCGGCATTCCATCATCAAAATATTATAAAGGGGAAGGTTTAAAATAAACTGCTGCCTTTAGATGGAGTCGTTGGCCATCTAAACTCTGCGTCGGCTAGACGGTTCATCAGCGCCACTCCGATACGACATTGGTGGATAAAAGCAAACGCAGCATCCCGAATCTGGGGTTAAAAGTGAACCAGAAGCTCGGAATCAGGCGGGATGAAGGGTTAGGGGCATAAATAGACTTTGGCGGGTGGTGCTTTTAGGTGACATTGCTTGATCGTAATTAAACCTTGTTCGATTGCCAACATACGTCAACATTAGATGCCGAAGGCGATACAGTCAAGGTTACTTGGGTGAATACAACTGCAAAATATGCTGCGGAAATTCATAATTATTGAGTAGAAATTTACCACCGCTGAAATGACTGAATAAACAGTCTTCTTTTACATGATCACCTACGCAGAAGCTAGCGTGCTTTAACTGTCATCTTCTCTGAGACCTAGTGTCGAACTAGCAACAACAATGAAGCGCTGCTAGTCCAACTGCCGATGACATGGGTCCAAAACTTGCAGGCCAAATTAACACCAAATCGAGCATCTTAAGATGAGGAATACTTACACGGAACCTTCGGCGCCCGTAGCAAGAAAGCTTATTCAGATACGCCATAGCTCATGCTGTGTAGCACGGTCATCCACGCCCGTCGATAAAAGCCAGAGCTGTCCTTCCCTCGTCTCACTCATCACTCATGCTCCACTGTCGTTCTCTCCAGTCTCTCTTTTTCACAATGAAGTTCTGCACCTCTGCCATTGCTTTGGCCTCATGTGCCACCGCCATCGTCGTCCCTCCTGGCTCTGCGCCCAAGTATGACGTTGATGTTGCCATCTTGGGCGGTGGATCCTCTGGTATTCATGCTGGTATCAACCTCAAAGATTATGGCTTGAAAGTCGCTATCATTGAGAAGAAGGACCAGATCGGTGGTCATGCTGAGACATATATCAACCCCACCACCAAGAGGCCTACAAACATTGGCGTTACCGTTTTCGAGAATACCAAGACTGTGCAGAAGTACTTTTCGCGTCTCGGTGTCGCTACCACCACGAATAACGACCTCTTGACTGTGGGGGCAACATACAAGCGGTATGACTTCACTCTGGGTATCCCCATCCCAGCTCAGTCCAAGGCCGAAGCTGCTGCCACCAATGAGGCTTTGCAAGCTGCTCTGCAGGTGTATGCCCAGAACGTCCTTCCCAAGTACCCCTGGATCGACCAAGGATATTTCATCCCTAACCCTGTTCCCAAAGAACTTCTCATGCCCTTCGGAGAGTTCGCCCAGCAGAACAACTTCAGCGCTATTGTTCCTCTCATCAGTCAGCTGAACTGGTACACCGGCAACACTACCGCTCTCCCAGCCATTTACGGTCTCAAGAACTTCGGACCCGGTTTGCTCCAGGCTGCCACGACCGGCTTCCTCGTTTCCGCTTCGGGCGATACTCGAGATCTCTACAGGGCTGCTGCTGCTGAGCTCGGAGACAGCATCTACCTCAACTCGGAGGTTGTCAAGGTTAAGCGAAATGCTCCCGGAAAGGGCGTTGTTGTGGTCTTCAAGCAGAATGGCAAGACCATCACCCTCAGGGCACGCAAGCTAGTCGTTGCCATTCCTCAGACTCGGGCCAACACCAGGGTGCTTGATCTCTGCGACAAGGAAAGGGAGCTTTTCACCAGATTCAAGGCCCTAGGATACGTTGCCGGTGTTGCTCACATTCCCGGCGTCGAGACAGGTCTCCAGAACGTTGGCGCACTCACCCCTTCCAACCTGCCTCTCGCCCCAGGAGCCAGTGGTTTCTTCCCAACTGGTTCACCCAACGATTTCCTCTTTGGCGCTGGCTCTCCAGATGATGGTTTCACCACCGATGATGCTGAGGTTCTTTTGCGCCAGCAGCTCGCTAATATTGCTCGTGCTGGCGGTATACCTGCCGATGCAGTAGAGAAGTGCACGTTCCCTAAGACCTCATCTCATGCTCCTTTCTCCCTCCACGTTACAGGCCATGATATTGCTAAGGGTTTCTACCGTGATCTTCTTGCGCTTGAGGGTAATCGCAACACCTACTGGACCGGTGCTGCCTTTGCTGGACACAACAGCGGTCTGATTTGGAACTGGAATGACGGTACAGTTCTGCCCGCCATCAAGGAGGCTCTCAAGCTTGAGACTTCGCTGTAGAGTGGACTGCATGATATTATGTATTACTTTCGCTACAAATCTTTTCTTTGTAAACTTTTATAGAAATACAATGATTTAATGCAAGGCGCCGCAGATTATGCCCCGACCGATATCTTGCAAGAGTGACCCTTTCAATGAGGCTCTTGACACAATGCAGTCAGCCCTGTATATGCCAAGTTGCCAATCAGTAGATAAGATACATAAGGCATTCTTCTCTCACCTGAGTTGAATTGTATCAATTTTCGTGACTTTCATATCGTTTGTCTGTGAGAGTTGAGGGCCACTGTTACGCGACCAGACTAACTACAATACAAAAAGAAATTGAACAACACCACAAAAAGATCGTCAAGTGGCTGTTACAGCTTTTGAATGCGTAATCAGGGAATCGAACCCTGGGCTCCCCGACGCTGCGCTGATGGCAACGGAGAATTTTACCACTAAACCAATTACGCGGTGCGATTGTTGAAGTTTAGTGGTCTCCATGATCCTCAAGGATCCTTTGGTGGGGTTGGGATGGACTCGAGCACTCGGGTTGCTCACCTTAGACCTGGGCTCCATTTTCTTTCTCCTTTCGTTCTAGTGCGAATCGACTACCGAACCAATGCGTTACTCCGGTTCATCAACAGTGGTCTATCAATTTACCTGTTGTGGTTTAGCTCTCAACAGCGGCACGTCATATTGAGTCTCACTAAAAACTACTGGAGACGCTTTGTATGTCAGTCCTGCGGATGCCCCTCCGCTCCATCGATAACTTCCCCTCTCAGCTCTCAAAATTCCTGAAAAAGCAGATTATGGAAGACTACACTGTTCTTTCAGTTGTCCTGAGTGCCTTCGCTATCCTGGCAGGCATCTTCCTGCTTATCTCTAGTAACAAGGCACAGGAGACTGGATTGGAAGTGACTCAAGTAAGTGTGCTCACGTTGAGAAAGTCCCGGCTAACAATATCCCGAAGTTATACGTTTATCCTGTCAAAGGTATCCGAGGAACTTCTTTAACCAAAGCACGTCTCGGTCCATATGGTTTCGAGGGGGACAGGACCTTTTCTCTGCAAAAGGTCAACCGAGATGAAAACGGCAATGTTTCGCATGAGACAATGTTGATCGGATATCATCTGAAGCTCGCTCTCTTTTCAGCTTCAGTCGACTACGATAAGGGCCAAGTCGCGGTGAGATGGACTGGAGACAAAGCTGACGACAGCGTCGAATTCCCTCTGAAGCCTTCTGTCGACGGCCGAAAGACGATTGAAACTAGTCTGCATACCAGCAAGTCCAAAGCCTATGATATGGGAGACGAACTGTCGCAATGGTTCTCTGACCGCCTCGGTGACGAAGTCCGACTTGTCTACATCGGGAACGAGTCAAGAGCCGTCCTAGGTTCCTTGGCTCCTCACAGCTCAGACGCTTTGAAGAAAGCCTCTTTCACCCAGCGAATCAAGAACATCCTTCCTCCTTTGTCCCATCCGCCTGAGCGCCTTGCCTTCAACGACCTCGCCCACTATCTTGTCGTCACAGAAGAGTCCAACAACGAAGTTTCATCTCGTCTCGACGAAGGCTACTCCATGGACATTACCAAATTCCGCCCCAACATTGTTGTCCGTGGCGCCTCCAAAGCATTCGCCGAAGATTTCTGGGGCGAACTCACCTTTGCAGGCGGAATCCACATGCCGTTGACAGCAAATTGTTACAGATGCCAGAGCATCACTGTTGACTACAACACTGGGAAGACTGCTACCGACGATCGCGGTACGGTCTGGAAGAAACTCAACAAGGATCGAAGAGTGGACAAGGGAGCGAAATGGAGTCCTGTCTTTGGGCGCTATGGCTTCTGCTACGGTGATGCCACAAGCAAATCCTTAACAGTTGGCCAGCGAGTTGACGTGACGCAAATCAATACTCAAAGAACGACTTTTGGTAAGTTCTATACCTGGAGATGCACATACAGCACTGACCAGAATAGATTGGCCACACTTGACTACATTTGGTGTTTCACAAAAGAAGTAATTCAGGCATGAGCACTGGATTAATCAGAGGTTTACTACTATGATATTACCAAACCCTTTATGAACCCCAGTTCTCCCACTATTGTGTATATCTTGATGCTGTCTGACCTACCAAGGCCTCATTTTTCGTCTCCAAAGATCTCTTAGCCAAGCCGTGAGCCATATCTGCGGCCCTCCCAGTTCTTTCGCGGTGCCTTGCCTAACGTCGCCCAACGCAAAGAACGGCGGAGCGGTCAAATCCCCTTCAGCAACCTGCCAGCATAGTCCCGATTCCTCATCAACCGTGGTACAACCCCGGGGTGGCGAGACGGGCCTGTAACAAGGAGGGTTTGGCCTTTTCTTAGCAAAGTACGCCTCCCATTGCTTCCTCATTTCCATCACCCGTTCGTGCTTCAGCCTCGCCATCTCTGTCTCTACCTCTTCTTCTGTCGGGAAATGGGCTTCTCGGCCAGGACAAAATCTCACGTTGTCGAAGAATACCCACGCTCTCTGTTGGTATATGGCGCGTTGCGTTTTCTTGACTTCGTTGGCTTCTGTATCCGTACCATTCGACTGGCGTCCGATTCGATTGTTGAATTGAGTTCTTTCTTCCTCCCAAAATATATTGTCGACGATTGTACGCACAATGTGCTGGGGCCAGTTGTAGTTCTTGAGGCCATAACTAGAACACATCCTCGTAGTCCAGATAGGTGTTCGTTTTGCCTTCTTCACCTCCACCATCAGGTGCGACAACACATCAAGACCACACCAAGGTAGCACCTTTGGGTAAAAGTTTATATACTCGGGATACTCATACCGGAGAAACGGATAACGGGCATCGAAACACATCGTCTCGGGAAAGAGTGATTTCTCACGCTTGGTCCGTCTCAGATCATCACAAGTCTTCTTGTAATCCTCGAACGTCTGTATACCTGCGACCTGGGCAAATATCGCGCTATAGGAGGCTCTCATGTATTCGTATACGCACACCAAAGCCTCTTCCTCCCGCCTGTTGAATTCGGGCACCAGCTTCGGTGAAATCGCTGCCAGTGCGGAGTCGACTCGATTGCTGCTCAACCTGCAGAGGACCTCGAACTTGATGAAGGCTTGAAAGAGGCGAAGTCTCTCTTGGGGGTTCAAGTCATGCAGGGTGATGCGCTGTGGGTCAACGGTATCGATGTATGGACCGCGCGGGGGCTGAAGATATGCCTCGACAGTATTTCGAGCCGTTGCCTTGTTGAGGTAGTCGTCGATGAACTCGCTCATGCGCTCAAAAAGAAGTCGAAGCTTCGTGACTATTTCATTCTCGCTACGGTTGAAAGGCAATGGGAGAGTCTTTGCGTTCCAATCGAGGACAACATTGCAGATGTGGTCATTATAGCAAGCCAGGCTTAAGTAGATGATCGCTAGAGCGTCCTGAAGAAGCTCATGACCATCTATGTTGGTACCAACGAGTATCGACAAGTATTGCAGCAAATTGGCTGACTCTGTCGTTCTATATTGGGCCAGCATGGTGGGCGAGGCTCGAATCAGTCGGGCGGTCGTCGCATAGGAGGGAATAGAGCCAAGTATCTGAATTCGAACTTCAGCAGGGAAGTTGTTGAAATAATCCATCCTGAGTGAGGTTGTAGATTGCGATTGGGAGCGGGAAATATGCTGTACGGTTATGGCGAGCTGGAAGGGAAGCGGAATGTTGTAGATGTTGGCTGCGGTGGGTGTTGCGGGAGGAAGGAAAGCCGAGGCCTTTTATCCTAAAGAGTGGAAAGCGTTAGAGAAGATTAGGGTAATTTAGGGCGCCTTTAGACTATTTATGCTTCACGACTTATTTGAATTGAGCGTCGGAGGTTTGCTTTGCTGTCGGAGGAAACGTGTATGGCTGCTTGCTGGCCACAAGGTTAGACTTTAGGCGGGTGAGACTGATGATTCATACACGATTTTGTCTTTCACAGCACAAGCGACTGCTTTGAAAGTTTTGTCAAATGCAAACAAACATTTTCTTTCAATCGAGCCTTCACGGTTTTGCAAAGGGAAGAGACTAACAGTTTCATAGCCTTGAGCTTGCATCTCTAGCTGAGGGACCGTAAGGAAAGGCTTTAACCGGCAAGAGGGTTCGAGGACATCAATTACTTGCCTTTGATATCCGTTCTGTGGACTGAGTCAGTATCATAGTTGTGAGCCAGATGTGTTATTTGCAGCAGAGACTTGTGGCTGAGAGCTTAAATCAGCATACAGAACTTAGTTGTTCAAAGGGCCGCCTTCGGAACACTCTTGTCAAGACTGGTCAGCATGACGAAGGTAATTCCGTCTCTGATTCTCCAGCCACAGGTTCGCTTTTTATAGTTTGGAGGAGAGAAGCAATAGATCAAGGTTTGAGGGTCAATATCGGTCAATTAACTCACTCAGCTATCCTCCTCCTCCAGCGCAAAGAGCACTCGCATCCATGGTAAGGGGTACATTCTATATCTCCGACTTGACTGTTTTCAAGGAATCTTTCGTCTCGTCCTCATGCTTTCGCTTCTAGGCCTGAGATGTCAACACTTTGTCGACAGCCTGTTCCTCCGTGGGCTCCAAGTAAGACCCAAGCATCTCCGCCACGATGCGATCCGGAAAGGTCAGGTAAGGTTGAAAGGCTACTTTCGTGTGCGTAACCTGTGGCCATGCGACCCCGTTCAATCTGAGTCTCGGTTCGTCAAGTGCTTTGAGGATATGCGCGTCAACATCAGCCTGGAAGACATGGGCGAAATTCTTGTCTCCGTCAACGGCCACGAGGAGTCGGACCTTGTCAGAGTCAGTAAATTGAGCAAATTATCGCGGACAGAGTTGATCAACATACGGGGAAGGTCTCCGGCTTGTCTCCCTTTTGTTTGATCCATTGCGCCTGTGCCATCGACAACAGCAGACAGACGATGTAAGGGTCCTCGGTCCAGTTGTCTGGGGTGACTTTGCGCAAGTAGATCTGGCAGAGTCTCTCGACTGGGGTATTGGCGCCAAATTTGGGGTGCAACTTAGGAGTGTAACGTCTCTTTCGCTCACGGTTGATAGCTTTGTAGTATGTGCAGCCGATCATGGGGGGCTGCTTCTGGGAGCATGGCTTGGCGACGTGAAGAACATGACACAACGTTTCGTGAACAGGTCGCCTTGCGTAGAAGAGCCTTGTCCTGTATCTGTCCAAGTAGACAAAGTCAGTTCTTTGAAGTCGGGCAAAGGGAATGAAAGGCAACTTGCGGCTTGGGCCCAAGAGGGCTTCCTGGAGCGCTGAGAAGATACAAAGCAGACTTGAGCTTCATCGTGGTTGACGGAACCGTGGCGAGGCGAGTGACATGGAAGACGACTGTGACTGCGTCAAGCTCTACTGCATCATCTCCGCGAGGTTGTGGCGCATGAAGGGGGCCATCGAAGTGCTGGAAGCGAATACCCAGAAGATCGAAGTGTTGAGATGTCCAGAGTATTGGGTGCGTTGCAAACCAAGAGTTCTCTACGCTCAGTCGGCGAAGGGAGTGATTCGGTGAGGGAGACATCCTGGGTGGTGCATCACGGTTGGGCTCTGAAGATTGGTCAAGATGAAGTTTGCGTTGGTGTTCATGTGATGACGTACTTGCGCTGGTAAGTAGTCGTTAATACAAGACTTTCCTCCAGATTTGAGGGACGTGTCAGTTCTCTCTTCAACGATATCTAATATCAAGAGCGCGTGAGTTCCCTTCAAAGTCCAGCTTCAGGATGATGCTTGGTAAAGGGGAAATGCTTCTGCGACCAGAGGTTGTTGACAATCGGGGGTTCCATTTCATGAAAGCCCCACTAGGTACCCAGTGACTCAAGGGCTTCTTCATTGAACATAAGGCAGAGTAGACTAATTAGGAACAACAGAGAACAACAGTGTCAACTCGCCTTTGAAAGAAAGTCCCGAACACGAAACAGCACTGGACGAAAAACTCTTCTTTCCTTGGTTTTCCCGAAGCTTCCAAATCCCCATTCCAATGCTTTTTCTTCAACTCGTGCTGGAAAGCTGCCAACAACAACCAACAACCAAATCCACACTCCGACCTTTGCGAGCCTTGATACCCAAGCCAATAGCGGATGGCTGCCGGAAGCATTCCTTCAACAGTCCACACACGACGATTACCACGACGATACAAACCGCACAGATGAATCCCGCTTTGCCAGAACTTGCAGCATTCCCGATGTACAGTATACGCCCCCATACCCATCCACTAGCACCCCCTGAGGAGCGGCCAGTGAAGTCGCGTTCTCAGCCGCTAAAAGCTCGCCAGGAGCTCTTGAAACCCAACAGCAATATCTTCATCAGCCTCTAGATTCCGATCCGGACCATTATAGAGAGCATAGTGCATATCGCTGCCGCGAAGGCTGGGGTAGACGTTGAAGCGGTAGCTCTTGGCTTTGTTTCCATACGCGGCCTACAGGAATCCGTACTTGCAGTTAAACTCTGACTTGGCCTTGGTGATGGAGGTACGAACCGTTTGGTTGACGTACCCATAGCTCCTGTCAGATACTGGGGGTTGGAACTTTGTCTCGATGCGGTGAAGTGTTTCAGGGTTGGTGTTGGAGTATGTCGAGTCCAGAAACTTGCGGTACCCGGCATCATTATTTGACTCTGGAGATGTATCCAAGAGCACCATGCTTTGACCCGTCAGCCTTCTAGCTTCCTTGAACCCAGCTGACAGCCACATACTCGATAATTCGCAGGAACAAAGCCCAAGACTTCCGAACTCGATGCGCAGCTCCCCTTGATCAGACCCGCAAGGTCAAACCGACCTTCTCACAAGTCGTCTATCCACCTCCCGAGAGCCAGCGGTGCCAGTTTCTTCACTGAGTTGTCAAAAGTCTCAATGAGTGTGACTGCGTCAAGAAGGTACGGCTTTCTATTTCTTTGGGATCTCTCGGTATCGTCAGATCTGAAAGCTCTGTTAGGGCATTTCTTTGCTATTCTGTAAGAGTTGAGATCTTGGCACTTGAAAAGTCTGGTCCCGTGAACGACGTGTATACTTCCCAAGCAGCCACCGCCTAGGGACAAATACGACCAACGGCGCTATTGTCTATTGTGACGTTACGTCCTGTGGGAGCGCTATCGAGTCGATATTTCGGCAGAGAACATTCGGCAGTCGCAGGTTCGCTTGGCCAGCGCGGTACGTACAAATCGAAGATAACCTATCGGCGGCTCACCATATCTGATGTTGGAGAAGTTTTACAGATATGAAGATCCCCTCACGCGAGCCATACCACCGCCGTTGCGACGGCAGTCCTATTTCTTCTTACCTTTTGCACAGATCCTTGGTAACCGCATACCTAAGACCTACGACAAGACATTTAGAGGCGATGACTCCATGGATACTGAGAAGAAGGACGAAAATGCGACTTGCCATGATTGAACTAACAACCCACGAGATCATGAGCAAGACGATGCGGACAGTACAAGACAGTCTTTTACGGTGAATAAGTCACATCATTATCAATTCCCAACACCACCAAGGCCTCTGCAACATGTTCTCCATGGCTAAAGGGTGTACTTGTACAACGGACTTCGCTCTCCCATAGCATCCAGTTCCTCCTGAGAATACTTCTGTCGTATCTCCGCTTCAGAAAGTTGAGCCCTTGCCTTGTTCGACTTCCAGAGACAAAACTCCATGAGCAGAGCGCTGGAAGCACCCAGGCAGATAATCCCGAGCGAGACTCCATACCCAGTCGGATACCGAGGGCCTTCTCTGTCGAGAAAGATGTTTGTTCCAATGAGGCCTATTATCGTGTTAGAGGGGAATGCTGACGAGGAGACTCCAAAGGGTAAACTTACTGCCGAGATTCCCTGCAGCCAAAAGCCAAGCCAGACCAATAGATCTCTTCCATGACGGTGCAAGGTTGTTACCTGTCCATGCGCTAATACCTGGGAGAAGTGGGTAAATACCGATCTGAGCCAGAATGACACCGACATACATGGCTGGGACGTTATCCGCCACGTTCTTGGAGTAATTGAACAGCACGGCCAGGGCTACCAGGAGTACCGACATGGGTCCAACGATAAAGGGCATACGCCACGCCAATCGGTCCGAGAATCTTCCAGACAGCCATGCAGCAATGCCACCGCATACATATGGAGGCATCGTCAACAGCTGTGATTGTGCAGTTGAGAATCCAAGCTGCTTGATGATCTGGGGCATGGTAAACTTGAAGGCAGCATTGGGGACAGAATTAGCCCATGCGAGAATAACACCGAGCAACACCTTCCAGTCGATCATGGTCGTGAAGAGCAGCTTCCACGAGAACTTGTCGCCCTCTTCCGTGTTTGATCTGACCCCAGAGAGTCGCAGACGGAGATCCACAAATCGCTTCTCATCATCTGAAAGCCACTTGGCTCTCTCGGGAGTGTCAATGATGAGTAGTGGCATCACCAGGCCAGCTGCTACAGTCACGGCTCCTTCAATAAGGAAGATCCAGCGCCATCCAGCGATACCTCTAGCACCATCGAGACGAGCGATTCCGAAGGCCAGAAGGCCACTGAGTGCACCGGAGAATGCTGACGCTGTGTAGAAAATTGCGAGACGTTGTTGAAGTTCGTGGCGGGGGTACCAGCTCGAGACGATGAAGACGGCACCAGGGAAGAAACCTGCCTGTCCTACGATTCAGCATTTTGGAGCATAAGAAGAAAGTGCCACGTACCTCGAATACTCCGAGAATGACTCGGCACGCAACGAGGCCTTGGAAGTTCTGCACTACTCCCATACAGGTCATGACGGTTCCCCAGCATATAACCAAGAATGACAGCCAGATGCTCGCTCTAACCTTCTTCAAGACAATATTGGAAGGTACCTCTTTAGTTAATCAGCATACGTCTCCCAGCTTTCTTGTGAGAGCTTACCGAAAATGATGTAGGGCACGAAAAAGATGGTGCTGGCGATGTTATACTGGTTTCCGACAAGGCCAAGGTCCTTATCCATTCCCTCGATTTTCGCGTTGCCGATATTTCCTCGGTCAACGTGCGCAAGTAGATAAAGAATGGCCATGATGGGGAGGAGTCGAAAGTCAATCTGCGCGCGTCAGTTGAACCAAGTTTGCCGCATGTCATGCATGAATGGGCATACCTTTTTGACGACTTTCTTGCCTATCTTTCCTTCGTAACCTCTCATAAACTCGGCATCTTCTGGTGATAGGCCTGGATAGGCATCGGGAGCGTGCTCGACAAACTTGTCGTCGACCTTGATCGACTCAAGGGCTTTGTTGTTGCTTTGGTCCATGGCTCGTAGGGCACGTCTCATGGATTGTGGAGTAACTGTTTGCCTACTTACTCATTCTATGACGGGGTTAAGTATTGTATTTATGTATATGTTGACCTGAATCATGGTGATCAAAGCAACTCTGTCCATCGGGTGCGCTCCGGTGCTAAAAATCCCTGACCTCAACCCCATGGGGACCCCGCATCTCACTTCACATACTCTATTGAGCTAGAGGAGACTTAGCGCTGGCTACTGACTGGGTCTTCCTCACCTTGAGCGGAATAGCTCTGTCATGTCAGCGACTTGACATCAAGCGGACATTTTCCGACCTCGGGAAAGGACCTGGTTCCTAAGGATAGGTTCACTGACTCAGACGATTGGTTTTGAGCAGGATCCGATGGTGACTCACAACGGGCCTTGAAATTTGTCATGTTCAAGGTTCCAATGGAGGTAGCAGATTAACCGCGAGAGCAGGCAGGCAGGTTGGAATACACGATGCTGAAACAGCTTATCACTAGCATTTATCGCTCCAATAAGTATTTAGTGAGGCATTCATATTCCTCTCCGTATAGTAGCTATGTTATCCGTCTCTCAGAAACCGCCACGTCAAAAGAATGCAAGGGCATTTGGCGGACTTGCAACAGCCCCAGGTACCTATCCAAAGTTAGCATCCTCTGGCATGGAAATCAAGGAGTAAACCCACGTTCATCGGCGAACTCGACATGAAGAAAGTGTATCTCCCCAGCGCCTTACATGTCTTGGCAAGTTCCTCCAGGTAGAATAGTTCCCCGATAGGCATGCCCCAACCTGCCAGAAGCCACTCATGCAAATGCCAGTCCAGGTCCTTACATGGCCAGACTTCCAATGATCGTGAGTCTCCACAGATTGCCGCAATCTTAGTATTCCATATGAATCTCAAGAGTTCTTCAGATGGCTTGAGACCAATGTTGTCGGGCTTTTTCGTTTGGTAAAGCTTGTCGAGGTGCTCGCGCTTGGCAGCATCCATATTCTCGTATTGATACAGATATCCGAAGCGGATAACTATGATGTCCCCGGCTCGCAAAGAGTCGAGGCTCATGTTCTGAAACTCCAGAGTTTTGGCGATCTGGTCAAAGGGGATCTCGTATGATGACATGGCATCGATTTCGAGGCCCTGAGCGAGCGCCCATGAGTACCAGTCAATGAAGACAGCGCGGCCCGCGATGCCTTTAGCTGAGACGTCTATTACTGGTCAGTCTATAGCTTGTTACATCTTTCAATGAGTTGAATCCTACGATGGATGCTATTCGGGTGGTCCGATGCGGCAAACTCCTCGGCTTTGCGGCCCATGTAGTACAACTGCGCTGTTAGCCTTGGCTATGGGACAGCTGGTGTGAACCCACTGCTTCATTTTGATAAGCGTAATGTCGGAACCCATCCCACTGCGAACTGCATTGTGAATTGAAGCTCCACTGTCGTATCACGGTCAGCTCCAGAAGGTTTGGTGCGGGTAAGGGAAGCCCACTTCATCGTCATGGGCATGCTTCAGAGGAGCCTTATTGATCAGCTTTAGATCCAAATTCTTGCGAGCAAATTTGGGGTATGAAGCTCCCTTCATTGACCAGCTTCATCGTAAGTTAGCGCCAGTGTACTATCGTTCTACCACGGACTCACTTA
Source organism: Fusarium miscanthi (assembly GCA_014898875.1). Classification (NCBI taxonomy): domain Eukaryota; kingdom Fungi; phylum Ascomycota; class Sordariomycetes; order Hypocreales; family Nectriaceae; genus Fusarium; species Fusarium miscanthi. Next base: position 389,971 of record JAAVUA010000064.1, read on the forward strand.
CTTCAATGACAGCCTGGTCCCAGCCTTGATGTTCTCTCTTGCTGCTTGTCCAACTACCTCATCTGTCAAATGATTCAGAGTCCCCAGCTGGTCATCTTTTCCCCAAAGTCCCCATGCGTTACCCCGAGGGCCAGTCTTGTCCAGTGGAAGCTTGTAGAAGTCGGGATATTGAGCAGCCATGTTGTTCAGTAGCACGCACTTGACTATTGTCGACTTTCAACAATCGGACTAGTCCTTGATCTATGCATAAATACTGATTCTGTGTATCTTGCCGAGATCCGGATCCGAGTCATGGGTTGCGGGGTAGCCAACTAACTGACACGGAAGTCTTCCAAAGCATGCCCGGGAGATGCCCGAATGGTACTTGATGCTCGGGCTGGGCCCGGCAACAGCGCTATACCCAGGTCGGACTGTGAAAACTGAAAAAGCAGCTCATCCCTCCTCGTTAGCGACATGCCCAAAATCAGCAGTACAGTAGCTAAAGAATGAAGCGTTATTTTTCCAGTCGTCTTGATAGATCGTTCATCACGCAAGGTAAGCTATCTAAAGAACATGGCCTCTATGCTTGCTAATCCTGAGGCTGATTCTGGTCAATTTGCACCTCAAAAAGCCCGCATCTTGAACCTCTCTCTTCTTCAATTTCAGGAACGGATATCAGTCAACGGGTCGACCGATTTCATCCTTGAAGTTTTCTCCAAGGAAACGATACACTCATCTCTATGTAAATCCATGATTAGTGAGGAAATACAATAGCAGAGGGAAGTTGCTTCTCTCCTTGGAACCTTCAACATCATTCTACCGTGATGACAATCTCCCCTTCGCCACTTGGTGGCTCAAACCCAGCCACATACATAGCAAATGTCTCATCATCAATATCAAAGGCTGAGTCGCCATTTCTTTCAGGATCCTTGACACCTAATGCGTCCCTCTCGACACGTCGTCGTTGAATCCGTTTCCACAGAAGATGCCGGCCAGCATCGAGGTATACCAGTACCCAGCGACCGCCATTACGTTCCACGATGCCTTTGTACTCATCGCGATACTCCTTATCGTAGAACGATAAGTCTAGTACGACATCTGCGGACTTGTCTTGCAGGATGCCTTCAAGTTCTGCGATAAGCTTCTGGCTTGCTTCCAGTTGGTACGCTTCATACTGTTCTGCGGGGTAGTCAATCTTGTAAAGACCATGAGACTCATAGATGATTTGGTCGTTTGAAAGTCGCTTAAAGTTTGGAAGTTGAGTCACGATAGCTCTGGCGAGAGTTGACTTTCCGGCGCCTGTACATTTTGATCAGCAGCCGTGCCTTTGGACTGAAGTAGTTGGCTGGTTCGTCTGGCTTACCAGCAATTCCGCAAGTCATCACTACAATTGGGCAGTCATCTTGTCTTTTTCGAAAGAGGTAAGGCCAGAGCTGAGGTCAAGGTTAGCCTTGCGAAGCCTTTAGTTCTTTCCGACTTGCCTGGTCAGGTATGTCCTCAGATGGGACAGCATCAGCGTCATCTGTTGAGGCCATGGCTCACTATTTTGGGCTTAAGAAGGTTTAGTAGCCCCAAACTCTATAACTAGAGGCGCCTCGGTGAGAGATCGAAACTGAGATACGATCTGAGGCTGAGAAGAGGGCTGATGAGTCACAACATAACATCGCACATGACACCTACGACCCTTAGTCATCGATACAGCACAATTTGCCCAGCCCGTCCAAGCATATATAATAATGCATTATTTAGTTAAAAAAAGTATTTTTTATTATTAAAATGAAGAATATAGCCTAATGCCAATACATGACATCCCCAAACTTGACCCGTCACTATACTAAGCTGGTCCTCCATATGTCTCATCCGAAACACGAGATCCTATCGACTCCGCATTGTTCTCCAATGTATGCATCTCGACGTCCACGGTAACAATAATTCCTCGCCTAGATGAGCCGTCATCGAGACCCTCCCAGTGGTCCTTAGCGTCATTCTCCACGTCTCGTGATATGTTGTACCCTTTAACGCGGCTTGTAGTTCCGATATGACTAGTAATACCCAACCCATGCGATCCACTGTATGGCTTAGGTGGCGAGTATTGGCGGGCTGAGCTGTCAAAGGTAATCCAGCGTTTGACGAATTTCCTCAAAGCAGGGAGAGAGCCAGCTATAATGCCGATTCCAGCTTCGACTGTGCTCCATAGAGAAACATGGCAATGCCGATCTTGAGTCATGTTAGGGAGATATTTGAGAAGCAAGAGAAATGACTGACAAAGATAGTCCGGATTAGGATGGAAGTAAAACAGGACAAATGGCATTCGAATAATTGTAGCAACCGATGCACTGCACCAGTTAGTGAGACGAGCATATATCGTAGGTTTGACATACAGAGCACCAAGTCCAAGCACCATACTGATAGATACCTTTGTCGCGAGTCTCATTTGCGCCTTGTATAGCATCAGAGCAGGGAGTGCTGCACAGACAATGTCGGTCAATATAGAGGATGCCGAGACAAAACAAGCCAGAATGGCCAAAGCCGAAGGAGGTGAGCAATTTCCTTCGCGAGTCCATGTTGCTGACAATGGCCTGCAGAGCACGAAAAGGCTTATGAACACAATCATGGCACAAATAACAGCCATAGCAAGTGTCATCCATGCAACCACTCGGTGCCAAGGTACAACTGCTATTCTCAGTAGGGCGTCGCAAATAGAGGCTTTGATGAAAACGAGGGATGCGCAGTAGAATATTTGGAAGAGCCAGACAAACTGAACACCAGGTCGTCAGCCAGATACGAGTAAACAGAGTGAGGTATGATGACTTACAAGCCTTCCTTTAGGGTAAATGCCCTCCGGAAGGACCGCGTCTCGTTGGCCTGCCCCATAGTATGTAGACTTAGATGCCACGACGACAAGGATTGTAAATAGGATCTTGTGTCTGAATGTTAGCTGCATGGGTTCCTGGACACATTCCAGTGATGAAACCAACATATCCAATGAGCATCAAGAAATCATCGGCCCCAAAAACCCGGTTCTTCACGCGAATAAATGTCCGCAGGAAGACAACAACGGTGGTCAGGATTCCGAATATAATACAGGTGATGAGCTGGGCCAAACCGAGCCCGCGAGGCTCAACTGTTGGTGCAGCAGCCATTTTCAGCAGGTGAATATCACGCAGTGCACGCCGAGCGGGTATTGCTTTGAGCGGATATAATTACGGGGCGGTCTTTTATACATAGTATACCGTTGTTATCAAGTTGCAGACGTTCGTTCTCCTTGCTATATCTACAAGAGCACGCACAGACGCCGGGTAACTGTCTTCCAGGCGATATTCCGCCACTCACTCTTACGGGATCTAGCACTTTCCCTAAATGCGCCATAGTCTTGTCCCGCGGAAACAGGAGGCTCCCTCCTTTCTTGGGGCAGCCTATCGGAAGTGATGCATTATCGTTAGTAATAGAACTAGGCTAAGCCTCCATCGTCAGGGCTGAGAGTTGAGAGTCGAGACTGAGTCGCGTGAGCCCTATAGATGTGGGATGAAAATTCTCTATCAACTCTTGGAGTTCCCCGATTGGTTTGACCAACTACGGCACAGGCATCCCGGTAATCTTTAATAGATAAGGTCAAAGCTTAGATTCTCATGCTGTTCATGCTTTATAATAAACTTTAATTTAGTTCTTCTCCGCACAGCCGAATGCTGTCGGAAATCTGACGAGCTTATCTTAGCTCCATCTCCCTTATCTACATCGAATGGGCCACATCGATAGCCTCACTTCATTCTCATCGTAGACAATGCAAGGTCTCTTAAACTCGTTCTCAAGCTTACTCTGGTGCAAATAGCTCGTCGTCACATTCACGTATCAGTGGTGTAGTCCATAAGAACCTGAAATCCTAAAAGACAATGAGAAATCAATGAGCTAAGCCCAGTGTAATGAAATCTACTACTTGTTTAATCTGCCTGTTCTGGTAGAGTGCCAGATTGAACACTTGGAAGGCTGCCTGTTGAGTGTTTCTTTTACTCAATGACTCTCATGACAGACACTATTACTCATCGCTGAAATGCAATGTTCCCAGCACGATTAAGCATGTAGAACAATGTATGATCAAATCAATTCGAATAATCGTTGTCATCAGAGCAAAGATACATCATCTGGCTCGTCATATTCTTGCAATTATCGTAGCCGAATAGCTTAGGATGGATATCTTCTCCAGGGATTGACAAGATTGTCGATCATATCGGTACGTCACATCGAACATATATTCTCCAAGTTATGTTTATTCTGACAAGCATAATTACCCTTGGAATTGTTCATTGTTGAAACAAAGGGAGACGGCATTGGCTCGCCTAACTCCCAGTAAACGACAAAATCATCTCGACTTGCAGAAACGTGATCCGCAATTCAGGCTAGAGATTGCTGTGCCATTCACCTGATACAAACACAATGCTTGGCACAAACAGGTTCCACAATCAGCTAGGGTTTCGCGGAGTTGAATAATTTAAATGAGCCAATGGGACTCAAAAGGGCCAAGAGGCGCGTATTCTCGCTCCGGATCCGAACTTATCGATAGAGCAGTGTTCAGTCAAACAATCTATCAAAAGTTTTGTTCAATTTAGTGATGAAGTTCTCGTGGTGAAATGAAGGAAACTGCCAATTGTTTCATCAGTGTTTATATAGCCTTTTCCACGAATAAAACACAGACCGCGAAACTAAACTTCTTGTCAAATAAGCATGGGTAATAAGCATGGGTAATAAGCATAATTTTTCCGTCACCGTTTCAAGATCATCTTGGCGCCAGCCGTTTGGGTCACTATAGCATGGGCATGAGACACTTTATGTCGGACATTCGGCTCGACATACCATCTCGGCCTAGCCCGCCTTGAACAAACCATCTAAAAAGGCCCAACATCGTCAACTATCATCACCTTCTCTCACTTCTTTGGTACTGCTCTTCACTTTCCTTTATTTGGCTCTCATTCATTCGTTACATCTTAGGCCGGCCTAAGTCATTCGTTCATTCTATTCACGGCTTGTCATTCATTTCTCTATTCAATATGCGTCTGCAAAGTATCGCTGCCGTCTTGGCTGCTGCCGCCACGGCTTCTGCTCAGAGTGTTTCTGGCAAGGCTTATGGTTTTGCTGCTGGTGTTACTGGTGGTGAGGGAGAAGCTGTTACGCCTTCTTCTGCCGAGGAGCTCGCTACACTTCTTGCTGACGACACTCCTCGTGTTATCTATCTCGACAAGGAGTTTGACTTTACTGGGGATGTCAAGACTGGTGCTGGCTGTGATCGCAAGAGCTGCAGTGCCAGCAATGGTGGTCAGCTTTACCTTGGTGATCTTTCTTGCGGCGGTGATGACAACGTCGCTGTTAGCTCCATCACCTACGACGCTGCTGGTCCTGAGCCACTTCCCGTTGGTAGCAACAAGAGTATCATCGGTAACGGAAAGGCCGTCTTGAAGGGCAAGGGTCTCTCAATCAAGAAGGGATCCAAGAATGTCATTGTCCAGGGCATTGAGTTCACCGACATCAACCCCGGTGTTGTATGGGGAGGCGACGCTCTCGAGCTCAAGGGTCTCAACGATGGTGTCTGGATCGATCACTGCAAGTTTTCCAAGGTCGGCCGCATGTTCATCGTCACCCACTACGACGGCTCCCGCCTCACCATCTCCAACTCCGAATTCGACGGAGTCACTGACACTTCCGCTTCTTGCAACGGCAACCACTACTGGACCATGATGTTCTACGGTGAGGGTGACCAGGTCACTCTTGATCGCAACCACTTCCACGATGTCGCTGGCCGAGCTCCCAAGCTTGGTGAGCCTGGCACCAACGGTTACTTCCACGCTACCAACAACTACTTCCAGAACATGAAAGGCCATGCCTTTGATGCTTACCAGGGAGCCAACGCCATCATTGAGGGTAACGTCTTTGATGGTGTCGACACTCCCATCACCAAGGAGGCTGCTTCCGTCAGCACTCTGTTCGTCGCTGACGAGAGCGCTGCTTCTGCTTGTCAATCTGCCCTTGGCCGTGCTTGTGAGCCCAACTCTGCTACCAGCAGCGGTGACCTTCCCTCTTTGAAGGGTGAGAGCGGTCTCAACGCTGTCGCCAAGAACAAGGATAACATCATCATCCCCGTCTCTGCCAGCGAAGTCACTGCTCTCGTCCTTGGTAGCGTTGGACCCGCCAACGTTGGTTCCGGCTCCAACTCCGGATCTGGTTCTGATTCTTCCCCGTCTCAAAGCCCCGAGTCTGGCAATGACGCGACTGAGACCACCCCCGCTACGCCTCAGACTACTCCCGAGACCATCCCCGAGACTGCTTCTGAGAACACCCCTGAGGCTGTCAACGAGCAAGAGGCCCTTCCCGATTGCCCCGAGGAGACTGAGGCTGAGCCCGTTGCGAATGCTGAGGTCAAGCCTGTCGCTACCGACGACTGCGAGGAGGAAACGGGCGCTACGCCTTCCAAGACTGAGGAGAAGCCCGTCGCTACTGTCGACTGCGACGATGAGATTGAGGCTGCTGCTGATACCTCATCCGAGACTCCCAAGAAAGAGGAAACTTCAGCTTCAGAGACAGAGCAGAAGCCCACTGCGCCTACATCCTCATCTAGCGATGATTGTGACGAGGAGCCCAAGGCCGAGGTGAAGCCAATTACCACTGGAGACTGTGACGAGGAAGAGACCTCCGCAGCTGCCACCGACTCCTCCTCTTCCGCTGGTTCTTCCACTGCTCAGATGTACGGTCAATGTGGAGGCAAGAACTGGACTGGCGCTACTACGTGCCCTTCTGGCTCATCTTGTAAGAAGATGAACGACTATTACTCCCAGTGCATTGGCTCCAACAGCCGCGTTCGTCGCTATGTCCAGTAGAGAGGAAAGCGTTGGCTATAGTCAAACCGCAACGCGACGCGACTGAACTTTTCTTGTAATTATTATTATTTATTTACTCACCTCGATGTCGAGCAATGAAGAGTATATAGAAATTAAATGGACACATAACCCGATTTCACTATAAAATTTTCTAATTATAAAATTCCAAACCCGATAGAGACTGAGTGAGCATTTGAACGGCGCGATCGACTCTGCAAGTCACTCAGGCCCTTTCATTGGGCCCGGTTATTCGATATCCGGAACTCGAATGAGCCCCTATTTCCTACAGCCGGACGCTAGCGCGACGCGACGCGTTTCTTCAGTGGCGAAGCTACCCTGTAGAGAGGCAGGTTTTGCATTATATACTCGAAGGATCGGTTTAATAGTACGAGATTCGTAGCTTGATTCGAGCAGTGTTAATTCCCTGCTTACTAAATCTATTTTAACGAGAAATCTATCTAGAAAGTTGTGATTCAGAGGTTCAACGATGCATTCGATGTTTGCTGAGGCTCCTGTGTAGCTGCGACACCAGCCAACATACCGAGCAGAAAAGAATGCATCGGACTCCATCCACTTTCCCGGCGCTCGCTTGTTCGAACCCCAGAAGCAACAGCATTGTTTTTTTTTTGTTCTGTTTTGGAATGATTGCAGTAGACTACTGGAACTCGATGAGTCCTCGAGTGCATGTCCATGTCTGTCCTGTCTACCACTGCCCTAACGACTCCTCCAAGCGCCCGCTGTGGATAAGTCTATGCAAGCTTGCATATGCACGGCATTAACGGGTGCTCACTCCTGGAAGTTAAAGTTGGTATTCACCAATAGAGACGGACGGTTCATGCGACCACTGATCAACAGAGACGCTGCAAGTTGTCACGAGTCTACAATCATGCATGCATAAGTCGAACCATTTGCCTTGTTTCATTGAGTTGATGCAGCAGAATTTGTCTCACGCATGTTGCTTCAACTCTGCTGCCCACCAACACTCCCTGCGACTCTCTCCCGTCTAACTGAGTCACCCCTCTTGTTGATGTGTCTCGTCCAGAGTCGTAATATCGTGTTATTTGCTTAGAGGCATGAACAACAAAGCAATAATCTGAAACAGCCATCGTCAATATTTGGTGAGGGATTATTTAGACTCACCTCGGCTCGGAGCTGAACGGGATCTAACCCGTCCGCTACCGTTATCCCCACTTCCTAGTTTAGCCCAGATCTCGCAGCCTATGGCAGATGGCGATGTGGCTTGACACGTACATGATCCAAAACTTCACCAGCGCATGACTCCAGTATGAGTCACTCTGCAAGTTTGGCGCTTCTTTTCTCGAGTTGTATAAGAGTCTCTGTTTCAGGTTCTCAGTTTTCGCCTCTTTTCTCTCTCAGATATCAGGCCAAGACACGAGAATAACACGAGAATTGTTCACGTTAGACAGTTAAAATTGCGCAATCTCCCCAGCCACACACCCTCTCCCTCAGATATCACCAGCCACAAACCCCCTCGATAACCCTCCAGTCAAACCTCATGACCCATCTAGCCACGCCCCATGACTTGTCAATGCTCACCGCTCTTCTCAAAACAATATTATTTTTAACTCAGCATCGTCCAGGTTGAGTTGGAAAAAGCTCAAAGAATTTGACCTTGAGATATCCCACGTCTCTTGGTCAACAAAAACAGACAAAAAACAACAAAACATAGCGCACAGGCCGTTGGAACGCCGAGAAATTAGTGGTGACGCTTTATTTACATAGACCCTTGAACAAAACGCCCCACGTGGCTGAAGAGTAATCTCCGGGCCTTGTCGTGTCGCGTCAGTGACCAAATCTTCCTTAACTATCCCATCTAGCAGGCATCACGCCCGCCAGCCCCCTTGAAATCTTTCAACTCTGCACTGCACTATTTACGTTACGTCTCTTGGGTTGGGTTGGCTAGGTAATAATGAACCCCCACTCATCATCGTATCATTCATCGTTCCTCTAACACATCGTCTCACAGACTGCTATGGCCCATCAGAGTCGTGTGAAAGGTCCAGGGATTTCTGCCGCCAAAGCTCCCGCTCCCGCTCCCGTCGTCCGTGACGTCTCTGACTGGGAGGTCTTCACTGATGACGAGTCTGACAGTGACACTTCTCAGAACACTGTCGATTTCATTGAGCCCCCTCCTGCCTACAAGGTAGACGACCCCGGGTTGGTGCTCAACAGACCCACGTTGGGTAGACCGACTTTGGGCAGGCCTGTTGTTGAGCGGCCTGTCCAGGAGAAGCGTCAGTCGTCGTGGCGACAATGGCTCAACAGAGATAAGGTCAGCCCGGAGGCGGCGGATGAACCGACTCTGCGTCCTGACCGAAGGGTCAGGCGTCATCGGTCTGAAACCGAGACACCCGAGGAGCGGGAGGCGAGAAGATCAGAACGTCGTCGTCGACACAAGGAGCATGAAGAGCGTGGTCGCACGGAGAAGGACCGCCATACTCGTGACAGAAGCCGAGCAGGTAGTCCAAGCACGCGACATAGACGACACAAGCGACGCGAAGGTGAGGAGAGAGAAGAGAGAAACGATGAGAAGGAGTCTCGTCGCCTTTCACGGAGGTTCCTTGGACGAAGCGAGGAAGAGGACAAGGAACGGGAGAGGGAGAAACGCAGGTCTATGAGAGAACGACCTACTCTTGACAAGAGACACTCTACCTCTGCCTCCATCAGGCATCGTGACCCTGAGTATGCCGAGCGTGAGCGGAGATCTAGTCGCGTGGACGGTGAGAGACGACACAAGAGCAGTCGTGAGCACTCACGAGCCTCGCATAGCCACACTCCTCGCGCTCCTGAAGAGGACAAACGTCGCGATGAGGACCGGGAGGCTCGGAGAGCAGAGCGTCGACGACTGCACAATGAGCGCAAGGCAGCTACCCCCAAGAACAGTGACTCTGACCGCGGCGAGAAGGAGAGGTCATACACCAGAAGTGTTGATCCTGAACGCGCAAGAGAGCGACGCCATAGCCGACATCTCAGCCAACTTGACAACGACAACCGGAGGGACCGGTACAAGGACTACGAATCAGCCCGAGCCTCAATGAAGATCAAGAGTCCAAGCCCAGGCTCAGATCCCGAGAAGGAGAAGCTGAGGATGCATGAGAAGGAGCGCGAGAGAGATGAAGAAAGGCAGAGAGAGCGTGAGCGCGAGAAGGAGAATGAGCGCGAACGCATCCGCTTAGAGGAGAAGCGAAAGGCTGAAGAGAAGAAGAGGATTGAGGAGATGGAGAAGGAGCGCGAGAGAGAGCGACTTGAAGAGCAGAAGAAGCTTGACGAGAAGAAGAGAGCCGATGACAGGCGACGTGCTGAAGAGAAGAAACGCGCTGAGGAGAAGCGTAAGCTCGAGGAGAAGAAGAAGCTGGTCGAAGAGAAGCGTCGCCTTGCAGAGAAGAAGCTGAAGGCCGAGACTCGACGAAAGGCCGCTGAGGAGCGTGAGAAGGAGAAGGAACGCGAGAGACTCGAGGAGAAGAAGAGAATGGAGGAGGAGAAACGTCTTGAAGAGGAGCGACGCATTGAGGAAGAGCGAAAGCTCGAAGAGAAGAAGCGTCTGGAGGAGAAGCGCAAGGCCGATGAGAAGAGACGCGCTGATGTCCAGGAGAAGGAGCGAAAGCTCGCCGAGGCCAAGAAGCGTATTGAGGAGAGGGAGAAGCGCGCTGCTGAGCGCAAGGAAAAGGACGCCCGCCGTGCTATCCGCAAACAACAAAAGGAAGAGCAAAAGAAGAAGGATGCTGCCGCCGAGGAGCAAGCGTACGTCCCCAGTCCCCTACCATCTCTACCATGTTATACTAACACCACCACAGAAACAAGCCTCAAATTCTCGGCCCCAACAAGTGGCCCGCTCCAGGAGCACGACTCGGCCCCGCCCTGGGCCCCCTGAGACTAGCTACAGCTACAGCTACAGAGACCAAGCCGAAGCCGGCTGTTGTTGACGACTCTGACAGCGGTGTCGACTAAGCGAAGGAACAAACAGTACATGAGGCGTTTTTCCCGGGATGATCAAAGCGGTTCTTTTGATCTATGACACAACATCTCCACTCACAAACTTGAACTTGAACCTGCAGGATGAAAGATTCCTGAACGGTTCAACCGACTAATGCGGCTTTGGAAGAAGCCTATCTTATACCCTGACTGATGAAACAGTCACAACTCCACTCCAAGAAATACTTTAACGTTAATGCTCTGTATGAGTATAATATGAATATGAATGATTACGAACACTTCTGTTTCTCCTGTGACTGCAACGTGATGACTGTTGAATGTACTCCAACTACTTGATCATAACTGCGCCTCCATCAACAATGAGGTCCTGGCCTGTCACGAAGCCAGCGTTGACCAGATACTCAACAGCCTGAGCAATATCTAGAGGTCTTCCAGCTCTATTCGTTAGATGATCCTGCACATCCTTATCTTCGTTCAAGTGTGCCCATTCCACCCCCTTCTCGTCACCCTCTTTTGACTCATGACCAGCCTTGATACGACCTGGCGCAACCAAATTCACCCTGATGCCGAACGGCTGTAGACTGACAGCCATGCTATGCGTAAGTCCTAACAGACCAGCCTTTGCAGAGGCATAACCCTCTTGGTTCGGATCACTCTGCTTCGCACGGAATGATCCAATATTGATGATGCAAGGCCCAGCAGTGCTGTGGCTATCATCCGTAACAGGCTCAGTATCCTTCTCATTCTTCATGAACGGGATACAAGCCTGTGACACCACAAATGGCGCAGTAAGATTCGTCTCAATATACGCCTGCCACTCCTTCAAAGTCTCTCGGTCGACCATCGTCTTGCCATCTTTCCAATGCGGCGACGCAATACCTCCATTGTTGATGACAACATCGATATGACCATCCAGAAATTTGGCTGCTTGTTGAATCTTATCGTAAATCTCATTTGTGTTGCGTAGATCGCATATGGCCGAATCAACGGCTTTTGAGTCGTAGTAGGACTTGAGATGGGTGCGTGTTGTGTGACCAAGTTCCTGTTCGTCTATGTCGAGGATGAAGACGCGGTAGTGCTTTTCGAGGAAGTAACGTGCGAGGGTGCGGCCAATACCACGGGCTCCGCCGCTGACGACGGCTGTTTTGGGCATTGATGGTGGTGTTGCAATGAGCTTTGATCTGGGACATGGGAGAGAAGTCGAGTAGTAATATCATCAGCGATACACGCGTAATGAGCACGTACTGAAGACGTCATGCTGCGTCATTGAGTCTTAATTTCGTAAAGATATCTTTTAGCGACAACATCTTATCGCGGTGCATACTGTTGTGTCTATCGATGCGTGTTGTTCATTATCAGGTGAGGTGGCAGAACAGTCCTTTCATGGTTGATACTCCGAAATGACGAGGAAGGGGGGTACCAGGTTTCAATCCGACGCGGTAGGATTATTTGGCCCCGTTTAGTCTTGGATAGAGTATAATTAACAGTAGCAAGTAGTAGAGTTTCTTCTGATAATGTTCAAAATGATAACTAGCATTCGAAGTTCATCTATCTTCCCCATGATCGTCTTTGAGTCTGCAACTAGATGTTCAATTAAGGCTTCCACCCAACCACCGCTCGAATAGCTTGAGTCATAGCACCGAGCTGGTTATTCGTCTTGATCGATTTTCCTTTATTATATCCCTCTCTATAAGCGATTCTGTCCTCGCCTACAACTCGTTAGCCTACGAAATAAAGCCTCAAGTGACGGAGAATGGTCTTACCAAGTAATGCTTTAACCCAATGCTTTGGCGCTGCCTTCTGTTGTTCATCCCACAATGTCAGAAGATAGAGCGCAGTAGTGCCATATTCCGTCTCGTGCTGATGCACGGAAGCATTGAACTCCCGATTGACACGTTTGGCAAGGTCGAGTCGATTTTTCGTTGCTTTGGCCGCTGTTTCGACTGTGACAAGTTTATCTTCATGGCTAATCTTATTCAGCCCGAGATCGCGAGCAACGGGATCAAAGACAGTAGCATCGAAGTGCAAATCATCGCCGAAGAAGATGTCATTTCGGGTTAGAGAGCCATCGACCTCGATCTGGTCATGTTGAGCCAGGTCTCGGAGATTGAAGGTTTCGCTGGGTCGGCTTGAGGTGGAGATATTCAGCTGAAACACCATGTTGACGGCATCAGTGTAGAAGCCATCCTCGAAATGATAAGCGGTTTGGGCTGCGTGATTGATCATGTCGTAATTGATGTTTGCGCCATCGCGTGGAAGGTAACCGTGGTTGGCGAGAGCGTTGAGGCCTGGGCATGGTGATCGACCTGTAGTGAGACACAATGTCAACATTTTGATCACCTTTTCAGTCTAATATCCATCAAATGCTTACTGTCGTAGGGTCCTGCGGCGCGGAACTCATGGCCCTTTGGATCTGGCAGTGCAGAGGCCACAATTGCGAAAAACGCTGAAGAAAAAAGAGAGGCTTTCATTCTGCAAAACAATTCTATTTGGGGTTGGAAGTAACTCTTTTTCCAGAGCCAGGGAATGATGTACATATTTAAAGCCTTTTATCTCTTTTATTACTGCCGTATCTTCTATTTTCGCGTTTAAATCCTGTGCAAAGAATACGCTGTTCTGGGTTGGCGTATTGCGTATTAGAGGCGTATTGTTAGCGGCAAGCGTATACCAAGCGCATCGCTTACAGGGCCATCAGCGAATCAAAGTGAACATTTTACTACCTTAGCGTCCTGCTCGGGGCGCATGCATTCTATACCAGATCGTATCTGAGTCCATCACGACATACATACCAGCTCTATTTTCACAAACAGCGAGGCAGGGACAAACATTGATGAAACCTTTTTTTCTACGGAGGAGATTCCACTGAGAAACATAAAGGGAACCAAATTATAGCATTCTTGAATTTGCTTGCCTTGTAGAAGCTCTACTGAGACCCTTCTGTCATTTCACGTATGCCAGTTTGGCAATCTCATCAGCTGCTACATCACGCCCCTTCTTCCCTGCTTTAATCCTATCCCCTAACCATTTTGCTCGCCGCTGTAAGAGGCTCTCGCCGCAACCATCTATTCCTTTCATGAAAGCATCCAATAAGCACTCGTTCGTCCAGTTGGGCGTTGAACTCTTACAGCCCCAAACCCCCATGCCACTTGTCTCACCTAGAGCAGCGTAGTTGTAAAGATCAGCCCATAGCGGAAGTATAACTTGCGTAACGCCGGCTCTTTGCAATGGTCAGCGATTGCCTGCCGAGTAGTCTTGAGCATCTACTCACGCAAGGGCTTCATGATAGCAGTTTGAACCGCCATGATGCACTGAAGTAATAACATATCCAGTGTGTAGAAGTGAGGACGGCTCTGCTACAAGCCAACTTGGCATTTTTAGTCGCTCGCTGTCGAGGTAGGGATTCAAGCGCACCAAGAAATCGTCAGAGAAGTCTCCCAGCTTATTAAATTTCCACAAGACCTGGTATTCAGTAGAGGATAGCAACGCTGCTATGGTGCTCGCCATACCTTCAGCACGACTTTCGTCATACTGCCAAACATTAGCTACACGTGCATTTATTGTGTTTTTCAAGACCTACAGCAAGATTGCTGCCGAGATTAATGAGCACTGTAGGAGCTTTCTTGAGCCAAATTGCAGTTTCAGGATCCTGTTGATCAAATGGTAGTCCTGATAGAATGATTGGCCCAGCACAGGTGACGTCTAGAGGAATGACTTCAACTGGGATCATGGGCCGTGTGTATTTTGGGTGACCCACGGAACGCCCGGTCGATGTATACCGAATAGATTCATTGGCTCTCCCAGCCCAATTTGCCGAAGTCGAGATTTCTTCTTCGATGCATCTGGCGTAAACATTGCGCTGCAGATATAACGAATATTCATGTACACGTTCTCTGGAAGGTTGAGCAAAGGAACTGGAAATGGAAACCCTGATGATGGGCTATCACTATTAGTGTCAGTCGAGTTCCTTGGAAGCAGCGACATACGCAGGATATTTCCAGAACCGAGTCCAGAACGGCTGAATACCCAAGAAATGGTCTACAAGAGTATTTGGCGTGATGAAGGCATGTTGCCTATTTCTTTTGCGCGTGGCGTCTATAGCTGGCCGGAACCAACTGTCGAGAACAATGACAGCTGGGTCAACCTCATCAATAATGCCACCAAGCTCTTTGTACAATTGTACATGATCTTCAAACGTCCATGGAGATATCCAAAGCTGTATGTGTTCGGCCAAAGTAGCGATACCTCTCCATCCGGGAGGGGATATGAAGCTTCGACCTTCTCTAGCGATTGCCTGCACAAATGTCAGACCTGTAAGTCTGTGAAAAATAATGCTTGTAGCATGGGGCGATTTAATCTTGGCGAATGAGGAAACACGTTCCAGCTTTTGCTCAATAGACGGGAATGAGGCAAAATGAACTTCTATATCGGGGTAATTCTCTAGCATCGCCGATGCAGTAGCAATGTGGACATTTGACAGGCCGTGCTCACTGTTTGTGAGGAAAAACACTGTCTTGTTTCTTCCTTGGATAAAAGGCGAATGCGCTGTCCTGGTCTCGCGGGATAGGAAGTAAGCTAGAGGCACAGCGAGTAAGGCCGTGAACAAGAGCAGCCGGCCAAACATGACGCACCGTATCTTCACTGCGATTATTTCTGATGTTATTCACAGATCAATTATAGAGAGAGTGATTTATTTGCCTCATATCTCCGTGGGTAGCAAACCAAGGTAAGCGTCTGCCTGCCCCCGCTTCAACTCATGTTGGACATTGTCCTTGGTGAACGTCGCTTAGCCAATTCCACCAGCCCCTCCAGCGAGTCAGCCATTTAAAGCACCTCGCCTTGGGAGCTCTAACTATCATTTGAAAGTATTAGCTCATCCTCCCTTAAACTGCTGCCTTACTAGGGCAGGGGAGGGGCATTGAAAACCCCGCACTACAGAAGAAGGGCAGGGGAGTAATCCTCTGCATGCAACCTTGCCTTGCCATCCAGCTTGGCATCTCGCTTGTTATCATGGCGGCGGCAACTCGTACCGACCAACAAATCTCTCCTTCATCATGGCAGTCATTGCAGCAACTTGCAAGGTCTCTGATCTCGGCGATAATGTCGGTTTTGCTCAATTATCTTACCTTCTCCAAGAAGGAGGAGCAACGTCCCCTGCCGGACATGGTTGAGTCAGATGACATCATTCCAGTGCACTTGTTCGATGATACTGCAGCGGCGCGGGGAATCGTGCTGGTATGGACTTTGCAGTTCCAAGAGGTATTGAACCCCCATAAATTGAACGATGCTCTGTCCAAGCTCTTTGAAATTGAAGGATGGCGGAGACTGGGTGGAAGATTTCGGCAAAGGGTATGGTTTCATGACTCTCCCAAGTTTCTCGATATTGACCCGCACACAGTCAGATGGCGGACTCGAAATACACGTTCCGCGAGAATTTACAGAAGAGCGGCCAGCAGTTTATTTCACCAAAGAAGAGTTTGAGACCCCAATGTCAGAACATCCGATGGCTTCACGATTACCCAAGCCAACTGGGAGTATTTCTACTTACACTGGACCGAAAGAATTCTGTGCTCTTGGACTCCGCCCCGAGACGCCTCGCAACATGGACGACTTTGTTCATTCCGATATGCCTCAATTCTGTCTTCATGTGCAGACCTTCACCGACGGTACCCTTGTTAACCTAACGTTTTCCCACGTGACAACCGACCTGATGGGGTTGTCTGCTATATTCGAGGGCTGGAGTCAGGTCCTTGCTGGAAAGCCAGAAGCTGTTATCCCAATGCCGGGATATCGGAAGGATGTCTTTGACGACATGCTCAACTCACCGCCGAAGGAACGCCATGTTCTTGCAGACAAGATTCTTGATGGCTGGCGTTTCAAAGTCTGGGGCTTACGGAGCTTGTATGAGTCGTGGAGATCCGGCAACATTCAGTCCCAGACTCTTTGTGTTCCGAAGGATACACTTAGCAGGATGATGCAGCAAGCGAGGGGCCATCTGGAAGAGGAGGCAACAAATGGAAAGCCTTTCATCAGCGAAGGCGATGTTTTCGCCGCTCTCTCTTGCCTCATGCTGGCCAAGTACCAAGGTAGGGGCACGAATCGAGACCTGGCAACTATCATGGCAGTCGACCCTCGAAGTCGAGCCCGATCGGTATTCTTGCCGGACAAGGCATACGTGCAGAATTCTCCTACCAATGCCTTTGTCTTCTGTCGTGCCAAAGAGACATTGGACCTGCCTCTAGGCAAACTGGCTCTTCAAGTGCGACAGGCCATACAAGCACAAACAACAGAGGAACAGCTCAAAGCCTCGACGGCGCTCTCAGTGGAATCTATGAAGACGAACAATATGCCTGTAGTCTTTGGAAGCACGAACATGGCCGCCCAGTTCATGTCAAATTGGTCGAAGGGCGATCTTGCAGAGAAGTTGGACTTCAGCCCGGCGATAGAGAGAGAGGTAAGCCATGAGACTAGAAGGGGTAAGAGGGGACATCCTGTGTATTATCAAGCATCTGACCCCGGGCACAATACTGTCTCCGCCATATCTAGCGTGTTTGTAGTGGTTGGTAAGGACTATGAAGGGAACACTTGGTTTTCCAACTCGTTGCCGAAGGAGATGTGGACAGACTTGATGGCTTACCTTGAGCAGCTCAGTCATGCTGGCAGAGAGTCTAAACTTTGACCGAGTTCTTTTATTTCAACTGAGAGGGGCTGTTGATAGCTTGACTGGGGTAGATTCAACTCTTTAATTAGACAAGTTTGAGACTTTGTTTGTTCGATGAAAGGACCTCGATATAGCATGAAACCGTATTCGATGAAGATTGTCAGAAATTGTGACGTGGTCAGATTGCACTCTATTCAAACGCTATCTATGTTTAACAGTATCTCAAAAACTCCCCGCTCGTTCACACCACGATTTTCATATATAGGCTCAATAAACTTTGAAGACTTTCAGAATTTCCTTCGAGATTTCGTTCAGTCGCGAAGAGCAGCTTGTGCAAAAAGCACCGGACTCAGTCCCAGTAGCGACATAGATCCCCAAGCCCATGAATTCTGCCTGGGAAATTTTAAGACTTGCCAATATGCCGCCATTGTCAGACCAACTCGTAAGAATGAACGGGCAATCAATGGAGCTTTTACGTTAATTCCTGACGTGGTTACGTCGATACCGTGAGTGAGTAATGATTCGGCTAAAACGCCTACCGTAGCTAAGAGCAATACCGTGTTCTGTTTGCCAAGCTTGACCGGTAATGTTTTGAGGCCTTCCTTGGTATCTTCCGGAATATCTCTGATATCGCATGATGTCTCACGGAAGAACTGGTATAAAACAGCCAGATAAAAGCTTCTTGCTCGTAAATCTCTGCTCGCACATTGGTACTCCTTTTGTCGACAGCAATAAGCCATGCTGGCTTCGGCACAGACGCTTGCCATACAGAATGCGACTACCAAGGACTTTGCTTCAAAGAGCTAAAGGTGTAAGGATATGCCATGTGTATAGAATGAAGGTTAAGCTTACCAGAGTTTTGGGCTTGCTTAGAATCCACCCCTTGGAGATCGAGTACAATGGGACGCAAGGTATTCCCCAAGCCAGACCAAGAGGTAGGACACGGTATATGTCGTATATGGTGTGAAGGTCTAGCGTTACAGTACAGGTTAGGACAATAGCCCAGAGGCCATATATCCAAAGATTCCATATCCACTTGGCAGGCCGATCTGATGGCGAAAGATCTTTGTATGTATCCATGGCTGTAGAGGCTAGTAGTTAGTAACATATTTTTGAGATGAGGTGAAATAGAGTTAAGGATATGACTTGCAATCGACAGCAGCTGATATGGTACCGATGAGTCCAAGTAACCTCACAGGAAAGTGATACGAGCCGGTTGCAGTCTGTATAGCACCTATGGCTGGAGCCAGATGACCCAGCCCCATCAACGCAGGCATTACGCCGAGGCTGTACAAGGTATTCGTCCTGGACATTTTTGGTGTTGAACAAAGCCGAGAGCGTGATCAGCAGATGGAAAGGTCGTCAAAGGAAAGGTACCAGGTAAATAAACGTCATAAGGGCGAAAAGAGAATTACAGCCTGGAATGGGCTGCCATGCTTGCACGCGGATGATCACCGATACTTTGTCCCCCTTTCACTGGAATATGTCGGCTTCGGCATCAAATAGCCAGCCTAGGAGTGATCCACGGCCACTCCGACCCAACCCCTCGCGCCAAGCTGTTCCATCATTGACCAGAGGCGATCAGCAACTCCCATTAGAAACATGTTGCTGATACATTCCAAGCGTCCCACGTTATCACTTACGATCCATCTCCCAATGAATACGCGGCAAGAATGCTAACCAATCAGCGACGCCCTATGAAAAGGATATCTCTGAGCAAGGTTGTCCGCCCTCGTCATGTAAGCGAAGTCAGCGAAGTCCTGTAGCAGACTCTGAATCATGACTAGATATTTCCAAGATGTCGATCCGACCCTAGTTAAGACTCTTGCATATACAAAAAAGGCGATCGTCATCAGGCGGCAGCATTCTCTCGCAAGTAATTGGCTCCTTAAATTCTCTGGGTTGGATCCTAAAAAGTGACGGTCGCATCTTCGTGGTGGGGCGGGGATTAACAAGATATTGTAACCGTTACTCCAGTCAAGATTCCTTTGCCCTTGGCCTCATCCTTCATCTTAGCGAGGCCTTTACAAGCGGCTTGGAAGTCCACTTTTGGGACAATTCATCATTCTTTCCAATCCCAGACTTTGTCACAATGGCCGTTGATCTCGCTACCACCATCCAGGCCATTCTGCCTCGGATTGTTGTTTACACAATCATTGGTACCACTGCAGCATGGCTGTTACACCTTATGCAACCTGCTTTCCAGGCGGCTCTCACCAAGGATTACCAGAAGTTCAACTGGGCTGGTGATAAGAAAGGTGTTGGGATATTCATGAAGGCATCATATGAAGTTGCCCTGAAGTCTCGAGAGTATTTCAAGGAGACTCATCGCAAGGTAAGCAGTATAATTTCCTTTTTGGGGTCCAAAACTTATAATGTCAGATACTTGAAGCTGGCCATGGCGGTATCCAGCTCGTTCCAATCCCTCACTGCAGCACGGGCTTCATGCTCATGGTGCCCAAGCAGCTCCTCAATGAATATGTCAAACAACCTGAGAATGACATTTCTCTCAAGAGATACACTCTTCAAGCCCTTGTACCTGACTACACCACCCTTGGTCCTCACATCGTCATTCACCCCGTCTACAGAAATGTTGTTCATAAAGAGCTCTACCAAAAGGTCGCAGATAAAATGCCCATGGTCAATGAGGAGATGAAGGCTGCTCTGGATGACAATGTCGCCTCAAAGCTTGACGCCAATGGTGTTGTGCACATTAACATGTGGGATACAGCCAGTGCTATTCTCAGCAGATCTGCCAACCGTATCATCTCAGGTCAGCCTCTGTGTGACAACAAAGAGTACAGAGATGCTACCGCTGAATACGCCGCCACATTCTTTGCGTCAGCGCTGTACGCCCGCTTTATCCCACCATTTCTTCGCCCGTAAGCAGCACCAAGATAATGATTTCTCACCAGCTTTAGTGATAGGTTGCTGACACTCTACAGGCTCCTGCTACCTTACATGTGTCGCCCGTTGATGCGATGCATCGAGACAGCTGCCAAGCACGCGACGCCAGTGCTGAAGGAGCGCATGGCTATTATTGATGCGGCCGAAGAAAAAGACGTCGAACCAGACCTCCCTGTAAGTTTGAAGATTTACTGGTAGTTTTTGACAACGGCTGATATCTCCCAGAATGATATGCTGAGCGCTATCATCCTGGCCGCTAAAAAGGACCCCAACGGTCCATCAGAGTACGAGCCAATGGTCATCGTCGCCAGAATGATGGTTCTAAACTTTGTCCAATCGTACACTAACCTTGTCACAATGACCAATTTGGTGTATGACCTCATCTCACTCCCCGCAGGTGACTACGAAGCCATGATCAGCGACTTGCGTGCCGAGATAAGCCAGGAAATGGCCAAAGGCGATGCATTTTCACATGAATTCTTCCAAAGGCTGACGCTAATGGACTCTCTCATCCGGGAGAGCATTCGATACAACCCAATTGGTGAGACGGGCATTGAGCGAGCCGTGGGTAAACAGGGCGGCTTCACTTTCTCCAACGGCATCCATGTGCCGCAGGGTGCCATCCTTGCTGCACCTATCAAGGCCTATCAGAGAGACGAGAGAAAATACCCTGGCGGGTTTAATCCCCGTCGATCAATGGAAGACCCGGAGCATCCTAAGATGACGGACATCTCACCGGATTTCTTGAACTTTGGGCTTGGGAGGGGAGCTTGTCCTGGAAGGTTCTTTACAAGCAATTTGCTCAAGCTTACGCTGACGCATCTGCTTATGGATTATGACTTTGAGAGATTGGACAAGAGACCGGAGAATGTTCGCAAGGTTACGATTGACGAGCCATGCGGACGATTCCTCATCACGCTGAAGAAGAGAAATCATGCTTGAAATGGTATAGATAGATCTCGGCACGTATGTGGAGAAAGCTGCAGTAAGAAATTAGCCCTCTCCATCGCTCGATAGATCAAGGAGTGACGGGAATGCTAAGTCTGATCGCAACATGCGCCCAAATCTGATGGATCAGAGTCAAATGACGCAGTGGACCAGCTCTTGAGCATGCATCGGTGCCTTGAAAGTTCAAAGGATCAATTCCTCTTCCCTAGTCCTCATTAACCCCTCCAATGGCATATTTCATGATCCTGATTTCACTTTCCCATGAGTTATCCCCCGCTGATACCCCGCATAGATAAAACATGGACGTTGATCCTTCACCCCGCAGATGACAAGGCAGCAGAATAAAAACCTTGGCAGGGATTATCAGAAGAGGATGATTGCAGCGACGCATATGCATATTGCAATCTAATCCCTCAAACTTGTGATCTTGATATGTGGGATCATGCAAGCCAAGTTTCCAAGATATTTTGGTACTTTTGTAAATTCCCGCTTACTCCTCAACTGTCTACATGATGCAGTGGTAACCAGCATTGTAACCCAGCAGTTCATGATGAATCCTCACGGACAAATTCCAGCAAGGCATTTGTCACTTCTGCACGCCGTTCGAGCATGATCCAGTGTCCCGCTCCTTCGAGAACCACTTCTCTGTAGCCCTTGCTTGCATATGGTATGATACCCCTCCCAATTTGGTCCGCCCGTGTCACCATATCTCCCCCGCCGCAGATCCCGAGAACGGGAATTTTGAGCATACGTTGCTCGTCTGTCAGTGGATCCTCATCATCTGCTTGGATCCCACGCATGAGGGAACGGTAGTAGTTGAGCAGGCCCTTGATGGTGTCCTTGCGTCTGTTTATCTCGAGCCAGCGGATCTTGTCTTGTTCTGTGAGGAATGGGGGGAGGCGACATGTTTTGTCAGAGGTCAGCCATTCTCGCGTTCCGTTAATTGCAGCAAGGCCTGTTATCCAGAGGGCGGTGTCGTCGGCGTATGCAAGGTGGAAGAATGACTCTAGCTACAACAAGTCAGTGAATAAATTCAACAGGACACTATGTCAAGCACATACATGATCAAGAATAACTCGCTCGGCATCGTATGAGTTAAAGAAGTACCAATAACCCAGCTGCATATACCCAAGCTCCTTCTGGCTCCAGACGTTCAGTCCATCAATGTCAAAGAACACTCCTGGCGCTGTATAGCCCGCAGACATGAACACCAGCTTGGAAAATCTCTCGGGATACCAAACAACAGTCCTAGACATGACCATAGATCCCCAGTCATGCGAGACGCCAATGACTTTGTCAATCTTCTCATGATCTAGCAATTCTATAAAGTGCCCACTGAGACGCTTCAAATTGTAAGCTTCAATGTCCGCGCGCTTGTCAGAATCGCCATAGCCGAGGCAGTCTGGGGCAATGACTCCGTAGCCTGCTTCTGAGAGGTCTTTGAATTGATATCGCCAGTCGTAGCGCGAAGACGGGCAGCCGTGAATGAAGAGAAATGTTTCTTTGTTGTCTTTGGCGGGCACATAGTCGAAGGCATAAATATCACCGTCGCTCGTGGTGAATCGCTTGTCGAAATTGCCCATGATTGAAAAGAAGTAAGCGTCAGCAATAAGATTTGTGAATCAGAGGCGAAACGCTAGTTGAACTGTGAATGTTTGAACCGCTTTGCCTAAGCAAGGGAAGCACTGAAAGTCAGAGCTATAAAAGCTGGACGTGCTTGTGCGCTAAAACTCAGTGAGCTGCTGCTATCTCTCTCACTGTCAAGGGTTATTCACTGGCCCCGCCATCAGGACTTAGCCCCTACGACTGTCTCGGACAGAGCATCAAGTACAGCAGGCAACGCTGATAACCTTCGCCCATAACCCAATCTGGCTACCAAGATCACAACTCTTCGCAATATGACATCGGCATTAGAGTCTCTTACCCCTAAAATGCCTGCAGCATCGACAGACCACGAAGGAGCTCTTCAAAGAACAGGAGAAAGGTGTGACAAAAAATCCGATCATACCTCATATACTGACCGAATTAACTTACCAGTAACAGGCCCTCGGATCTCAAAGCCAAAGAAGATGGCATTGCCTTCTGGACGAAACACACCAAACCAGTTCTCACCTCTCTTCTTAAATCTGTTGGAGATTATAATCCCGAACAACGAGCTGCCCACCTCGAGTTCCTTGATACCTATATCATTCCGAGCATGGGACGCAAGCCAGAAAAGGATCGCGCAAGATCACTTCTGACCCCGAATGGCTCGCCATTCGAAACCAGTCTCAACAATAGTGACAGCGGCAAGTCATACGTGCGATTTTGCTACGAGCCTGTGTTTCCAGGCTCAGATGGTGTCACCGAAGATCCCATTCCAGGAATTGCCGAGAAAACTGGTGCTGATCTCCGCTGGTTCAATCAATTTGCCACAGAGTTCTATCCATCAGAGGAAGATGCTGTGATTCTGGCGGAGAAGATGCCAAAAGATACTATTCGCATTCCCAAGGTGTTTCTGGCCTTTGACCTCAAGGATGACAAGCAGACGATGAAGGCATATTTCTACCCTGTTATCAAGTGGATGACAGCAAAGCAAAACTCGGATAGAGCTGGCTTTGATCTCATCCGACGACTTGATCCCCTTGGTCCATCTTTTGGACCAGCTATTGACATGATCGAGCGGTACCAGAGTAAGCTGTACCAAGATCCACCGCTTACTGTGGTTATCGGGATCGACTGCGTAAGCCCTGAAGAGGGAGCCCGAGTCAAAATCTACATCGAACCCCAGTCCAACACCTGGGAAGCAGTTGTACAACACGTCACCCTCGGAGGTCAAGTCACAGACAAAACGACAATGGATGGTCTAGAAATTCTTCGCGATATGTGGCATATCCTCATAAACGAGCCAGAGGACAAGGAGTTTGATGAGAAGTTCTCAAAGAAAATACTGGAGAACAAGCCAGATGTCAGTGGAGCATGCTTTAGCTGGGAACTCAAGCCGGGCCAGGACATCCCTGGCGTCAAGATTTATGTCCCTTTGAATCAGTACTTCAAGAATGACAAGGATGCTACCGAAGCGATGGAGAAAGTGTTTGGGAAGAGAGGATGGGCCTGGGGGATAGAAGGCACATATAAGAAGATTGTGTTGGATGCATAGTAAGTAACTACTGATCAAGATGATCATGGTACTAACAATCGTAGTGGGAGCGATGTCGTTGATGATATGGTTGAGACACCAACTGAGCATACCTTTGTCTCATTCAACTTCTCCCAGAAGAAGGGGGTGTACATGACAACTTATGTGGCACCATTTGTGAGGTTTCCTTGAATGGGCATTGCGATATCGTAGAACCGTGGTTAATGATAAATAAATGTAATTAATGTATTGCAAAATCGTACTAAAGTTTGAAACTCTGAAATATCCTTATCACGGGATGTATAGCCCCCTAAGCAGAATCGCCTGGACTCTTCGTCCTCTTCTCGACCTCTACAACCTCTGTATTCGGTGTAATGGGCGCGTCGATCTGGGAAGTAAACTTCTCAGTGGGATCGCGTAGAAAGAAACCGGCTAAGACGAACGATTAGCAATTAATTCTCCTTGAGGTTCACTTGTTTTTGTTATCCACTCACCAATGCTAGCGACGAGACATAGACTTGCAGTCGTCAACCAGACACCTCGAAAGCTTACACGGTAGGCTTCCAGAAGACCATTGACACCAGCGTGAATTATCTCTGGAGAAATGCCGTGAATCTGTTTGAGCGCCCCCGTATTGTTATGGGCAAGGGCGGGTATGAGTTGGGGCAACTCCTTTTCAGGAAATCCAAGTGGCAAGACGGCATGTGATATCTTGGGTCCCAAGTTGGATGAGAGCCCACTGGAGAAGATAGCGTTGAATACGGCCAACCCAATGGATCCTCCCAAACTTCTGATAGAGATCATAAGACCGGATGTAATTGCGATCAATGATCGAGGTGTTGCAAAATGAGCTACTGTAATCAGCGCTGGCATGCAAACACCCAATCCGAGACCTAGAGTTAT
The DNA here is from genome assembly GCA_014898875.1 of Fusarium miscanthi. Classification (NCBI taxonomy): domain Eukaryota; kingdom Fungi; phylum Ascomycota; class Sordariomycetes; order Hypocreales; family Nectriaceae; genus Fusarium; species Fusarium miscanthi. Next base: position 415,301 of record JAAVUA010000064.1, read on the forward strand.
TGGGTATAACCAGAGAAGGGCTTGAGGTGTGGACTTGGAGACAGTAGCCATCAGGACCATGAAGAGGATCTTGAAGCCAAAGGCGAGGATAATGGGGAAACGTAAAGCCTTGCTCATAGAACACCATATACCGCTCACAATGGCAGATATACCCAGAGCTATGAAGGCCATGCTGTACTGGGCCCCGATGACAAGACTATCGGTAGCAAAGAGAACACTGACTTCAAAGGCGAAATAGTTGTTGCCACAATGGAAGGCCATGCCCTCGGCAAAGATGCAACCCAAAGCCAGTGCAAAGTTCCGATCGCGAAAGAGACGATGATGAAACATGCCGTTCTTTTTGACCAATGTCTCATAGACGATAAGGGCCACTCCCAAAAGTACGCCAATGAGAAATGTGGCCAGTACATGGGCGTCAGTCCATGAATATGGGTTTCCGCTCCAGGCGAGAGACATGCAGAAGAGGATAAGCGCCGGAGTCAAGAAGCCGTATCCGATCCAGTCCAGGTTACTCATTTTCTCTGATACGCTGAGAACAATTTCCAATGCTCTCGGGGGCGGGTTGTAAAAGAGTTGACATGCGACTGTCGCAGCTGCATATATGCCGGCGACCATGTACCAGTAGGCCCGGAAGCCATCATGATGCTCATGTCTGGTCAACACGCCACCGATCAAAAGACCGACAATGGCTCCCAGGGACGCAGCAACATTGATACTTCCCTGCGCCCAAGGACGATACTTGCGAGCGACGACCTCGGAGGAAATGGCGTGAAGAAGCGGTTGCGCACCGAACGAAATGCCTGAGACAGCGAACCCAGCGATGACGGTGCCGGAAGATGAAGCTTTAGCTATAACGAGAGAACCGATAAAACCGCAGCATGTTAAGAATACGAGTATCCTCTTGCGACCCCAGAGATCGGCGGCTTGGCTGGCGGGAATGCCGAGAAGAGCTGTCGAGATGGCGATGACTTCACTGTACCAGACGGAATCGTTGGAGCCGCCAACAACAGCGGAGATGTCTCTGGTCAAGGCGCCAGAACCAACGACATTGGAAACTTGGACGAAGTATACCAGATTGATCGACTGGAAGCAATTCTCAGCTCAGAATTGTGGAAGAGGGTGAAGATAGCACTTACAAGCAACAACAGCAAACTCTTCCTAGACACCTTACCGTCCCCCTGAACTTCGCGCACTTCACTGGCTCTTTCGCTATTCTCACACGAAGATCTATCAGACATGATGAAAGAATGTAGAAATTGAAAGAATGCCGTGGAGGAAATTAAGCCCAGGAATATTCTGGAAAACTGTCTTGGTAGTTATAAGCCATGAGGGGACGGCATCTGGGGTCCTGCGCATTGACGGCGTATTTCCGTCTCGAACCTTATTTTGGTGCATGAACCTCAGTTTCGTGATGTTGATGTTTCGAACAGAAGGGTCATGGCGCAAACTTGCCTGTCGCGTTATGCTTTCTAGCGCGAACGGGCGCAGTCTTGGTGATGATAAGTGACGCGCTTTGACTGTCACTTGCAGCTCAGAGCTATGCTCCGGTTTTAATTCGATTAGACTAAATTATCCTTTCTGTATGCATTAGCACGTGTATCGTGTTTATTCAGGCATGAATTGAGGGAGATGAGAAATAGAGTTTGCTTTGCGCTTAGCCATCAAGACGCACTTCTCTAAGGTCTGTATGCTGATTTTAGCTATCAGATACAAGTCTCTGCTGCGAAAAACGACGCATTTCTCAACATCAACGATCAGGATTTATCTGGACATTAGGGGCATGAACGACATTGATTAGAAAGTTGCTTGAACTCTGTTCGAGCTATCGAGTATCTTAAACACACTTTACTGGCTTCCTTTGAAAATCTTAGAGAAATCATGCTCATTCCAGTACATGGTAGGCTTCAAGCCCGCCAGCTTCCATTCACCATCAACCTTTGCATAAGTATGTTGCATAACGGCGTGGCAGTGGCCCTTGGCCTCGACGGTCTTCTTATCGGGCCCTGTGTATCGCTGGTGGGCAGCTCGGAGCTGGTGAGTACCGACTATACGGCCATCTGAGAGAACTTCATATTTGGAAGCTCCAATGAAATGCTGGCTGACGACAAGAGGGTCGCCAACAAATCCAGGATCTGAAACCATGGCGACAAAGTCTTTGGCTGGCATGGCATCCCACTTTTCACCCGTCACGGCAGTATAATCGACCTTGAGGATATCATATTAGCCGGAATAATGTTCAAGTGTTTTTTTCGGGAACTCATACAACCAGTTCCGGGGCGACGATGCTGGCCAGGCGATCCCAGTCCTGCGAGTCGGTTAGATACGTTTAGTCCTTACGATGGAATGACCGTACAAACCTTTGCGTCGAGGCTATCTCCCCAGTCGAAAGTAATTGCAGCAACTTGCAGGGCATCTATTTACATATTCTATTAACATCGCCCGCTCAGATCGAAAGGTAGTGACTGGCTCGAAGGCCACTAACCAGCGGGGTCGACTCTTGAGTTAACCATGGCGGCGATATATGATTGAGGAAGGATCCTGAGCGGTTGATGAGTGGGTATAGATCTAAAACAGGAGAAATAGTATTGATCGTGTAAAGGAAAGCTCTAGATAATTACCAAAGTCAATGAGAAACATCGTTATTATAGATTACGGAACTTCCGATCTCATTCCGTGGGTATGCCGATAGCGGATCTTCCCCGCCTCTAACCAAAAGCAGTCAAGTCTGCCAACTAACCTTGTGTTCTGGCATGGGTAAGACGGCTTTGAGCTGGCTTAGATATGTAGTATCAACTGCCGAGAACCCTTTGTGCCGGCCCGGCAGGTCCGGCTGTCTAAGAGCGGAGAAGTCGAAGAAGAACATGTGAAACTCAGAAGCATCTTATAAGATGATCGTTAGGTGTGCTACATGGTTCTATTCCATCTGCATCTTCTACATCTTTTAGAAGAAAGCACTTGATCAAATCATCTTAGACTTTGATACATCAAAATGATACCAGCTGCTCACCCTCCTGTCAAACCCCAGAAAATTCAGGAACTGTTCCCTGATGCCATCATCTCAAAAATCACTCCAGCACCTGAGCATCCACGTTTCAATTATGACGGCTTCAACCCGGGACGTCGAGTTCTAGAAGCAGGTCATGTCCGCTATCATGGTCGCAGGCCATTCGGTGTACGAACTATATATGAGCGAGACCAAGCCATTACTGTTCGCGATGGCGCTCGCCTATACGCAGATATCTTCCGCCCCCAGGCATCAGACACACAACCTGTCCCGTGTATCCTTCCTTGGAGCCCGTACGGCAAAACTGGGACTGGTCCTCAAAACTACGACTTCATGGCGCCTTATCGAGCGGGAATCGCCCTTGATCGTACATCGGGCTATGAGAAGTTTGAGGCCCCGGATCCTGCTGAGTGGACCGAACGTGGCTATGCTGTGTTGAATATTGATGCTCGTGGTGCTGGGCATAGCGAAGGAGTTATCGCTCGCTGGGGCATTCAAGAAGCAGAAGATGTTTACGATACCATTGACTGGCTGTCTAAGCAGCATTGGTGCGACGGCTCTGTCGTCATGGCAGGGAATTCATGGCTGGCTATATCGCAAATCAACTTTGCTTCAAGAATGCACCACCCGGCACTGAAAGCGATTGCACCCTGGGAAGGTTACACGGACCTATATCGTCACTACGTTGCCAGGGGTGGACGACCACATATTCCTGGCTTTCACCGGATGATCTCCAATGGCCTTGCAGGGCCTGAAGGTGTTGAGAATGTTGTTGCCATGTTTAAGAAACATCCGTTGTATGACGACTACTGGGAGGCCAAGAGAGTTCCCGTGGAGAACATCAACAACATTCCTATGTACGTTGTTGCTTCGTACTCGAGCATGTTGCACACGTATGGCTCGTTTCAGACTTTCCGACAAGCCAAGACAGAAAAGAAATGGCTTCGGGTCCACCCGTATCAAGAGTGTAAGAAAACCCGATTTCTTTAGTCTTACTCATGCCACTGCGTGTAGTATGAGCCTACACTCATGGTTGAACGTCACTGATCTGTTGACTGATAAAGGGTACGACATGTATCGACCATCCGTGTCGGATGAACTTCAGGAGTTTTTCGACTTCTATTGCAAGCCTGAAATTGCCAAAGACACCAACTGGGAATCCTCAACGCCTCGGGTCCGGCTTTCACTGCTTGGCTTTGAGGCAGATGGGAGTTCCGCCGCGACTGTTATCGAGAGGCCTGAGCAGAATTATCCACTTACAAGACAAAAACTTCAAACTCTATATCTTGATGGAGCAAGTGAAAAGCTAGTGGATCGAAAACCAGATCAGGAATCCATAAAATCCTATGAAGGAAGGAGTTTGAGTGATGGGCTTGTGAGTCTTGTCACATCGAATGAATACGCGGAAACTCATCAAACTTTAGACCTTTACAGCCGCCTTTGGCATCGCGACTGAGCTGGCTGGGTACCCAAAGGCAGTGCTACACATATCATGCCCTGATCATGATGACTTCGATGTCGTTGTGCAGATCCGCAAGATCGACAACAAAGGCCGGCAGCTCTCACATCTCAACTACCCTTGTCCCGCTGCTATTGGGGAAGTACCCGATGTGAACACAGCGAAAACTTTAGGTCCGCAGGGCTTTCTTCGAGCTTCGCACAGCGTCTCTCTTAACGGAGATGGTGGACCTGTTGTTTCCGACGATCTGTCGCGTGAGACAGACGTTTTGTACAGCCACCGTGTTCGACAGCCCATCAGCCCAGGTACAACTGTCCGCCTAGAGATCCCAATATGGCCAATTGGGATGGTGTTTGCTGCTGGGGAGGGCATAGCGTTGAACGTTTCTGGACATGATATGTGCCTGCCTGAGACTGACTTGTGTCGCTTGACAGAACCAGAGGATGATAATGTCGGGCGGCACTATGTTCATACAGGAGGGAAGTATGACAGCCATTTGATCATTCCTGTTATCATGGGGTAGTGCAGTCAGCTTCAGTTATACGGGAGCTGCTACTCTCGGTCTCGTGAGTTGGGGGTGATTTGGGAACCCATCGTTCACAACGCTCAATAGGACGGCAGCATCAGCAGAGTTCATAAGTTTCGCATTTCTTCCTCACTACCAAGGCAAGCCCCAGAAAGCAACGAAAAAAGAAGCCTGTCAGACGTCCATCAATGCCCGCCCCAAGAACGCGCCCGAAGGCAGACCGGTCTAAGGGCCGAGATCATCAAGAGTAACATCTCTCTATACAGCAGTCACTCAAAGAGTAACCACCGCCATCCTTGCGGACAGATCGAGAGGACCAGAAAAGGGTATTCACTCTAGGGCATCGAGGATATTCATTCATCAACCAGGGTGGGATCTGTGGCTCTTTTAGGGAACCAAGAGAAGGTCGAATACTATAGAAATGATTCTCTGAAGTATTGTCGACATGAAGAAGAAAAGAAGAAAAGTCCAAATGGTCGGCGACAGAGCAGACTTTTATAGAGAGGTGCTGTGGATACAGTGACTAAGCGCTTTGTTTAGCGAGTGCAGAGTTTTTCTGCTGGGCTCGGCGAGATTGAGATGAGGCTGACTAGTCAACGTGCACGGTGATGAAAACTTGAGAAAGGGCGCTTCTTATTGGGTGATTTGCTGTTATCGCTTTTGTTTTTCTGGAGGTCTATGCCTGTTCATTGTTTCATTCACCAGTTGCTGTGTCTCAAGGCTTTCGTTCTTCCGCTCCGCTATCATGTCGAAAAGTGTAGGGTACCTAACATGAAATAACTTCACTAGACACCTGAATATCCTCATTTCCACGATCAAATGGCTGATAGGTAGGTATTAGAGAGAACTTCTCAAGCGAAGGGAGTTTTAACAGTTGTTACTGTAAAAATATCGTGTCTAGAAGTAGTTGCTCCTATTTGGATACAAGTGATTTGACGAGGTGCTTCAGAATCTCGCAACCATAACGCGCTCCATCCTCCACTAGCCCAGGTTTGGGTCGCCTGCGTACAAGGTGCCATTCCGAATCTGATTGGCGAGGTCTCTCTGAACCCATGCGTGAACACGCCATTTGCCGTCAACAGGTCCGTCAAGGCTCCAATCCTTGTTCCCCTCGGCCTCCCGGCTGAATTGCTGCCGCAGAGACTCAGCGAGCCTTACGGAATCCACAACCAAGGATTCATCAATGAAGTGGACGTAGTACTGTTTTCCGACGTGCCTAGTGAAATATTGCTCCGTCTGGCGCGGCATTTTGAAGATGTTTCCGGGTAGAGAGTGGTGAATGATGTTTAATAATAATTGGTGGTGTAGAGAGTGGTGAATGATGTTTAATAACAATTGGTGGCGTAGAAAGTGGTGAATGATGTTTAATAACAACTGGTGGCTTGGAGGTTCTGGGGTTTGTGAGGGTTATGTTGGAAGAGGTGACAGAAAGGCATGGCTTAAGTAGAGAAAGAACCTACTTAAATCACTAATGTATTCCTAGATGGCAACTGTTCAGACTTCCAGTACATGCCTGAATATGTCTGGCATTGGGGCTATTCAGTGCCAGAGGCAGGTTTACGAGTAGTATTATGATGCGCGAATCATTATTGTCACAGCGTTTGGGCCACTCCGGTTCACATCCTCCAATAGCGTCATAGCAGTGATAAGGAAGCACCTAACAGCAGGTGGTTTAGACATTGAATCTACCTCAGGGTCAATCTTCGCAAGCTCAAGGAACCCTGTGGTTGTGACCTCCATTCAGCTACAGCCTCTCCAAACATGTATCCAGCAACGTAGCACTCTCCGACAAAGTAGAACGTATCATCGCTCAACGGTCGTAGAATGTATGGAACCGGGCCTCCAGCAACAACACATACCAGATCGCCTTTCCTAAGAAGATTAGGTCCAAGTCCCAGGATGCAGTTCGTTGCGGTGAATATTTGTCGGTCGTGGCACACGTTGTTCACAGCATGTTCGTATCTAGCAGACTCTTCATCGCACGGCTTTGCGTTTCGGAAGTACTGCTGACTCCATTTTCCAAACGATGTAGTATGCTCATCTATCCTAATCTGCTCCTTCAAGATGTTGCCGTACCAATCTTGACCAGCTGTGAAGACGAGAGGTAGTCGAGCTCGTATATCACCATGGCTACGCACATGCACGTTCAGCCAGTGATTTAGCCTAATGTTGTGTGCTTTGAGTTTCTTATGACGGGATACGCGATCTTTCGTGCATGCTGTAGGAAACACTCGGTGAGCAGATGTTACAGATGCGAGGACAAATCCCTGGAGGATCAAATGCCGCTCGTTTCTACTCCAAACAAGTTTTGCCGGAGGTTTTGGTTTCCAACCAACTGACGCATCAAACTTCATACTAGCTCTATGAGAGACACCAATGCTCCTGATCGGTTTCACGTGCCAACGTGGTATCCATGTTGGAAAGTCAGGGTAGAATAGCGACGTATGCCGGATCGCGGAGAGGATCTCAAGGGGATTATCATGAGTTTGATAGACCCAGTAAAAGACGCGACTGTATAACCCATCTGGGAGCAGGCGATAGTCTGGAGGTATAGACGTGCGTCCTGGCCCCGTGTGTCGACTTGGAAGGCCTAAAATAGCGTATATTCGATCCAAACGTTCTGAAACATCAAAATTCCGCGTCAGTCGAAGGACATCTAAAAACGACATAGAATCGCCTCGAAACTGGGCTGAAGACATTCGGTACATGAGATAAGCGTTCATCAGACCAGTCCAAGCGTCCGAGCCTCCCGGGAAAAGGCTAGGAGACATTTTTGACTTATTGACGCGATTGAACATTGCCATCAAGCTTTTGTTGTTCCTGATGAGAGTAGTCGCGAGCCCCAACAAAGTCCAGGGTATTTCGGCGTCTCCCCATCGAATGATCGCACGACGGGAGGAGACCAACTCTTGGACCACCCATAACCGCTTCCAGTAGCCTCTCTGAAATACCTCAACGATTCGACCCATAGAAGCCTCGTTCATAACACAGCCATAAATGTTATCAGGTGCCGAAGAGGTACTATCTTCTTGACCAAAGCTTTTCCGAGCTTCGATCCATGCTGAAGTCAAAGCTTTGATGGCATAGAAGCACATGTTTGCATGTTTATAGTCCTTGCCAACAAAGCCGATGACTCTGAATGCTTGGGAATATATCCTTTGCATTATGCTGACTTGCTGAAGACGCTCCGCGTGGTCAGATTGGTTGATACACAGTGCATCGGCCCACACAACCCGAAGGTGTTGCTCGAGTCGAAGATGCAGCAGAATACCTCGAAGATACGCGTTGATTGATATTTTCTGGCCTTCCAGATGCATGTGCGCTTTCTGGCCATTACCCTCACTCCACTGGTAAGAAATAGCTTCAAATCGAAAGTTTGCTGCGTTAAGATCCAGGAAGTCGAACGAGGCCACCAAAGTGTCTTCATTCACACCAGGCTGGATTAAAAGAACGCGGATATGTGAGGGAGAGGGTAAAGGGGCATATATGTTCGGCTGAAAGAATGTACGTTGAAGACGTCCACCTAGCCATTCCAAGAGCCCGGGATCAGGAGGAAGATCAACAAGTGCAGGAGTTGTGTTACATGTTGTTCCGTAGGTTTGTCCTGGAAAAGGCATGCTTAAATGATCGCGGCACATGTCACGGCGAACCTTTGCTTCCAAAGCCCGTACAGCATTAGATGCTTGGTTTGCATGTGAGGCGGCTGTGTTGGCTACCGAGGAATTCCTGGTACTGGGGCGAGGATCCGTTTGAATGCGTAAGATATTGGCATTGGTCTCGGGGCCAATATCATCATTGCAAAGGTCCACATTGTCCAAATTGTCCTCTGTGTTTGGAATTAGCATTAGACAAGGTTCAGTAGAAAGGTATAAGAGTGGGCTTGACACACCAGTAGTCTGGACCTTGGGCTGATTAGTAGTCCCATTGGCGTCGAGAGTCTGGGCAATGGCACCAGCGATATTGACGCCAGCAAAGAAAAGTACTATAGCCCATCAATTTCCCCATATTACGTAAAGTCGATCAGATTTTATACACACAGTTGAGAGCACTTTCGGTTCCCTCCAGGAATACAGACTCAGAAACTTGATTACCATCCTCACTATGAGGGAACTGATCGTCAATTTCGTTGAAGCCCGCCTCATCATCTCCCTCAGATTCGCTGATAATGCTTTCGATATCTGAGTCATCGGAAACACTGATGCTACTGTCAGAGTCTGAATCATCTGAACTCGACATGGTGTTTGCGGCGTGTCTTGAGACGGCGAAAAGAGATTCGGTGACGGCTTTACTATCTCTGGGGGTAGACTTCTTTTCTTTCTTCTTGAGGCCTGAAATGAAGCGGGGAAGTGTTTTCCGCACATGTTTTAAGAGCTAGAACGCCACTTTCTGCCTTGTGGTGGTTCGCAAATGAGGCTGATGCAGCAGTACAAGGCCAGTCGATACTAAGCGAGCAAAAAGGACTTTCTATCCCAGAGAATATGGCATGCCTTGCACATAGCGTTTATTCGACTGCGAATCAAGCTTTGCCATAGGGCAATGGTAAAAAAAGATTTTTATTAAGCGCACATCTTCATAACCTTATAGCGACCTATCTATTCATCCAGCCTCCAGGAGAGGTATTTATTAAGCGACTGGAAGCGAATGAACTTGCTTTACTTGGGCTGGACCTGATGATCCGGCTGCTTAATGCTCCTAGATATGACAGGGGATGTCCGATGCGGTTTATGGAGTCGCTTGCTAAGATACCCATGCAGCAAAGGCAAAGGATTAGATACATGACCTACAAATGTATTATCTTTTCCGAGAAGCAGGATATCACAATGAGATAAGTAACAGACACTGAGGTGAATGGTTAGAGATCGGTCAGGTGTTACTGGATAATTACAGCATCACGTTCGACCCTACGAGCCTCATTTTCCCTGATCATTATGACCTACAGCTGAAAATCTACCGATAAAGAGCATGGGACTTATATTTAATCACAGTGTTTATTATCTGGAAGGTAGTACATATCGAGTCTTTCCAACAGTGGATCAGTTCGAGAAACAGGTTTGGTGTGAGCTAGACCATGATCCATGGCCTAATGACCAGAACAAGGGCTCTTTGCGAGCCTTGATAACGAGCCGGAAACAAAATAGTCAAAGAGTTTACTAAGTTTATCCTAAACATCATAATTTATCCCAAGTTTGCCTAAGTTTGCCTAAATGAATAACCGGAAGATCAACAACATTGATTACGAGGTCTCTATTCGTCAAAACTCCTATTGTGAACTAAGATAGAACCACGACTTGCCTTTACAGCTTTGAACTACAGCATGCAGAGTCTTTCTTCTCCTCTACTGTATAGAGAACACTCTTATTCTTCTCCTGCGTCGAAGGAGCAACATCCAGCCCCGGATTTCCAGAGAAGAAGTTCACGGGCTTCAACCCAACCATCATCTTCTCACTCGGCATGACAGGCCAATCCTCAATGCGCGGGTTATGAGTGGAGCCGAAAGTATGCCAAATGACAATATCCTCATTCCTCACGGAATGAGCAATTCCGGTGTTTCGGCGCTTCGCAATTACGGACGCCAAGCCATCGCCTCCGGCTGATTGCATCGTGTATTTACCCGCAGGGAAATGATCGTTGTCTTCATACCTGGTTACCCAGACCGCATGCTCCGCAAACTCCGAGCGCTTGGCATGGAAGGATTCAGGGTGCGCGAGAAGCATCTGGCTGTAGAAGGGCATGAGCTTGAAGCCGACTGGCGTACCGGTGATGGGGTTGATCTTGTTCTCGTTGACGAATTTAAAGGTACGCGCTTTCGTAAAGTCAAGATCAAAGCCTCCTTCTTCTTCGACAGTCTGACTCTCGGTCACATAGCCTACACCGAAGGGATTGTGCACGGCTGGATCGTCGATGGGAAGTGGCTTGGACTCTTCGACCACGAGTGAGTTGGCATGGCCGTCAATTGCAGGGTCAATGCGAAGACTGAAAAGATGCTGGTGATATGGTGCGAGGACTCCGGGCGCCACGATATTTCCATAAGGATACGTCCCCTTGTGATCTATAGAGGTTGGCGCCGTGGAGAGAATACCCGTTGCTCGAACCTCATAGAAGATGGAAGCATCTTGACTGAAGTGCCAGGCAAAGATATACTCATAGTTAGTCACTGTTATTATAGTCTGCAGGACCAAAATTCGAGAACGAGTCACGACCGGAGTGTTCGTACGGAAGTTGGTGTGCTTCCAAAGAATTCCATCATCCTGTTCGTGGCAGCAGACGACATTGGGTAGCTTCAGAGGCTCGCCCGATGACGTATTGTGATATGCATCGAAATACTTGATCGTTCCAAGACAATCACAGCCAAGCTGAAGGTTATTGGCATTGATACCAGCGCCATCATTACCAAGGTCAAATGCAGCCTTTCGTGGATACGGGGCTCGTGGATCGCCGTATGGTACGAACATCTCAGCCAACGAAAGGCGATAGAACAGGCTCCGTCCATCATATCGGACGTCATGGAGAGTGAGACCTTCTCGGTAGTTGAAGCCAACTCGGAGATCCCATTTCTCCCAGGTCAGACGATTGCCTTCGATATGGAATGAAGGACCTTCGGGCTGAGTTACATGTAGTGGCTTGGTAGTAGTCCTGGGGTTTGGTCGCAAGTCGGGATGGTATTCGCTAGTGGCAGTAGAGTGGACTCTTCGGCGATCAAATGGCCTTTTCTCGCTGTTTGCTCTTTCGTCAGGTGTTGTTGGTAGACGGTAAACTTTCATGACCCCAAGAGACTCGGATACCTCGGCGCATACATCCAATGGGTAAGCGTAGTAGTTCGCATTAGGGTTCTCTAACAGTCGCGCATAGAACCAGCACTGCTCAAATTTAGTATATTCAGCGCCCATGAAGCCAAGAAAAGCCTACCATGCTGACTCGATGAGTCATATCGTTCATTCCATCCGTTGCATAAGCCCACGGTTCAACGACAACTGTCGCGCCTGTAGGGAGATCGAGAGTCTTTATCAGTGCCTGGACCTCTTCATTGGCGAGACAAGCAGCTTCGACAGTTTTCATGTAATCAGTATCGATGTAAGAATGCTTCCCTTCAACGTGCTGCTTCTTGACGACTTTATCAGTGTCAAGATCGACGATAAGCTCGAAAAGGTGATTCCCTTCGGTTTCGGCTTTGATGGAAACCTCGACCCGAGCATGGCGAGTTGGCGCATGGTTAATGGGTTGATTGAGGTGCTGTTTTTCGAGATAAGTGACCATTTCCTTCTTGGCGGGCTCGAGAAGAGTGATGACGCGGAAGTTTGGGTCATGGTCGCCAAAGTGGGGGCGCACGATGCGTGAGGCCTGGATATCTCAGCTGCTTATCATTGCTGAGATTGAGGATTATTCATTGATAACGACTAACCCTCGAGATCTCCTCTGGCGATAGAGGATCAAGTGGATGAGGTGATACTGCGGTCATTGTAGCGGCGTCGATTGTCTATAAGTCTTCAATTAATGATGGTGTGACTTGGTGTAAATACAAAATATCAAAATAGATACAGAACTAAGTTGGCGAAACGTCGCGGGGATTGATAGATAACGTTGCGCCTTCTAATGACATCAACGATACAAGATAAACCTCACGACCGGCCCGGTTGGAGTATTTTGACTTTTATTCGTGATGTTGTTACCTAAGGGCCACCAAAAACCCCAATGTTTTGCGCAGGAGAGGGAAAAACGTCACCAAAGCCTTGCCTTTGGAGGTTATAAAACGCGGTTCCCCTCTTGCCTCCAAAGGTAACGCGTTGCGCTAGTTAGACCTTTCGCTGATCGAACCTCTAAAGGAAATTTCAGTTCCGGGCCGGCATCTTATCGCACATTACTCAGGATCTTTGACAGATGGCTCTCACTCATTCGTCGGCACTCGATAGAATATTGACAAACGCTGGCGCGGTCGCAATACCTGCTCCATCTGAGGAAGAGCGCTGAAAAAAACGGCCTAGTAAAGTCCGCTGCCGTGCATAAAAGAACTGAGACATCAGCTGAAAGGGTCAAAAAGTCGGGTTCAAAATTTCTGCAGAGAAATTCGTATCAAAATTAGAATGTCGCACAAATTCAGCCTCGCTCGTGAGACCCAACTTCATTTCCAGCCCTGACGCCATAACTTACTTACTGTACAACATAAGCATTTCGCCAAGCCATCCCCCAAGATCCCGTACCCATTTTTCGGGCTCAAACGATGGCTTAGCTCAATCTTGATACAAAGCATCTTGCTCATCCTAAACGTTATAATCTGGGGCAGATAAGCGGATTCCGTGATAGTGGACCTTCGATTTCAAGGGCCGTGCTATAAGTGAGCGTCCCGCCAGTTCATCGCCATTTTTTGCATGGACTTGGACAGTCGAGATGGTATGTACTCCACGCGACTGCCAATGACGAGACCCGGGGGCTGTGCTGATATTAGGGGTTATTGCCAAGAAATGCATGTTACCTTTGGCTTGTTGAGAAATGCATGTCTCACGTACCAAGATATTCTCTAGACTGAGGTAAGCGCCCGCCAATTGGCTCACCGTAACTCCGAGTCCTGGATCATCACATCCGAAGGTAATTCACATGGATTGAGATGTCCATGTTGATAACTGTATGCATGGCAACCCCAGACCTTGCCCCGGAAACGGTGAACAAAGCCGCCCGGCGGTGATGGGGTCTAAAAACGCCGGTAACCGAAGACATGGATGGCAAAGACCGATACGTTGGCCAATCGTCATTGAAGGAAAGAAGGTGAGGGCATCGGCTGTCAGGTAGTTGGTTGTTTGAACACGTTGGAGGAAGTTCTCTGATATCTCCATGAGGGCGACACGTGAATCATCAAAACCTCACTGGGCAATAAAGAGAAAACTGGTTGACTTTGGTGGCAAATTCCGCATTCCCATGACAAATAGTATTAACAATTTCCAATTTGTTGGTGTATAGCAATGATCTGCTAAGGGTGACATCTGTCAAATCTGCAATGTTGCGAATCTCACATTTTGACAACCAAGCATCATCAGCGCCTGGGCACATTACGAAACAACCCCAACAATTCAACCAGATTTGATTTGCTCCGCTCGTCCGGGATCAAGATCTGTCCAAAACCTCGGTAACAATGTCTTGGAAGATGAGCGCCTCTCTCTTGGCTTCCGAGACAAAACTCCAACTCTGATGCTGTAATGTCTGGGCAAAGCGACGGTGCTGCAACACAAGAAAATTAAGGCTCAATTTAGGGCTCGTTTAGCGTCTCGGGCATTGATTTCCGGGTGCGGAGAAGCCAGAAAGGTGATCGGAGAATTGCCACCCGAGACTTGTTTTAGCCGCCCTATGAGGAGTCAGATCTTGCAACTCTTACATACAACAAAGATAAACTCATTAGCTAAAATGCTACTGAGACAGAACCAGGATCGGGGAAGTGAGATGAGAAAATCTAAGCCACGCGAATTCCACGTGTCACCTAAAGGCTAAAAGCATCAGCGTGCGTCGTTAGAACATCTCGAGAGGGTGAGGGGAAGGAATATCACATCCTTCCAAGCACGTGGAGGCAGAGATTGTCATTCTTGGAACAGATGTCATCACTGACACAGCAGAGATATTGATGCATATAACCGCCAAGTTTACTGAAAATCTTGCCTAAATAAGAGTGCATTCCATTTGACCGAGTCATTGCAGCAAACAGCATCGACGAACCAACCAAGCTTACTCGCCAAGATTAGGATGCGATATTATGACTTCCTCATACAAGATGCCAAGTTCCGCCAAGTCGCTGGGGTAATGCTCACCTGATAACGAGCTCCAATGCTTCATGTTTTGTGTGGGTATCAGATTCATATTCGTTCCCACCCACTAACACCTTGGCTATTGCTTGGCGAAATTGGTATTCCCATCGTAACAGGATTTACTCCGCGTGCTCCGCAAAAGCTTAGCCCCCCCTATTGCATCCCTCTTTTTCCCCAGCTTTCGACTCTCGTCTCCCCCAAAGAGACCACGGACAATGACTGCTAATCTACCTCTTGGCGGTCTGGGGTCTCCAGACTCCTTTGGACCGGGTTTCCTTCGTAATCTGGATTAGAATGTCTGGGCATTGATACCCCGCGCGGCGTTTGCTGCAGCCATTACGACACACGCGTTTGCTTATAAAAAAGGAGCTCCATGTCCCAGCCGCGTGGTCTCGCTCTGCACCTGCATCTCCTCTTCTTCCAGATCACTTCCTTGACAGTTCTTCTTCTGCAGCTTTTCTGTGTCATCTCTTTACAATGTCGATCGGTTCTAGTGATCGGCACTCTCCTTCCAAGGAGGAGGAGGGCGGCATTGCTACTCAGAGCGATGGTCCCACCAACGAGCGATCTGTCCCTTATGTTAGTGAGGAGACGGAGAAGCGTATCCTGAAGAAGCTTGATCGACGTATCATTCCTTGTGTCTGCTGGATCTACCTCATGAACTTCATGGATCGAGGTGAGTTTGATCTGAATCATCTAGCTCTATTAATACTGACAAATCGACATAGTCAGCATTGGCAATGCTCGTCTTTATGGTCTCGAGGCTGAGCTTGGTCTCACAAGGGATCAATTCCAAATCTGTGTGTCCATTCTTTTTGTTACCTACTGTGTAAGTCACATCGATGCCCCATCTATTTCACGAGACAGCCCACTAACCTGCTCTAAGCTGTTTGAAACACCTTCCAACCTTATCATCAAGAAGCTTCAGCCTGCTCGATATATTGCCGGTCTAGTTTTCTTCTGGGGCATTGTGGCCATTTGCACCGGCTTCGTCAACAACTTTGGTTCAATGGTTGCTTGCCGCCTGCTTCTCGGTTTCTTCGAGGCTGGTCTCTTCCCAGGCATCATGTGAGTGTTGTGCTTGTCCATTTCATGATTTGTATCTGACCATGGTCATTTCTAGGCTGTACCTGACCACCTTCTATCACAAGAAGCACATCTCACTTCGCAATGCCTACTTCTACTCCATCTCTGCAATCTCTGGCGCTGTTGGTGGTCTTGTTGCCCTCGGCATCGGTGAGCTAGACAACTGGGATGGCCCCTCTGAGGGTGCTGCCGGATGGCGAGCCTGGCGATGGATCCTCACCATCAACGGCATCCCCACCGTCCTAACAGCCGTTTTCATCCCCTGGATCCTTCCAAACACTCCCGCAACCGCCAAGTTTCTCACTGAGGAGGACCGACAGAACCTCTTGGACCTGCGAGCAGCGGAGATTGGTCAAACAACGTCTGGTCAAGAGATGCACAAGGAAGACGTCATCGCTGGAGCCAAGGACTGGACCATTTGGGCTCTCTCCATTGCCCAATACTGCAGTCACTCTGTCCTATACAGCTTCAGTGTCTTCTTGCCAACCATCATCAAACAGATGGGCCAATGGACCGACAAGCAAGTCCAGGGTCTCACGGTCCCTGTGTATGCCGTGGGCTTCATCACCTATCTGATTTGTGCCAACATCAGTGACCGAACCCAACAGCGAGGACTCTTCTGCATTGGAGGAGGTTTGACTATGATGGTTGGATACATTCTTCTGATTGCCAACCAAAGCACTGCCATGAGCTATGCTGGATGCTTTATTGTTGCTATTGGTCTCTGGACCGGCTCTGGATCTGGTATGGCTTGGATCACAGTCAATCAGCCGCGATATGGCAAGCGTGCCTTCGCTAGTGGTATCTTCATCACCATTGGAAACTCAGCTGGTGTTGCCGCCCCTTTCCTGTTCAGCAACGACTACGAGCCCCATTATCGTCCCGGATACGGTGCCTCCATTGGCATGCTTGCACTTGCCGTCTGTATCCACACTGCCGTCTACCTTCACTTCAAGCGTCTTAACAAGAGAAAGCTTTCTGGTCAAGAAGACTGGCGCATGGAAGGCAAGACTGAGGAGGAGATTGCTGAGCTCGGCGAGTATAACCCCCGATACCTGTATACCCTCTAAATCTTCCAATCTACTTTCCCTCTTGAATTGGATTGACGAGTACTGAGTTGAAAATTTCACATTGTGGATAAGACTTGTTGGACATAGTCTAGATAGAGAATAATCTAAATTGAAAAGTTTTGTCCAAACTCCAGCTCGTCTCTTCTTCCTCCTACTCTTATTTTTGTATGCAATATACAACGTTGTTGCATGATTGTCCCTAGAGAAAATTCGTTTATATCCAGACAAAGCAGCTTGACTATACCGTAGTCCTCTGTGGAAGGTATAAGTAAAAAGCCTAACGTTGTGCAAGCTGATCTAATCAATCTTACATACTCGTTCAAAGACTTGACCGAGACTAAGAACTAGCAAAGGAGCTATTGAGAGTGATTTTATCAGGTTTGTGAACTGATTGGTATCCGGATATTGACTCAAAGCTACCCTTCAGAGACGAACTGTTGTTTTGTGAAACGGCTGTCTTCTCCCACCATACCTCCAGTGCCTTAGTTTCACACCTTGATGAGATTCGACAGCCTAAGTGATTTTACATAATCACTTCCATGTCAGCTCTCGTTATCAGACCATTTCTGACGCCAAGCATTTATCGTCATTTCTTCCAGCATTTAGTAGGTTTCCTCTGGCAACGAATCATGCCATGACGCAATGAAGATTGAGCCATGTCTGGGTGATTGTCTTGGTGGCTGCAAATTACATCAATTGCAAGGCCCTGATGGAGTACCGGCCTTGGAAATTGTCGTGGCTTGAGGTATGATGAAAGCGGCGCAAATAAGCGTGAAAATGATCAAAAAGCCAAGGTTGCGGGGGAATCGCCTACGATCTGAGGTTGGGGAAACCTCTTAAGTGCGAAATGGAGAAGACGCTGAATGCGGAGAAATGAGCTTGGCCTAGATTCAGTATAGTGCTAAACTATTAATACTTTTAAAGATATATCAGCTGAAATAGAAACCTTCCGAGACTGGGATGATGAGAGGGGAGTTTGATGCTATACTCAAGAGAGCGTAGTTTGAGTGCAAGTTGTCAGACTGAGCTGTCCATCCATGACGTTTTATCGATAAGAACGAAAGAAAAGTCAAAAAGTGTGGACATCGTGCAACCAGCTACTACTCGGACATGTCAATATGCCTTTACAGCGTTGGGAAGTAGTCTCAGGTTTTAGCAATACAAACAAAGCTAAGTTCAAGGCCATGCTGTTGATATCTTGAGGCCCTCCAGTACCAGCTCGTTGAGAGTTTTCAGTGCAAGGATATTGCTTTTTGTGACGACTCAAGATCCCTGCCTCGGCATGAAAGCCCACTGTTCGCTCACCGCGGGCTCCGCCTGTTCCCCCCACAGCAAATGCCGAGGGAACAAAAACCCAAAGGGAAGAAGTCGAAGTTGAAAGAATCGCTGCTGTGAATAGTTATGATGATTAAGAAGGAGATGATCAATAATGATTTAGTTCATGTAGTCATAAAACCGTCGCGGATGGTTCAGTATTGCCGAGGTAGGTGGATTATAAATGTTGAAACTTAGCGCGCAGCACCAACACAAATCAGGCGTTACGCCCGTTGATGGGGTTCAAAACATGCGAAACTCTCTGCGGACTTGCGGACAATGAAGTCACACTAGGGCCATATTGCATCAACAGCCGAGCGGGGGTTATGCAGTCAATCTTTCACCGAGGAGATATATAAATACGCCAAGCGTCCACACGATAGAATCAGCTCTCATCATTTAGACAACATCATCTTATAAAAATGGCCCCTCTCGATAACCCCGCTATCCCCAAAGGCTCTCTGGTCCTCGTCACTGGAGTCAACGGCCTTCTCGGTTCTCACGTTGCCAAACAATTCCTCGAGTACGGCTACAAGGTCCGCGGTACTGTTCGTGACGTTGAGAAGAATGCGTGGCTCACAGCTGCATTTGACAAACAATATGGCCAAGGAAACTTTGAGCTTGCCGCGGTGGCAGACTTGACAGATGAGAAGGCTTTGACTGAGGCCGCCAACGGTAGGAGCAGTTCTTGAACGCCCCAGATTGATCTAGTACTAATGCAGCAACCTCAGGAGTCTCTGTGATTGCACATACCGCATCAATCATGTCCATGGACTCTGATCCTAATAATGTTATTCCTGGCGTCATCAGCTTCGCCGTCGCGGCAATCAAGGCCGCTTATGCAGAGCCCAGCGTCAAGCGATTCGTCTTCACCTCATCATCTTCCGCGGCCGTCGTCTCTCAGCGCGACGTCCCCGGTGTTAAGGTGACTGAAGAGAGCTGGTCTGAAGGTGCGATCAAGAAGGCGTGGGCTGATCCCCCTTACACGCCCGACCGACGTGGTGTTGTGTATGCGGCAAGCAAAGCACAGGCGGAACAGGCTATCTGGAAGTATCACGAGGAACACCGAAGCGAGAAGCCTGAGTTGGTCGTCAACACCGGTAAGATATCCAACAGAAATGCATATTACTATCGCTGACTGACTGACAAAGTCCTTCCCAACTTCAACTGGGGAAGTTCGATTGACCCAGTGAATCAGTCATACCCTAGTAGCTCTGGCCTCCCAGTGCTTCTCTTCAAGGGACAAGTAACACCATTCCACAGCTTTGTTGTCCCCCGTAAGTCTTGAGCACCTCACAGTAATGATTATGTACTAATATCGACATAGAATATTTCATTGATGTCGAGGACACGGGCCGACTTCATGTTGCAGCTGCTATCTTCGATCATGTCAAGGAACAGCGTATTTTTGGTTTCGCCGGTCGCTTCAGCTGGGATGCTATCCTCGACATCCTCAGAAAGAACTTTCCTAACAAGACATTCCCTGAGAACTTCTCAGGCGGAGAGGACCCTAATGAGATCGAGCCAAGAGATAAGGCTGAGCAGCTTCTTAAGGATCTAGGCCGACCTGGTTGGACAAGCTTGGAGGAGTCCATTCTGTCTAATGTCGAAGTGGTCGCTAAGGCAGAGGAGGATACCAAAGCTTAGGATTAATGGACATAGCAATAACAATTAACTTTTATAAAGTGTTTTAATTAAAGTTAAGCCCGGCATGCATACGTTAAGAAAACCGTTGAACTATCAGAACTAAAAGGTCAATTCTAGGTTAATGGTAATATACTATCGCCGAACACAGGATATAGATAAAAATGCAAAAAGAATGACCTGCGTATCGCAGGTGGCTGGATCTCTCCCGCCGGGAATTGAACCCGGGTCTCAAGCGTGACAAGCTTGCATACTGACCACTATACTACGGAAGATAACAGGCTAGAGCCTGCTGTAGTGGGTTGTGGTAGGAGTCGCGTTCCTAGTGTATATAAATGCAGAAACAGCTTCACGCTAAGCTCCAGTGGACGGAAATGAATTTCAGAATAAGCTCAACCTACACCAGGTGAAACGTCTCGACTGCCACCTCTCCATCCTCCACTTTCCTCTTGATATATATATCCGTGATTCCATAAGCCATGCAAGGTCCAACGTATTCGTAATCATCTCCACGCTTTCGTAACAGAACGAGATCCTCGTAACCATCTATAATGCAGATGACATCCCCAACCTTGCAGTTCTGCGGCCCCATTCCCAAATATCCAGCGTTCGTTTCAAATAACCTCGTATGGTAGTTTCGCTTCATCATAAACACTTGTTGAGCATCGACGTCAAACATCCTCGCCTTCAGTGCATCAGGTCCGCCTATCAACGGCGAAATGCACCCCATTATTTCAGGGTTGTTTCCTCCATCTTGAACTATCATTACGGAAAGACCATCAGCCTCACGTGTCTGGAAGTATGTTGTGACACGTCGTGGTCGATCGCTTTCGGGGATTTGGAGGTCTAGTCGCTTCGTGAAGTTAAGCAATAGCAACATGCTCGGTGTATCAAAGGCCAGCTTTTGCATCCTTGCAACCACTAAAAAAAGTGCCCAAATTGAAGGGATCTTGGTTGGATAGAACGGTATGCGACTTATGTAGTTTTGTATCCAATCGGCAAGACTACCTCCCTTCTGGAGATTTTGGATCTCTGGGTTTCCTCCGACCTTATTCAACGTCTGCAATTTCACGCCGGATAAGTGTAACTTGGCATCTGAGATAGTTGGCCGTGGAATAGCAGGGGCAATACCAACAAGGCTAAACTCTCCATCAAATTTCAATGTCGGGTTACCAGTCGCTCTTGATGGAAACTGCGGTGCCCATGATGGTAACTCAAGAGAATCTTCGAAAACACCTGAGCCAGCATCTCGGAGAAATTGCAATTCTCTCTTGCCACTGTTCCCAACAGTTTCGAGTACTGCCTTGCAGTAGTCCACGTACACATCTTTGACGCTCTTGGTATAGTCTGGGCTGAGGGGCAATGAGCTAAGGCCCAGAAGGCCGTAGATATGGTCCTTAGGATCTGTGGCTTCGAGCGTACCGCCGAAGGCCGAAAGTTGAACCGCTGTGCGTTTTCGTTCTTCTTGACTCTCTGTGTCTTTGTTCCCATACATAATCTTGGCAACATCGAAACGGATGATGTTTCGCAGTTGGATAAAACCGGTACCCTTCGGTGGACAAAACTTCATCCAAATATGGCTTGGGACAAAGCTCGGTTTCGTTGCTTGCTTTTCAGTCAGTTTGAGGGACAGATGTTCGAACATGCAGCACACGTTCATAAGAGATCTGTATTCAATACAGACCCGTGGAGCAATGTAGAATAATGTCGAGGCTAGGACATTTTCCTGCAGGATCCAGACGCGTCGCCAGTATGGGAGCAAGGCAAGATCGTCGAGTGATGTCCAGAATTCGTCACATTCGGGTTCTTTTGTAAGACCGCAAGTTCTCAACCACTCCAGGGCCATCAGTCTATCACACTCCCACTTTGCTGCCCTAAAGGCTTTGCCCAAGACCGTGATGGTCGTGATAGCTCTCAAGATTTTATCATTCTCTTCACAATTTAACCATCCAAGAACAAGATCGGCTGATGAGTAGATTTCGCGCATGAGTTTGACTTGCTCAGTCCGTTCTGCAGCGTCGGCTTGGTTGATGCATACAGCGTCGACCCAAATTCTGAACTTGGATTGGTCTCTATCGGGGAACTCATATTCCCAATAACCTCGGACTTTCTTCAACGCGTGGGCGAGACTTTTTGAAACGGGAACCTCAACGCCGTCGATGTTGATGTTGACCCTGTCAGCTGCACTTCCCCATACATAGGATAGCGCAGCGAAGCGTAGCTGTTTGCTGAATGTGACGGTATGTAATTTACACGAGACGACATCCTTGTCCTCAACTATCTCTAGTAGCCTTATCTCGGGTTTTGAGGTGTCGAGCGGGGTCTGATACAGGTCTTGAGTGGTCATGTTATCGATGATGAAACGAGGTTCGAGAGGCACTGCGTAAAGAGACCAGTATTAAAATACTAAACAACGGCTTGGTGCCTGTTGAATTGAGTTTCAGGCGATATGAAAGAGATTATAGACCAGAGGAGCGCTGCTGGAAAGTTTGAAGGTGAAAATACAAAGGGCTGTGATGAGGCTGTGAATGCGCCTGACAAAATGCCTTCTGGCGCTTAGCACTATTAGGTACGCTCTGCAACCAATGAAACGGCCTTGGAAATTTGGGAGCTGCATGACGGTCAATCGGAAGGCATTTTCCGAGACATTCTTTTAGAAATTATTTATTGAGAAAAGATCGCACATGGGTGCGCCAAAAAATGAGTAGAGTCAATTTCGCCTTGCAGGGTATCCTTTTTCCACTTTTGCAAACAAAACAAGACAGTCTAAGAGCTATGAAAATCGGGCAGAGCGCTAAACAACGAATAATCATAACAAACAGGATCCAGAAAGAGAGGATCAAACCTCGGCATTCCCGAGTCTGCGTTCCCGCGCGCCGGTGATACCAATGTTAAATCTCCTCCCTGGTCAGATGTCGCAGGCATTGAAGAAGATGAGTTGGGTATCGTTTGTGATAAAGGCAGTGCGTTCATTCTATCCATAGCATCGGCAATCAGTTCCGAAGCGCAGCATCGAAGGCGGTCGTATTCTGCTTCTGCCATGCGCCACATGCGTCGGGCGCTCTTGAGGCATCCTAGGACGAGGGTGACGCGGTTGTAGTGGTGTTCGAAGCATTCGTCGGGATGGCCTTGCGAGGTTGCTATCTGAATGAAGCCGCATAGCGCCAGCGCTGGAATGACAAATGGTGTGTGTTTTGGTACATTGGGGCAGAGTGATATGCAATCTGAGATTCGTCTAGAAGCGTCAGTCGCTTTGATGCCTTGGATCAGACTTGTCGAAGATGAGAGAGGATGGTTCTGCGCCAAAGGTAGGAAGGGATCTTTGATATCCGCTAGTAACGGGTGCAAATTGCTTCGCGGGAGATGTAATAGCATGCTGGCTAAAGCTATGATCATGTGTGCTTGGAACATCATCTCATCAATGTTGCCATATGAATCGACGATCTCCAACTTTCCGGCAGGCAGGTGGTTCGACCAGCTAAGAAGGGCGTTCTCGATGGACTGCGTATGGTCATGGCTACTGTTCTTCAACTGATTCAGCAGCAAGACACGCCCTAGAATCGTCGCAGCTTCGATGCGATAGCTAAACGACGAGAAAGCCACGTCCCCATTCGAGAGTACCCGCCTCTTAAACTCAAGAACGTGATGTGACGGAGGAATATCCAAACGGCTATTATAAAATGCTTCCTCGCATGGCAAGAGAACCTTGGGTGGTGTACTGCTGCATCTGAGAATCATGGTCTTGGGTGGGATGGCCATGGAGATGTCAGTGACGTAAATCTCCCACCACGTTCTCCTCAGACTTTCGGCCTCAATAGGATTATCGAGCTGTCTCGATGATGCAAAGTCTTCGCGATGCATGCCCAAATCCATGGCCATTTGCGTACACTGGCTGAAGGTTCTGTTCGCGGTATCGAGATCGCGACTGAAGAATAGAAGGATAGAGTAGATCAGAAGCGACTGAACCATGTAAGTTGAGGTTTCGATGGCGGACATGATATCAGTCGCGACCTCAGCGCGCAGCTGCGCGTCTGGACCAGATGAAGCATAATGGGAACCTGCAAACTCAACCATGCGCCGTAAATATGGGGGATAGTTTCGCGATGTGAAGACCGAACTTGGAACAAGAAAGGGATGGGCGTTATGAAAGTTCTCGTAATACAGTCGAAGAAGGCGGTCCCCATCGGAACAAGGCTGTACGGGAGTATTGAGACTTCCCAAGCTATTGCTACCAAAGGTTTGTGTAATGATGTTGGGATCAAGATGAGTAAGGTATGACATGACATTATCATTTTGAGGATGAGGTTGTTGCTGAGCAGGGGTTTGGTCATTGCTAACCCGTCGTTGGGTCTGTAGATTCTCGCCCTGGGGTGATTGTCGGGTGTGTCGGGTGACACCTCCAACCAGGTCATTGCTCGTAGCTGTATTCTGACTTATTCCAGATGACGGTAATTCCTGCGAAGACGAGGTTGGGGTGATGGGTAAACTGATGGGATTAACAGTCACGCAATCCACATATGAAGATTGCTGGTCGCTGTGAGAAGCCTGCATTGCGGGCTGTCTACTCCTCTGCTGAAGTTCATACGCAGGTGAGCGATGCTTCTTGCGACGTCCACCACGTCGCGATGGTTCATAGTAGCATACTTGCTCCGTCTCTTTGCAACGCGAACACGAGGGTTTCCCCGCATCGCACTTGAGGTGCTGCTTTCTGCAGACGACGCAAGCGAGACTTGCTATTCCGGTTGATTTGACTGATCCGTTTGTTGAGACAGTCATGATGATCTGCGGTGAGTCGGTAAGGTAAGGATGGGATACGGTATCAGAAGGAGGTGGACTCGGGTGAGTCGGCGATTGAAAGATGTGCAGGGTTTGATGAGGACAGATTGCGCAAACACGGCATGAGCCTCATGTAGGATCGTTTGATTAACCCAAGCATACGATCCTATCTTCAGCGGTCAAAAACGAGATTGCACGATTGATTGATTGAGTGAATGTGCATATGTATCATGCTATCTCAACGGTCAAAGCAAACACGAAGTCGAGGAATGTTGAGCGGAGACAGCCTCGAGTTTGTGAGTGGTCAATGCATTGATAAGCTGATATCAGGCCACGTCTTGGCCAGTCGATAACTACCGATAAGCCGAAGCTATCCACATGATCGACAATCTCGAGCCGAGAATCCCATTGTTCTCTTTCCCATTCATCATTATACTGTACATCGACCTCATAGAGAAGTAGAGACTAGTACAGTTTAATACCTTCAAGACCATCCTTTGACAATCCAAAACTGTTCTGCTTTTTATATCGCGAGGAGGGTTAGTTAAAACGGAGATTTGAACGTTTCTATTTTCGTGCAGGGCTTTCAATCGCCGATCAAGACTCAGGCGGGCATCCCCGTTATCTCAGGTCCCGGGCGTGGGCCAATCAATGCACCGCTTGAATCCCCGAAGACACTGATACGAGATTAACCTTCGAA
Organism: Fusarium miscanthi; assembly: GCA_014898875.1. NCBI lineage: Eukaryota > Fungi > Ascomycota > Sordariomycetes > Hypocreales > Nectriaceae > Fusarium > Fusarium miscanthi. Next base: position 440,665 of record JAAVUA010000064.1, read on the forward strand.
TGATGGCTCGGCGATCGAAGATGCGGCTCTATTATAGATAGCACCTTGATAACATCGTTCAAACTGTCCTGCAATTAAACAATTCAAACTAATTCGGTATTTCTGCACCTAAAGACCCAAGATTATTATCGCTTTTATTCAGTTCACACCAGCCACTATTGGAAATCCGTCACAATGGCTGCAGTCTCAACACGATTTGCCCCTCTGCCACTTACACCATGTCATTCATCTCACCAAGCCTTCACTTCCTACACCGGCTTTGAAGAGCCCGATATTTACTCCCTGGATGACTTCGTCCGCGATGTCAAAGCTCATCTAGGAGAGGAGGGTGGTATTGGCTGCGATGATATCGATGAGGACTATCTTATCTCTTTGGCGAAAAAGTACGCATCGAACCCCAACGACTGGGCACGCTATTATCACAACTGTCCCGAGAAGAACTACACACGCAATGCGATTGTGAATATCAATCACAAGGCGAATATCGTGAGTGATTTGCGTCAATGTCTGTCTACAATGCTAACTTCCTAAAGCTCCTACTAGTCTGGAACCCAGGAAAGGGATCACCAATTCACGACCACGCCAATGCCCACTGTATCCTCAAAGTGCTGGCAGGCGAGTTGACAGAGACCATCTACAATATGCCTGAGAAGGGTGGCGAAGACCGGCCTCTGTCAATCAAGAGTGCCAATACCCACCAGGCCGATCAAGTCACATATATCTCAGACGACATTGGTCTTCACCGAGTGCATAACCCTCACCCTACCCAAGTGGCCGTCTCTCTGCACAGTAGGCTCCAAGCTTCTACGACTTTGCATTGAATTGTTAACTAACATGTATTAGTATACACCCCACCAAATGCTGCTGATATCGGTTATAATGTCTTCGACGAGTCAACGGGTCGTGCCAGCTTCATGGCAAAAGCCGAAGCTCGCTAATTAATATCCGGAAGAGTTAAAGATGATCCTTACATACATTGATACCCTGCCATAAAAGATAAAATAATGGAGATTGATTCAATTTCTCGACCATACAATACTCAATGTGAAGAGTGACGCAAATCGTCTATGACCTAGTAAAATTTGACATTGGGCAAGGCAGCAGCTCGTGGATGTTCTGTCCCTCACATGGGGACACCGTTGAGAGTTATCTTAAGGAGAAGGGAGTTTTTAATCTCAACCGCGCGAGCCTTCAACTCATCAACGTCCCAGTTTGCCCAGACAAATCTGCCCTTGAGAAACTCTGCCTCTGGTGACGCAAGCCATACATAGAACTGAGCTGCTAGAGCAGCTACATAATCAATCAGCTAGTAATCCACAAAAGGTCCAAGGTGACTTACGATCATCCTGCCCGACAACATCAAACCTCTCATTCAGCTCAGTGCGAATGACCCCAGGCTGAATCTGGACAACGTGCCACTCGGGATTATCGTCCTGCAGATACTCGAACATCTTGAAGACGGCGGCTTTGACGGCAGTATACGCCCAACCTTGAGCGATCGGCCGCAGGTGCACCAATCCGGTTGATTTATTGAAGATGTAGGCATTGCTGGTTAGAAAAGGCCCGAAGGACTGGAGGGTGTTGAAGGCGCCAATGACGTTGAGTTCGATGCCGCGACGAAACTCGGCTTCGTCGAAACCGACGACTGCTCCCACATCGGGAGAAACGCCGGCGTTGCTGATCAGGATATCGATCTTAGCGCCATCTGCTTTCTTGACCAGGTTCGTAACCGCAGCATCTAGTTTACTACGCTGGCTGATGTCGACGGCCTCGAAAATGACATTTGTTTTGCCCCCACCGGCCTCTGCAATCTCGGCTGCAGCTGTCTCAAGTCTATCGAGACGTCTTCCGAGGATAGCAATGGGTGATGCTCCGGCTTGGGCAAAGGCAATAGCGATTGACTTGCCAATACCTGTGCCACCACCGGTAATCGCGACAAATTTACCGGTTGCACTGAGCTCCGGGCGAGTTGGGTCGATGGAGGAGTATGGCTTATTGTGCCAGGTTTCAGTGAAAGAGACAATGCTATCCATGGTTACTCTTGAATAATGTTGCTTACAATGGATCTGTTGAAGTAGTTGTGAAGATATCGTATTGATGGTAATCTAGGGACTTTATAGGAATGCCTGTTCTGGCTGCAGTTGCTTCTTTGCCATGGATCTCTTACTTGAGCGCCATTTGAATAGTCAGCCTACGCCATGGAAGGCATTACACATCAGCTCTATCATGACCAAGGCAGAAGACAAGCGGAAGTGAAACTTCCATGGAAGCCGAAAACGGCATAGTCATTGAAACAATGGAGTTGTTGGAGAGCTTAGTCTTGGTAATATGCGCTTTGTCAGCCAACTCCGCTTCCGCGGAAGCGGCTGGACCGCTATAACCTCCCTCCATGGAAGCATTGTCATCACTTTAATCACCTTTCGCATCTAATGCCCGCTACCAAAAGTCCAATATGCAATCGAACAACCGGCCACGAAAAGTAATATTCAACGGTATATATCGATGGCATGCTAACTGGCGATCAGGCGTGCGACCTCTGTTATACACGAAAGATCAAATGCGATGGACAACAGCCTAAGTGTTCAAATTGTGTAAATTACAAGACAAGTTGCACACACAATGCTCGTAGTAGAAAGTGGAAACCTAAAGCTCTGCAAGATGATGAGCCTCAAAAGGAGGATGAAATCCGGAGCCTCCAAGCGCAGATGCAAGACCTACAACAGCAACTGGTAGTGTACAGCAGAATCGTGCGGTGAACAGAGGCTAATTTCGAACTATAGGCTCAGTACAAACAAGCAACGGAGAGCGCATCCGTTGCGCTCGCGCCTTCGCCCCTGGCAGAGTTCCAAGATGACCTGGCTCATGTCAGAAAGATACGCCACTCTCTCAAACTCCCGCCCCTGCAGCAGACGATGCACATGATTGGCATCTATCTCAATACTGTTAACTCATTATTGCCTCTCTTCCATTCTGACACTCTTCTACGACTTGTTGGAGAAACCTACGCTCTCGAACCGAAACACCGCGATCCAGTCGTTTGGGCTGCGATCAATGTCGTGTTAGCAATGGCACTGCAACAGATGCCCGAAAGCAATAGCATTGGCACTCCGTATGGTACTACAGAAAGATATCTGGGCCACGCCCAGTCGGTTCTGTGGGCTATAACGCTAAGCCAGACTCAACTGATTAATATTCAGACGCTAATTGGAATGGCTATGCTGCTACAGACTGGACACGACTCTACGCCGGCCTTGGTCATTATATCAACAGCTATGCGTCTCATACACAAGATCGGTCTACATAACCGTGCCTATTCTGCGCATCTTGACCCCGTTCAAAGGCAACAACATGCCCGCGTCTTCTGGCTAGCATACATTGTTGATAAGGATCTCAGCCTCCGCGCCCAACAACCATCTATCCAGATCGACGAGGACATCGATCTTGACTTCCCTATGCCATTCAGTACTGTCAACAACGGTGACTATAGCGCTGGTATAGTTACGAGTATCGATGGTAGCACCACTATGGATTATTTCCTCGCCCGGGTCCAGCTTGCCAGGATTCAGGGTGACATCTACGATCACCTCTATTCAACCCGCGCCTGGAAACGGACACCCGAAGAACGGAGGCTGAAAAGAGAGAATATCGTGCTCGCACTGAACAGCTGGAAAGCTTCAGTGCCATCAGACTTCGGCGCTGCTGAAGTCATTACAACTACGAGTAATAACCCTTCAATAAGTGCTTTCTTCTGCATTCTTCATACAAATAGTCTTCTATCCTTGATGTTAATAACAAGGGCACATGCTTGGGATGAGCAATGGGTCGGCGTTTTACGCGATCATGGCAGAGGAGTGGGCACAGTACAACTTCCAAGCGAATGGAGCTCATTGGTAGGACAAGCGCGAGACTTCATGATCCTATTCGAGTATGTTGTGCCGAGATATTGCTGGCTGAAATGGTAAGTCCTCTCACGCGACAAACCTTAACCAGCATTAATATGTATAGGGTCTCGACATGTACCTACATTTCTTCAATGGTACTCTTGACTGCCAACAACCTGCATGATCTCCAGCACGCGGACTTTGAGCGGGATAGCAATCTCATCGAGAGAGCTCTCGCATGGTTTGGAGAGGTTGCTAGGGAGTTGCCCTCACGGAAGACGGAAGTGCTAGAGAGCATTTGCGTTGAAGCGGTTCAGGCGATGAAGACTAGGCGTGCTCATGAGATTGACGTGAAATTCGGGGGTGATTGGCTCATCGGGTTCCTTAACAGTCTGGAGCCTTCTTGATGACGTGGAAGGAGGCAGACTCAAATATTAGTATTTTCCATTTGTTCTGGTATGTTTCTGCTAACATTCTAAATTATATCAAAAAGGAACTTGCTGAAAGCTACCATTCTCATACTCCCAAAATGTCCCAGGTTCAATGTCCCCCTTGGTCGACTCGAGCAACCTCACCACTGCCTCGGCCCCTTCTAAGGGATCTTTCTTCCCCCTGTAGCCGTTAAAGGCCGTCTTGCAGTGCCCTGGGCTCACAGCCCAGAAAGTAATCTTGGTTCCGTTCTTGCTATGGTTCTCCACGGCCTGCAAGTGCAGCATAAGCATATTGAGACCAACCTTGGACACGCAATAGTCAATGTTGGCAACAGGAGGGAGCTGGCAAAGATGAGCGTTTGCACATGATGTCTCTTGGGTCACAAACCTCTTTGTCTCTTGTTCTAGCCATGCTGCCACGAGCACTTGAGATCATGATGACCTTTGGCTCAGAGCTCTTCCTTAGCAGATTATCACAGGCATGCGTGACAACAGCGTTGCTGGTGATGAGGTTGTTGTAGCAAGAGTTGGATGCTCTTCGGATATCTGCCAGTTTATCTGATGATCTTCGTTCAACCTTTCCCGCGTTGTTGATCAGAACTATCGAGGTCAGCTCTTCGGCTCAATTGATTCTCAGAACACTTACCGTCCAATTTCCCATATTCACGGTCCAAGGATGCCACGGCTGCTTCGATAGAAGCATCGTTCTCAATATCCAACTCAACATAGCCGAATTTACCATTGATTCCACTATCAATTAGTGATTCAATCGCTTCTTGTGCTGCATCCTTTCTGCGACAGCCAAGCACGATGGTGGATGACGGGAGGCGGGTAGCGATGGCTTGGACAATGGCATAACCAATCCCGCGGTTTGCACCAGTAACTAGGATAGTTGCCATCTTTTCTGATATGTAGACTCTCACACAAGAAGATCTGTTGAAATTCTGGTGCATTTACTATTCATGGCCTTATATGCTCAGTGGTCGGATTTACGGATTTCGGAATTAAGGAAGTGGCTCTGCAACGCCGTGACGTCCACAGTACAGAATAGGCACTGTGATACTATTTCTGGTGCCGCCTGTATATATAATCACCACGTATATAGATATGGCTCTTAGGTCAGAAAAGAAAGACCTGTCAGCTTATTGAAATAACGGTTGACCAGCCTGAAGCCCTTGAAGGAGCAAAGTCCACGATGACCATGTAGCTCCATCTTCAAAAACCTCGTCGTCGAAATTAAAGCCTTCCATGAATTTCAAAGGGTCCTCCATATCTTCAAGCTCAGTCGATGTAGCAGGGTCTTTGTTGCACCCGGCCCTTGCGGTTGATGCGTCCAGATTCTTCCGCAGTGCCTCAGCCTTATTCCTCAGCGCCTCCAGAACAGCTGGTTTAACCCCAGTACAACCAATGAAGTCAAAAGCCATTTCCTGCTCGAAGATGCTGTCTATAGCCCTCCATGCGCGCTCGAGGTGTGGACCTTGCGGTTTAGTGCACAAATACCACAGAATATACAATGTTACATGGTACTGCGGATGAACCTTCTGAGCCCACGAGAATTGCGCTAGAAATGGATCATTGCCAGCTGTCCGCGCCTCCAAAATGTCTATCGCAGCGACTAATGTTTCTTCTTTTAGTATGGAGTCATTGACCTCCCTCTTCTGCGATAGGAGCCACTGTTGATTTGTGACAAAGTCGAGCTTCCGTAGAAGATAGTCTGCGCAGTGGACCGTAAGTCGTTGGTGCGGTGTTACTGGGTTGCACTTCTCCAGTCTGGTCCTGATCTTAGTATGCACTTCTTGAACGACTTTGTCTCTCCATTTTTTGCTGAGTGTTGATGCCGAGCTGCTCCCAGCTTTGAGCTTTTCCGTAGCCTTAGCCAAGTCAGCATTGATCAATGAGAACGTCATGCAGGTCCATTCGGTCCGTTCGACTGGTAACTCCTCCATTTCAGGGAAGATATCAGCATCATTAATATTTAAGGGTAGCTTTACATCTGACGTTGATAGCAGATCATTGGAGTCTTCCAAACCGAAGTCTTCGCCGGACCGACTATCTCTGGTGATAATATGCCACCAAAGTCTTCGACGGAGCTCCGACTCAAAATATGGCAAGCCAAGCTTAGCCCCATCCTTATGGAGCCCAAGAGATTGAGCTACTCGGATGACAAGACCATTGAGAATCCAAACAGACTTGCTTCGATTATGAACGCGGATTGTTGACTTGATTCCAGATGATTAAGCATGTCACATTATGACGGCAGTGGAGTAAACTCACGAGGTATATAGCCAAAGCTCGTAGGCCAGTCAATGTTGGCCGATTAAAAAAGTCTCCTTGAGCAAAGGCCTGCTCGATGCCCGTTTTGAAGCGCTGTAGTTCAGTTGTCTTATCCAAGAAGAGCGATGTCGGTTCTTCAAGCGATACGGTTGCTGCAAAGTAGATACTATAGCAAAATGCAAGATCATCAAGTTTCGCAGTGGTAGGGTCACCTATAGTTGAATAAACTCTAACTTCATCGGTGGGAACGTGTGTCAACTTCAGTCCAAGGATAATTTCGACGTTATTCAGGTAGATATTCCAAAGCTCAATGGCAGTAGCTTTCCCGGGATGAAATGCAGAGGGGTGCTGTTCGTAGCAGGGAGAGGACATTATTCCCATTACATCAAAGGGGGGATATGGGAATCCTGTTTGCTCGTGCTGTGATGTAGTTAAAGCAGTAGCAATGCTTTGGTCCTAAAATCACATATGGCTGTTAGTGCCGTGGTCATGACGCAGTATTGATAGAACTAACTCCACCTACAACCCGGGCTACCAGTATCTCATTAAGGTACTGGCTGTCCGGGCCCTTATGTACTAGTAAGTCCTTTTGTAAGTCTTGCTCATCTACAATAGTGCTGGGGCCGAGGCTGTTGCGGGACATATTCCCAGGCGCAGTTGCTAGAACAAGGCTACGCTCCAAACTCTCAATGCGGCCGGCCATTTCAGCCAGAATTGTTTTCTTGGTCCGCCTGACACGCGGCCCAATCGGTGGGTAAGTGCATATTCTGCCTGAACTTTTGCACGAGGAACATGGTGTCTTCTTGTCGCATCGCGTTTTCTTGCTTTTGCATGCGTTGCACGAACGAACTTGAGACCGTTCGGGTCCGGCATTATTTGACTGAGTTTTAGTGGTCATTGATACCTAGAACCACCAATGGAAGACCTGCACAGAAAGAAGAAAAGAAAGGAATTGAGTCTGATAGAGCGCACACAACTTATGCTATATAGGGTGCCGGGCTTAAAATCCCGTTAAGTCCGAGTGCACAGGACAGGAACACCTATAAATGAACTGGTGGTAGGCTGATTTTAAACCCGGACCCGGCTTTGTCATACCTGATTGGTAGAATGCGGCCAACCCTTTCTGATCTGACAATGGTTTCCAGCACCTGAGGGATGGCCCGAGAGTAGCAAGCTGGCTGGTTTTGACTATACGGGCAACCAAATTCAAGGCACAGTTACTTTTAGAGACTGAAAAGAGAAAATGTATATAAGGATATGTCTCGCATTAGCAACTAGAGACAAACACTTCTTCTAAACACAGAACCTAAAGCATCCTACCTCAAACAACTTGATAACAGTCAATCCTGATCATCATGGCAACTTCAACCGCATCACTTCCCAAGACCCACAGAGCACTTGTCCTTCATTCCACCCGAGATCCCTATGATATCTCAGTTGTCACCCAGGATGCTCCTCAGCCATGCCCCGGAAGTGCTGTGATTCGCGTTCTGTCAGCTGGAGTCTTGACCTACGCAGACCGAGTTTACAGTGGTCACAAGCCTTATCCCTACCCTGAGCCTTTCGTCATAGGTTCCAGTGCCATCGGTCGCGTTGCCGCTGTCGGGTTTGATGCAACTTCTCTTAAGCTTGGACAACTTGTCTTCTTCGACAGCTTCATCCAGGGGCGAGATAACCCCAACTCGCTTATCCTCCATGGTCTGTCCGGAGGTTTTGACACTGCGAGTAATAACCTCATGGAGGGTGAGTGGCGAGACGGCACCTATGCAGAATATGCCAAAGTTCCTCTGGAGAATTGCTTTCCATTGGACGAGAATCGACTCACGGGTCATTTAACTGAGGGAGGTCTCGGATACTCAGTGGCAGATCTGGCTTATCTTTGGACCATCTCGGTTCCATTTGGAGGACTCCAAGATATAGCCATTAGATCTGGCGAGAGAGTTATCATCAGCCCTGCTGCTGGAACCTTTGGAAGCGCCGCTGTTCTCGCTGCTCTGGCGATGGGAGCTCAGGTCATCGCCGTCGGTCGCAATCATGAAACTCTGAACAAGGTGGAGGCTCTGGACCCCGAAAGAGTTCGAACAGTTCTGAACACCGGAAATGTTGAGACCGATGTCAAAGAGCTGACCAAATATGGACCGGCGGATGCTTTCTTCGATATCTCTCCGGGCAAGGCTATCACTAGCACTCACTTCAAGAGTTGCATCTTGTCGCTTCGGCGCGGTGGAAGGGTGAGCTTGATGGGCGCTCACGAAGAACTGAAGCTTCCGGTTCAGTTCATCATGCTCAATGACATTACGGTCAAGGGGAAGTGGATGTATACCAAGGATGATATGCGTAACATGATCAAGCTGCTAGAGGCAGGGTATCTGAAGCTTGATGCAGCACAAACGGTTGACAACTTTCCCATTGAGGAGTTTGCGGAGGCATTTGATAAGGCAGCCAAGATCCGGAGCCCTTTATCTCAGGTCCTCATCTCACCTTGAACTCTTGCCTGGCCTCGTACGTTGAGTTTGTAGCTAATTGAGACATGATAGCATCCCACTTATTGTTTACAAAGAAAATTATTACAATAAATTTAATACATATCAACTCAAGTCTATCTCTAAATAAATTGTTTAATCAATGATGGTCAGTGTTCAATGTAAGTGAAGCCGGAGTATAAGGCATTACTTCACCTGAATGGGCATACAGGGTAGATAGTTGAGGCGATATCTTATCTTATCTGATAAGTATCCCATTCTACCCCATTTTACGCCAGTTGATCCAATGAAGAGAGGATGTGAACCTGAAGTGGAGGGGCCTGGTCCATCCGCTTTGGTATCAGCCGAGATCAAACGATGCCACGTCTGCCAGCAATAATGATGATTGGTATTGAGCGAAAAGGATTACAACTTTCTTAGGTGATGATACCTTGCTACATCCGAGTATCCGGGACCCTTACCATATACGGCATCCAAAATGAAGACTGATGACACAAAGCGTCCTTGGCCGCCCAGACCGCCCAGACATCTCGCACCAAAAAATGACGACAAAACGAGGCCAAGCATCGTAGACCATGTCTTGTTTGGCGATTGCCCAGTCAGGCAGTGCAAATTGCCATCGGAGCATTCTTTTCTACATGAATCCCCAGCCGCGGATCATAGGCACTTCACTTCATCGGCGTCATAGTGTCTTGTGGATTCCTTCGGTGCATTCTTCGGTGCAGAGACCCTGACGCATCCGGGCGCTGCCGTTTCTACGCTTGTGCTCCAACGCTTCTCGAGCTTGCAGAATTTAGCGCATCAGCAGCTTACATATGATGCTACTGCTGTAGGATTAATGTTGCGCGGTACTTGGCTGCCTCTCTACCGGTTTCACCGCTGTTTCTTTTAATTCTTTATCCATACTTTCTATGTTGCATTGTCGTTGAACGGGTGCGTTTATTTGGCCTGGGGGGCTTGGGTCTACCCCTCAGCGCCTCATCTTGACATGACCACTTGAATCACCAATGAAACAAGAAAGAATGCGAGATTAAGCTTAAAAAGTGTTTTAGACTTAATTCCAGCGCAGAAAGTGGCTCCTGTGGTGCCCACGCGGCCTTAATTTGTGATGCTGACAATTTCAGTGCCAAGATGGTATACGTCAGCTCAGGCGTCATTGAAACTCCGTGAGTGGATAAGGTTCTCGCCTTTCGGATTTAGGAGGCGTCGCCTTGTCAGCATCTCCGATACCATCCTCCCATGCCATGCCATGGCGGGGTCCGGAGCCCGGGCTTCCCGCACACAAACATTTAAGCTTAATATGAGGATGTAACTGAGACTATCAGGGTATCACCGATAACAGTGAATTTAAACATCACAAAGAGTTACAGAATGGCCATCAGTCAGTAGTTACGGTTTCAGTGTAATAGAGCAATACAAGACTGAGACAGTAACCCTCAAATCGTATCACATAAACTTATATCCATGGAGAAAGCCGTCAAGAGAAACCCTCGCACAACCCGCACTCCGAAATCTGTGTAACAAAGAAAATCACACTACCTTAATTACGAGGCCGGAGTGGCTCAGCTGCCTTGGAAGAAGCCGAACCCGCCCAGACGCACCCAGGTCTTGGCTTCGCTAACTGGCCAAGAGAACGCGTACAGTCCCCGTGTCATAGACGGGGGCCATGTCGCTCTGAAACTGCTAAGTCCGACGTCAGATATTCATATATGGTTCTCCAAAATTCCACTCTGGCATGTCTGTTTCAAAGGGTCTGTGACGGTGAAAATCTGTAGACCGCTGATAGCTATGAGTCTCTTGGCCTTTTTCTTGATCTTTTCTCAGGTCTGCTCTTTTTATTCTGTGCAAGGTATGTTACAGCTGGCTTCGTGATGATGGAATACTGACATGTGCATCAAGCGTTATCTGTCGCTAGAGACACCATTGATCGATCATCAACGATTGAGAAATTGGACTTTTCTCAAAGTCCACATACTATTGACTCGGCATCATCATTCCAGGTCGAATTTGAAGTTCCGTATGAGCGACAGAGGATCACACTGAACCTACAGCCTTCCAGAAATGTTGTATCGCGTCTCACTACCGTTCAGCACATCAACCCCACAGACAACCATGGTGTCATCACTGATATTCAGAGCCAGCGACCTATGTTGTACAAAGGTGTAGCATTTGTAAATGATATTGAGAAGCAGACGCAAAGAAGAGTAGGATGGGCACGAGTAATGATGCGATATCGTCAAGGTCGACACGTCATTGAAGGCACCTTCACAAATGATGGTACTTATCACCATATTTCACTGGATTCAAATTATCGCCAGGCGCGACAGATTCAAGATGGACAACTCAGGAAGAGATCTCAGAGAATGGTAGTATGGAAGCAAGCAAGAGACGAAAGCGATGGAGGTCTTTCGCAAAGATCATCCTCGGATGAGCCGACCTGCCAGGCCCATAGGTACAATGACCGACGCCGCCAGGCTTCCGATGACCAGGACACTCACCATCCTCTACTGGCCCGACAGGACGTCAACGATTGGTTTGACCCAAGAGACGTGATTGGATCAACAGAGGGATGCCCAAACTCACGAAGAGTTGCTTTGATAGGCATCGCAGCCGATTGCTCATACACGGCCGAATTTGACAACATGCAAGACGCCCGAGACAATATTATCTCTCAAGTCAACATCGCATCGCAAGTATACGAAGATGCCTTCAACATCGCCTTGGCCATTCAGAATTTGACCATCAGCGACCCATCTTGTCCTAACGACGCACCACGATCCATGCCTTGGAACCTTCCCTGCACGGCAAGCGTCGATATCAACGACCGATTGAACTTGTTCACACAATGGAGGGGCAGACTACGCGATGACAACGCTGTCTGGTCTCTTTTCAGCGCTTGTCGAAGCGGTTCAACTGTTGGGATCGCCTGGATAGGAAGTTTGTGTAATCGAGCACGAGGGTCGTCCTGGGGTCGCGGCGGTACAGCCTCTGCGAATGTCGTTGTCCGCACATCTTCGGAATGGCAAGTCTTTGCGCATGAGCTGGCGCATAACCTTGGAGCTTCCCATGACTGTACATCAGGCGATTGCGGGACTTCAGGATACTCACCTTCTGACGACTGCTGTCCCCGAAGTGAGACAACCTGCGATGCTCGGAACCAGTACATCATGAACCCCCAAAGCTCTCCCGGTCTGGAGGAGTTTTCGCCTTGTACTATCGGCACCATCTGCACAGGCATCGGCGAGGAGCACGTAGACACGAGTTGCTTGGTCAGTGAGGACGATGTGCCCGATATCAACAACAGCCAATGCGGCAATGGTATCGTCGAGCCTGGCGAGTCATGCGACTGCGGTGGTGAAGATCGATGCCCCGAAGATTCCTGCTGCAATCCTTCGACCTGCCAACTCCGTAGCGGTGCAGAGTGCGATCCACTTACAGATGGATGCTGCACTGATGAATGTCAAGTGGCTTCAAGCGGTTTAGTCTGCCGCGAAAGCACATCCTCTTGCGATCCCGAAGAGACATGCGACGGAAACTCAAGCCAATGCCCCGTTGACGTACAGAACTGCGACGATGATGAAGATTCAGGGACCAGAGGAGGAGGAGGAGGAGGATCAGGAGGAAGTTGGTTCGACAGGAACAGAACAGCTGTCATTGCAACCGCGTCTTCTGTCGGAGGAGTTATTCTGATCTTGGTCCTTTGCGTGATATTCTCTTGCATCCGGAAGAGGAGAAGAAGGCAGAGAGGAACGCAACTGCAGAGCGGAAATATTAGTGACGGATCAAATGCACCAGCTCTTGAGCATACGAGAGGTGTGACGCAGATGCCAAGTGCACCGAGGTTGGTGCATAGATATGCATAGTTTGGCTTGGAGTTTATGAGATATGTTTTATGATAGATATGGTAGGCGTCAATACTGTTAGGGCTTTTAATGCCACAGGAATATGTATCATGAATTTAAGTGATAGTCTTGGTCTCAAGTCGGATCCCATTTAGCTACTTGACTTTCCAAGGTCCACGATATCCTTGACCGTGACAACGTCAACAAACTTGGGCAAAATCCGCTTCATGATGAACTCATGAACCTCAGGGTCGTCATCAATAATTCCATCCTCAACGCACATAACATGAAAATCCAACTCTGCACCAGACCTCGCGCTGCTCAGTATGCTTCCCATGGTCGTCAACCCGACCAGAACAACATGCCTAATCCCGCGAGCCCGTAGATAGGCCAATAGATCAGATGACCCAAAACAGTTTGGCTGTAGTTTACCAAGCAGGATCTCATCCTTTCCACCCCATCCTCCGGGAGGTACTAGCTCGGCCGGAACACCGTAGTGAGGACGATGGGGATCAGAAGGCGCATTGGCAAATGCACCGCTTGCTTCGAGTTTGGCTACCCAGCTGGCGAGCTTGTTGTACGGTGACACGAATGCGTTTGAGTTGATGTTGAAGGGAAGGGTGTGGTGGATGATCATAGGAACATTGTCGTAGAGAGACTGAGAATCCTTTCGCTTGATTGAGGTACGACGAGATTTGATCTCTGCGCGGAAGAAGTTTAGGAGCTTTTGGACTTTGCCGAGATAAGAGACCTGTTCTTCTTGGGAGAAACGTCGGAGTATTTGAGATTGAACATCGGAGAGAAGAAGGGCGGTATGATCGAGCGAGACTGGAACATAGAATCGGGAAGCCATGATGGAATGTTGATTAGTCGGTAAGAATAATTCAATAATCAGCGAGGGATAAGTTATACTGGAATTGATAAAGGGTTTCCTTATATATGTCAATCAACTTGATGCCATGCTATGAGATCCGGTTTTAATGCTCGTTCGGCTTTTTGTGTTTCAATTGCCCGAATCTACCTTTTTAGTATTTTTATCAACATGTTGCTGCCACTATGTAAGCTTTTAGTCAGAGTCTATGGCGGCATTTTAGACCATGGCTGTATTTTCGGAAAAGAGCGAGCCGCAATTTTCGGCCTTTTACTAGCTTCGAGTGACCAGTCAGCAAAACATCCAATCCGAACTTTAGATGGATGACTGTGATTACCCAGAAAAGGAGTGCATCTTGAGACTGAAAGACAGTGTAATGAAGAAGAAGCTTTAGAAGGGATATCTTGACTGACATTCATAGCTCCATTGCGACAGGACGTAATTGCGACTCTAGCAAAGCTCCATGTCTACGGCTCAAAAGAACAAGAGCAGGATAGCCAGCCTGCCAAGTCAGTAGGTTACCAGTGCAAACCAGCCTCTAATTGCCGGCTGAGATTCCCAAATAGGTCTTTGAAGACGAGACCATTTCTTATGAGGTTTAGTGAACCACTTGACCTATTGTAGTTCAAGGTGGACCTGGCTAGATACGAGAAATAAAACCGTTGTGCCAAGACTGATGTCATAAAATGACTATTCTGCTGTCATCATTGTATCTTTGCATACTATTAAACACCCAAAGCCTGATATCGCACCGACAAGCGTCCTAGGCTCGCCAATCAACGAGGCTATAATGGCAAGCTTAAATTTAGCATTCAATAAACTCGAGTAGACTGTCATTAGCTCAACGGAAGTCCGGCAATCCCCATATTTTGGTTCCATTGAAGATCGGTTCTCCACCAAGTGCCTACTACTAATCTGGTCGATCGTTGTTGGAGTTACTCCAGACCAATGAAATAGTGGTGATCTCTGATAGCCAAGATCCTAGCTGCGAAGATCGGCAGTCGGTGAGACAAACTGGGAATTCTCTCAGCGGGCTGATATATGTTAATGGGTTTTTTAACTGAGACATGATAGCATTGCAGAACGTCATCGATACAGATTATCTGTAAGGAGTGAATTTGGTCAGTGAAAGATGGAAAAGAAAAAAAAGAAAGTAAAGAGGAGGTGCATAAGCAAGGAAATGGATAAAAGTCGAGCTGTTTCTCACCAGTATCTATCTGCAGCAACCATACTTCTCACTTGCTGTCCTGCTTCACCTCCCACCTTTCATCATGAAGATCTCTCTGTCCTCGTGGCTCGCAGCAGCCTGCCTGCTCCCACTAGCTCTTGCATTTCCCCAGATGAGCGCCGAGCAACTCAAGACCTATCAAGAGCACGTGAAGCGAAGCCCTGAAGCATGTCCTTACTCGCAAGAAGAGAAGAGGGATGCAAGCGAATGCCCCTTCGCGAAGGAAAAGCGAGCTGCAAAGTTCGACGCCAAGAAACAGCGCATCAGTGTTTCTGGCGAGCATCAATTCCAGCCTCCCAATCTCAAAGCCGGCGATCAAAGAGGTAAGTCAGCGTCTGCTCACCATGAAGTCAAGTGCTAATGAGATGTCAAGGACCTTGCCCTGGACTCAATGCCTTGGCCAACCATGGCTACCTCCCGAGAAACGGTGTCGCAGACCTGCAAACCATCATCAAGGCTACCAACGAGGTATACGGCATGAGTATTGACCTCGGTGGTTTCCTCGCCGTCTATGGGACCGTGTTCAACGGCAACCCAGTCTCCCTCAACCCCGGCTACTCCATCGGCGGCCCAAGCCGTTTCAGCCAGAATATCCTCAACGGCGGTGGTATTCTCGGCACTCCATCTGGCCTTAGCGGTAGTCACAACAAGTATGAGTCTGATGTCAGCGCCACCAGAGGAGATCTCTATGTGACTGGCAATAACTTCCACGTCGTCCTTGAGCGCTTCGTGGAGTACTGGAGTGCCATCCGCGAAAATACTCCTGCGCCTGAGCAATACTCCGCTCTTGCACCCTTTCACTACAAGCGATTCCAAGATTCTGAAAAGACCAACAGTCATTTTTTCTATTCGCCTTTTGCTGGAGTTTTGGTCTCACCTGCTGCGTATTCCTTCCCTCCCCGCATGATGGCGAACCACTCAGACAAGTATCCCGAGGGATACCTTTCGCGTGAGGTCTTTACCAGCTTCTTTGGCGTCAAGGGCAGTAAGCCTGGCAACTTCAAGGTCAACCAGGGCTGGGAGCGCATTCCAGAGAACTGGTACCGCCGACCTGTTGAAGATGAGTTCTCCCTTCCTGACTTCCTGGTTGATGTTCTAGAGCATGCTGCGAAGTATCCTCGTCTTTTGAACATCGGCGGTAACACCGGCAAGGTGAATTCCTTCTCGGGCGTCGATATTGGCGATCTGACTGGTGGTGTCTTCAATGCTGCCATGCTGTTGAAAGGCGACAATCTCGAGTGCTTCGTCATGCAGATCATCATGGCTGTTGCGCCCGATGTACTTGGAAGTCAGTTCACTGACGTGACCAAGGCCTTGACGCCCTTGGCGGACAAACTTCGACAGCTCCTTGCTGGGAAGACTTGCCCTAAGCTGCAGAAGGTGAACATGAAGTTGTTTGAGAAGTTTCCTGGCTACACTGAGCCGTATGGGAGCTATGCTGGCGTTTCCAAGGGGTCTCTTCGTGGTATAATTGGGGGTGTTGGCGGCATCTTGGGAGGGCTTGTGACCACTGGAAATAAGGCGTAGTCATCGGATAGTTGAAATTGAGTCCTGCCGTGACATGACCTGTGACTAGCAGAAAGTTGAGGTTGAGTTCTACTTGCAAGTCTTAAGAGCCCTGTTGTACTAGCCTACACAGCATTATTAATAATAGCCTTATTGCCAATTTTGTGCGACAACTCCTGAGACATGTGATTTTATGCAACATGCGAGGCATGCCCAAGGTTTTCTTTCATATACGTGTATTGAAGTATTACTACATCTCAAAGAGCCCTTCAGCTCATCATTCATAGACTCAATGCAGCTCGGAAACTTAACCCGCTTCAGGTCATATTGTAAGTCCACTATAAATTCATCACAACTGCCGCTGCGGAGTGAAATACCCGAGCCGAGGCACCTAATTTATTAGGGTTCAATAGTTCCAAGGACCATGCGCGTTAGCTAACACCAGCCAACTGGGGCAAGCCGAAGCTACTGTCGATCCCGACACCTCCACCATCAGAAGATGACGATCCTCTCGTAAATAGCATGGAGATGAGAGAGCGAGATGAAAATAGGTCACACGTACCACGTTTCTCACGTCATAGATCAAAGCATATACGACCGAGCACAGCGCTCGAAGCGGTACAGCCGGAACAAGGTAACCTCGATTGCGGGACAAGTTTAATTACATGTGTAATTTGTTGTATCTTCTCGTAATGGGTGGAGGTCTCCCCGCAAAAGGGTCCCCTAATTATTTACTGCAATCTGGGCCATCTTTCAGCAGTCATTGACCATTGTTTTCTTATCTATGAGTTAATCACCTTCTGATTCCCTAGCAATGCGATTCCCGGCACAGCTTGTAGCTTTGGCATTGAGTGGCTATGGGCTTGCAGCACCATATAATCCAAATGGGGCGCCGCACATTGAAAGACGCCAAGCCCTGAGTGGTCTCTTCAATGGCGTTGATAATTCTCTGGCTGTCACAGTCAGTGGCTTGCTCGACGAACTCAGCAACGCCTTGAACAAAAAAGACAGGGAACAGACACTCGACACGCTGCAAAAGCTAAAGTCCACCAGAAAGCCACAGAACGTTGCCGACGCATCATCTATCACTGAAAAGGTCGCAAAGTCAGAACCCGATAATATTGTCAAGTACAGCGCGCGATTGATAGCGAATGGTGTCATCTCCGGATCAACAGATGATCTACTCGGCTATGCCGAAGGTCTTGGCTCTGCAGAGAATGGAAACGACAATCAGTAGGTTAACAACATCTCTTCATCCCCAGGCTGCTAACACAAGATTTCGTAGAAACCCCGACCCTCCAAAGAGCGTTTATCCAAAGGCGGCAACCTGCGATGCGCCTTACACAGTCAGCGAGGACAAACTCAGGTCTGCAATCTTCATCCCGGACACTTTTACCTACGGGGAAAAGCTACCTGTGATTTTGTTCCCTGGTACCGGATCTACCGGCTACACCGCATTTCGTGGCAGCTTTATTCCATTGCTCACTGGTGTGGACTGGGCCGATCCCATATGGGTTAATGTACCTGAACTTCTTCTTGGTGATGCGCAGGTCAATGCAGAGTACGCTGCGTACGCACTCAACTACATTGCTTCCGTCTCGAATCGAAGTGTTGCTATCATCGGTTGGTCGCAGGGAAATATCGACGCTCAATGGGCATTTAAGTACTGGCCATCAACTCGAAAAGTCACTACCGACCACGTTGCCATCAGTGCAGATTACAAGGGCACTATCCTAGCCAACTTTGTCGACCTCTCGGGAATTACCAACACTCCATCTGTTGTCCAACAAGAAGCTGGTAGTAATTTCATCAAGACTCTTCGCTCTAATGGTGGCGATTCTGGATATGTACCGACAACAAGTCTATACTCCAGCTTCCTAGACGAGATTGTCCAACCGCAAGAGGGCACCGGAGCATCAGCTTACCTACTTGATGAAAGAAATGTCGGCGTCACAAATGCCGAAGTGCAAAAAGTATGCGCTGGAAAGCCAGGTGGTTCATTTTATACACATGAGAGCATGCTCATAAATCCTCTCAGTTTCGCTCTGGCCAAGGACGCGCTCACCAATAAAGGTCCTGGAAAGGTCTCTAGGCTAGACTTGGGAACAGTCTGCGCTTCGTCATTGGCATCTGGACTTGGGTTGGAAGATCTTCTGATCACCGAGAATGCTATTGTAATTGCGGCTATTTCCCTTGTAACGTATTTGCCCAAGGTACAGCAAGAGCCGGCGATTAAGGAATACGCTTTGAAGGCAGCGGGGACGTGTTAGTTATTATGGGATAGGACAGGATAGCACTGTCAGCAATTGATTCAATTAAAAGATCTTGTAATTATTGGCAACAGCTCCAAATGCTCATCTGCGACATATTGCAATCTAAAAAGTAATTGCAGCGAGCAGAATGTCAATAATCTGCATAGTTAGTTAATCCGGCAAAAAACAACTTGAGTGCCTCCACACCGGATTGAACGATGGACCTTTGCATTACAAGTGCAACGCTCTACCACTGAGCTATAGAGGCGGTCAACTTTAGTTATTAACCGCAGTTTCAATCAGACGTTATATCAGCCAAATCCCATCAATTAGTATCTATATTAAAAATCAACACATGCACTCACTTTTTTATCAATTTATTTCAAAGGCGCTTTGCAAGAACTCGTAACTAAAGTCTTTGGGTATCACTCCATTGACTGTCTAGTTACACTTTGCGCTTACTCAACCAGAATGATCCATGACTGAATAGTAGCTAGTGCATCTTCCAGTAAAGCTGCCGCACCAATGCTTAGGTTCTGGAAGGAGATCCTCTAGGGTATGCTTTACCCATCCACTCCACGTCGTATCCGCGTCCTTTGCAGCCACTCGATAGGCGTCGCATACGAGATATGATAGATTCCTCGGTCATCCCATTGGGCACCGCACGTCAGAATTGCCGTGACACGACCATCATCACCCACAATACCGGCACCTGGCTGTGTTGGCGACACCGTGGCTTACTCCGCTTGTGCTGACATACATGGCTACCCGCATGACCTCCCCATCAACCACAGTCTTTCCTGGAACTGCGAATTCATAATCAGGACATCTCATTTCGGCTTCTGAAATGACGCCAACCTGCGTGAATCTAGGAATTTCGAGAGGTAGGCACCATCTTCGCTTTCGCTCCTGGTCTAAATACCCCAGAGTCATGACGTAGACGTTAGCGTTTATACGTGCCATACGATCCGAGGGACACGTATTTTGCAACTGCGCCAATGGCTTTTGGTGCTGCTTCTGATCCAACTGGAAAAGTGATTCCATGGACTCGAAAGGCCCATGTCGCTGAAGTCTGATCTCTGCGGAGGAATTCCACATTGTCTTGATACGTCTTATTCTCAGGTTGAACAACACCTCGACTGTTATATGTGTTGTGACAAAAGTCGATGTTCTCTTCCTCTGGCCCGAAGACGACATGTCGGCAGGTCAAAGCAACCACGGTTTCAGTATTACGAACTTTCAGGTAAGAACCTTTGGTGCCTTCACACGATGGATGTCGAGACGAGGCGATCTTGGTACCCAGGAGCTCAGAGAGTTGGACACTGTCCCTTCTATAACCCTCCCCTTCAAGAGTCGGAGTGTGCGGGCTGAGGTTTGCTGTCGATGGTTCACTAAACTTTGGTTAGAATACAGCTCAATTTGGGGTTATAAATCTTGCCTGTCTGTTTGATCCAGATCACTCGAGCAGCACGGCGTGATTCTAGACTCCTTGATCTCTCCCTCAAAAGACCTTAAATCAGCACATAGAACTTAGTGCCTAGTGCAGCTTTGTAGAAAAGACTTCTGTGTTCCAGTCTTGCTTCCTCATTGGTTGGTGCCTTTACGCAGCTACAAGCTAATAACTTTCTGACTTGACATCGACTTCTGAGAAGTTCGTTGGCATTGTCGTTTATGCAATTACCCTAGCACATGGAGGCTATTTCGAAGCACGAACATTCGATAAGCACAAGGATCGATAGCTCAGTGGTATGAGCGAGGGATTGCAGATCCCTAGGTCGCGTGTTCGATCCACGCTCGGTCCTGATGTTTGTTTTTTGCGAACTCGATCAGGTAGGCTCAGTTTAAGCCTATTTCCAATTTTTGCCATTAATAATTCTCAAGCTGGTGGCCATTATATAGTGGTGTCGAGGTTGAGCGCGGTTGAGGCTTACTCTATCTCCGAATAAGACTGAGTGCGAATGGTGACTCAAATCTGGTGTCCCTCATTTTTGTGCATCTGCACTTTCTTTTTGTCAGGGCAAGGCTCCACCAACTCCACTTACATTTTGTGGATGAGGACTTGGTCAGTTGAGAGAGAGGATGTAGAATGAATGGCGCATTGTATTGTTCTGTGTCGACCAAAGATCAAGGCATAGAACAGAGTCTGATCAGTCACAATGGAGACAGGCAGCTGGGCTGAGTCGTGGATCCATAATGAGGGGTAGAAATTGCTTCAATTCATGTTCAGGGTGTCTAAGTGAATGTTTCTATGTACGTCTAAAAAGAATAGGTTAAGTCTAATAAAGAATTAAAAAAATATAGTCAAGGAAATAGTTAAGGAATGTTTCAAGAAGCCTCCACATCAATATCAACCTTGTATGCGGAACCCTCACTCTTCTCTTCCGCAATGATTTCATAAGCAATCTTCTCGGCCAACGCATACACGGTGCCGACAGGGTGACCAGGAATGAGGACGGGGAAAGCAGAGGCATCAACAACCCGCAGTCCCTTGACACCGTATACACGAGCCTTGGAGTCAAGAACAGCCATCTCATCTTCCTTCTTTCCCATCTTGCAAGTACAGGCAGCATGCCAAACAGTCATGAGAGTGTCGCGGAGAACAGCAAGAATCTGTTCATCTGATTTGTGCTCCTCTCCAGGGTACACCTCCTTCAGCACAGTGTCCTTCATCGGGGTGGAGCTGGCGATTTCTCGAAGACGACGGAACAGGGCCACGGCAACTTCTTGATCGGCCTTGCTGGACAGGAAGTTGGGGTTGATAAGAGGTGCATCGGTTGTCGAGTTAGTACGGAGAGTGATGTTGCCACGGGACAGAGGGGCGACCAAGGCTCCGTTAATGCTGGTGTACTTCTTTCCATCGGTAGGTTGCTGCAAGATGGGGAATTGCCAGTCCTCGGAGTAGACGTTAAGAGGAATGATCTCCATCTCGGGCCAGTCATCAGGGAAAGTCGCAAGCTCCTTGAGGGTCTCGGCGGAGAACTTGGATCGGTACTTCTCAGGAGCCTTCTCCCAACCCAAGAGTTCGACTTGGTTGGATGTCAGAGGACCGGCTTGCTGCTGAGCATAAGCATCAAGCGCGCCTTGGAAAATAGTGTCGTTGTTGATGGCAGCGCTGAGGGTGTCCTCAAGACCTTGCACTTCAAATGAGGGTCCAAAGAGGACGTGATCCCAGAGGTTCTGGCCAACTCCAGGAAGATCGGCAACTACAGGAATGTCAAGCTCCTCCAGATGTTGCTTGGGCCCAACACCAGAAACCATCAGAACCTGGGGTGACTGGAAAGCTCCGCCACTGACGATGACTTCCTTCTTTGCCTTGAGAGTGTAATCCATACCAAGAGAGCTGACCTCAACGCCAGTGGCCTTCTTGTCATCATCGAAGGTAACCTTCTTGGCAAGACTCTCAGTGTACACCTTGAGGGTCTTGAGCTTCTCACTTCGAGCAGTCTTGACAAAGTCATCGGAAGCACTTCGGGTAGCGGTCTTGGGCTGAACGGTTGTTGTGGTGTATGAGTAGCCAAGAAGATTACCGCTGCTGAAACCATCGATGCCCTTGAATCCAAGGGACTTGAGTCCCTTCTCCACGAGAACGGCCCAGGAGGGGACATAGTTGGCGTAACTGATTTGGAGAGGGCCCTTCTCTTTGGAGAATGCGGAAGGGTCGTAGTCGGTTGTCACGCCGCGCTTCTCATTGTCTGGTGGTGTGAATGAGGGGCTCTTCTGGAAGTGAGGCAGCATCTGGTCCCATCTGGTTGCATTGTCAGTGATACTTCTAGGACACTTTTGGGTCGCCACTTACGTATAGCTATCATCTCCTACATCCTCGGCCCACTTGGTCATGGTACCGTTCGTCGGTCGGTGATAGACCAGGAAGTTGAGCTGAGATGAACCGCCAAGAACCTTTCCTCGAGCATAGTGAATCTCGCGGTTATCGGCGCCGGTCTGGGCCGTGGTCGTGAATCTCCAATCGCGAAGAGGGTTGGAGTCCAGAAGGCTCGAGCCACTGCCA
Source organism: Fusarium miscanthi (assembly GCA_014898875.1). Lineage (NCBI taxonomy): Eukaryota > Fungi > Ascomycota > Sordariomycetes > Hypocreales > Nectriaceae > Fusarium > Fusarium miscanthi. The sequence continues at coordinate 463,439 of JAAVUA010000064.1, forward strand.
GCCGTCACTCCACCAGGTGCTGTGGCGAGAATAGGCTTGGCGATCTCGAGGAAAGGGCCAGCTTCAACAATAGCGACACTGTACCCAGCTTTGGCGAGTCTGTAACCGATGGTGTTTCCAGCCGTGCCTCCTCCTACGACGACATAGTCGTATTCGGCATCGACACCTGGAATGCCACCCAGCTCGCCTAGATGTCCAACCTTGAGTCCATCACCAGCATAAGCAGATTTGATGACATGCTGCAAGGGGTCGAGAAGTGTACTGATGAAAGGACCATCTGTGCTAGCAATGACACTGGTTGAAAGGCTGAGCGCCAAGAGCGAAGGTGATAAGACGTTGCAGCGCATGGTGACAGATGATCCAGATGAGAAGGTTGGTGTGCAGATCTCAGAATCGAGGAGGAATTGGTGCTACTCTTATATCTACTTGGACTGGGGTTCACTAGTTACCTGTCAAAAACATCAAGCATTTACCTAGCAGCCTAATGTCATATCACCGCGGACGTTACACCGTCCCGCTATCATTTTTAGTACTAAAACCCGTGCTGACCCGCGGCGTTGCCGCTACTCCTCAACTAAAGTGAAGGATATGAATAAAGTCGGAGGGTTTCTGAGTCAGCGGTGATAAGAAAGACGAGATAAATGTCTCAGCTCAGGGTGCTGGGATATGGGTGATGAACCAGGGTACTTGTCATGTCAATGCGTAAAAGGAGGGTCGGGAGGCTGCCACGACAGATAGCGCCCTGCAATAGATTCACAATAGTCAAAGATGGTCAGAACTAAAGCGTACCAATGGAGAATGCAACACGTTTTGGTCAAACTAAGCTTGATATCCGGTCCTTTAGGGTTTCAACAAGGTGGGCGAGGAGTCCACTAGAGGCTATGCAAGCAACATTTTTGAGCAATAACAAGGGTTCACGTTCCAGCTCGACCTTGGCACGTCGAATTAAATTGCCTAGTCATGAGCCTTATGCAGCGGCAGAGCCCGTCTCGTTCAGCTTCCATATATTACCCGGGCTAAGCGCCTAGGGTCGTTCCGTGTCGTTCCACTGATGCCCTGTAATTGCAAAGCACAGACTGCCGATCCCTTCTCTGAAGAATCACCATGCATTGTGATAAACGCCGCAGTTCACGTGCGGTAAATCATCTGTACGTGCGTAACCGTTCATCCGGTTTTCTCAAGATTGATGACTTCATATTCGGAGACTTACATGTCATATGATGTGCTGATAGGGTCGGTTGGTCAGCATGCTATAAAACCCCGGCTTATGCACTGACGAGGCTGAGGATCCGGAACCGCACTACCAAATGCCGCGTAACGCCGATCCTGCTTGGTGTAAGGACCACTAAGCCAAAAGGGTTTGTCTTGTGAGGAGTAAATCCAGTTTTTGAGGGCCTTCCGGACTCTTCCCCGTTGCCGAAACCGTCTGCCGTGTGGACTCCTCGGGAGCCAAATGTCGGGGAACTTTCAGGTGTGCCGCCTGAGCGAGTCATGTGTATAGCGGGGGCTTCTCAGACTGCATGCGTTGGACAATATGACTTGTTACAATTACCACGTTGACGTTGTAGGGCGCATTTGACAGTTCGTAAGATGTAATGGCCGTGCTTTGATAGATAACGCCAGAAGGGGACCAAAGGCTTGGTTCTGGAATGAACGCCACTCAGCGGATCTAGCTATTTCGAGGCATAAGCTATATCTCCCGTGATGTCGGGCAACCTCCAGAAAGACTATCGCATAAAGGATCTCGAATAAAAGACGGTGCCTTGACATGGGTCCAGCCAATAAGCCGCGATCGATTCATCTTTTCGGCGAACAAGAGAGCAGTATCTCCAACGTGATGGTCCCAATGCCCCTTGGGTATTTTCTTACTCATATGATCAGAACTACATGATTCTTGTGCCTTCTCTGGTACTGGTTACCTTCGTCAAGCCCTTCGACATCACAGCATTCTGCACGTGGCATCAAGTTCGCAACTCGATAAGGTTTGACATCTTGGAGTCAATGCCGATGCTCCACGACTTGCATCCACTAGAGATTAACGTGTTCCTGGAATCAATATTCGGGTCTAGAATAAAATATGCATGAAGCTAATCCTGGGTCCATGTAAAAGGGGGTTCCGGGGTAGCACGTTTTGTGTATATTAATAACTCAATATCGCATGTTTTATAACCCTAAGGTTACAATGTGATAATTCAGCAGAGTATACCCTATAGAAGACTGTAACCTCCTAATAAGTATAATAGAATGAAATCTATTTCGTCTTACTACAGAGTAGTATCTACACGTTCGGTCGGTGTTGACCGACTGAAGGATATTTTTTACAAAGGGCAGTCCGTGCATCTATGCATTCTCAGAATCCAATACGGTAATCCCTTCGTCATGTACCAAAAATCATTTGTTGATATGTGACTCCGATATCATTCTTTAGACTTAGGACACGTGAAAACATTTACCCTAGGGAATGGAAAAAACACTGATTAATCACAGCCCTCCTGATTTTGGCTGATATAGCGAGAGAGGAATATTGCTGGAACTCCTTATCTCGTCCGGATGACCATAGCCAATGAGAATGTACTCCCGTCGGAAGCAGACAAGGATCTTGCTCCGTAAACCTTTCGGTCTTCATACCTATTCGCCGTCCAGGTCACACTGTCGATACCTCCACTCATCCTCAGCACAGCCTTTTCCAAGCATGGGTCGCAACTTCGGGTATCGGCACGATAACTCGTTCAAACGATTTCGAGACGAATAGCGACAAATATGACTTGCCTGCATTGCAATGTCACCGTTCCATCGACTATTTGCTCTATTAGTTATGAAATAAACTCCACGTCTGTGAGAAAGCAATGAGATGATCTCGGATAATGCATTTGCTCGGGGTCCAGAAGTGAAAACCGTTACGGAGTTCCCCTCGTGCTAACGGATTTATCGCGGGCTTACGACAACGCCGGTCACATTTCCGTGTTGGATGAGGAAGAATAACTAGACTTGAGGCATACTTGACATAAATCATGTCGAAGTGAACAGAGAAGGTCTGCGATATGAAGCAGCTACCTGATTTAGGATAATTTTGACCACCAAAGAAACGACCGAGCTACTGAACATAAATCGGTGTTACAAAGAAAGGCTTTGCTTAACATCTCGTTATGGCGTCAAAGAAGCCCATCGTTCTCCGCATTGGCGAAGACATCAAGTACAATCAGGATTTTTACAACAATGTCTTTAAGAAAAGGTTTGACGTGGTCGCGAACGAGGAACCTGATAGAGAATCATTTATCAAAGCACTAAAAGAGAACAAGTGAGACTTTCAGACCGTCGTGGCTGGCTGTCTAAGAAAGCGCTGATACGTTATCAGATATGGCCAATTCTCGGCGATATATCGTCCACATTTCCAAACCGGTGGCGAGATGGGTCAATGGGATGAAGGACTCATATCACTTCTGCCAGCCTCAGTCCGAATCTTTGCGTCGGCTGGTGCAGGCTTTAATTGGGCTGATGTCGATGCTCTCGGTCGACGCCGCATCTGGTATGCCAATGGAGCCGGCGCCAGTGACGAAGCCGTATCCGATACCGCTCTGTTCATGATTTTATCAGTATTTCGGAACTTTTGGCTTTCACAGCGCGGTGCTCGTACCTGTGACCCGGCGGAATTTCAGAGGATGCACAAACTGATCGCAACAATCTCTTACAATCCCCGAGGTCACGTCCTCGGTATTGTCGGTCTTGGTAACATCAGCAAACTAGTCGCCCGCAAGGCAGGCTTGGCTCTGGGTATGAAGATTCACTATTACGACGTGGTTCGTTCACCACCAGAAGTCGAAGAGGAGCTCCAGGCAACATATCATTCATCTCTTCACGAGCTACTTGGCATCGCCGATTGTGTTACGCTCCATACGCCGCTCAACGCCCATACCCAAGATCTCATCAACAAAGAAGCATTCGCGGCGATGAAAGATGGCGTGAGGCTTGTCAATACAGCGAGAGGGCAGATCGTCAATGAGGATGCGCTCATCGAAGCCCTGAAGAGTGGCAAGATTTCAGCTGCTGGTCTTGATGTCCATTATCATGAACCTCAAGTCTCGAAGGAGCTTGCAAATATGGATAACGTTACTCTAACTTGTCATAATGGAGGAGCGGCTATTACCACTAGAATCAATTTTGAGCTAATGGCTATGGAAAATATTCTTAGGGTGGTGGACGAGAATGGGGAGTTTTGTGGCGAGCCGACTACGGCAGTGAACCGTAAAGTTTTTGAGCAGGTTTCTTCATAAGACCGTTTAAACTTGATTATGGGTTTCTTGATCATCACTATTTCTGCCTGATTAAAGTGCCGGTTCTGCTGTTCGAAAACACGTAGCCGAACAACCGGCCAAGAAAATTGAAGTTCCCTTCTCTATCTCCACGAAGACCGTAAGGCATCCTAGTACACCACCCCGATAGCTTTGGATGACCTTCAAACCACTACGATCAAGACTACCGTGGGCGTAAGGGAGCCATAGCGGGCATATTCCCGGTAGCAAACAGCCCTCTGCTCGGACATCGATCCGTTTAGCAACCTGGACTTCTGTTCGATGACTCGGTCATCCGTCCGACTGGCGGATCAAATAATGCAAGCGAGCTTGTGACCATGTCGAGAAAGGATCAGCTCATGGGCATGGTTATCCGCTTCCCCAGGTTTACCCCAGGTCTACCCCGCAGAGACAAAAGCTTCGACCCAGGGTCATGGATTCTGTTGCGAGGATATATAAGTGACAGAAGGCGGATCGCAAAATGATACTCTATCTGGTCATAGCTCCCAGAACGAACCTTGACCTGTGTGAGTCTTGAAAAATGTTCAAGGCAGTCACCGAGTTCTTCAGGCCAAAGGCCACCAGGACCTTGCACTATGCTCATCTCAAAAACAACACTCATCCAACATGGTACAAAGACTCCGGCCTGTGTAAGAATGTCTGGCATTGCGTTGGCTTCTACTTTGCGGTTTTCTACCTTGGCTTCGATGCATCACTCATGAACGGCCTTCAAGCGATCCCCCAGTGGGAAGAATACTTCGACCATCCATCCGGGAACACCCTGGGCTTGATCTCGGCCAGTCTGTTCCTCCCAGCGATCGTCACTCCCTTCGCAGCGTCATGGATTAACGGGCTTTGGGGAAGGAAATTGTGTTTGGCTGTTGGGTCAGTGTTGTTAATTCTCGGTGCTTTTCTTAACGCTTTTGCGAAGAATATTGGAACGTTTATTGGTGGCAGAGTCATTATCGGTGCGGCTGGGCCCTTCGGAAAGATCACCGGTATTGCACTGCTTCAGGAACTTGCGCATCCTCGTTTGAGACCGTATGTCGCTACAGCGTATTACAGCAACTATTATGTCGGTCAAATTGTCGCTGCATGGTTCTGTTACGGCACGCTCTCTTGGCCAGATACTGAGTGGAGATGGCGAGCGCCCTGCCTGTTCCAGGCTTTTGCTCCGGCGGTTGTCCTTGTTCATCTCCTCTTTGTACCCGAAAGCCCCCGATGGCTAATCGACCACGATCGATCTGAAGAAGCCCTCAAGGTTCTCGCCGACGAACACGCCAACGGCGACCTTAATGACGAGTTGGTCCGATACGAGTTTGACGAAATCTGCCAAGCTTTGCAGTTAGAGAAGGAGAATAATAACTCCAAGTACAGCGACTTTCTCAAAACACCGGGTAACAGACGACGGCTCCTCGTTCTTGTGACCATGGGTACGGGGTCAAACTGGGTTGGCAATGGCATTATAGCGTACTACCTATCACCAGCCCTCAAACTCGTTGGTATCACTTCATCAAGCGCGATCGCGGGCATCAACGGTGGCATGGCAATCTGGTCTCTCATCTGGGCTTATGCAGGAGCCATGAGTGCCGAGCGTCTCGGTCGTCGCACGCTTTGGATCACAGGCACGGCTGGGATGTGTGTCGCTTACACCATCATCACTGGTCTCAGCGGCTCCTTTGCTGAGAACCCCTCACATGGCGTTGGTATCGCTGTGGTGCCGATCATGTACCTCTTCAAGACTTTTTACTGTATCAGCTGGTCGCCATTACCGTTTGCCTATGGCGCTGAGATTCTGCCATATAATCTGAGGTTGAAGGGATTGAGTATCGAACTTAGTGTTCAGAGTGTTGCGCTGGCTTTCAACCAGTGGGTCAATCCTGTTGCACTCGAGGCAATTGCATGGAAATAGTAAGTCAATTGGGAAAGCCTTAGAGAAATGTTACTAACAGGAGATAGCTACATCGTCTACATTGCGGTCATTGCCATGTATCTTGTTCTTATTCTATTCTTCTTCCCTGAGACCAGGTATGTCTCTCTGTACCGTTACGCTTATCCCTCCGCTGACAACTGCAGAAACATGACCATCGAAGAGGTTTCTGTCCTCTTTGACACAGGCCGAAAGGGAGATGCGGCTGCAGCTACTGGCAAGTTTCACAATAACCAGTCGAAGATGGTCGATATACTTGATGACGGAGATGATGTCGACAAAGAGCCTACTGTTTCGCGAGTAGAGAGGGCTTAAGCAGATAGACCAAAGTCCTTACATAGTACGAGAATAACGAGTGTTGAGAGCACGTGGTAAAGATGCCTGTCATTGACTTTGACAGGTTCACTCGATCAATAATAGTGTATGCTACCGTATGATATCGTAGTAAATTCGGGGTTATGAAGCCTGCTTAGATGACAAGTAGTGTGTACTTCTCAGCCAGCGTTGGAGTGCAGGCAAGGATTGTACATGTTACTTACCACCACTCTGGCTAGGGCAGACAAGAAAGCTTAGGATCTTTACCCTGAATGAAAAGAAATTGAATAGATAACGTGGTCCAGGTTTAGGACTCTTTATTAAGCCTTTTTTATTTCCTTTTTTTCTCAAATCTTATATTTTCCTACTCCCTGAGGCTTAGTCAGCCGAAATCCCATTCCAGGTTCCATCAATGACGATCCCCTCATTGTTATCCTGTCTTAATGCACACAATGCAAATAAATCGAACGATACCCATGAGACTAAAACTATTATTCGACCCAGACGGAACAAAATGAGTGGAACCGTCGACTCCAGCGCTAGGAAAGAAACTTCCTTTCACTTCTTACCTACGATAACAGCAGAGAACAACAGCCGCCGCGAGGTTGAGCTCCGACAATCAAGTGCCAGATCACATCTCGCCAAATCCATGCATCGTCGTAAAAGAGCCGGTGAGAAACTTCCACCAGAGCAAGAAGATATAGAATTACACAAGACTCGTAAGGGTATGGCGATGGTAGAGAGCAGCATCAAGAGAAACGACAGACAGCTTGTGCTTACCTCTATGCAACTCAATATGTGCGTTATCCGCGACAGGATAGTGGATCCGCACACCAAGATGCTGCTTCACTACTGTACACAATCCTTCTGGCCAGGATTCGAGATCGGATCGGCAGCATTTCATATCCCACCGTTTGCTCTCGACTACAACACGCTGGTTGCTCAAGGCCCAGCACTGGTGCATGCCTGTCTTTGGCAAGCTGCTGTAAACCTCGCATTCAAGACAAACTCGCGGGTTACTGATAAGAAAAGCTTGCTGCACTATAATCAAGCCATTGCGCATATCTCAAAGGACATCACAAAACCCATCTCGGAAATACCTGAGCAGACCCTTTATGCCATCCTAAGCCTTTGCGGCCCTGAGATGTCAACGGATGATGGAAATGGAATCATCAAAAAGGCTTTTGATCCGCCGTTAGCGGAGCTATCCTGGATCCATGTCTTTGGCAGCAGACTTCTCATAGACAGCCATGCCAAAGCATTGATGAATCTTGTCGATTTGAAAGGCGGTATTCACAACGTCAAGTACGCAGGCTTCCAAGCATCTTTCAACTACATGGACCTGGTTCGCGCCACACAAAAGCTAGTCAAACCTCACCTTCCGGTGTCGCGACTCTACGGCCGCGTCAAAGAGACCCACGACAGGGCCAAGTTCTTTGGCTACGTTTCTGACTTTTTAGGGCATTCTCCCTTCGGGTTATCGTCAGCTATACTTGACAGACTTGAGGTGCTGGGTTTAGCAGAAGATATCAGAGAAGTAATCTATGACATGCGAACTTGGGTCAAGGTCATAGAGGCGTATCATGATAACACACTGACAAATCCTGATCTTTCGCTTCTAGCTGCTCACAGGGATCTGATCCAGCAACGCCTCCTCGCAACTCTCCCGGAGGGGTATGATGGCAAGAACCCCGTGCAAGTAGACGCGTCTAGGCTGTCAGAAACGACCGCAGACTACTGGATCAACGAGATCATCCAGACAGCTCTGCTGATATTCTCATTAGGCGTTACGTGCCCTATCTCTTACGCGCCTCCTTACCATCATGCTGCACAGAGGTTACAGGCACAGCTCATCCTATACAAGGAGCGAGCGACTAGTTTAGGATTATCTGACTTGTTGATATGGATTGGCATGTTGGGACTCCTTTGTACCGAACAGGTTGGGTCCGGGCTTAGAGAGTGGTTTGTTAGATTCCTCAGTCTGGTAGAGCGGAAGCGCGGAATCACTGGAGACACGAGGGATTGGGACCTGGTCAAGAAAGGATCCCTTGAACTCATGCTGTGGTCCTCTGTGGCTTGCGATAGTGCAGCAGAAACGGCGTGGCACGATGTCCAAGAAGTCGTGGGCGAGATATCATGGAATTGGGGTAGGACAACGTGGTCAACGATGTTGGGGACTATTTGTGGATAAATCAAGAAGGCTATTAGTAGCTCCTCCACCTACTGCGTTTAGGGATTCTCACTCAAGTGCTTCGGCCAAAGACGAAATCAAACCCAAGCGAGGTCTTAGCTCACCCCCCGACAGTTTTGTAGTCGCCCCACGAAGCATATGTTTTCTTTCAGAGATGTAAGCGTCATCGCCATCCATAAGGCTTCCCCATCTATCGGCGCTATTCCTCATTGAGTACATACACTAAATTTTCCTGCGTGTGCTAGTGCTTACCCAAGGCGGCGGGTTGAGCCGTTACCTCCAGGTCATCATGGGGATGCAAGAAAGCTTAAGACCTCTATCCTAGAGGACAAAAGAATATGAGTGAACTTAGTATAATTTAGTATAAATTTAGGAGAGATTAGATTAGGTATTTTTGACAGCCTAGTTCAAAGTTGGATGTTTTCTTGCTCCCCGAGTGTCATCAACCCATTGACCTAAGAATGGCTGTCGGGTTTTAGCTAACACGACGAGGGTCACCAGCAAATTGTTGAGATCTCGTATCTCCGGCGTCTATGTACCGAAAGTCAATGTTTTATAATGGAAAACAGGTCTTAGATACGCCACGAACCGTCGTGGAAAGGCAGGTCCGCAAGGATGAGGGCCTAGTGACTGCATCTTGCTATATATCTGAACGCTCGTCCTACGTCGTCAAGTTTTATACAGCTTCTCCTTTCATCGCTCTTTCTTATCAGCTACACTTAAATCTTACTTCTCGACATCATGTCTTTAAACGGGAAGGTCGTCCTCGTCACAGGCGGTTCTAAAGGAATTGGGAAAGCAGTCGTCGAGCGTGTTGTCGCTGACGGCGCGAGTGTTGTAATCAACTACTCCTGCGACAGCAAGCCTGCCGAAGATCTTGTCGCTAAAATAGGCTCCAACAGGGCCCTTCCTTTCAAGGCTGACGTGTCGAGCATCGCTGAGATCGAGAAGCTTGTGCAAGCGACAGTTGAGAAGTTCGGCAAGATCGATTGCGTAATGGCAAATGCTGCGTGCGCCCCCATGAATGATCTCGAGAGTACAACAGAGGAGGGCTTCGATAAGGCCTTTAACCTGAATGTCAAGGGACCTTACTTTCTTGTTCAGGTGAGTCTTCTTGTCTGGTTACTCCGGCCATAGTCTCTCTAACCAGCCTCAGAAAGCTGTTAAGCACATGCCGCGAGATGGTCGAGTAATTCTCGTATCAAGTGGTGTTCTTCACCAATCTCAAGTAGCACCTCGCTACCTTCTCTACGCATCCTCCAAAGGCTCCATCGAGCAGATGACACGAATTCTCGCTAAAGACCTCGGACCCAAGGGTATCACTGTCAATGCTATCGCTCCCGGTCCGACAGCCACAGAAATGTTCTTCCAGGGTAAATCGCAGGAACTCATCGACACTATTGCTGGCTTCAGTCCTCTTGGACGCCTAGGGAAACCAGAGGAAGTTGCTGGCTTGGCTGCATTTCTTGCTGGTCCAACTAGTTCTTGGGTTTCTGGACAGGTAATTGGGGCCAATGGAGGTTCCTTTGTTTAAATCTGAAAAGAGTTCCCCATTTAATGGGGCGAAATTGGACTTTTCCTGCTTGTTATACGCTGATTATGCACTTTGAATGTTGAAGCTCTTTCTTCTACTGGTTCGACCCATGAACGGCTTGGAACAAGAGGGACCTTATCTGAACTCGGATCTACAATTGAGAATTGAACTTTTACTGCGGAAATAGATCATCCTTGCTCTCAAAAAATCCTTGTTTCATTTTAGAAAGCTAAGATTCGCAATAGAGATAGGCTACGAGCCGCATATGCCATGTGCAAATTGTCCCACTCGCTCACATCTAAAGCGTTCTAAAAGATCATTGAAGGTATCAATTAATCGGTGTTGAAGGCGATCATGACTCGCAACCGAAACTCCAAGTTCGCAGGGTTGCAGGGTGGCTAACAGTGCCTTGGGATGATACACTTGGCTTTAACTATCGGCGTTATTCGAGGCCGACCTGAATTCAATATCCTTTGACTACCGCATGCTGTATAGCCTAGCTATCCCATTGTGGCAGCCATCGCACGTCAATCTGGCCTCCAACTGCGACCCACGCAGCTTGGTCAAGCCTTATCGTCCGCTTGGTCGTAGTAATGATGTTGGACTGCTGGGGATTATTGATGAAATCCTGGAGGACCCTCTCCCGGCCGATATCCTCCCGGCGGGATCGATGGCGGCTGTCCCAGTGGTAGTGCTGATGGTAGTCTTGGTGGGGTTGGCGGCGACAGTGGTTGGTATATGTTCGGGTAGTGGTGTATGTGATGTACTGTTGGCGGCGGTCCTCGCGTTGGTGCTGGCTCTGGTCGGTACGTCACCTCGTGGTTGTATACCTGATTTAGTGTCTTGGAATATGGCTGTGTATATAGTGTCTGCGTATGATAGTAGATCTGCGTCCTCGTCTGATAGTGGTGCTCTGTCTTCTGGTTGGTGGTGGTGGTGGTTAGGCTTCTGGTCCTGTTTACTCTGCGGCTTGCTTGGGGGGTGCGGATTGTTCCTTTGCCTTGGCATCCCTATCACTTCTATCAAACTCCCACCAAATATGGGTGTGACCACCGTCCCCATTCCTGCAATACGACCTCCCGTTACCAGCCATACGCCATACACTTTTGATCTTCTTCCGAAATTTGTCTTTAGCATCACTTGTGATGGTGCCGACATCTTCAGTACCTAGGATGACAGTACTCCCCGTGTTCTTTCGAACGGATAATCTCATATTGGACCCTGAGTCGGAGCCCCCTACAAGAATATCGCTGCTGTAGTAAGCTTCTTCAGGGCCTAATCTCCAGCTGCCCCTGTTCTCTCGAGTCCAATTGATAATTGCATCAGCTCCGTCCGCAAATGCCGAGCGCTTGTTCGTTTTGGGCCAGAATTTTGTATCTGACGCTTTGCATGACTTCGATTCTGCTTTTTGTTTGAAATTTTTGGGCATTCTGTTGTACGCGCTGGTTGGCAAGTCCCAGCGTTTCCCTAGATCGGGGACGTCATTTTCACTCTCCCCATCATCAAGGAAACTAGGTTCAAATGAGCTGTGGACCCAGATAGAGTAATTCTTGCCGTCGGAATGCTTCAGGATGGAGTGTTTGTACACTAATAACGGTCAAGGTCAGTTAAAGTTCATGTACGGCTTGTGGCGGGTTGACTAACTCTTGTCTAGGTCTACGCCGTGTTGATCAGCTTCGTCAATGTCCCGAGCGGTCAGTGGAACATCACGCTTGACACGAACATGCGATATGATATGGCCGTGATCAGCGGAGGCGTTCTTTTGTTCATGATTCTCTGGAATGGGACTGCCATTTATGAGAGTCACTGGCGCCAATGCAGCCATGAACAAGGAGAGGATATGCATGGTCAAGGTGGTATCTGAGACGGTATGAAAGAGAAAAGCGGTTTTGAGCATCCAAGAGGAGGGGGACCGAGTCTTCTTATACTCAATAATCTTCGCTTTTAGGGCTCGGGGCATGGTTGCTTGAGAAATTATTTTATATGTCGTAAACCTTATCATTAGCTCAGCGAAATAGATCAAGGTATCTCAATCCCGTGACAGATTGCGGCCAACGTTAATTCCTAGGAAGCAAATGATATGCTTTGTATTAATTCTGATAATTGCCTGAGAGGTGTTTTTCCTTACTTGCAACCTATCAGCTCATTGAGAATCTAATATTAAAGTTATTGTCCTATCTACTATCTTCCAACCTACCTCTTATCATCATTAAACTAAGTCTTGTGAAATTTTAAGACCTACTTGATCTTTTTTTATTAAAAGGGAAGACGGAAAATTTTATATTAGACAATCAATCAATAGTGCATTCCAAATGGCACATAGACGAGATACATGAAGCGAGTCAACGACGGATAATGTATACTTCAGAGTAAGCATAGCAGCCACTGAGAGATGAACAAGGATCAGTACATAAACTCAAGCTTGTCAAAAGAAGGCCGACGCACAGCAAATTGTATTACTTAGCTATGGCAAGACTGGACGACGTATCAACTACTCCAAGGAATCGAAAGTCAATGATTTAAATGCTTCACATTGCTAATCAATGCTGAGAAAAGACAAGACAAGATTGATTGATTGATTGAAAGCTTATGACATCTCAGCGAGACATATCAAGCCAACACACTGAAAATACCCAGTTAATTTTAGGCTTTAAAAGGCAATATGTACATAGCCTCAACAAAGATAAGTCTCCCAATTTAAGCATAATAATAAGCTTTTATGATGAACCAAGACAAGACAAGACATCACACTTTGTATCCTTGAATTCACTGAAGTCCGCTCTGTAGAATGATCCCGAGTCTATTGATGATCTGAATATAATCGCTTCTTCTCTCCACAGCCTTGTTTGTCCTTGTGATCTTGTCTCTTGAAATGGTGGGATTTGGCAAATAATTGTCGCACTTTGACCAATCAAATCCGATACCGCCATCCTTTCTTTTCAGCTCGAGGTCCAAAAGCAGGGGTCTCACCCCTGTTATTTTCAAACTCCGCGCTTATTTATCTCTGCTTACTCTCCTTGAAAGCTGACAGTATTCTTTTCTCCTGTATCTTCGCGTATTTCCGTCCCAGTCGAGTAGAAATATCGCAACGCCTCATCCTGAATTATCCATGAGTCTTTTCACTTCCTCTGTCCGATCGTGGCCATAAAGCATGTTCAATCCTGAAAAGACAATGGCTCCAGCAGCAGCTGAAGGTATCAAATTTGGAAATGGTATCTGATAGAAGGTCTGACTTGAGTCACAGATGGAATTACAGAGATCCCTGAACTCAAAGAAACTGTTAACAAGATGCGGGAATACCGAGATGATATGGAAGACAGGTTAGCGTCGTACTCATACGCTTTACACCCTTGGCAGGATCGTGACCATGGCTGGGAATCACAACTGCGAGTCTTTCATTTCGATGACGGAAACGTCAGATCCGAATCTCCTCGGCTGGACCGACGGAACGACCCGCAGCAGCTTTGGCTGGATATTGAACAGGCACTCGAGAAAAAGCTTTCTGAAAACCCTCCGCGAAGTCTAATCCTCATGGAAGGCATGGATGCCAGGATAGCTGAGGCTCTGAGTATCAAGCTCGGTATCCCCCATGAGTTCTGGACTGCCCACTATCTCTCAGAAACGCAGCTCAGGCTGATCAACCCGTCAGGCTTTGACTCTACAGACTCTACATACTGGAAGATCAAAGCTCCCTCACAACTTTCGGTTATATGGAACGAGATGCCTGATGAGTTTGGAAACTGGTGCTTTAGCCCTTACAGTGGCAGTTGTCCTCGAGGCAGCGAATTCGTGCTAAACTCAGAGACTACCCTCGTCGACACGACACTTTGTATTTCGTTCTGGGGGAAATACACCCCAGATGGGTGGATAGGTATGTTTCTGCTCCTAGCGCTGACTGCAAGCATTAATCAAGGCCTGATACTCAGCACTCGTCTTGATGGATGTTCCCGACGGGTGTCTTCTTCCTGAAGATGAACCAAATCCCGTCATACCAAGTCCATACGGCCTAGAGAAGGTTGATGAGAGTCAAATCGCAACATCGGAATCGAACTGTTACGTGATATCGGAGTCGAAGAGTTCTATCAACCGACACATTTACCCGCATCAGCTCTCATTATGGGACGTGGCTGTGCAGGCATACGAAAACGAGAAGATCATCACCACCGATGACCCTTTCTCAGCGACTATCATCATTCGCAACTTCGTCTTCTGGAAATGGGAAGATCAAATCACTTCCAACTGGGATCTCAACCAGACATTGTGGACATCGTCGCTCGTGGAAACGCAAAAGGCACTGGACATCAAGAGCCCCAATCTTTTGATTGAGCGAAGTCGAACAATTGCTGCTGATTACCAGAAACTCAGACACTCGCGTCAACTCTTGCAACAAGCGGCAGTCCTAGTCCGCCGGATACATGAGGCTTTTCGCTGCGATGATACTCATTACCTAGCCTCGCAGACCATCGAGAGGCTTCGCATCCAAATATCACAAGAGTCACGACGCTGGAGCCATCTTCAAGATCACATGAAGGTTCTAGACGAGCTAATCTCCGGTAACATGACCATGTACGCCCAGCGAGCAGCAATGGACGAAGCATTCGCAACCAGGATTCAGGCATACGATTCTTACACGCAGACAAAGGCGGCAAACGAGCAGGCTGCCGCAGCTAACCGCACAGCTCGAAGCTCTGGCCAGCTCGCCAAGATCGCGACAGTTGCTGTGCCTTGCACTGTTGCGGCGTCTATCCTGTCTATGAACGGTGACTTTGCAGCTGGTGAGCCTCTTTTCTACGTCTACTGGTGTGTCGCTATGCCACTCACCATCGTCTTGTTGGGTTGGGTCGTGCAAAAGGATGTTCAGGCTTGGAGAGATAAGCTGGTGAAGAAGGCGAAAGGGGAGAGGGGCGAGAAGGATCTCGAGAGCAGCAGAAACAGTGGTTATTACTCGGATTGAAAGCAGATTGTTCGCAGGATTGGGGCATTAAACTACAGTGTATGACTTAATTTAGCAGTCGCATGTAAGGTCATAGTGATAGCAAAGAGTTATTAAGCATAGGCCAGGATTTGTTATTGGTGGAGAAACTGCTTCACATCCGGACAAATGAAAGAGGGGTCGGTCATGTTAACAAGCGACAAGATGGTCTTACCAGTTTCCTTTCTATTTCAAAGTATACTAAAGCACAGAAATTGCCGTCATCGTCTCTAATAAAGTCTAACTGCTGGAGTCTGGGGGTTTAAAGAGCGTCCTTTTGGTGTCGGGTCGACAATTTCAGACTTTGTTTCAAAAACAGCCCGGTTGGCATACATACGAATGCCACCTTCTAGAAGTCGTACCAGGGGGGCAAGAAAACCCAGGACCTTTATCCTAAGCGATAAAAAGACTTAGGTAAGTTCAACATAAGCTTAGGATACCTTTTACTAATTTTATTCCAGGATCTCATGAGTCTGGAACTTGACCAGTTTATGCAAGTCAGCTTCAGTCGTTGTATGGAGATCTCCAGTGAGTTTAAGCTCGGCCGAGTGTTTGTGGGTTACCGGCACTATAGGGAAGGCATTGAGTGCTTTAAATATCCTGTATTGAGATGTTGTAGTCGAGCCTGTTCCGTTTCAAAGAAGCTCAAGTTCACATGGTATAAATTAAACATAAGCTTTTGTCTAAACTCTTCTTAGATCCAGATCACTACTGCAAAATAAACTACTTGCATTTTTCATAACTGATAAAGAGGCTCTCAAGCAATCCAGAACCAGATGCGCTCAAGCCAGTTTCTTGGTTGGACGATGGGCCAAGTATGTTCCAAGCGATCAATCTCGGCCTTGCCAGACCATATATCCATCTCAGAGTACTTGACATACTTAGATTTTTTGATCCATTTGTATCCAAAAATCAAAACAAGGAAGATGGGAATGTTGATGTATGGGGGCAGGAATGTCTTTGCGCTAAAACGCCCTGGGAAGAAAGCATCGAAGCCGTTAAAGACAGCGACGATGGTGCAGAAGCAGAAGGAGAAGTAAGCCAGGAAGGGTTGAAAAGGAGACTTGAATGGCAGAGTATTTCGGTCGATGCCATGGTGGCTGAGGCAGTAGTAGAAGCGGAGGTAGGTGAAGGAAACACTGGCCCAGATGATGAGGGCTCCGACGCCGCTAAGGTTGCTGAACCAGAAGAAGACCTCGGAACCACTGTTGCTAACGTTGAGATACACCAATAGGCCAAAGATAGTGGTGACACCAACGCAAAGATACGGAACACCGAATCTTTCCCAGGTCAGAATTCGGGGTGCTTTGCCATCGAGGGCCGCGGCGTAGAGTACTCGAGTGGCAGCATAGAACAAGGAATTACCAGACGACCAAGCTGATGTGAGGATGACGGCGTTGATGATGGATGGAAGTATCTTGATGCCGCCATTGCGGATGGCAATGACGAAAGGACTTTGGGCGGCGCCAGGAGCTGACTTGTTGATGGCATTGAGAAGATTGGGGTCTTTGGATGAGACGCAAAGGCCGACGAGGAAGATGGATAGGACATAGAAGATGGCGATTCTCCAAAAGACACGGCGGATGGCCTTGGGAATGTTGCGACGAGGGTTCTCAGTCTCGCCGGATGCCATGACGACCATTTCGCTACCACCATATGAGAAAGTTGCGGTAATGAATACCTTGATGAAGGCGAGGAATCGACCAAGAGCACCATCTTTGAGGTACTCATTCATGGGACCGGGGTGGTTCCAGTAGCGGAAGCCGATTGCCTCGCCATTTGGAGCGCCGCCGACAGTGATGATGAACATGAGGATGATGAGACCGACGATAGTCAACAACTTGATAGCTCCGAAGACAAACTCAGCTTCTCCATATATCCGAACAGGTAGGCAGTTGAGGATGACCATGGTGAAGTAGAAGAGAGTGATCAATGCGACTTGGGGAATGTTATGGTGCCAGTAATTGACGATGACAGCCGAGACAGTGACCTCAATGGGAACACCAATAGCAAATTGGTACCAATAGTTCCAAGCAAGAGCAAAACCAAGGGCAGGGTCGACGAAACGGGCAGCAAAGATGGGGACGGGGCCAGGGATTGGCAGCCATGATGCCATCTCACCAACACTGTTCAACACACAATAGATATTGAAGCCCGTGATAGTGTACGCCAAAAATGCAGAGAGGGGTCCAGCAAGTGACAGGACCTGGCCACTACCAACAAAGAGGCCCGTGCCAATGGCACCAGACAAAGCAAGGAACTGAACATGCCTAGACTTGAGCCTGCGGTTCAAAGTACCGACATTTCGGTTCTCGTAATCCTCAGCCTTAGCATCAACGTTGTTGGTCGGCAGTGTTGGTTCGATGGTGGGTGACTCCCTGCCAATTTCTATATCGGGGTTCTTCTTGTCGATATCCATGTTCTGCAGCAGTGGTTGTAGCTCCCCTGACGATGCTTGAGATGAGTGAAGAGACATCGTGGAAAGGGGAAGAGGAGACGACACTCTGAGGTATTAAGCATAAAAAGACTCTCTCTATCCGTCATCCACGCTGAGAAAGCTCCGCGGGCAGCTCTTCCCGGACTTGCAAAATTGGTACTTGAGCCGGCAATGATGGTGAGTGCTCCCCACGCTATGACAAACGGTTGTGAGGGTTGGTACAAGGGTTAGTCCAATGGATGGCGATGGACCTGCAAGAATTTTTCATGATTGTGCAGATGCATTTTTGGCGATAAGTTGATGATCACACGATAATAATTGATTAACATTCTCATACATTAATTACATGGAAATATGTTAGTGCTCTAATAGCGGGATCTGCAGACTAAACGACCCTTGGATACGGGCCCACGACCTAAAAGGGAAGCTCGTCTCTCACAACCAATGGATAATGGACCGAGCCGTGATAACCGGCTTGGCAACTGATCCGAGGTCGGTGATGCACTGATTGATAAGATGACAAGGCAAGGATCTCGCGAAAGATGCGTATCAATCTGCAGAGATCAAGCCATTGCTCCGCGGCTGGCTCCACTGTCTGCCGAAGTTATTGCTTGTGATTTTAATGTCTCACGCTTTCGATCTGATAATGCAAGGCGACGTGGGGCTCACTCGAGTGCTCTCAGGACATCTGAATGTTGGAAAGCAATAGGCTATAGCTTATGATGACTATTTGAACTGAAGCCTGTTCTGTCAATGCATACGGTCGAGACAACCGAGTCGCGTTGTTGCGTAGCCAGCGTGTCATGGAAGACCGTTGCAGCCCTCCCTACCCTATGGCTATAGATGCAATACCTGCAACTATACTACAGCGCCATCGTACCGCCATTTGCCAATGTACCCAGCCTTAAGAAAACATTTTACTAAAACGGAATGTCCTATTTTCAGCGGACTCTACGTAATGGGATTTAGTCACAGTTCACGTCTTGGTTGCCTTGGTTAGATGGTATCAGCTCGTAACGACGTCTTGTTAGTGATTTGATCACTCCAGTTGGAGCAACTTGGGACAATAGCAGTGGATCTAGAGGGACAACCTCACTGCTAGCAACAGACATCCATGATCCATGGCAAGACATCTGGATCTCATCCAATAACAGAAAGCCCCGTTGGCTCAGTGGTAAAGCGTATCACTAGTAAATTTCCACGAAATGATAAGATCACTGGTTCGATTCCAGTACGGGGCAAGTTATTGTTTTTTGATGTTATCTTATTAGTTCTTCTTTTTGTCTTTGAAGTAACTAACATGTATCCATACCGCATATGTCTCTAGGGAGCGTAGCTTACCATTTTGCTATTATTGACTGTTTTTTTCGTATTCACTAAGTCGGGAGCAGCTACCTTTGCGCTCGAAGATAAATAGATGTCGTTCAAATTGGTATGACCTATAATACAAATGAAAATACATAGAGGCAACCATAGGAAACCCTCCTTGTCAGAATCAAGCCTTTGCTAATGCACCATCGACAATTTGCCAGGTATGATCCCTCACTTTCCGCAGGTGCTCTTCGCTCCAGGCCGGCTTCTCAAAAACCTTTCCCTTCCGACTCACAAACGCGTAATTCTTGTCCTTGATCTTGACGGCTTCATCAACACCGTTCAGCATGTACTCAGCACATGTGTCAGGTGAAACACCCAAGATAGAGGCTAGACCAGTTGAAGGGAGTCGCATGTACCAAGGGAGCCCGTGCATGATGTTCGTGTTGACAAGACCGGGTAGCGCATGAATGAAATGTTGATTCTTTCCCTCAGCTTTCTGCTCAGCTGCGTAGTTCTGGACCATGGCGTCTGTCATGGAGAGACAGTGAGCTGCTGCGTTTCCGAGGCTGAAGGTGTTCTTGAGATCGAGATCATCCCAATTGAGTTTATCGGGACTTCCACCGGTGCTATCGAGCACAATCAAGACCTTGGCATCGTCTGTGAGAGATGGAAGAAGTTCGCGAATGAGAAGTTGTCGACCGTAGTAATGAAGCGCCATCTTGCGATCGATTCCTTCAGCCGTCTCTGTTCTTCCAGCAGTTGTGAGAATGCCCTGAGAGACAACAAGGGTGCTGAACCGATCTTGCGACGCCTTCAATTCGTCGGTGTAAGTTTTGATGGCGCGCATTGAAGACGCGTCTAACTGTTTGAACTGGATGTTTGAGTGGGGAATGTTGCTTGGCTTATTGCGGCCGCTGATGATGACGGTTGAAGAGGGGGAGTTGGCGGCGATGCGACAGGCGATGCCATAGCCGATACCGCCTGTTCCACCGACGACGAGAGACTTTGCTGCCATTATGTTTAGATTCAAGATTTTTGAGGTGATCTATCGAGTGTTGACAGGGACTGGGCCGTGTCTTTATGTGACTGATGCTGACGCCATGTCCATGTCTGGTGATAACAATTTCGGAGTTTATGCTTCTACGCTAAACTCCGGATTTGTGACACTCCGCTCCGCAACCAAGCATAAGCCACTCCGCAGAACCAATCAGCACTCACTTTCAAGAGAGAACAGTGTGCATTTTCGTATACCGTACAGATAAAGACATGGCTTGAAGTAAGCATTTATTATGCAGTCATCACTATGGTTTTGTACTAGGTACATTAAACGTCATCGTATTTCACGCCCCAAGACCAGTTCCTGGCGCATCTTCAGGGCTCATCTTGATGGGCATCTTCAACCAACCCTTCTTATCAGCCTCTAAAATCGCCTTCAACCAAGCATTCGCCATCTTCTCGTAACCATCGTCGTTCGGATGTTTCGAGTCACCAAGATCTTCCTTTTTGATATCAATAGGCACCTCAAGAATATGCTTCCCATTCTTTTGCCTCGCTGAAATAAGTGATCGAACTTGAGGGTTGAATTTGTCTGTATTCGCTTGCATATTCTTATCATTCGCCCAAATGACGGGTGCAAGGCAGATGGTAACGTCGGGTGCGACTTTGAAGATGCCGTCGACGATATCTGCGAGGATTGATGCTGCAATGTCGAGATCCTTTGCTTTGTCCATGTTGTTTGTGCCAGCGTGGATGAGAACGACATTGGGACGGGCTTGGATTGGCTTTTGCCAGTAGCCGTTGATATCGGCTAGCATTTTCCCGCTGTGGCCCTCATGGTGCCCGTCTACCATGTCGCCGTTCTTTAATGTCCCGACCATGTTGACTTTCACGCCCTGCTTCAGGATCTTCTGTCGCAAGGGAAGACGGTATCCGACTAAGCCTGTTGAGCCAGTGCCCTTTGTGATGGAGTCGCCAAGTGGCAGAACTCGGATGTTGGGGAGAGCATCAGTCGGCGAAATGGACGTTGCCATAAGCACCGCCAAAAAGGTGAGCGCATTCCAAATTGGAGATAGCATTTCGATAAGGCTGCAGTCAGCAGGGCTGTAAGATGGTGTTGGGATCTAACTTCACGATAGAGCCTCGGGAACCCAGAAAGTGGCGTCGAATGAGAACAACAGCCAAATAAATAGCCTCGACATCAATCGCCATCTCACTCCCTTGACATCATCTTAACAATCCTCCTAAGACCGTAATGCAGGTTGGTCAGCCATTTAATGCAAGTAAAGTCTCGTGGTGTAAACTCATTGGTGTCTCTCCATTCCGGCGGAACATTAATACTAGCGACCGCCGCAAAGTGTGCCACCAACTGGACAACACTTGCAGCATTATACGAGAGTTGTTATCTTGGCTCGCTTAGAGATTCACACGGGAATGGCGGATTGAGGGCCATGCAGCTCATCTTACAGGGGTTCTGGTTGGGGAAGCTTGCTTTGTATGCTCGATGACGAAACTATTGATCGCGTGGACAATAGCGCTTGATGCTAGATGCAATACTACGACACTGATATAAGTTGAGGGGTAGGTCATGAGCTTGACCGGATTCATCACGGACTACTGGTTTGTGATGAGCTTTTATTTCTGATCGGCACTGATGAGTTATTCCCATTGCTATCCCCAACCTCCCCATATTTGATCACCAACTGCAACTGTGCCGCATGAAGCTGACGTGGATCGTCACTTATTTCAGTCTACCTATCACTGCTCAGCGTACATTACAAGCGACCAAGGATCAAATACTGAAGATCTAATAATTTACTGGATAAGCATCATCTCCAGAGACAGTACGAGCTTGATGGATCTTCAAGGATACACGATTCTCATATGACCTTTGTAAACTATGCGATGCTAGGCTAGACTGCACACCACTTCTTTAGACTTAACCTTGAAAGTCTATTGGTATCATCTAGCAAACCTATCCTACATCATGTTTGGGAGGAAAATGTTATAAAGGTTACTTTTACAGGCTAAGCTGCATTTATCATCAATCAGAGAATATCACATTAGGGGATGCGGGTATTGGAGAATACTTCGTGACTATGTAGTCCATTACTGCCTTTAGGTTGAGCTCTAGGCTGTATCTGAGGGGAGAGTTTGCGGCTAAGCCTGCTACAATACAAAACAAAACGTCCTCCTTATCCTAGACGATCAAAACTCCGAAAGCCGAAAGCAAAACAAGTACAAATAGCTTGCACACTCTGCCGCTTCCACATCCAATACTCTCCATGACCAACCAATTCCGCTCACTCAATGGGCTGAAGTTCAATAATCAGTCACCCTCTCCATCCTAATATGCGGGATGGTAAAAGCAAAACTTGGAGTCGCACTCGCTGAGGTCAACAACTCGATCCTCGACCATTTTGGCCTCATCTTCGTCCGAAGGAAGCCCAGTCCATGGGTCGAGGTCGTCCAGGAAGAACGGTCCGATGGCGCTGAGCGGGAAAAGCCAAAATCCAATGGCAGGGGGCGGTCCCTGGTTGTACTCTCGGTACTCCCGCTGTGACTTGAGAGCCCCAAACGGATGCGGAATTCCGTTGGTTACAACAATATCCATTTCGTAGTGGTAGGTGAGCATGAAAAGTTCCTTCTTCAAGTTGGACTTGTAGGCTTCTTCCGGGATATTGAATTCGTGCATGAAATTGCAGAAGGAGTAGTACCCACGACGCGGGTCCTCCTTGCCGATGTGGACAGCCTGTAGCTCTTTGTCGTACAATCCAGACTGATACTTGAAAACACCTTGATCGTAGCTCTCGGTTTCGATACGTTTGTCGGTAAGGTGAGGCGAGGCGTTGACGACCCGCAGGTCGCTTCCATACATCAAAAGCTCAGGCTTGGCCACGCGTCCAACAAAGGTAATGACCTCGAGTCTGCGAATGGCTTCCGTGAAAAGTCTCCGCTCATCGTCGTTCATCAGAAAACAGTCAAAGATGTGAATGTATCCGCAGTCGAGGGCCAAGTTGACCAGGCCGATATTATGCTTGTCTGCGGTAAAAACAGCATCCGAAAACTTTTCAAAGTGTTCGAGACACCAGCCGCCGTCGGTTTCAATATGAACTGTATCGAGTTCAGGGCAGATGAAAATGGTTCCCTTGACGCTGCCGTCGGGGCCCAGTCGACGGCACGGCAGTTGGACACTGTAGAACGTCTTGGCGACATTGCGCGACTCCGATGTTGTGTTAAGAAGCGCGTGGTACGCCGCACCCTTCTTCACAAAGACCTCGTATTCCTTCTCATCCTCGTCGTCACCGGCAAGAAAGACCGTGCGGTGTCGGCAGTTCCAGATTGAGAACTCCCAGGTAGTGTCATCGGCGAGGAGAACCTTGATGTATCGATAGTTCGAAAGTGAGGACTCCCAGATTTTATGACGAATGTCATATGGGAGTTTGTTGAAGAGCTTGAACTCGGAAGTCGGCGGTTCGTGAGGCATAAGGATGCAGTCATCCAGCTGCTGCTTTGTGTATGGGACTACAGCCATCTTCTTGGTGCGGGTGCTCCAAGAGAGCCAAGATATTTGCCCAAGGTGTGATGGTTTTGTTGTTTGTTCCTTGTATGGGATGACTGTGAGGGTAGAGTGGAAGGTCTGCGGATTGATGTAAGGGTTGCTGGAGAAGGAAGAAGGTTTGTGATTGAGAGAAGGGAAGTTTGATAGGGAGGGAGGCTGGGAAGAATGGAGAATAAATATCAGCACAGGATAACAGGCGCTCACGCGTGATGTTTTGACACTGGCACAGTCTCGGGCTAGTGTAAGAAGAAGAGTTGCCGCGTCAGAAACTTCAGTCTCCTGCTGTGAGTTACAGCGTTGGTGCATTTCTGCCAGTGTGAGAGCATCACAAAAAGCGGGACCACGGGTGTGAGGCAGAAGCCGTTTGCTTCCAAGTGACTGTGGGAACCTATTGTTTAGTTCTTGGGTCACTTAGAGCTACGATCCACTAGAACATGAATCACGGCACTATACATTTGTTCGCGTTCAGGAGCCTCTCACACTGTCAGAACTCAAGTTGTGTGCCGAACAACGCACGTAAGACGGGTACGCCCCCTTAATATCAACACATGAACATCAGATGAACATTCGATACGATTGATGAGATGAAACTCGTCCGCTCAGTGGCGCTTTACAATCATCCCTATGCTCTCTACTCTCGTATGTGAGAAGTTTTTCCCGTACCCCGTCACAAGCTCACTTTTAGTCACAAAGCCTGGGCATAACTCACCCAGAGAACGGCCTAGGATAACGGAACTCGACTCTTTCAACATATAAAGATCTATTAGTCCCATTCAGGCCAAGTCTCAGCCTTTTTATGAATCCACCCATGTCCAAGAGGATACCGTGGGACGGGAGCTGAAAATTGGTTGGTACACCCCGAGCAAGAAGCTGACTCTTCAGACAGTTAATGAAGGTGACTGTTCAAAAGATAAATAAACCATACAGTGATTGTAAGCTACGGTAAATAACCAAGAAATGACCGAACCCCATCAAGCCTGGCCGATAGCTGGTTGTCTCCATCCCACCACTTGCGAGTCGTCCCGTTTTGATTTCTCCAGCTGAGGTAAAGAATACTGATCACTAAATGGATAGTTTAATAGGTCTTGAGAAATGAGATCCCAATTGATGTCTAGCTCGAACGAAGCAGACTCCGAAATATTGCTGGGAAGCCACGAAGTAGAGAGGCCACTATCTGTGAGCGGGCCTGGAGCCAGGGGTGACGACGCCTCTCGATCCTGACTACTCTCTGCATCCTCATCTGCTACAGATTTCGATTTATCAGCAGTCGGGGCTGTTTTCTCACTGACCTTCTCCGCCGATTGTTCATATAGGGCTATAAGTCGAGGTTGAAGATTGAGAACAATGTCCTGAACCCTTGGGCGTATCCTCTCTTCTACGTCTTGGAATTCAGATTGAAAGAGAACCTCAAGCTCTCGACGAACGAATCGAGGAAACTCTCGGCGAGCGAAGGTAGCAAAGGCAGCAGGCGTATTGTAGTTAACCGGCCCCGGTCTTCCTGTGACACTCATCTCTTCATGGTCTGGCAGTATTTGTAAGTACGAGACACCAAGATGCTCTGAGTATAAAGAGTGCCAACCCACAAGGATCAGGTATTGTTGCTGGATCATCGTCTGGAAAGAGAATCTGGTACATCTCCCTCCACTTCCCAGCGTCCGTCATTTTCATCTCTGACTTCTTCCTGCTTTTCAGCTGCTTCTCTTGCGTTTTGGTGAAGCCATCCAGATTGGTGTCGTTTGCTTTCTTTTGACATGGTGGGCCAGTCTGGAGATGCACATCCCGTAAATGCTCCGTGTTGAAGTCTTGCCAACAACGGGGACATTGTGGCGGTAGCGCATGTCGTCTGTACAGGTGGCCCCTTGTAGTTTCACCCGCGTTAACCTGCGGCTCTGAGACTCAAATGAGGATTCAGGGAAAAGACTTACTTCACTCTGTGGACCTCAACCCATCCGGGACCAACACAAATCGCCTCCCGACAATACTTGCCTGGATCCCTCTTGAAATACGGACACGCAAATCTCGGTGGCTCCTCAATACGGCGTCTTTGTGCAAGCTTCGCTTCTCGGACTCCCTCTTCACCATCTCCATCGTCACCATCACCCGGGCCTTTTCGCCTTCTCTTCGAGGGGTGTGAATGGCTAACGCCTTTTTCGCGACTTGGCTGAGTATGGTCACCAGAATCTGCATTTCCGCTTGAAGAGCCCGAAGTCTCTGCTTGGCTCGATGTCGTACCTCGAACAAAGACCAACCTCGAGTCCAGCCACTTGCAAAGACTTCTCATCACTGCGTTAATAACCGATTGCTTTTTGTCCTCCATCCACGTATCGTACATATTCTCCTCGTCCTGATCTGATACAGTGGTTTCTTCTGTCATACCCGCAGAGCTGCTAGACTCTTCGCAGTCCAGGATATCACAGGATTCTTGTCCCTCCACACGCTCCAGCTGAGGCGTGACAGGCTGGCAGCTATCAGGACTTTCTTGCTTGACGACTACTTCTTCCTCGGTCTTTATTTGGGGGTTAGATCTCAGTGCAGTTGGTGGAAAAATAACATTTTGACCACGCCCTCGCTTTTTCTCTTCTAATTCCCCTTTAAATATCTCCTGAGTATATTCTGAAGATGTCACAGACTGGTTCTGGGCTTTTCTGAACATCCCGCTGGATGCCGCTGAGGCAAAATTCTCGGAACCTTGTCCAGGAACCATATCCAAACCAGAAGCAGGGAACCCGACCATACTGCCTACCGAGGGCTGTTCGAGATTTTGGTAATGGGATGAAGATCTCCCGCGTACAACTAGTCCTACAGAGCGTCTCTCGGCGACCTTGACAAAACGGTCGGCATCATGTTCTCCCACATCCGCCAAAAGGGAAACGACCAGTTGGTAATATTGCTGTTTGGCCCGCCGCTTGCCGTTGTATCGAGTTGCGCGCTTGAACTGAAGTCGCTCAAAGGTGTGCTCTGTTGCGATCAACTGCTGTCTCTGTCCTTGTCTCGATGTCTTTGCTGAGAGTTTGACAGCACCTGGCTTCATAATTGGGCCCTTGTCCCGCTTTGGAGTATGCTGGACAAGCTCAATATAACCGTTATCGCCAGCAACAACTGCGGTAATCGTCATTGCGAATCCGTGGACTCGCAGAGGCTCTGGGGAGCCCGGAAGGGTCAATTGAATATTTGATTCAGGCTTTTGTGGGAATATGCTATAGGAGCATATGACACTGAAGTAATTGCGCCTATAACATGTCCATTGCCCATCCGACTGGAAGAACCCCTTATCGATTACGGCATGGATACTAGGATCAATACTGTAGCGTTGTCCATTGTTGCTGAGTCCCTCTAAGGTGCCTATGTTCTGGAGCTGTTCCAGTGGAGGCGTGGTAGCGTTCGGTGTCTCGATCGTGACCCAATGCGGGCTTATATTTGGCGATACAGAGCGGCCGTGGTGGCTTTCCCGCCTCGAGGCGGGAGATGGTGACAGTTCAAAGCCTGGTAAACACAGAGGGCTTGGCCTGGGGGGTATGTGGTCCCAGGGAGGGAGTCTTCGATTGACAGGATCGCTATCAGGTGTTACACGGCTGAGAATCTCGCAAGACATTTGGATAGTTTAGCTCTATACTGTTAGCAGTGGATTGATTGGACTGTTTACACAGGAATGTTGGAAGAGTAACAAGTACGGACTTTGTGCGACCTAAGCAGCCATTTTAATACCGCACAGCCCTGTATTTCATTGGTGGTTACAGTGCAGCTGAGTTTTGCCCAACTGCGCAAAACTTGGGTATGCACGCCAGCTGCAGACATCGGCTGAGCCAATCGTCCCGCCAAATGAGGTGCCAGATCGACTGGAGGCATCGGGGCAATTCATCGTTAGAGTGCTAGTCATCTCGGCGTCTTGGGAGACGCTGGCAAGTCGCAATAATGCAATATCTCATTCATGACAGATACTTCACAATGGTATGTAGCGCGACTTGTCAACCAACAACCTTGAAATAGATTCCAAGATAAACTGGATGTTGCAAAGCATTACAGATGCGAATATGTTGCTCTATCCAAAAACTAATAATTAAATCTCTCTCCCTTGGACGGGTTCCTCACCAAGCCAGCTCCTGCGAACCCAAGTCTGACAACACCGTCGCTCATCTCCCATGCACCATATCTGACAGGTCCAATATCATTAACCGCGTTAACAATTCCTCCAACATCCTGGTTCGGATCAACGTTTCTCATAATATGCGATTCCTGGCCGACGGTTCCAAACGCGTTCGCAATCTCAAGAGGGTTAAGACTGACATCTCGCCCAAGCTCCCACCAGCCCCAAAAAGTAGGCAGGACAGCGAAAATACCAACTAGCGAGACTGCAATTGCTATCCACATCTTCTCGTAATTCGTCACGTATACTAGCGTCGTTGTGCCGCTGTCGTACTCGACTTTCTGCTTGTCTGTCGTGTTGTACTTGGCGTATTGAAGACTTGCTCGAAAGCCAATATCGCGGGTGAGTTCGATGATATCTTCCATTGGGTTATCCCACCGGTCTCCGCATCCCGGGGTTGTACCGTTCATCGTGAGGTATTGGGTTGCCGGTAAGCCCGTCGAGCTGACATCGTAGCCAGTGGCGCCTGTAAAGCGCATGGAAGCCTCTGACTCGTAGAGCGATTTTGCAATCATGCTGAAGCCTCCAAGAACATTTCCTGATCCGGGCATAACCAAATCAGCCGGCAACATATATCTTCAACTTGGTCAGTAACCAACCCTCAGCTATATGATGGGTGTAATACATACTTCCGTTCGATGAACTTGTCATCCCTCCATGTTCCTTGAAGCTCGACCGTCTTGCCGTCCATCCGCACAGGAAACTTTGCAATCCCACCATGAAGGTCGCAAGTCTGAATCTTAACCTTTCCGCTGCACTTGTCCGTCTCCTTGTAAAGTGTCGTGTACCGAAGGAATGACCCGTTGGCCATGTTGTTGACGCCCCAGTCACTGTACTCCGTAACATTAACCTGAAAGAAATATGCTCCATCCATAGCTCTCAGCATACTTGCCCTATCCATGCCAATCGTGAGATTGAAATCCCTTGTCGTATCGGTGCAATTGACGTCGAAGCCAAACCCTTCCACTGCAGTCGTACAGTTAGTGCAGAAAGTATCGAAAACAGCCATGTCAGATCGACGACTGTAGCTCTGGGCGACATCACTGAAGTTCTTGGTGAGCAGCGAAGTGGAATGAGTGCGACCAGTCATTATGCATGCGTAGTTCTCGGGAAGTTCTCTTGCGATGTGAAAGTCCACGGCCCCTTGTTGAGCCTGGTAGTGGTTTGTTGTTGATGAGGCGCGCTGCATAAGGGGACCGCGTAGGACAGATAATGTCATGAGAATAGATGCTGCCATAGTTAGTACTATAACAGCCATAGCAGGGTTATGTGTTAATCATACATACCTAGGCCTAATGTCTTCGACTTCCAAGTGAACAAGTTCAGGGCTGCTTGTATGATGCCAGTTGAGGAACCATAAACAGCTTGCAATTGTTGCAACTGACCTGTATTAGTCACGAACTCCTCGGCAGTATAGGTTCACTTACAGTTACCGGCTTGCCAGCGGCTCTCCAATACGAAATGGCCGCTCCCTCAGTAAAAGCGCAAGCAAGAAAGGCTCCTGACAACGCAGACGTCAAAGCCAGCCAGACGGTAGGCTGTATCCGCTCATCCCAATGATCAACAGGCACTCCATCGCTATAAACGAGGATCATGACAGCCGCAATAGTACCAAGCAACGCCAAGAGCCACATGCCAAGGCCGCGATAGGGGAACCGAATCCAGAAGCCGGGAAGCCAAGGTTGGCTGAGTCTGGCATATTGTTCCGCAAATGGTGTTGGGAGATTCTCTAGGCGATGCCAAGGTGCTTTGTCGCGGTCGCTGTCGCTATTACTTATGAATTCATCCTTCAATGGCCAAGGTGAGGCCATGTTTTGCTTATCAAACATTATTGGGGGATTAGTATTGAACTTGGCGGTAAAACTACCGCATTGATGACCGAGAAAAGAATGGGTCGAAGGAGCGTGAGATGATAATTATTCATTCAAAAGAGCGACACAGACAAGCCAATGCCTCAAAGAAGTGAACACCTTCAGAATCAGAGGCTGAAAGGTAGTCAAATGAAAGAAAAGAAATCTTCTGTTTCATGATCCAAAAGGAGTAAAAACAAAGAGCCCTGGAACTAGACTAAGCGTCGCATGAAACAGCCGGGGTACGGATCTTCAATTGCCAAATCAGAAGTGTCATTCTCGTCTGTTTTAGCCATAAAAACTGGAGATCTCAATCTTCAATACGAGAATTAGTCTTCTCTATGACTTCATTTGCCCCGCTGCTGTGGAATTCCGACTCGTGTTTCCGGCAGTTGTTCCCACAATGATTGTGATCGCCGTTCTTTATGAACGAACTAGTATAACTTGCATAACTACGTCGCAGCACTATTTCACCGCCGGTTCTTCCGCCCTCTGAACTCGTTTGATTGGGAATGTTCACGCGTGATGAAGAATATGGATGGCAAATTGTCCCCATTGGATGCTATTTCAGTTGGTTACTGTTGCTGTGTCTTTCTGTGAGTTCGGCGATCTTTTCATTCTTGATGCAGCAAAACACAGAAGAGCCTAGTCTGATTCTTCCGGGGTTGTGAACGGGCTGTTGTCTGGACACCACTGGGAGTCTTTTGACGATAAGTGCACCAGTCTGGCTTATAGTCTTAGCGTTGAAGTCCAGTTTATCCTTGATGCTCCATCTCTTGAAGTTCAAGGAATACATAGAAAACTTTAGTGCATAATGCGTCTTGGTGTGTTGTATGTTACACGTACTTGGAGTCTCCTCCGACATAAGAATCCAAGCGCCGTGCTGTGATGCCTCAAGGAACGCGAATAAAGCAGAGCCCCCGCGTTCTTTCCCCTGAAGAGTTATCCAATATCATGCACCAGAACCAGCAGTATTTTTAGTATAGCCAGACCTGTCAGAAGGCTTCTTCATTGTACCACTTCATGAAGGCTGCTGTGCCTTTGCAACGGTGACCTACCCGAGACCAAACGCATGGTGCCCTTCCTGAGCTTTCATTGGCTGGATCATGGAACGCCCTACAGCTTGTGGTGCCCAGGATAGGTAGTTCAGAGAGCCTTGGAAAATCATTGTTACTGATTCTGACTTGAATATTT
Source organism: Fusarium miscanthi (assembly GCA_014898875.1). NCBI lineage: Eukaryota > Fungi > Ascomycota > Sordariomycetes > Hypocreales > Nectriaceae > Fusarium > Fusarium miscanthi. The sequence goes on from JAAVUA010000064.1 coordinate 494,167, forward strand.
GCCAAAGAATGGACAATGGGGCATTGTCTCTGAACAGGCCCGTTATCACAATCGGTTCCTTCATGACCCTTACAGTTCACGAAGTCTGATGTAATCCTCTCCCGATAAGCGAAGCCTCTCTCACCCAATGACAGCCCCACGATAAGCCAACCTAAAGCCAAGATCGCCAAGTCGCCCAGAAGCTTAACCAAGAAACTGGGCGCAATCAGCAAAACTCCAATTGGCCAAGCTTGTTACGTGCAATTAAGCCTCGTCTCTGGGCACCGTCATCCGCGGGATCAAAATCAGGGCATAGGAGGCCTTGGCTGCGTAGTGATGCGAAGCCGCATGTGAAACGGAAGCTGGCCGTGAAATTAAGGTTGCGTTTAGGGTTGAGTTGTTCAACGCTTGTGACTTGGCGTGGCTCGACGCTGACGTACTCTGTTCTTGGGCGTTATCTTGGTGTTTTTTGTTCAACCCTCTATATTTCTTGCAATCCCCCTTCTGAACATGATGTGAAGCTCTCCCTGTTCCACTGTTCAGATCCCATCCTGCTCAACCCATCTCTACTCAGCCCTGCAATGGCAGAGCCCAACCCTCACCGAAAATCCATTGTAGCCGACCATCCAATCCGCACCTCCAGCAACATCCAATACCTTACCGACGATGAGATCTCCGAGTTCCTCGACGATCTCGATCACAACAACGATGGTTTCATAAATTACAACGAAGTCGAGCGAAAGCTGGATCAAGAGCACGCCGAGCTAGTCCCCAAACCGAGCGCCCACCACGTCATACAGCGGGACCATACCAAAGATGACCGTGCGCGCCATCAGTTCCTGCGAAGTATGATGGGCTCCGACGCGGAGAAGATCCCGAGGGATGAGTTTGCCAAGATGGTCAAGGAGTGGAAGATCCCGTCGTTGAAGCAGGCGAAGAAGGAGGAGGACGAGGATAAGAGCTATATCAAGCGATTGCCCGGTTGGAGACGAATTCGTTCGTACTGGGCCGTTCATGGACCTGAAATTGTGTTTCTCGGGGTTGTTGTCGGTATGCAGTGCGCTTTTGGCATCTGGCAACTGGTCAAGTATCAGACCACGCCTGGATATCGTGAAGCCTTCGGCTGGGGAGTTGTCATGGCAAAGACATGCGCTGGTGCGCTGTATCCGACATTCTTCTTCCTGATTCTCAGCATGTCGCGATACTTTTCGACATGGCTGCGCAGGTCGTATCACATCTCGCGCTTTTTCAACTGGGATTTGTCGCAGGAGTTCCATATCCGAATCTCTTGTGTTGCGATTCTGCTGGCGACGCTGCATGCCATTGGCCACTTGACGGGATCGTTTGTGCACGGCAGCGATCCCAAGAATGAAGACGCCGTCGCGGAAGCTCTAGGCCCAGACATGGTCCCTCGTCCGTACATCGACTACGTCCGCTCGTTGCCCGGCTTCACAGGCATCACAGCACTTGGCCTCTTCTACATTCTCTCACTACTCAGCATCCCTCAAGTCCGAAAATGGAACTACGAGATCTTCCAGCTCGGCCATCTACTCATGTTCCCCATCATCGGTCTGATGATGGCACATGGTACTGCCGCATTGCTCCAGTGGCCCATGTTCGGGTACTTCCTCGCGTTTCCAACCCTCCTCGTTCTAGTCGAGCGCGCAGTCCGTGTCTGCCTGGGCTTTCATCGCATCAAAGCCACCATGAAGGTTCTCGACAAAGAAACCGTTGAGATCACTGCAGTCATACCCAGCGAGCGACTCTGGAAGTACAAGGCTGGGCAGTACATCTTCCTCCAAGTTCCCAAGATCAGCTTCTTCCAGTGGCACCCGTTCACGGTCTCTTTTTGTCGAGGTAACAAGATGATGCTGCATATCAAGACTGACGGCAACTGGACTGTCAAGCTTCGTGAACTCGGTGGTGAGTCTGGGGAGTCTGAGATTGAGGTCGGCATCAATGGGCCGTTTGGTGCACCCGCTCAACGATTCTATGACTTCAATCACTCAATCATCATTGGAGCCGGTATCGGAGTGACTCCATTCTCCGGCATCTTGGCCGATCTGCAGTACAACGATGATCTCGATCACGGTGGTCCGAACCACGAAGTTGGCCACCCTCGCCATGGCTCTGATGTCACCGCTGTTTCTCCAGAGCGGAACGGTCCAGCATCTGTTACTAGCACCGATGCAGAGAACGACGACAACGTCCCAGAATCTCCGACCAGGCAAGGAAGTGTCGGCCGCGACCTCATCAACAAGGAGAAGCAACCCAAAACCGACCGCGCCGCCACTTTTGCAGATGACTATCGACGCGTTGACTTCCACTGGATGGTTCGTGAGCGGAACTATCTCCTATGGCTTTCCGATCTTCTCAACGACGTATCAATGAGCCAAGACTGGCATCGCGAGCACGAAGTTCATCCTCATCTCGACATCCGCATCAATACCCACGTCACAGCGAAACGAAAGAAGCTCACCACTCACGTATACCGTTGGCTACTGGAGATGCATCGTACAGATGAGCACCCAGCCTCTCCTCTCACCGGTCTCCTCAACCCGACGCATTTCGGAAGACCTGATTTTGACCAGATCCTGGATGAGCATTATGAGGAGATGCTCAAGTTCAGGGCTAGCAAAGGAAAGCATAGACGGGATAAGGAAGATGAGAACTATCAAGAGGATGAGGAGCTCAAGGTTGGCGTGTTTTACTGCGGTGCGCCCATTGTTGGAGAGATTTTGGCGGATAAATGTCGCGAGCTTACGTTGAGAGGCTGGCAGGATGGTAGTAAGCTGGAGTACCATTTCATGATAGAGGTATTTGGATAACTACAATCTTGTGATATGACTCTGTACACGAATAAGGCGGACCTTTCTTGGTAGATGCAATGATGGCTTCGAAATCGGGATGCTATGGAAAACTGCAGGATAAACAAAATGGGTAGGATTATACATGAATTCGTGATGTTAACAACTTGATTACTTATCCAATGCTGTTCAAACAACCTTTGAAGAACGTGAACAGGTCAGCGACTTGAGACAGGCTAAGAAGGCGTGCAGTATCTGCAGCAGTATTAGTATGAGCTGAGGGTTCGAACATTGAAGACTCACATAAGTCCGGCCGAACAACGACAATGACCCCTTGTTCCGCATCGACACCATATTTCGAAAAAGCCTGTCCGCAACCCAGCATGTATGGATTTATATCGTCGACAAATACCCGGTGAACATCTGTCGGAGTCCTGTCAGTAAACGATTACTTGGGCAAAGTAGAATGATTTTCTTACTTCTCAGATTGTAGGGGCTTGTGCGAGGGAAGAAGACTTCCGGGAGTTGATCAATCTCGATAATCTTTCGCTCCGCCTTGATGAGAAGGGTATGACTGAACACTTTATCCGCAGGCTCTCCGGCAGGAGTGAACATCTTGACGAGGTTACCAAGCTCTCTGGCGACCTGAAGAATCGTTAGTTGTCGAAGGCACTGTGAAGTTGGAAGACTTACCTCATGCAGTCCCTTTCTAGCAAATTCTCCCGAGCAAAAGGTCAAAACATGCCACCGTCCATCTGCAGCAAGGTTCTTGTTCAACTGCATCGGCTTTGTATCAGACAGTCTCACAACAGGTGCGCTTGGGAACCTCATCCCGACCGTCAATCCCGACGCAATACTGTTATCGCTTTCACCCAAAGATGTCAGAATGGAAGGCTTGTACTTGGTAGCCATCCCAGCTGTATATCGCCCCGCTTCCACAAACTTGTCGCGAAAATCCTTCGCCGTGATACCGTTGGCTTTTCGGTGTTCGGATGAGAATAGCTTGCTGAATGAGCGATCGAACTCGATGAGTTGTTGAGCTGTTTGTTGTCTCTCGAGAACATATGTCTCTAGTACTGAAGGTGGTGCTCGGCCGGTGAGAACATGGGCCATCTTCCATCCGATGTTGAAACCATCCTGCAGACTGACGTTCATACCCTGCCCCGCCTTGGGCGAGTGAGTGTGACAAGCATCACCAGTCAGAAAGATACGATGGTCCTTTGTAAAGTGGTCTGCGAGGCGCTGGCCAATGACATAAGCTGACCACCAGACAGTTCGCGCGATGTCGATATCGAAAGGGCGAAAGATTCGCTTGACCTTGTTGATGAGGTCCTGCTCGGTGACGTCACGAGCCGAGGTCCCGGGAAGTTCGATGTAGAACCGTACAAGTTCTTCGCCCTCTCGAGGAATGATCATGAGGTTTCCGTCATTCTTGCTCTGAAGCATGGCCTTTTTGCGTATGTCGGGGAAGTTGGTGATGGGGTAGACGTCCATGACGCCCCAGACGGAGTCGCTTGAGTCGCCGACCATTTTGAAGCCGAGAGATTTGCGGACGGTGCTGTGAGCGCCATCGCAGCCCTGATCACAGTCTGATGTTAGAAGAGATGGTTCAGTTGAGGGTAAGAACTTACAATGGCGTATTTTGCACGGTACCTGTAAGGTTCGCCATTCCGCATGGTGACAACCTCAACTGGGTACTCCTCATCATCAACAATCCTCACACTCTCGACCTGAGAATTGTACAAGACTCCACTCGTCCCATTCACCCTCAACCTAATGATCTCCTGCAGCATAAAATCATTGATCCTCGCCTGGTTGAGAATAACATGCGGTTGGTGACTCAGGCCCTCTTCTGTATCATAAGCAAGATCCTTTCGCACAAGTCCTTCATTATCATCAGGCGACCAAAAGGCTACCTCCATGACATGATACGCCTCTTCCAAAAGACGCTCAGAAATACCCAAGTTCTCAAAGATCTCGACAGTGCGACATTGAACACCGTCTGCTTGGCCGATCTCGAGAGGGCCTGGGCGCCGTTCGAGGATCTTGAAGTCGATGTTGAAACGGGCGAGCCAAATTGCTGCTGTGAGACCGGCGGAACCGCCGCCGCAGATGATGACTTGGACTTTTTCGGACTCCATTGTTGACTGCTGATTTTTGACATTATTCCATGGTCTCGTTCATTCATTATATCGTCATGGCGTTTACTGGTATATCGTTGAACGGTAGTTGGTGTAGGCTCAGGAAAGTGGGGCTTCCGTTGGATCTCTACGGCAGATGTTATCGGCATCCGAGTTCCACGGAACCAACGGAGGAGGGAAATAAGCTCGGATCTTAGCTACGGTAGCCACCCACATTATTGCTTAGTGGGTACGAACGGGTGTGATCCTGTCAAAGATACTGAAAGAAGTTGTCCAAGGACCCTTTCTCCCAATAGCGCACCCTCTCCACGATTCTCTTGGATACGAGAAAGAATAAGGGCTGATTGAGCCTGGCAATATGTCCAGCGATAGGGTTGGCGAACCGTGATGACTTGTGGAGGCTGACGGTATTTATATATCGCTTTTTCTCGATCAAATCATTCCGCCCAGTTGTGTTTCTCAACCTTCATGACGATTCATCCCCATAGACACAGTCGTTGGAAGGTAACGCGGAGGGGTAAGCAAGACAACCTGAGCTGAGTAAGATTGACCGAGACATAAGCTCGAAAAGTGTGTTGCGAAACCGCAGAACTAAGGCTCTCGGACGGCCGTGGTCGGAAGCAGTAGCGGTAGTCATGATGGTCGAGCGAATAAGTCGGAGGTTCTTGATAGAAGTTAGTGGTTAAGCCATGGGGAGAATTTGACACAAGTAGGACGTACAATAGTCTCAGGGAGGCGGTCCAGAGGGTGAGGATGTTGGCGAAGAAAAGAGGACATGATGTCCATAACTGTGCTGCTAGTCGAGGATTGGTTGACCATTCTGATGTTGCGCTTGGAACAGTGGAACATTGACACCAACAGGTTGCCTTTCCCAAGTGGCACGAGTCAGCGTGTTCTGTATTGTTCTATCGCATGTCTGGGCTTACGAAGGAACAAGTAATTTGTATAATAAGCCAGGCTTGTGCCTTGGCTGGGAATTAGCACTTCACATGGCATTCTTAGCAAGGTTAAGTAGTTGAAGATAGCAAGTTGTGATGGAGAAATGGAGAAACTCGTGACCAGTATGCAGTTCCTGGTCAGAATAGGTTCTCCTAGGACCAATGTGGATACCTGTCCCCTGTCTCTCCTTCGCTGCGAAGTCCCACCCAACGTCCAAGCAGTTCTACCCAGAACTACACCCATGAGTACGAACCCATGAAGCCTTCTGGCACGGTGGCACTGTGATGCATCTTTGCAACGCTGAGTTGGCCAATTGGAGGTTCTGTTCCCCTAATGCCCCCTGATAGACCACTGGGCCTTGCCCGTCGCTTTGGTAACCGCAACTATTAGCGTAGTTTGACATTGCCATCAACACTTGTGTGCCTCATCTCATGTGGATCCTCTTTGCGGCGTGGGCTGCTGTCACTGCATCGATCAACGCACCAGAATGGTCTCCTCCGCAAATGCAACCACGATTACCACTGGGCCCAGATCACTGCCATTGACAAGCTCAAACATTCGACTGCACGTTACTGTAACCTGTAAGATGGATTGACCTTGGTGATCCATTGACCCTTGATGTGATATTTGCGTTCAATGCATGCATTGCAAGTTGTGGACATAATCAGGGTGAGTGGGGCGACACTTCAATGGATCTCACACTGCATCCAGGCAACTGTTGAAGGTAGCTCTGAGGTGCCTGATAGGTACCTCAATGCTGACAGTTACATGAAAAGCAACCTAAAACCACAAGGAGGATCTACGGAAAAACATGGAAGTTAGTTGTCTTGGTGACAGTGGCCTTGATGAGGGTGTTCATGCTGAGCGGAAAACTGGAGGATGGCAAGATGCAATGGATCTTTAGAGAAGGAAGTGAGTCACGATCAGAAGCAGTAGCTGGGGTTAGTTTAGTCTGGCGGTTAAGTACCCTCTTATGATTCACGTCCCTGAACATAACAGGTGTTTGCATACATGTTCGACGCTTAAAACCCTCTTTGGAGGCATGAACAAGTAGCTTAGGGCAATATTGTGAGAGACCAATGTCATCCCGAGCACCAAGAACAACAGGCACGTTCTAGTGCTGGGGAAATGTGCAACACCTTTAGTATTGCTCCTCGGAGCTATGTCCTGGGCATTGAGGCTGGGGTAGCCGTTCTGTCAACCACAGATTCTTCAACCATAAGTGTTGACACTCCACGCATGCCACTTGTTAAATTAATCTTCCTCAACATACTGAAATGCTTAATTTCGCCGTTCCCGTGAATGCTCTGGCGGAAGCTTGTATCAAGGGGCGAAAAGTTATCATGTACTCTTACCACTCGTGTTGGCTACCTCGATCTCGATCTCGATACATATCACGGGATGAATGGCCTTCCCCAGCGCCGAATATCGTTCAGCATCCGCCGTACCACTGGTAACAACGTTACATGTGGTACATGGGGTGATATGCTACCTAGCGGTGGCAGGTTATGCGAAGCGACCTTGTGCACTATGAGCTTGAACCACTGTCAGACAGATGGTGGAGTCACAGCAGCAGTGCGTGCACAGTCCCGCTGTCCCTATAAATTTCACGTTCCTCCCTCCAGCCTCTTCCTCTCTTCTTCCCTCCAACCTCTTCCTCCATCAACACACTTCCTTCAGCAGCAATCCTTCTTCATCAGTGCCCTCTTCCATCTTTGGCTTGCGGGCACGACGCACCAATCGCGCCAAACACACCAAGCAACTCTGGGCTGCTGGTGCTCTCTCGACGAGAAGACATTTGATCAGCACCATTACTTGCACTTGAGCCCCGAGGTAGGTTTCGTTAGATTTCTCATTGTCTTCCCCCATGCCCAAGGCTTCCCATCTCTACTGATCAGTGACGCTCGCGTGCCGACCTCTGTACCTGCCTTCCCTGTGTTCTCATCTCCCATCTCATTCAGCTTGAGTCGGCGCCCTAGGCTGAGGCATCTGCTTTCACCACTGCCAGGCTTTCGCCCATGATAGCCTCCTTATTCAGCTACCTGTTGTGCTAACTCAGCTTTCGACAGTCTTCCGAAGTAAGAAACGATGAGCCCTGAGGCCAGTGAGAAGACCGAAATGGTTGTCGAGAAGCCCTCCAAGGAATCTGTCGAGAAGCATAACATGACGGGCCAAGCAACCAACGCTCTTGGAACTGAGGTGTCTGAGGACAGAATCATTGAAGTAAACGGACGGCGTTTTACTTTTCGCTTCTGCGATAGCAATGGCCATATGCTTCCATCAGATGAGCAATGGGTCGACAAAGACGGAAAGTCCATTGAGTGGTGGGAAAAGAAGTCGCTTCTACGTGATTGGGTCCAAGGTCGCATGACTCCGGAAGAATTCCATGCCCACTTTCCTTATTACAGTAAGTTCAACGCGTCAAGAATCTAGTAACTGTTCTTGCTAATTGGTTATAGTGGGTCGTCCTATAGAGTATTATAGGATCGACGAAAAAGCAAAAGCGATGCTGCAGGAGCCAGCGGTCCAGCGCTATGCTCACTGCTACGGTGATGGCAGCGGTCTCCCACTTCGACCGGGTATGGGTACTATGACTGGCGAAGTGGCCCAGGAGTCGTCGAAGGAGACACTGGCTATAACCGACGGGGTCGACAGCCCGTCTCCCGAAGAATCCTCTGCCCACTGTCCTATGGACAGCGACTCCGACACAGAGAACGAATATAACCCGGAAAGAGATTGGAACAACGAAGAAGTATATTATATGTTGCATGATAAGACCGCGGATATGCTGCACGACGAATACTATGCTTGCCTCTTTGGGGATGACGACGAACTTCCGCTTCAACCCTGTATGGAACCCTCCAAGAATGAGGAAGGGTCGCTGAAGGCGGATGACAAAGAAAAGCCCGGCTATTCCCACCGCTACGGTGATGGCAGTGGTCTCCCGCTGCGACCGGGTATGGGTACCCCTATGACTGAGGAAGAATTCCAGGAGTCGTTGAAGGAGTGTGAGGCTAAAGCCGAAAGACTCTGGAACATGAATGACGAAGAGTTTCACGACCCGCATCCGGAACACAGTAAGTTTGCCACTCTCGATTCTTCAAACGAACATTTTACTGACTCACTTCAGATGCTGTCAAGGACTGCCACTCAGCCGAAGGAGAAGCCGAAATTTTGCTAGAGCGGGAGGACAAAGATGAGCCTCGCTATGCCCACCGCTAGGGCGATGGCAGTGGCCTCCCACTTCGACCAGGCATGGGTCCCCCTAGGACCGAGGAAGAGTTTGAGGGACACTATGAGAAGGTTCTGGCAGAGGAGGATGAGCTTTTTAAGGGGCCTGAGAAGGAGATCAATGCCGAGTTTCCTGAATACAGTAAGTTCAGCAGTCTACCTTCTTCAAACTGACATTATGCTGATTGTCGACAGAGGACATGCCGGAGTCCTTTTGCACCGAAAAAGAAGCGTGGAGAGCCATGACGGAGCTTGATGAAGCTCGAGAGCGTAAGTGCTCTGAAAAAAGATGTGATTCATACGTGACGAATCCATCAAAGCACACCTTACAAGCCAACAGTGACTTGTGAAAGGTTCAGGAGAGACGAACTGCGGGCTGAGACGGCGGAACTGGATTAGTGCTGACCTAGAGACTGTACTATCACTATTCAAAGGGTTCTGAAGGGTCTGGAGAGAAGGACGCGTGGGAAAGAGTTGAGGAGCTTAGTGCACCTAGAATGTGGTAGTCAAACAAAGTCTTTCCCCCCGTCTGACATTTACTCCATGCGAGAAACATGTGTTTGTTACAAAACCCCAGTGACTTTCTTCTGAACTCTCGTAGAACATGGGCGTGTTGACAGCACCTTTCATTCTTTGAACCAGCACGTTCTTCTTGCAACCTCTTTCCAAACGGGGGTTATTATGGTTGAGATCTTGGTAAAAGCATGTCGCCCTAGTGTAATCAGAGTCAGACCAATTTTACATCATACAATTACGAAGACGTTTCTGTCATGCCTCGACGCCCGTGAAGGGTTTAGCCCAAGTCTGATAATAGCAGTCACGATTATTTCCTTCGCGATATAGAATGATTGAATTGACCATGAACAGCTCATTCCCTACTGTAGTTCTTTCTCAATTTGTTAGTATCTCTACTGAAATTTCGGTAAGCATGGCGCTGATGACTTGTCTTATGGTGGTATAGGTATGACTCTAGTTATGTGTTTCATGGTATTGGTTTTGCATATGCTCAACTTTCGGACCTTAACGGAGAAAGATTGCAAAGTAGGCGCGCTATGAGGAAATTATGATCTACAGGAAAAGCTGCTCGTGGACTCCCAATAGGCGTCGGGTGCTGGTGCCCCCCAAAGATATTTTTATAGCGTCCTAGCAAGGAAACATATAAGAGATATATGACAAATAGTCCAGGGTCGGTCAGGATACCGTCCCCAATCGAAAACCAATCATCTGTAGCAAAGAATAATAATAGATACCCATATAGTCGCGATCTTTAACAATCAATGGATCCTTTGTCAATATCCTGCTGAAGACTACAGAGAGTTGGATTTGGGTGTGAGAGATAGGTAGCACCAACTGGGATGTGAACAGAGGAGATACATACAACGCATGCAGGGTGGGCAAGAAGCGTTTGGTCAATGATCTGAAGATTGAGGGGGTGGCTTGGCTCTAAACTAATATCTGTCAGGGGCTGAGAGGCGGTAAGAGAACTTAGGGACTTCTATCTAAAAATCATAAAAGGGCCGAGGTAAAGTTAGTATGAGTGTGGTGGACCTTAGACCCCTTACATCAGTTTTGTTCTTGGCAGCTTGTCTCAGAGTCAGATGCTTTGCTATTTCCCACGGCAACTATTTCAGTCTCGTTTGGTTCTATGAGCTCAATCACCAGCCCTGCATATTATTCTATATACACTTCCGAGCTTGCCCACGCCATGTCCTGTCCCAAGAATCGTACTTCAGTAGCGATGATATAGTGCCCATCGAGCTTGCATCGCATACAAAAAAGGGAGATCAATGCCAGGTCTCGAAACCAGAAGTCGGGAAAGGCCACCCAAAGCATCTCAGGTATAAGGGAAAACGTTCCAGCGCATATGATTCAAAGCGGCGACGGGGACAAAGGGTATGCCATGCGTTAAATAAGAATACATCGGGATCATGGTGGGCCAAGGGGAGAATGTCTGAAAATCTGGTTGAGCCTGTTTTCGTTGAGATTGTTGAAGAATGAGTCGCCGCCTGAATATCCTAGAAGGATCTGAGCCAAGGGGGGACCCGAGCCCTAGCTTTAAGGTATGGAAGTTGTTTTGAGGAGATCATGAAGGTCTTGCTGATCATAGAGGCAGGCCTCTACGCTCCTTATATGAATCGGGATCCTAACCCTCTTTCAACACAGGGAAGCCGTATCGTTGGATCAAAGCATCCCAGATGTGGTCGTGAACCAGGCGGCAGTCGTCGGTTTCCTATAGCTCCTTGCGTGCCCAGTTGGCTCCCAAGAACGAAGCAAGCGCTCTCTTTGCCTCGATGTTAGTGCTAGGTGTTCCGGTCCTATCTTGGTAATGAGATAGCCCCTCCCGCCATACGATTCGCTGAGGTTCCGGGTCCATCTTTTCTTTTCTGAGCAAGAGGTACTTCTTGGAGGCCTTTCGACTAGCATCAGAGCGGTTATACTCGTCTTCCCCAATGACCCATTGGATGATCCCTCTGCTAAAGCGAGCCCCGGACTTGTTAGTGAATCTAAAGGTCAGCCGAGGGCACTACTTTGGTAGAGAGGGATAAAAGAAAGCTTACCTAAACAGAGTAATAAGGTTCGCGCTTTCGGCAATTTCCCACAGACAAGTCGCTAAGCCCTCCTGGAACGACATCGGACTGAGGTCTTTCACAATCTGTTAAACACATGTTAGAATATATTTGAATACCACTTCTTATGTTGGGTCATGACGTCGTGGGTTGCTCACTCCTTTTGCGGTTCTTACTGTGCCTGTCCCGTCAGCCCGCCACACGCAGGTATTGCTCTTATACGACCACCTTTTCCCCGGTGGTACCACTTCAGCGCCATTACGGTTGCTGGAGTCGATTATGGCGAATGTCTTTAAACAACGGCATATCCTATGCCGCCCAACGTCATACATTTTGAACTCATACTTGAGAGGGTAATCTCTCTGCAGGGCAGTGGACGCCCGGATTGCGAGTACCGTACAGGCGCCGCTTGATGACAAATCCTGAACTCCGCGCTGGTTGACGAGGTCCAAGTATTCAGTCCATTGAGTCCATTCCAGCGCTCGCTTTGGGGAGACAACGAAGTCTTTGTAGAGAATGCCAAAGTATGACAGTAGATTGTGGAGCATTTTCATGTGCGTAAACAGCGTCTCTCCGTGCGCATAAGTATACGCATCAGTCGCAATCGGGTCGAGTTCGAATTCGTCTGACATGTTTGGTCGGAGCCTCTCTCTTGCCAAGGGTTAGTTCTAGTAACCATAAGTATGACTGTAGATAAGAGTAAGGGGAGTTTCAGAGACGAATCCCCAAGGTATAAGACAGAGAATTACCTTATCCGGTTTTCAAGATGAAAACAAATGGAGGGGTATTAAGTCAGAAGATCGAATTATCCAAAGATATGACGAGTGTGAGGCGTATGTGACGCGCAAGAAAAAAGTTTGTTGTCAACTGATAATGTCGGCTGGCCAAAATGTGATGATATGGAGAGTTTTCAAGAGACTTGGGAGGTGTGAACTATGGGGGGCCTCACGGGTTTTATATCCATCCATTACAGCGTCATCACTCTTAGGAGTGGGGCTCCAGTCGCGTCAACAGTCGCGTTCTCTTTGAACTGCCGCAGACTGGGAGCATGTCCCATGATAGGTCAGAACCGGGTATGATAGGCCAGAGACTGTTGCTCCATCCTCGGTCACCTCATCCTCCTGGCTTTTGTCGCGTCTGCCTTGTCTAACACTGGGTCGAGCCCTTGGACTGAGTCACACCCCGGAGTTCTGAGCGTGTGATAAGCTCTACAAGTCTGTTGCGCTCATTCACCTCAGTCCCGTCGTCACAGCGACCGCTACGGCTACAGTCACATCCACTCGGGCCTCGCAGGTCAAATACAGTCCTACTATGGGAGAGGAGGACAAAGTGACTAAAGACGAAGGGATGAGGGCGTATCGTGCGGCCAGGACTTGTATTTGCGGTCAAGAGGATGATCTCACCAAGCTTCAGCAGATCCTGGCCCAAGCCAGAAGCAGGAGCTCGAGACAATAAATGTCAGTGAGAATAGAGAATGTTTAGTCAAGAAGTCTTGTAAAAACCACCCTAAACTATGCCAAGTTACCATAAACTTGGCTAAAGTCTTCAGCGCTTTAGGATCATTAAACCTGTTTACTTGATGGCCAAGATCATGTCCAAATCTTGCTCCACGTGGTGGCTCGAAACTCCCTAGCGTCTAACAAACCCACCAAACCAAACTGGCATGGATGTGTCTTGTTGGCGAGTAGTATTGCCGGGAAAGAGACATCTGTACCCTGGATAGGCTAGGGCAGATCGATGTGACTTGTCAAGCGAGAGCCGCATCTATCTTGATGGCTGCCGATGTAACTTGGCCGCCCGAGATCAAGTCACTGTGTATTCTTGCGCAACATCATTGCTACACCATGTTTATTTATTATTCGGGTACGGTTCGACTTCGTCTCGTATTCGAAAGTACGTGCTCGATGGTTACGGTGCCTCCCTTGTACTTGGCGTCGGCGGACTGGCGATAGCCTCGTCTTCGTGGGCTTCGATAGGAGATAGGAAAATGCTTGCTTCGTGGGTCTGTGGACGGGTGTCGTTTTGATCGTAGTCGTGGTCGCAGTCAATCTTTCGCTTGATATCGATTCTCTGCCTGTAAAATTGTTAACTGTCGTCCAACAACCGAGGCGTCATTGACGAGGATATTCCGACTTCAACTTCGGTGGCAAAAGCGCTGCTCCTTGTTCTCCGATCTACGACCTTCGTTGTCGGCATGCACGTCGTCGATATCGGCATCGTAACTGTTCCTGCGTGTCTTGGCCATTTGACTGTCATTTCTCACCTTTCATCCACCCGGTCTTCATCGCAGCTGGGGCGAGAAGCTTCCTGCGTCTTTCGGTTCCATTCTAGTCGTGATGCTGTGATGGGAATGAGAAAAGGAAGAGAGGTTGGTACATGAAAGATCAGGCTGCGAAAAGTCAGCGCGGGGAATCAACTGAACCTGATCCCTACCGCCACGTACCTCGTCCTACCCCGGGCTGACCACAGTGACTGTACTCTGAGATTAGCAAGCAGTAATCCTGATATCTATTGGACAACCATGGTCGCTTGGTGGTACTGACCCAAAGGAAAACATTCCGTACAGTCAGATTTCAGCGCAACATTCCCCAAAACATCAAACATCAATCGCAATTCACCTGCGATCCCATCTCCTCCCATTCTCAACTACACCAACAGACCGCGACATCCCGATGATATCACGACCAGTCGATTACCCCTGCGCTTGAAATGATTCCCGCCACGGGATTCCCGACGAAGCAACTCGACAACCTCGTCCCTCCTTACCCTGTTCTCGTCCTTCTAGTAAGAGCTGGAAAGTGGTCCTGATCATTCAACTCCTTTCACTGCCCCGTCGACCTCCTATTTCAACCGCCGTATTCGATCCCGACCGACGATGTCTTCTTGACACTCCTTTCTCGGAATACTCTTCCCGTTTTCCGGGGCGATATTTGCCCGTTGAATACTACACCAGGAAGCACCGCTGACACTCTGAGTCGGCGATGAGGGCCTGATCATAAAATCCCTCAGCACTTGGAGACAAGTTTCCATCCCTGAATGATGTTGCGGCCCCAAAGAACCCCTATTTTTAGAGCTTCTACTATGCGTCTTCACTACTTCGTTTTGATCAGGTCACTTGTCAACCCATTTTCATTCCCCTCGTCTGCTGCTCAGTTCTCCTCTATGATCGCACCGCTCACCCTTTTCGCATTATGTGAACTCGTCCTTTCTCGTCCGCCAGCATCATCATCGCCACTGCCTGCTGACCCGAGTACCATACCGTGGTCACTTCTCAGGACTATTTGTATTCGGAACCCTCCCTCGATCGATCGATGTCTCGCCTTTGATGCTGTCTTCGTCCCCTTCCCGATACCGATAGTCGCCAAAGGCTCCAATATGTACCGCCAGAAAGCCCAACTCCCAATGTTCCCAGTTCAGCGTTCTGAGACATCACCACAAGGCTGTCTGTCGTTTGAAACTCCTCCGTCACGATTGAACCTCCGACCTTCCTTAGAAATGGCGCTTCTCCCATCCCCGACGAGGACTTCATTGCTGATGGCGATTCACCTCCGCCGCACGGGAGTTACAATGATGCTTCACACACCGACAGATACCGCAGATCTGAATGTGTAGCTTACAAGGTCTTGACCAAAGCGATGGTATCCCCGATGGTGACGAGCCTCTCTAAAAATACTCCGAGACTCGTACAGTCCTTTTTCGCGTGTTGTGGTTCCGTTCCGTACTTGCCCTGAAGCCCAAAGTCGTCCAAGGCAAAGGGAACTTTTGGGTCTCCTTCTTTGGTTCTGTTTCGGCAGTGGTGAATGAGACAACTCGCGACCAAATCTTAATCAGCCTCTTTGAAGTTCATGCGAGTCGCGGAGAATTGCCTACTTCCGACGAAAATTTCGCTACCAGTTCTAGCCCGCGACTGTGAAAAAGCTGTGCCCCTGAGGGTCCTTTGAGTATCGGCACGTCACCATCGTGCACTTAGCTTGTCACATACATACACGCAGAAGAACTGTATACCCTCTGTGGCTTCATTTCAAGGTGTCTACAAAGTTTGAGCTTCCTGGCAAAACGGCCGTTACTGACTCGTTGCATTGCAATGTAAACGAGCTGTACCGAAAGGTCACAGCCCACGATGTGATGTTGCTAAATGCGTATCCGTATGTAGTAGAGCGAGTAAACCCGTTTCAGCACTCCTGGGCCACTTCTACTCGACTTGCAACCAGAGCATGACGAAAACCGAGTTACTCGGCTTACGGTTTCTCGAAGTTAATGCGGTCTGTCCTTCCACAATACCAGGAATTGCGAATCTGTCGATACGGAAAAGCGGCCGAAAATACAATGTCCAAAGTCTCGCAAAGAAAGTCCTTTTTACACGAGTATTCGTCATATAGAAGGTATCGTCACTACGGTCATGACTCAAGACGGCGGACTCTCGGGCCGACCTGTTTGTCGCCCTCAGTCAAGTCAAATGACATCGGGCCGTGTTTCGGCCAACACTAAGAAAGATCCCGAGCTCGAGGCTGTTCTCCACACCCCGAACCTGTTCAGGGTATAAAATAAGGAAGTTAATGTTTTTTCGATAGGGTGAGCTTCGACAAATATCCTCGCCTCAAAAATAGCCACCCAATCAAAAGTCATGTCTTCACATCCCCACGCCCCTAAACCCCTTCCCTCCATCCACCGCTTCATCACAACCCACGACTCCAGCGGCAAATCGTGTTACTCCAAGGACATGGATGAGCCATTGAACTTCTGGAAAGTCAGTGCTGGAGATGGAAACTCTGCCGACTTTGAGTTAGGCTACGTTACCGAGGGACTACCCATACCACTCGCAGACGACAAAGACCTTTCGACGTTCAAGGAGGCCTATACGAACAAACAGAAGTCAGGGCTGGTGAAGCATGGCGGCACCATTCTTCGGTACTGTGATATTCCTCCACACTCAAAGTCGCAGATGCATCGCACTGTGAGTCTCGACTATGGCATTCTCATCAATGGCGAGCTCGAGTGTTTGCTGGATTCAGGGGAGACCCGGACAATCCACCCCGGGGATGTTGTGATCCAGAGAGGCACGAATCACCAATGGTTCAATAGAACTGGGGAGTGGGCTAGAATTGTGTTCATCTTGTTTCATGCAACGCCGGTCGAGATTAACGGCCGTGCATTGGGAGAGAATCAAGGAGGGATGGAGTTGCCAGAATCGCATTGAATTTCTCTTGACATGGATTAAAGGACACATAGTTTGTTTCTTCAAGAGCCGCTGAGTATCTCGACTCCTAGAAATCTATAGACAGCATTTTGAGCGATCATTGAGCCTATACCCAGTCAGGCTACATCAGTAAAAGACCTGTCCACATCCCCGAGCATTACAGCAACCCCACTGACACGGTGGATGTCCCTTAAAGTGTCTAACCCCATGAGTACACCGTGCTTCTGGCTTCATGATATCGACCGCCAGTCCAGGCATAGGCGTAAGATGTAACGCTGCTGTCTCCCGGAGCGACAACCGACTCGGCCTATACGCTGCAACTCGTGGCGGCCGATATGGTTGTGGAGCTGGTTGTTGAAAAGGGACTGGCCAAACTGGCGGTACTGCTTGTTGTGGAAGATATCGAGGAGTGTGCCAAGCCTGAGGCGGTGGTACGTTTGGGACTCCTTGGTATATGTGGAACACGTTTCCAGTGTAATGTGTATGGTGGCTTGGAGGAGCTGGAATTGCAAGTTGAGGTTCTGAAGTAACGGTTCGGACAGACTTCGTTGCTGGCCGAGGTGAAGGCATAGATGGCGTTTGTGGAGGGAGAGGGGGTTTTTCCTCTGGCGGTATCACTGGTATTGTATCCTTTGGTATTGGGGTATACTCTGGTGGTGGCGTTCTGGGAGTACTGATCTGCAATGCGACTTAACTAACATTGTCGAAGATAAGGTTATGAAGAACACTCACTATCGAAGGGTTTATCACCCACTTCTCCCTTTCTGGGACAACAGGCCTTGCGGGTAGACGAGGTGATGCCGTCGAAGAGGAAGCTGAGGACGAGCTTGCAGCAACAGACCGGACTGAGGCAGACGTGCGGTTCGGTTCGGTTCTCAGTCTTGTTCCTGTAGGAGTAACCAGCACTGGTTCCCGTCTTTGTCCTTGTCGTTGCTGTTCTGCGCGCTCTCTCCTCCCGGCTCGCCCTTCGATGGTGAAGTTTTCCGAGCCCGCACTACTCATAAAAGATTCTCGGCGGCTAAAAGTTGGAGGTTCAAAGGACTGAAAGAAATCAGGGTCGGTGCTTCGACTCATTTCAGGTTACATACCGGTTGTTGTCTGTTGAATGCTAGAAATGCCTGTGCTTCCAATGGTTTGAGCTTCAGTACCAATCCCGCTTTGCTGAGACTGGCATAGAAGAATGTCCATGACATTGTAAGGCGCGAATCTTGTTCGGTGCTCCAGCTCGGTGTCCCCATTCGCTTGCATATAATCATACAATCGTCCAAGTGCGTATTGCAGTCGTTGATGGCGCCGACGAGCTCGTGAGATACATCGCCGTTCAGAAGTCGAACCTGCTCCTTGAACTTCATGTGGATTTTGTTATGCTCCACATACTGAGCAGCATGCTCGATGTTAAAGTGAACCTCCTCGTGCTCATGGCTCTTTAACTCTTGCGCTATCTCCTGCAGCTTATTAAACACTTGGTCGCAAGAGCGTTCAAAGTCTCCAGCTGACATTTTGCACTGAGATGATCTGCAACAACACTGTTGAAAAGGTGGCACAGTCGCCATTTTCTTCAATTCAAGGTCCTTCAAATCGTGCCCGGATGGAACGGCACGAGAATAGGACATGTGATAGGACGCCTCGCAGTTCGCCCAGAATTCAATATTTGGCGGCGGCGCATTCTCCGGGTTGAAACGCTGTGGCGTTTTAGCTGCAGGGCTGGACTGGTCTTATCACAATGGCGGCGAATGGGAACACTTTCAGATGTCTCAGCCCGATCTGGAGGCCTCAAAATCACGCATCTATTGAAGCTTATGTGCCATGTGACTGAGTGGCTTAGGCAGGGCTGAATAGCGAGAAATGACGCAGTAATTGCATGCGGCTGGAACGTCGAAGGCCAACTCCCAGACATTTCTATAAGCGCCGCTGACGACGAAGATTATGGCTGTGCCATACTCTGTAAGGTCCCCTACTTCTGAGGGTCTTCACAGTTTCAATAATTAGCGAGCATTGATAATTATAAATCGAGTCAATAATCCACTGCGGAACGTCAAAGGCTTGCGTCAGACCATTGACCACCAACCTCTCTACAAACAACCATGTCAGATGAAAGTCCGAAGAAGCTCAAGTTCCTCTCACTTGGTATTGTCAAAAGCGTAATTCAATCGGTCCTCAAACTAACCGAATTTGCAGATGGAGGTGGTGTTAGAGGCTTGTCATCTCTTATTATTCTGAAAAGAGTCATGGACATTCTTGGGGCCAAGATGAAACGACAAGACTTGCAACCATACCAATACTTCGACCTGATCGGAGGCACAAGCACCGGCGGGTAGAATGCCCCATGAATTACTAATAGAACACATGTTAACCTACCTTGTAGTATAATCGCGCTGATGCTCGGTCGTATGCGAATGAGCATTGACGACTGCATCAACGAGTACCAACGACTTGGAAGCATTGTCTTCGGAAAGCCACGCAACGGCGAGTACATGTTCGATGAGAAGGTCCTCGTCCGTGAGACAAAGGCTGTCGTTGCGAAGTATTTGGGTAAGGAGGATGCACCACTTCTCGACCCTCTCGGGGATGATGCATGCAACACGTGGGTATTTCTGAGTTCACATTTGAAGGCTCTTTACTGAACTCATGTCATTCAGTGTCGCCTATACCATTCCCTACCAGAATGCTGTTCAACAAACAGCCACTGCTCTGCGCTCCTATATCAATGAAGACAAGGACCCGAGACCCAAGGCATGGACTATCTGGGAAGCTGTGAGAGCGACTTCGGCTGCACTCACCGTTTTCGAGCCCTTTGTTCATGGTCCACCTGGGAAAGAAGTTCGATACATGGATGCTGGATTTGGGTACAACAACCCAAGTGATCTAATTCTCCAAGAGGCTAGAAGTCTCTGGGAAGGCGACCACTACCTGACCCTCAACTCCGACGTCGGAGTCTTTCTCAGCCTCGGAACTGGCATGGGGCATATCGTCCGAATGGACAACGACACCGTCATGCAAACTGTCACCGCCAAGTTCCGAGCACCCATCAAGGCAGTCGACGCCATGAAGCAGATTGTCACCGGGACTAACAGAATACACCGAATCGTTGCGGATCAATTTGGCTCAAACAGCACTAGGTACTATCGCTTCAACGTGGACCAGGGTCTTGAAGGAGTCAAGCTCTTCGATCACAAGAGGAGAGAGGATATGGAGGTTGATACTGATGCATATTTGGAGAAGTTTGAAGTTGGGAGACAGGTGAAGAAATGCGTAGATGTCATGAAGGTCCTGCCTGTACGAGAGCCCGGTTTATTGGATAATCGGCACGACGAAGAGAACATCTATAGTCTTGGAGACGATGGAACCCCAGAGCAACGGAAGCTACTGGAGAGGCTGAAGGCATTGAGAATGTAGGTAAGCAGTATCAATAAACTACCCAGTCGCGCTCGCTCAAACTATCCTAGTAACCGTGAGTACTTTGAGAGGCATCAAAAGGACTGGGAGAGTCAGGTAAATAAGCCAGAAGCGAAGTACCATAAGCGTCTTTACAGAGGTGAGCTTCACGAAGCAGCTGTGCATCAGAGCTAATAGCCAATTAGAAGTCGAAACAGTCGGATACCTGTGGAACGCAGTCGTTCAAGCCGATCTACTCGACGAGCGAGGTCGAGAGATCTTAGTATCATGCACACCAAACCCAGACCGCCCTCAGCTAAAGGTGACTGATGAATGCAAAGCCATAGCATATTACAGCCCCGCAGACGAAACGCCAGAGAGAATTGCAGCAAGAATAGAACTCGCCAACCAAGATCTGTCTAATGCTTTCCACATTCTCCGCCAACTACTCTGCACGGCCGCAGCGTACTGGGAGGAGGATAGCTTTGTGTACTGCTGGGTTGCGAAAAGAATGGGTGGGATTCTGGAACTCTGGGGATGCCGCCGTGAGGCGAGAAATCTTTACTTGGTGGCTAGAGATGGGAAGGTGAAGATGTTTGGAGTGGATCATTGGTCTGTTAGGAATTTGCAGGATAAGTTGGAGAGGTTGACATATACACTCCGAGAATAGAGACACGAGTTGAAATATCTCCTATAGATTCAATGGACTGGAGTTGCGAAGTATTAAGATAGGCGCTCTTGCTACACGCAGGTTAATGCTACACACTACTTATGCAGCGTCATTGACGTGAAAAATCTCCATCCAACGTTTCCTAGCCTCTGTCAGATCAATCTTGGCTGCTTCCACTTTGATGCGGTCTGCACGACGAATTACCTCCTCCCTCAGCTTCTCCCAATCCATGGTCAGCTTTCCGTTGTGCTTCTTTATCTTGCCATCGATGATGACTGTATCAATATCCTTCACCGAAGAATGAAACACGACTGACCCAACTGGATCGCCCACCGGCGTATTCTCAATATCACCACATCGGATTAGAAGAAGATCTGCCTTCTTCCCAACGGAAATGGAACCGATGAGGTCTTCCATTCTCATGACCTCTGCGCCTCCCAGTGTCCCCATTCGAAGAACATCTCTTGTCTTGCGATTAATAGACAGTGGAAACCCTTGTTGGTTTTCCTGAGCTCGACGAGCTTGTAATGCGAGCCGCATCTGCGCGATAAAGTCGTTCCCTTGATTGGATGTAATGTCTATGCCTAGGCATGTTCGACATCCTCGATCAGAAGCCTGGAAGACGATAGGGAACCCCATACCCATCTGCAGCTCTGTATCTGGTGTGCCGACGATGGAAGCGCCCGATTCCTCGATCGCTTGAAGCTCACTCTGTGTGAAAGATGAGCCATGGCTAAAGACGAGGTCTGGTCCCAGAATGCCGTCATTTGCCAGGTTCTGTACAACTTGGCGTGGTGCTAAGTCATATGGTCCCATCGCGACATGCATAGTGATGATGCGTGCACCAAGCTCCCTTGATTGTTTGATCTGGGCGATGGTGTCTTCAATGGGCAGAGATTCTGGCTCATCTGGGCAATACCGAATGTGAGGAGTTGCTCTGCGGCATTGTTTGTCCCGAAGAACTTGTCCCTAACCCGGGTAGCATCACTCAGCCGTGAAGCATGAGAGAAGTCCTTTAGATCAGGCTGATCGGGCAGACGCGGGTTGGCATAAAAACCATAACAGAATGTGCCCCGGATCCCAGTATCTTGAAGGGCCCGCACAGCCGCATCGGCATGGTCTGGCGAGTTGATTATATGGCAGTGCTCCAGAACGGAGGTGACACCATTGTTGATCAAACTTAATGCTGCGACATAAGTAGACAAGTAGACATCTTCAGGCGTATATAAGCTTCCATAAATGGTTCGCATATTGACAGTATAGTCAAAGAGTGACCAGTCCGTTGCCACGCCTCGCAAGAGCTGCTGCCACATATGATGGTGGCCATCAACAAAGCCAGGCGTAACGATGCATCCTTGGCCATCGATCACAGTGACATTGTTTGCAAAAGGCTTTGGTAGGGCTTGACCAATCGCAACGATTCGGTCATCCTGGTGAGAATATCGGAGTTTTCCAGGGTACCATTCAGTGGGTCCACTGTCAAAACTGTCGCATTCTTGATCAAGATCCATTTTGGAGATGAAGTGTTAGACATTTCGGTGCTGTTCCTGCGGAAACTAGGTAATTGGTGAATTGAAATCTGTCAGTAAGTTGACTTGTTTTAATTGCAGGCATTAGGATTATCCATATATATGATTTGACCTGCTATAAGCTGACGCAGGATGATACATGAGGTGGCGTAGAGTGACCCCGTCTCCAACCCCGAGTCCGAGGTCCGAAGGTCCATTCCAACAGACTCCGGCCCGAACGGACGTCACACATGACCTGAGGAGAGATTCCGTAGGCTTACATCAGATTACGTAGATTTCATGTAAATACTCTATGAGTTGCCGGAATAATCTCAGGCTAAATCCTTCAACAGTCCTTCATAACGTCGGTCATCGCATGATCCTCTTAATGAACTAGGACTGACTCACTTCGTTATCAATAGCAATAACGCGATCGCCGAGTTTTCTGTTCTCTGAATCGTATTCACACAAGGTAGCAAGGATCAAAAAATGGTTCAATATCCATTCCCGATACCAAATGGGTCTCCATTCCCTATATCGAACATTCCGTTCGGCATATTTCACACCGAGGATAATGTATGGAAATGGAATACTGACTCAAATTCGGCGTTTTCTAATATTAACCCTTGCATAGCTTGATCCGCGACCGGGAACAGCTGTCGGTGACCATGTTTTAGACCTTAGAATCCTCATCCAGAACGGACTACCTATAGATGAGTCCGTGAAAGAAGCACTGGCATCGGTTAGTGGTGGCGAAACTGAGAAGAACCCTGGCAAACCCGACTAACAAAGAGTTCTACTGGACAGTCCTCACTGAATGCTTTTGCGGCGCTTGCAGTTGATGTACGCAACTCCCTCCGGAAGGCCATTCAAGAGGCTTTGCGAGATGAGTCTTCCATATTCTACCAAGAGGATACCGGCGTCATCGCTGCCGACCAAGTCACCATGCATGTCCCAATGAAGATTGGCGGCTTCACGGACTTCATGTGCTCACTAGAGCACGTCCAAACTGTAAGCTAATAAACCTGACCACCATTCCACTCATCTCTGACCAACACGTAATAGATGGGCCGCATGGCAGGATACAGTGAGGTACCTCAGAATTTCTTCGACCTACCAGCAGCATACAACGGCCGAGCATCATCCGTCATCGCCAGTGGCCAGAACGTAACCAGACCTCATGGTATAATTCCAGGACCCAACGGTGCGACATATGCTCCCAGCCAAAAGTTCGACTTTGAGCTCGAAATGGGGATTTTCATCTCCAACCCTGTCAAGTATGGTGAACCGACTCCTGCGTCGAGAGCTCGTAACCATGTCTTTGGGTTCGTGCTTCTGAATGACTGGAGTGCGAGAGACATCCAATTCTATGAGATGGCTCCGTTGGGGCCATTCAATGGAAAAGCTACAGCGACGAGTATCTCACCTTGGATTGTTACACTGGAGGCATTGGAGGAGGCTGGTGCATTACTAACTACCAAAGATCTGTGTTTGAAAGGAGGAAAGAACACGACCATTCCATTTCTTCAATGTCAAGATGATGTAGCAGTAAGGATTTCTACAACATTTTCCCGTAAGTTCTCAACATCACCAATGGCATCTTACGGTTGAGACTTTCTAACCTACTAAACAGGGAAAGGAGCGATCGAAGACCTGCTCGGAAAATCCGATCTCAATCATCTCCACTGGTCTCCATTCCAAATGGTAGCCCATCACAGCAGCTCCGGATGCGGTCTAGACACGGGTGATTTACTCGGTACTGGTACCCTATCTTCTAGCGCAGAGCAGATCAAAGAGTTTGGAAGTGATCACGACCCAGTTCGGAGATCGGGGTGTTTGGCTGAGCTCGTGTTAGGCGGCGCTCGGCCTTTCACCCTTTCTGATGGGTCTAAATTGGTTTGGCTAGAAGATGGCGATGCTGTTACTATGGAGGGGTGGGCTGGGTCGGGAGATCGTGTCATCGGATTCGGAAAAGTATCGGCCAAGATCTTGCCCGCTAAAGAATTTCCTTGAAATGGCACTATGAGGCTATAGGCTATAACAAGGAGTTTGTAAATAACACACTCATGCCATTTGTGAAGAGAAACCAGTCAAGAGGTCCAAATCCATGTTCCAGTCAACAGAATTACCAATGCCTAAGAAATCATCGCCAATATCCAGGAGTCCCTCTGTTTGAAACCATTCAAACAGATTATTATGATGCCAATCCGCGGTCTCATACATGTTCTGAGCCTCATAGTCCTCAGCCCTGTCTGCGACGCCAAAACGAGCATTCATGTAGGAAGTAGCGGAGCGATGGGTAGCCGGATACTCTGGAGAGTCGATATAAGTGGTCGTTATGACATCCTCTTCCCTCGCTGGGCTGTTGACTCCTGTCATTGGTACCTCGATGGTCCTGGATTCAGCTCCTATAACGCTATGCCCGACGCGGTCGATAGGTCCCAGTATCTGGTCAGAAGCGCGTTGCAGGCTTCTAGTCTATTTGATGCGTGTCAGGTACTATCTCGCGCATTCAGGTGGCAGGTCAACATACCATTGGTTCCAAGTGCTCCCAGAAAGTCTGAAGAATGCCGAGTATATCAATACTATCCTGTATTAGCGTCGCGAGTGCGTATGACACATGATCTCGTGTATGTGCTTCATCATGATGACGGCGAGCCCTCGATCTCAAGAGGGTGAGTATGATCGACGTCGAGACAAAGCTAGCAAATCCCACATGCGAACTCAGTTTCGATATATCTTGCTTTTTGCTTATATAGTCTCGAATCAGTTGCCCATGGTGAATCGCGTGCTTGGTGATTGTTTGTGCATGGCCTTGGGTGCTGTCTCTCACAGTGCGACGCCGACCAGAGAATAGGGACACCAGAGGACAATGTAGAACTATTTGGCAGAGATGATATAAAGAATGCAGTCCTAGTAGTCGTGAAATATCTCGACCGGCACCATCGTTTCCGGTAACATAAGCTGGGAATTGGCTCGAATTATAAATCTCTTTCGTCAAATCGGAAAGATGTAGTATGTTGGTAACATCAGGGTTTCCCTGCCTTTCCCTGTTTATAAGCTGTATCTTCACCCTGAACAACGCACGAAACATTAGTGAAGCCAGGTAAGGGATCGAAAAGGAACCTACCAAACTCCCATGAGTTTCATATGCTCTGCCATTATTGACGACGATGGGCTTGGCTCTTCATCGAGTGGTTCGGTTTTCCATTCCGTATTCATGTGGTACCGATGTGCAACATTACCATCGATGGCAAAGCAATCTGGTGAAGCGGGTAGTGGCACATTAGAGGCTTCCTCCCAGGCGTTCTTCGCATAGGCTTCAGGAAAAGACGAGATACACATCGTTGACCAGCATGCCCAAAAGCAGCCATACTTTCTTTCTGTAAGCTGCAGGTCGTCTTTTGTCCTTAACCCG
The DNA here is from genome assembly GCA_014898875.1 of Fusarium miscanthi. Taxonomy (NCBI): domain Eukaryota; kingdom Fungi; phylum Ascomycota; class Sordariomycetes; order Hypocreales; family Nectriaceae; genus Fusarium; species Fusarium miscanthi. Next base: position 519,999 of record JAAVUA010000064.1, read on the forward strand.
TTGTCAGAGAGGTTGAGGGAACGAAAGGTAGTGGCCGATGCATAGGCCATAACTAGTTTGGGGTATATTTAACTCAGGGGTTCAACGTTCTAATCATAGATTCTTGCACGTACCAGCGTTGATCCGAGCTCGGTCTAGATCTCTTGTCGCAAACCAGTACAAGTTGAGACATGAAAGAGCTTGAACTAATTGAACTGTCGGTCGATCTGTGAGAAGCCAAGCCTCACATCTTGCTGCCTCAGCCCATGCACCTCCATAGCTTGCATATGTAGCAAATGCTGCAAGCTCTGGAGAGACAGCCTGACTGCCTAGTCTAGGTGGCTGATGACGTGGTTTACGAAGGAATCTGTGACGATGTCAGCACAAGAGGACCATTTATGAGGTGCATGTTTACAATGAGGACAGTGCAAATATGCTTCTCAACAGGTATGGAGGTAAACTGCCGTCCAAGTAAGATTCAAATAGCTGAGTGCGATTAAACAGCAAGGTGGCATTGTATAGCCGCTCGAAGTAAATATCCAACAGGGCGAGCCCAATGGCTCGTGGCGGTAGATCATCCAGCTTAGTATCCGCAGAGTTCGAGGCTGCATGTTCTATTGGAGGTGGTCGAACATCAACAACTCCAAAACTATTGGTTCTCGGCGCCACTGAAGGGCTCCTGGCTGTACCAACATTGAGCTCTGTCGACTCTGGTGTGACTGGAGCTGCATCGGAGACAGGGCGGGTCTGTTTGGCCCGCAGGGATTCACGACGAGCTGCGAGACGTCTGCGATCGGCCAGCTCAGGATAGGTGCAGACGATAGAGAAGCGGCTACATCGCGTACAGGTTGGACGTTGACGACTGCAGCGAAGCTGTCGGGCCGAATGTCAGCAGTTGACATTTCGTTGGAGAGGTCATGACAAACCTTTTGTCTGCGGCATCTCTCACAGGCTGTGCGTGAGAGTGTGCTATCAGAGCCTGGACGCGGAGAATTAGTGTCCACTGCACTCATTTTTATTTCCAGATAATCGTAATCGCGTTTGTTGATGACCAGAGGAAGTGTTGTTGATGCATCGGGATTTTGGTTATCCAAAAACACTTCGGGCCGAAAGACAAGCCGAGACTGCAGCCCGAAAAACGTGGGTCTTATTCCCGAAAGAGAAATCCATCACTTCCACTACAATGCGAAAGGGCCAGTCAGGCAAAAGAAAAGAAAAAAAACTCATTAGATTCACTAACAGCTGGACCATGATGCCTACTTCAAAGGACGATAATTCATGGCGATTGGTCTTCCTCTCCTCCACAAATCCAGATTCCTAGCTCCTGTGCGTGTATAGCAGCTGGTTCGAACAGTGGAATGTCCCCAACATCCTCTTGCTTCAGCACGAAACCCAGATCTGTGCTTCCCAGTATAATACCTTGAGCTCCTCTGTCAATAAGTTTCTTCGCTTGTTGAACGAACATATTTCTCGTTGAGTCTGTCACTGAAGCAACACCCTTCGCCACTTCTTGAAGCATGCCTCTGTTAACCTCTTCAATATCCGCTGGTGTTTCCGGGATCAGAATCTCAAAGCCAGCCCTTTGTAACATGGCTACAAAAAAGTCTGGATCATCGGAATCAAGCATCGAGATCTTTGGGCCGAGCAGACCAATCTTCTTGATCGATGGATGGTTGTTGGTAATGTGGAGTGCGAGACAGTCTGCGATGTGAAACAGTGGCACACGAGACGATGAGGAGTCATCAAATAGCTTTTTGGCGACTTTGTGTGCAAGAATGGCACAGATCGCAATGCCGTCAACTCTGTCGCTCAGTGACCTGATAGGTTGCTTATACACTTTTGCGAACTCGTCCCAATCTCCTTTCATGGCGTGTTGAATCATCTCTTCGAGGTTGGCGCTGTACAGATATAACGGGGCTGATGCTCGATCGCCGAGTTTCATTCTCACAACTTTATTAATGATGTTGTAGTAGAGGGCAGTGACATCGGGTGTCATGCCACCAAGCAATAGAAGAGTTCTCATCTTGACTTGTGTGAGTTCTCGATCCTGATATTTTCAACGAGAGAGAGTTGCGGTAGACAAATTTGAGGAGTCGCAGCAATTATGACTCAACATATGACAGCCAAAGGGCGCAAATGTGGGTACGCGGAGCTTACGTCAATCTTACAACCTCGCTTCATCGGGGTGTTGAATAGGGTTGTTATTAGCTGCCTGCGCTAACTACGGGCCTATCACCCACATTCTGACCATAACATCGCTTCATCGAGAAGAACCCCAGTAAAAACATTATCATCTTTAATATTATACACAAAAAAGTACACCTAAGACTTTCCCTATTTCTTCTTTCGCTTCTCGAGATATCTATAGCGAGGCTTTGCTATGCAAGAAGAATTATATCATCACAATCATATTTCTCCAGACAGCTCAATACACTGATGTCTTACAACGCTTTCTCGACAAGGGCTATACAATCAATCGCGACCGAGATTTTGACTCATTAACTGCTCCGCTGCTGGTAGGTTCGCAACTTACCTTGGCATCACCACCAATCTTGCCGCTTGTATACACAAGACCGTTATGCATTAGAGCTTCTGAGAGGATTGGGGGCGAGAGGCCAGGTCGGTTGATAGCTAGTCTATTGGCCATTTTTACGGGGTGAGATCCTGATATCGGTGCCGAGAGGAGGGAATATGATAGATATGGATGGCTGTTTTAAGGCCGGCAGTTGACGTATATTTATTCGTGATTGTCTGGTCTTATTTGAGAGTTATGACCTCCGTAACTATGTGGAAACGCCTCTGATGTTTGCTACCCCTTACTGATCCCCATTATGTCGGGTCACGAGTCTTTAGTATCTATGATTTAAGGCCAGAAGAGTTGGAGCACAGCGTAGTTGTTGTTAGCTTCATACCAATCCGCACTGACAAAGAATGAGACTGTACCACCCTCTGGAGCCATCATCGGATAGGTGTTCGATAAGAGCTTGGCGGACTGTAGCATCTCTCAGAGTGCTACCAGAACAGAGAGTCGTTTGGATCCTTCCTGTTAGGTAAGCTTCAGTGCAAGATGTGCCGGGCAGGTCTGTTCAAAGGTGAAGCAATCCGTAACTCTCTGACGAGCTGAGCCCGCAAGAGAAAGAGTTAATGGCCTTTGCGTTCAGAATCAAAGCACAGTTTCTGACGGCAGTAACTCGAGGAGTGTTCAATTGAATCGTTGTTAATATAGGACTGCCGACTTACTTTTCCAGCCGGCATTAGTGATTGAATCTCTCGATGCTGTGAATTGGTTAGGTCGATTCATTGGAGCTTGGACACGAATCTCCATGGGCCCATTGACCTATTCCTAATAAATTTGTTTCACTATCTACCATATAACCAAAGTTTGTAAAATCCCTAATCTTGTAACACATTGGCTCGCCAAACTGATCACTACAAAGCTGGCCTCTTCCTGACTCTCTTAGGGACCTCTTTCCGAGCTGACAGTGACCTGAATTGTCTTGACATTTTTAGTTCGGCTTGGTCTTCAATACATTAAGACCGTGCACCTTGCTGTGTACCCATTGGAGAGAAGAGGATGTCAAAGTCAGCAGCCCTGATGATCCAACGAAAACCGCAACCCGCTGAATCGCACTGAACTGATCCATCATGGGATACGGATACCTATAAATTTTAGCTGGTGAACCAGATCATATGCCGAGAGCTATACTCACCAGCCATTTTGGTAATAACACAACTCAATCCAGCACCAATAAACGACCGCCAAAATGGTACTGGCGAACATCATGCTCCTCGTGGTAATAGTCGCTCGGGGACTATAGAATAATAGGTCCGGTACCAATAGCACCGCGGGTACCAAGTGGTATCCAAGATCAGCCCAAGGATTGATGACAAGGTCGGCTGGCATGAGTAATGATGGATCGTGGAATTTGATAGACCAGTATAGGACAGCAATCATGACTTCGAGAGGCGTCGCAAGAAGTGAGATGGTGTCTTTGGTCCTTGAGAGGCCGTCATGTCTCGCAAGATCTACGATCAGGCCAAGGGCAGATGTGATAAGAGATAGGGTGAGGCCCACGACAGTGAGCAGCTGAAAGTACCATCCGAAAGAATCAGAGTATGCTGAGTCCCACGTTGTCAAGAGGTAAAGGCTATAGGAAAAGGAGAGTGTTCCAAGACCATGTAAAAAGATCTCGGTTGGGCTAGCCTGTGTAGGCGAATTGCTTGTAATAGTGTAGGCCATGTTCAAACTCGGTTGACTTCCATCAATTGAAGCTATCAAGACGGCGGTTCGCAGGATATCGCGATTATTTCAGACGTTGGATGTTATGAATAAGACCCTACTCCGTACAACGATATCTATTAATAACCCCCAGCTGCTCCAAATTTTCTGCCAGACCCCAAGTGCCACGATAAAGGCTCAGCCTCAGAGGTACTGATAAGATCACAGCAAGGGTGGGTGCCATTTACATAGGTGTAGTCGCGTACTATCAGATTTAGTGCTTATTTTTCCGGTGGAGCGAAAATAGCTCGTGTCTGCTGCAGATTTTCTTACACGAGCGGGCTCCAGTGGGAGACAGCAAAAAGCCGAAGAAAACTGCACTTGCGTAAAGCTTAAGCGCTATTGGCGGGCTTCTGAACTGTTTAATAGTATGCTATCGTGGCTTGAACACAAGTTTTCGGCTTGTGTTTCAGACTTCCAGTAGATTGTGCGTTATGTTGAAATGATACCCGAGACATGATAAGAATAATGATTGCGCTATTATCTGCCAACTATACATGTTAAAATAAGAAAGCTGCAGCTGAGATCGGAGCCTACATGAGTGGTTTCACATGTCAGCTTGTTCAACCATACACAAGTCTTCGGAAGAGATTTTACTCTGCAGCATCTCGACCATTTCAGTACCACGTGGCGGAGTATCATTACCTCAAATGGCTGTACGAAGCGAATGATAAGTGTGTCTATGCGAGGCCAATGCAGCAGGGGTTATACAGCATTCAAGTAAGCGCCCGTAAACCAACCATAGCTGTCTGCATCTTTCAGGATATGACTGATAAAAGCCCTCAAAATTTGACAGTTCCGGATATTTCGGGCCACTTTTGGACTGCAGGAGGATTCGTAAGGCTTACAAGTCGCAGTGCATATGCGGCCCTACGGCATTAACCAATATCTACAAGGTATCTTGCAGAAAGAAAGTGGATCTGCGGAAAACAGGCCAGAAGCAGTAGGAACATCGTCAATTTCTTCCGTGTACTACCATTTCTAGAAGGCTGGTAGAAATTACCTCATTTTAAGTGGCTATTCTTGTATTACATCGTGGCTTCTAGGTCTCGGATGCCCTTCGATTCACTAATACCAAGCTTTCTGAGTCCTAACATGTGAAGGAGACCCAGAAGACGCGGCCTGGCCCGTCCGCAAGGCACTAAAATAGTATACATGATACCATGCCAGCTGGCATCTTAGACCCTAATCGTGCATGAGATAAGTGACATCGCGGGTATCATGACAGAGCTACTTTATTCAGCGGCGCTTATGGTACTTCACCCTGGACTGGCAGGGCTGAGCCAGTCGGCCGGCCCCAGAAAATTAGAAGCTGTTCCAGACCTGAGAATACCATAGCGAAATCTTTGAACACGAAGGTTTGGATAGGATATAGATTATGGTGTCGTACATAAGTAGCTTGGATCCACAGATCGACATACTTTCACACGATGTAGTTGACAACCACTGCCACTTGTCACTGAAGCAATGTTTCTCTCCCTTACACGAATCCTCTCTATTGTGCTCTTAGCCTTTGTGCTCAGGGCCTTGTTCAACTACTACCATGGCCCTCTTTCACGCCTCCCTGGACCATGGTACACCCACTTCACTGGTCTTCCACTCCTATATACCAGGGCAGTCGGAACCAGCCGTCAGCATCTTCGCCATCTTCACAAGGTTCACGGTCCAGTAGTCAGAGTTGGACCCAACGAGGTCTCCGTTAACAGTGTAGATGGCTACTACAAAGTGCACGGCGTGGGTAGCCACTGCTTGAAAGCACCCGTCTTTGACCATATCCGCTTCAGCCACTCATCTATGCTCTTCACCATGCGCGATCCTCGCATTCACTCTGAACGCAAGCGGATCATTGGCAGGGGCTTTGCGTCGATAAAGGAAGAACAAGAAATGAAGATTCAGCGACTAGCTGCTCAGGCAGTAGCCGGCATCAAGGACGAGGCCGAGAAAGGTCAGGCCGATGTCTACAAATGGTGGCGCTGCCTGGCTGTCGATGTCGTCAGTGAGATGTCTTTCGGTAAATCCTTCAACTTGTTACATTCTGGTGGGAAAGGTCTACCCCTCTATACGGCTTTGAGTAACGCTGGCCCGTGTGTCGTCTTCCAAGCAGTACTCCCTCGCAGGCTCATATCTCTGTTCAAGTGGTCTCCTATTGCCTGGCTTAGGGACGTTGGTCAGGTTGCTGAGACCATCTTCAACCGAGTAACGGCAGCACTGGGAGAACTGCGAGTCTCATCAAATTGCGGCCCAAGTATCGCCCACCACTTGTTGAGTCAAGAGGTGAAGGACAAGAAACCCAGCTTGAACGACGATGAGTTGAGCTCTGAGGTTAGCATGCTTCTTGTTGCGGGCTCGGATAGTACGGCTACTACTTTGACTTATGCGTCGTGGGAGATTATTAGAGATCCAGAACTCCGGATGCAAATCGAGGAGGAGGTCAGTAGTCTGCCTATGAACTTCACGGCCAAGCATGTTGAGGTTCTCCCGCTCTTGAATAGTGTCTTGGAGGAGGTGCTTAGGATGTATAATCCTGCAGGAGCACTTGTAGAAAGACTCGTACCTCCGAGTGGGATCTCCGTTCATGGCTGGGATATCCCTGGAGGCGCAATGGTCTACACAACTGGATGGCTCATTTCTCGCCTTGGAGATGTCTTTCCTGAGCCGGATAGGTACGTGGTTGATTCCTATCAAGATGTGAGTGCAATGGCTAACTTGAGAAGATTTGATGCTACCAGGTTCCTAAATCCAACAACAGAAATGAAACGAGCACATGTTCCTTTCAACATTGGTGCAAGGAGATGCGTTGGTATGCATGTGGCTCGGATGGAGATCCTTGTCACCTTAGCTATGCTGTTTCGTGAGTGTAGGGGCTTACAACTGCATGATGGAATGACGGATGAAATGATGACACAGGCCGGGGAGTTCTTTATCGTTCCCAAAGCAGGGCGGTGTGACATTAGTGTTTGACGATAACACATTATAGATAAATAATTGTATTCTGACACATTCTTGTCTTGAGCGCTGTTTGGACACTGTGACTTTGGTGGAAGTCGTTATGTCTGTGTTAGTGACAGTAATTTGCCCGGCTTGATCACCATCCTATCAAGGCTATGCTTCAGTACTTATTACATCTCGCAACAAGGCATCCAAGTCCAACATTTCTGGACTTCCTAGGTCGAAAGGTAGATCATTCCCTGGGGGACTTTCCACGAATGCCAGCTCATCAACCAAAGCTAGTCCCCGTGGCTCTCCTTCAATTTGATTCTGGACAGCCCCTCGAGGAAGCCATTGAGCCGTTGTTTGCAATTGCGACCATGTACTCATGCTCGGCCCATTTGAGCTTTCTATCATAGAATCATCCGTGCCATCTTCCATCGTCCGGTTCATGTCGGTAGAGGTATAGGGAAGATCGCCAAGACCTACTTGGCCCCTGGAAACTGATTCCTGCCGAAGCGATACTCCATTGTCTGGTTCCAAACCCTGGCTGACGCTCGGCTCTTCTGATACTTCAGAGCTGGGCTCGCGCCTAATCCCGTAGCTTCTGAATATCGACACCATAGCTCTCTGTACGGTCGATCGGAGCAGTTGGGCAGATGCGTCCTGTCGGACTACAAGTCCATGAGACTCCAGTTCATCCAGCATAATGGCAACCCCTTCACGTTGAGCAAACTCCTGTATCCGGCAAAAATCTTCGGACTGCGTCGAATGGATGTAGATTGTAGCGGGGGGGTCCATATGAGGAAATAAAATCGACCATACGGCGTACCATTGTTCCTCAACAGACCCCTTACTCTTATGCGAGAGCTGATTCTTTTGTTGTTGAGATATCCCATCCAACCTTGCAGAGGGACCTCTCGTGCATGATCTTTCCAGGACGTGTGAATCAAAAAGATCAAATTCTCTAAAGGTCACGTAGCAGATTTGACAGTAATACTTGGGCGTATGGCGGCGCGTCAGATGCTGTTTCAAGTGTGCGATTGTGTCGTTCTTCTTCAAAAAGCAATCCCAATACTTTCCCGGATCTGCTTTCCAGTAAGGGCATGCCAGAAACTGAGACCGTCCGTCACATTGCGATTGACTTGTCTTGCCTTTCTTCTTAGGTGGCTCGTTCTCTCTGTCTTTGCTTTCATCTCCAGGGTCGTCGCCTTGCCGTCGATTCTTCCGCCCGCTTGTCGTGCTCGCTATATCCCTGGTTCCAGAAGAGCTTGCAGATCCACCTTTTTCAACTCGCTTTCCTTTTGAATTACTGCTACTCGATTCACCACTCGCCATCAATTCGATCTGGTCGAGAATCGCTAGACGGCAGAAAACTCGGCTGAAGATGCGGTACCCTTGGCTGTTCCTATCAACCTGGCCTTCTGAATCTCCAGAGATTGAGACAACATCTATATCGGATGAAATCGTTGGGGAAGATGAAGGATTACGGGATCTTATGCTCAATCTTGCTGCATCAGGTAGCTCTATAGACTCGTTTGAGAGCCGTGGTTGTTTCCACAACGTGGATTTGAACTCAGAACCAGAGCTTTCACCCTGGTTATGGACTTTGCGGTCATGATCATGTAATGTCTTGAGCAAGGCTGCCTGTAAGCTTTGGGAAAATGTGTCTTGCTGTCTCTCAACATGCTTTTCTGGACGTGTAGCGCTCAGGTATTTCCGGAGGCTCTGGGTTAGGGGTGGCATACTCGGAATGGACAGAGGCCGAGCCTGCCAGTCGCTGTCTTGCAGTGTCTCAAAAGGCTTTTCTGGACGTGTAGCACTCTGGGCCTTCCAGGATTTTGAAGCACTGAAACCACCGAATTGAGCACCAACAGAACGGACGTCGTTTACATCGCCAATCCCACTATCTTGGTACTGACTCAAGCTGGAGAAAGAATCTTGAAGCCTGCCCGGCGCTGCGTAGGCTCTACGCGAGTCCGAGCCGTCCAGGCTTTGTCCATATTGTGGGTGCCGATAATTGAAATGCCTAGTTTGGGGGTGCGGTGGAGGAGGAGGAGAAGCTAAATACCGGGGATAGTATTGCTGTGGCGGGTTGGTATTGGGTGCGTATTCAGAGCTACTGGTGTCGCGGTTCTGTGGTGCTTGGACTAACGTGCCCTCGCTCGTTGGAACACCCCCAAGGATGAAGGAACTATGGGCAAGAGGCACGGCAGGCTCTATGTCTAAGGATACACATTCCTGGTTCATTCTTGAGCAATTGGAGCATTTACCATCAGGTGTATTTTCTTTACCACTACATCTGATCTGCGAGGACTTAGTAGCTACTCCTAATCAGAATACAGGTAACTTCATGGCAAGATATACCTTTCGCTTGCGGCAATATCTGCAGGCCGTAGAGGTTCTCTGTCGAGGAGTAGAAGCAGTCCCTGAGGCGTATCCGTAGGAAGGGAAGGGCACAGGGCTGGGATATGCATAAGCAGCAGAACGGAAACTTGGAGCAGCGGGCGGAGGTGGCCCATAGGGCGTGGAAGCCGAGATATTTGGATCAATGATGTCGGAACGGCTGTTCAACGGCGGGTAGTCGTGAGAAGAATGCTGAGGCTGTTCCGATGGGCTTGACCCTAGCGTCGGACGTCCTTTCGTAGACGGAGCTCCGTGCATATTTGATACAGTTCGAGGTTTATATCTTGAGATGCCACACGTTTGTGTATATCCTCAATTGATAAATGCTTGTTTTGCAGTCGGCCAAAGCAATCAATGATAATATCTCGCCTCCGAAGCGGCAAGGGTCTCTTTAGTTAACAGCTGACCTCTGGCGATAGTATCCAAGCCAATTGACACGAATTGAACATGAAATGAAGTTTATATCTTCTTTGTATTAGCTGAAAATTGAGATGCAGTAGCATCATTTGGGGGGATCGAAACATGCTGAGGTGTGTGCTGACCGCACATATGTGCTTATCACTCTGGTTGGCTACTCATCTACCAATCACATCTCATCTTTCAAGGTTCTAGAAATCCTCCAATTATTGCTTGTTTATGACCTTGTCAATCTCTTTCACCGCCGCGAAAAGATCATTATCATAATATTTCCTCGCAACCACCTGCAAATTGATGGGCGCTCCCTCGAAATCACCCTCCGCCCAGAATTGTCTGGCCTTTTCTTCTTCTTTGCTCAAAGGAACGCTATTCGGCGGATAACTTTCTGTTCCTTTGCCACCAGCCTTGATAGGCGTCGGGATCACAATGCCGGGGTAGTCCACGTAGTTCCATAGCGCGGTGTAATTCCAGTAAAGCGCTGTCTCGTGGGAACATGCCGGGCCAACAAATACAGGGCAAATCGCAAAGTCCACATCTTGTGACTCCCAGTGCTCTGCAAAACGACATCTGAAATCATCGCGTTCTACACGAAGCTTGAGAACGCCGTTGGCATTGAGCCCAGGGCCTTCAGCGTCTTGAATGATCCATTTAGTCAAGGCATTCATAGGTTCATTCGTAGCTGAGAGGTATTCTTTGACTGTCTTGCCACCATCAGGCCAGTATGCACGACGAATACCCTGCATGGCTTCCTCCATGCCGTAGGGTCGGAAAGGCTTGACATCAAACCCTTTCGATCGGAGCTCCCTTGCTGCCCACTCAAGAGCCCTTGTTACTGGAGGCTGAGGGGTGATGAGCCCGTCATTGATCATGAGTCCGATCTTTAGCGGCTTGTTTTCTGTCAACATTCCCGTCCACTGAAGAGGGACAAGTCGAGGGTCTTTCAGCCAAGGGCGAGAACTGGAGACGACCGACATGAGGAGATCAACATCCCGAAGCGAGGTACACATCGGCCCAGCTGAACATAAGACATTTAGTTCAGCGGCGAAACCACCCGGCAGGAAGTCTTTCTGGGGGAACACGTAGGACGTCGTCTTGAGACCATAGATTCCACAGAACCCTGCTGGTCCACGAACACTTCCTCCAATGTCTGTCCCGATGCCCAAGACTGAACCACGAAGAGCGATGAGAGCGGCTTCGCCACCCGTAGACCCTCCAGCCGATAGATTGATATTATGAGGATTTAGCGTTCTTCCCCAAGGCGATGTTGTCTCAAGATGCATGATTGACTGCGGTTGATTCGTCTTGCAGAACAGCACAGCACCAGCATCTCTGAGAATCTTGACCATATGACAATCCTCTTTGTCGAGCTTTCGAGTCGCCAAGTATCCAACATTTGACCAGTGGTTGCTGGCCGGCATGTGCTCCTTGATACTGACTGGCACGCCATGCAAGGGACCGCAGGTCATTCCAGTCTTGTCTTGATATTGATCAAGAAGCTGAGCGGTCATAACCGCCTTATCGAACCACCATTGTGTCAGGCAGCATGTAAGCTGGTGAGCAATGATGGCTCTTTTAGCAAAGGCAGTGACGACAGCGACCGATGTGAACTTTCGTGATGCGATTGCAGCTGCGAGTGCTGTAGCGTCATAGTTCTCTGTGATGTCGATTTCTTGATCGGTCAGGATGCCGCATGACTTAGGAATACTGGTTACGTTCTTTGGGGGGTTGTCGATGAGGCTTTTTGGAAGACGGAGCTCGTCTGGGACGGTGCTGCCGAACTCCTCGAGGATGGATGTTCGAAGAGCTTCATATTCGGGTGGACCGCTCTGGAGAGGGACTGGCTGGACGACGGGGACGATTTTGGACGACATGATACCGAAGACCACTTGATAAGACGATAGATAAGGGTTGAGGTGCGAGACGAGGTGTCATGAGAGGTTGCATTTATATACGTAATCGCGGACTTTTCATCATGCCGAATTGAGTGGTACAAGCTGGCAATACCAACACAAGAACTCAAGCCCGCCCATTTTATCCTGCTGCTCTGACGTCTTCTGTGCTCGGCGAACCATGATAAGAACCCCTGCCGACCGTTCAGCTTGGGATGATGCCTAGCTGCATGGCAACCAATGAGATGTAATACCGCGTACCACCATGAACTTCCCCGCATGGTGTTCATGACCGCGGTCTCATAGACCTGCCCATTTCGTCAAGTTCTGCCGCTAGCGATATAAGCTAGAGTTCTCCCTATCAACTGACAAGGGGACGCAAGAAAACTCGGGTCCTTGATCCTAAGCGATAAAAAAGATTAGGTAAATTTAGTACAAGTTTATTATGCCTTTTGCTGAGTTTATTTTGACACCCTAAATCAAGGTCCGATGTTTTCTTTCTCCCCGAGGACTGAGTAGCGGTAGTTGATAGCGCGAGATAATCTCTCTGTGCCTATCATACTTACCCCGCGTTTCGCTTGCAGATGCCAAGGGACTACGACTAGAGATACCTAAATGGTCAAGATCTAGTCCACAAGTGATAAGACGTCTGTAGATGGTTTCTTATCGAGCATGGAACTGCCGCGCGAGGGATCGTCGCTGGAAGCGCTCCTTGCGTCCGAGAAGTGATATCTCGTGGTGGAGTGGATCATGATAGATAGATTAAGCGACATGCCTATCATATCGCATGCATATATACTCACGTTCTGGTACCAATTACCAGTGGATAATAACATCTCTCTTCACTCTTTGTAACTTCACTACAACAACATCACTTACAATATGGCTCAGGCCTATTCTGAGGTCGTCCCCGGCACAGTTCATCTGGTCGATGCTGGTCGCGGCGATGGCAATGACATTGAACTTGTCCCTCGTCCCAGCGACGATCCAGAGGATCCCCTCAATTGGAGCAGACGCCGCAAGCTCATCTCTGCAGCCATGGTGTTCGTTTACACCCTTGGCGTTGGCCTCCCCTCTACTCTTCAGTACTCCGTCCTTGTCGAGATCTCCCAAGACACGGGTATCTCTGTCGCCGACTTGGTTCAAGGCACCGGTGTCATGTTCCTCTTTCTCGGCTGGAGCTGTCTGTTCTGGCAGCCTATTGCCTTAACATATGGAAGACGCGGTGTCTATCTCATTTCCACTATCGCCGCTGTTCCTTTGATGGTATGGACAGCCTATTCACGCTCCGCTGGGGAGTGGTACGCTCATCGTATCCTTCTCGGCTTCTTCGTCTCACCTATTGAATCCCTCCCCGAAGTCAGTATTCCTGATATTTTCTTCGCGCACGAGAGAGGGACATGGATGAGTTTATATGTCTTTGTCTTGTTTGGCTCCAACTTCTTAGCACCAGTGGTTGCTGGCTTCTTCGCCGATGCGTATGGTTGGCGGTGGACCATGCATTTCGGTGCTATCTTTGCTGCGTTCAGCTTTGTCATCCTCTTTTTCTTTATGGAGGAGACGATTTATTTCCGTCCGACTTTTGAAGGTCTCGAGGATCAGGATGAGCCAGTGAAGGGTCAAGCGGATAACGATGTTACTTCCACGCAGAATGTCCCTGAAAAGCCGACGAAGGAGGGTGCTAGCGCTATCATCAATAGTGATCAGGTTCAAGGCACTGTGCACACAAAGAGGAGTCTCGCCACTCATCTCAAGCTCTTTGCCAGAAAAGATGGTCGCCCAACCAAAGCAAACATGTTCAAGTCCATGTTGTCTCCTCTTCCGCTCATGGTTCTCTTCCCCAATGTCGCCTGGGCAGGGTTCATCTACGGCATTAACCTCTGCTGGTACAATGTTCTGAACGCCACCACCAGCCCTATCCTCAGTGCATCACCCTACAACTGGTCTACCAGCATGGTCGGCTTGATCTATGTCGGTCCCATCATTGGCGCTGTTCTGGGATGTCTCTGGTCTGGTGTCATAGCCGACCGCATCACCCTCTCGCTTGCTCGCAGGAACAAGGGTGTTCGAGAGCCTGAGCAGCGACTTTGGCCATTGGCATTATCTGCCTTCTTATCGTGCGTAGGGCTTATTGTTTGGGGCGTCGGCGCTGATAACGACATCCACTGGGCTGGTCTTGCAATTGGGTTGATGGTTCTCACTTTCAGCTGTGTCACTGGTGGATCAATCGCTTTGTCTTATAACGTCGATTGCTTCAAGGACATCAGCGGCGACACTACTACTTCCATCATCATTATTCGCAACACGCTAGGCTTCGCCATCTCATACGGCATCACGCCTTGGTATGTCAATATGGGTCTTCAGAATTGTTTTATTATGGCCGGATTCTTGTCTCTTGGATGTACCAGCACGTTCCTGTTCATGATTTGGAAGGGCAAGAGTCTCCGACGTCACGCTGCTCCGAGATACTGGCACCACGTCCAGAAGATGTTGCAGCACTAGGAATAGTATCATTAAGTTAGTCAGTGTCATTCTCTTCTGTAGCTATGTAGCGAGGTTGAGCTACCACGTATTTAATAAGCCAATTTGTTCTTGTCGGTCCCGAATATTCTCAATATGTTCTCAAAGCCTGCCTCTCTGTCATCAGCTCCACTAGCCTTCTCAGTTTCCAAAATGCTATGACGGCTCTTCAGAAGTTCAGTTGCCACGTCGCGCCATTGGACCTCAGTTTTCTCGTGTTTCATTGCGGGCATCAACTTCAAATCCAATTCAGTGGTTACCAGCCGTCCGTCTCGCTTTCTGAATTGGCCGTCAACAATCACGGCATCGATGTCAGAAGGAGCTGAATGCAAAATGATAGCACCGATCGGATCTTCTTGGGCGGCACAGATCATCGCAGGGCTCAATGTATCCCAGATTACAAGATCAGCAATCTTGCCCTCCTCCAATGATCCAATCTGGTCGCTCATCTTGATCGCCCTTGCGCCGCCAACTGTCCCAAGCTGGAATGCATCTTGGGCAGAGACCTGAGCTCTGGCAGGGATCTTCCCTGCTTCAAGGATTCGGTCATTGCGACGGGCACGCTCAGCTTGAAGGCCAACCTTCATCTGAGCCACAATACTTCCAGTGTTGTTACTATGGCAATCGACGCCGAGAGAACTAATCGGCTTGGCATTTTGCTGGAAGCACACGGGCCAACCAAGACCCATTTGAAGCTCAGTGTCTGGAGTTGAAGATACTGCAGCTCCGACTTTCTGAAGCTTTTCTGCGTCTGAGTCGTTGAGTGGAATAGCGTGAGAAAGAAGAATGTCCTTTTCCAGGAGCCCATAACTCTCAAGCAAGTCTACCGTCGAACCCGCTGTAGTTCATTTCATCAGCAACAAAATAACTTTAAGGCACATGCGAACTTACGGAGAAGTCTTAGGACGTAGTGAGAAGTGATAGTCTTGATGCCCAAGCTGCGAACTTGCTTGAAAATGTTGACAACGACATCCTTTGGAAGGTAGAAGGAGTCGAACGCGAAGCCCATCGTCACCCGACCGTTGGCGAACGGGCCAGCTTTACACAGTGAGTTCAGCTGCTCTGAAAGCCAGGCTGGAAGTAACTCTTCCTCCATTTCAAAAGGCTTCCAGGTCTTGACCCTACCAGTAGGACAGTAGCAGTAGATAGACCTGATACCAGATGAGATGGTTGCTGAAAGAGCCGCATTGTCTTCAGGTCACCATTAGTCATAAACCTCTTGCTTATATATGTATCAAAGACAACTCACTGTGCTCTGGAGAGTAAGAGATATGGGCGTGGTCCACGATTGTAGTCGTCCCTGCCTCGAGGGCTTCAAGACATCCACCGAGCTGACCCCAGAACACGTCTGTGGGTTTATAACTGTGCGATGCCATGTTTCCTGGTACATGAAGTATTAGTAACCCGTCTCCTGAGTCAGTCAGATATCACGAACCTGGTACCATGTACTCCAGCAGCGAATGATCGGCATGCCGTCCTTTGAGCTGAGTCTGCCAAACATGGTGGTGAGTATCGACAAATCCCGGCGAGATAATCTTTGTCGAGCAATCGATGACCTCAGTCACATCCGATGGAGGATCAATGTGAGCCGCGATGCGAGCAATTTTGTTGCCCTCGATCAGCAACGAATGGTTCTTGAGCGGAACAACATGATCAACTCCAGGGCTCTTTGGAACAAGAAGAGTCGCGTTTTTCAGCAGAATAGACTGGTATGAAGACATTTTTGGAGTCAATGGCCGATTGAGAAAAAAGATAAAGAAGGAAAAGAATGGTCTTAAATAGTTCTTAAGGGAAGTGCCATAGACTCGGGCTTATATGTCGTCAATGCCGAGAACAAAGAATGAAGCCACAACCGCATTCCTGGATGAGGGGCTATCACTGCCATGTGGATAACCGATTCAATGTTTGCCAATAGAGAGACATTCTGATTCGCTTCCTGCATCTATGGCTTGGCATAACCAACAAAGACATTGATTTAGCCTCGAATTAATGATATCACGTCAGCCACCATTTCAAAAACCCTTCCCATTCCCACACATTGGTTGGTTGCATCGCATTAGATACTAACTCAATGTGATTTTCACTGCTCCTATCATTGTCGTTGTCATCCTAACTACGTTACATTCGGCAACAGGACTGCTCCGAAGTCCAGACTGGTTTCATTGTCTAAGTGCCTATGACTAATAACTTCTTACAAACCTATGGCTTCGAGACTGTATTGAAATGCCGGAGGATTCAGAACAACGTTATTTATAGAGTTTTCTTATAAATCAGCTGTCCTGGGGTCCCGTGCCCCTGTACTGACTACTATTCTGCCACCCCGCACCCAACGGTACAACCTGACAGCGCCATTGTACTATTGACATGAAGACCAACTAAGACTTTACCACGTGTAAAACTGAGTAACCTCTTGTGAGTTCTCAGAGTGGTTGTTATCTTCTCCCAGAATTGAGTGAAGGACACATCGTTTAATGAGCTATCAGGCTTACTGTTCGCGTTTGAGTCTTCACATCTGAGCAGGCCGCACTATCTTAGTGCTCAATAAGCGTCTGACTCGACATCCAACCGGGGGCTTGGTGTAGGGGGATCACGTTCGCTTTGCATTGTTTCGAATGCTTGCGAAAGGTCGGGGGTTCAAATCCCTCAGCCTCCATTTTTGCATTTTGTAGTAGCTATGACAGGTAAATGCCGTCTGGTATTTTTTACAGCTGCAATCAATTAGGTACTTATTTTCCCTCGTTGTTGTTTTCATTGCAATAAACAATTAGGCTACTTACTGCCACTCTACTCTGTTATGCGGACCCTATAAAACGGTTGTCTTAAATTCCTATAACTTGTAAAATACAAGCAAATAGCTGGCGGGTTGATTAGTGCTATGAACTGTATTAACAGATTGGCGGCAATTGTTGTTGGCTGATTTGAATATCAATTGTTGGGTGGCTGTGTCTTTTTGGGTAGTCCAAGGTCTGGCCGCCACCCTGAATGGAATGACACCGAAATGTATGATAAAATGGCACCAAGTACAGCAAAAAGAATAGAAAATGCAAAAGTAAAAGTAAACTCCGATGGAGGGAGTCGAACCCTCCTCGCCGCGGTACTATTTCGTAATGAAAACGCGGAATGATAACCGATACACCACACCGGATGTTTAGTTGTTGATCAGCAAATTTGTTTCACTTTATATTGGCACGCCGAGCGTTTTCCGGTTTAGGCTACCTGTGGAGCGCGTATCGCTCCTTGATACATATTTTGGCATTTCGCATATGCAGATGTTTATTTCCTTACTTGTTTTATTTCAGGCTCTCAAAAGTTAGACGACATAAATCATGTTGCCGGGTGCATCGTCGTTCCATGCCTAGCTCGGTCATCATGAGACAACCCAGACCCGAAAACTGGATGAGCCAGTAACTAATTACAGTGTACAATATGTAATGCTATATTAAGTCTAGTTTGTTATACAAGATCCTACTGCTCTGTATTCAGTTCGTTGGGCCAAATTGCTGATTGCAAATGTGAAGCTCCAGGGTATGGTTATGAAAACCGCCAAGGAGTGGTGCTAGCGTTATGGTGCACAATTGCTGATCGTCAGCACTAGCCAGCAAGTCCAGAGGCCTCGCATACCATAACTGGTTGAAGAGATCGTGTATTAATGGGGAAGAATTAGAAACAACTCCGTTTTAACTCTGGTATAATGTGAATTTCGAAAGTTTCAATGTCTCAGTCCCGAGATAAATGGCCAGCGGCGCGAGGATGAGAAAGATCACCGGCACCAGTAAGTAAACAACATATGAATCTGGAGAACTTGGCGACATGGCCAAGAGTCTATCAATTTAGTACTGCCTCTTCTCATTGCTGAACTATGTCCAGTTACTGTAACTCCTCCCAGAACAGGGGCGGATAGCATGCCAGCAAACATGATATGCAAGTTGCTGATTACATTTGTCTTCAACGTTGTAATCCTCCCATAGGACAATGACTGGAAGTTCAATTATTCTGATGAAACTAAGCTTTGGTATCCATTTTTCAATCTTATTGCATCATGAACCTCGCCGAGCAGCTTAGCGTCAAGGAATAATGCATCCATGGAGAGGTCACATAACCACTTGCAGCTTCAATTATTTGGAATTGTTGTATGCAACAGATTGAACTAATAGACCACTCTAGATTCTCAACTCTATCGCCAAGGACCACAAAGTTGAAAGGAAAAATGGCGCAGGGCTTGCCGACAGGACGGGACAGCGCCATAACCAAACCACTGGGTTCATCAAGAGCCCACTAATCCAGGAACGTCAACCAACAAACCCCCGCCACCCGCAACTCTCTCACATTCCTCCTGCACAAGGCGCACAAATTGCATCGGAACCTGGCTAATGGCATCAAGATTAAGTTTCGTGGCTGGAACGGTAGCGATCAGCCCCACAGGCAAAAAGATTGATCACGCTGGGGATCGAACCCAGAATCTTCTGATTCGTAGTCAGACGCCTTGCCATTGGGCCACGCGACCGTTGCTGTTTGATGAATGAAGCCACCACCAGCTGGGCCTCATGATCGCCAGTTAGACGCCCAGGAAGACCTACTTGCTCAGCCAGGAAACATTCAGAGAGGAATTATGATCTGAACCTAGAATGTCTCGATATAGCTCGGACCTTCTGGCCTGTCTGTATCGGAATCCTCCTGCCAATTGAAGCTTGTCTTTGCTGCAAGTCGCAACAGCCATATCCTCCCCGAGCAGAGAGCACTCGCTCAAGATGTCTCCAAACGGGTCAAGAATCATGGAACAACCATTCTTCAACTGATCATCATCCATACCGATAGGATTTGAGAAGACGACGTAGACTGCATTATCGTAGGCTCTTGCTGGTAGCCATTTCATCAGCCATTGCCTGCCTTTCAGACCGCTGAACTCGGCTCGCAGAGAAGTTGGATCTTTATCCCGACTACTCCAAAGCGATGGAGCAACAAAGCCAGCGCCAGGACGAGTCGAGGGGGTGCACATTGTTACATGCGGCATGAATATGATCTCTGCACCGAGAAGCGCTGTTGCTCGAACGTTTTCGATGACGTTGTTATCGTAGCATATCAGAATACCGCACTTCCAACCAAGAATTTCGAATACCACATACTCGTTGCCTGGACTTAGATGTGGACTGATGAAAGGGTGCAGTTTGCGAAACTTGGCGATGAAGCCTTGGTTGCTGTCAACGCAGATGTAGGTATTGTAAATATGGCCATTCTCATCCTTCTCAAACAGACCAGCCAAAATAGTAATGGACAGCTCACGGGCTGTTTTGATCAAAAAACAAGTGCTTGGACCGGTTGGAACTTCTTCAGCAATACCGATCAGTTCTTCTTTGGAGAGGCGGCTGGCGAATGTATAGCCGGTGATCGAGCATTCGTGAAATGCAACAACATTGCATCCACGATCTGCTGCATCGATTGCCATTCGGCGGATGATGGCTAGGTTTTTATCCTTGTCCCCGGACCAGTTCTCGAACTGAACCGAAGCGATCTTAAGTTGGGACATAATTGATGGTCTCGGCAGATTTGGTTGAGCAGGGCTTGCTTTACCTGAATGTGCGGCCATGGGTCACAGAAGTTATTATTATATAGATCGCAGATTTCTTTGAGTTGGATTACTTCCTGTGCCTACGGCCATAAGAACGCTGTTACGTTACCCGAGGCCACTCGAAGCGACCATCCCTTAAGCATCTCTGCATGAAGTCAGCGCAGCAACGTTACACTTGTTAGTGGTACTAGGCAATAAAATGCAATGTGTGCAGGCCCAGTGGACACTATAAGCAGCTATCGTATAAGCACTCCCAATCAAGCTGAGCCGCGCCCTACGGGTGAGTCATCAGGCCACGGGCTTCAAATCGCCGAAGACTCGAAATCAGCTGTAAGATAGTCGAGAAGTAGTACACTCTGTGTTTAAAGGAAGAAAATGTTCAGAATGACAGGTTCACCAACTAATGTTTATATTCATGTGCTCACATCAATGCTCCTGATGAAGTTTGGCAAAGGCAGATGCGGACAGCTTGAAGTGATGCTGGATGACTGCTAACCCGATTGGCCTGTTGGTCATCTACATACACGGGCTTCCTTTTGCAGTCAGACAGAGAGCCCGCAGAATATTTTGATCGGCCGAGAAAGGGCGTCGTCTTACACGTCGATCGCAACCTCGTTCGCTCCAGTAATGTTCTTGGCCGACAATCGTCGGTGCATCTGATCCTAGATCATTGGGCATGTTTATTTTTAGAGCATCGATAATGCATACAGCAACAGAAGAAAACTACCGCAAGTGAATTCTGTAAGCCCTGTAAGGTTGATCGAAGTAGGGTCAAAGTATAAGATCGTATCATTCAGATGGCTTGGCGCCCAAGGAGCAAGGATGATTCGATTTTGATTATCCAGGGACAAGCCTCATTACCTGTACCTTGCACAACGGCAGAGGTGGCTGTACGGGAAAGGGAGTTTCTAGAACAAATAGACAGAGCCTGTCGGCTATTGTTTCATGTGGCTGCTTCATTGGCGTTTGATTGGTATATCTAAGGAGTTATGGGAGACGGACTCTATTCACTGGTGGCGTGTCAAGTGACATGGCTGCATCTATAACAATCTGATGTCGTGTATGCGCGCAGACATCTGGTCCCTTGACCTGCCTATAGATGATACAATTACTGAATAATGATCCTCTTACAATTCAAAATCAATGAATTTATATTACAGGTGATTTCTTTACTAGCGTGTGACTTCACCGCCCTGTATGCGGCGATATACTTCCATCGTTGACCCCGCGCATCTGGAATGCTAGATGAACCATCTGGGTCCAGATCCGGTGGCCATGATGGCCTGATGCACTAACATGCCTGAAAGTAAATCCCAGTGTGACACAGATCGATATTTGCGTTCTCAAAAAACCGTTATTGTCATACAGATCGAAGCCATATTCGCTGCACATGCGCCACGATACCTGGATCCTACCGTGTACCACCCCCAAAAAGAGGCAATTCCATACAAGAAAGGGCGTTGGGTTCTTGCTTGTCTACGCCACACGGACAGATATGTAATCCCCCCCTTTGCATAAGAATCGCGATCGTGCTCCAACTTCTGGGTTTTGTAATTTGTTTTGTTTGAACAATCCTTTCGTTGCTAAATGTTACGATGCTTGTATATCGAGTATTATATGCGTTTGCATTATGCTTGTTGCCTGCTGGAAACCTAGCACAAGCTCATGCGCTTGACTCACGCGCAGTTGACCCATTAGCGGGAACTTCGGAGTGTGCGGTTCGTATCATTGACTTCATCCAATCCAACTGTCGCTGACAAGCATAGAGGACATGTTTCATAAAGACAAACGACACAGAAGCTTTCCAAGGCAGCCAAACAGACGACCTTTGCCAAGATAAGCCACTTTATCATAGTGTAGAAATATGCGTAAAACAAGACTGCAATTTCACCGAGATCTTGGGTAAAACTTGTCAACTTCCGTGTGGTGGCTTCAATGTCAATGGCTAACACAACAGCTATCTAGACTTCAAGAACAGAACGTCCCGCTCATGCGATTGGCCGATCATCGACCGTCGACAAGAAATTCGAATCAGCTGTTTGACGATGGGCACCTTGGCTATGGTCTTCTTTACCATGAGAGCCATCTCAAAGATAATTGGATTTGTGCCGTATGGGCATGACGATACTTTGATCCTAATAGCACCAGTAAGCTGTCCAGCGTCGTGTCTGTAGTCAGGTTAATAACAAGTAGTAGCCTTTTATCATCGCACTTAATATTTTCTGTCAAATTCGTGCGTTAACTATTCCGCAACTCACCCTACAAAATGCTGACGCGACGTTAGTTACATCAAAAGGCCTCGGACTCGACATTTGGTTCGTGGAAGAGGATGATATCCGTACCTTTCTCATCGTAAGAAATCATGACATCCTTGGTTGATTACACTCCTAACGGATGCAGCTGACCTTCGCCTCCGAACTATCGTACGCTACATCGCTCGCCCTTGTAAAGCTGTCGATTCTAGCCTTCTTCCTTCGCATATTCCCCGACCAAAAGTTCCGCACTATTGTAAGATGGACCACAATCTTTGTCCTGGTTATGTGTCCCCTGTACCTTGCACTCATCCTCGCTCAAAGAAGGCCCCTCGACATTTTTTGGAATGGGTGGAGGGACAAGAATCCGCGAGATGTTGTCCTGAGCGTAAATCTCTTAGGGATAACTCACGGTGCATGGAACGTTGCTTTGGACATTTGGATGATGATTCTTCCAATGACGCAACTGCTGAAAATCAGGATCAAGCTAAAGAAAAAGATTGGGGTAATTGCTATGTTTGGAGTGGGCCTATTGTAAGTTGCCTCAAGCGTCTGTACAGTATTTTTCGTGCTGATCTCTTCATATAGCCTCACGATCGTCAGTTCCGTTCGCATCCCAAGCCTCATAGTATTTTCAACGTCACGGAACATAACCGGTATGAAAGAATCTCTTCGCCGTGTTGACCTTCGCTAACTTTGATGCAGCCGACTCGGTCGGGACATTAATCTGGTCCAATATCGAAATATGCGTCGGGATGATGGTGGCGTGCATGCCTGGAGCACGTCAATTCGTCCAAGATATTTTACTTCGAGTGAAACAAGGGAACGAGTCCGATGGGTCAAGCAGTGAGAACATCTTCATTGAAAGAACAATAGAGACCATCCAGACAGATGCGGAAGAATCAGTCATGAGTTCTATTATGAGACCAGAGGAAGTGCGGTTGTCAAAATGACGACTAATCGCTGGCTGCTGTCACAGAGATGGAGGCCATGATGATGATTAATGAAAGTGATTATTATATCGGTATTAATTTATTCACGAGCAATGCCAAATGGCCTCTCCTGATTGCTCATTACAGACTTGGACGAACGGTTCTTATGATTGTTCGCGGTGGTTCACAACAACAGAAGCATTTCCCTTCTCTTTCCCTCCCATCTCCTGAACATCACCAGTCAGATCTTCAGGCCCATAGTTTCCAAACTTACGAAGAGCAATACCCTCGTTGAACATGCAATCAATTTGCTGCAGAGATTTGCCCTTGCACTAAGGAACACAAAAGAAGACAATAGCCAATACTAGAATACCAGCGAAAACAAATCCAACCTTTGAACCCAAACCTGCGTATTGAGGGTACACCATGTAGGGAATGCTGAAGCTGACAGGGAAGTTGGCTACGACGTTGACGATGGAGGAAGTCCGCTGTGATGCGTCGCGCAGTCCAAGTGCGGGAATTCGGTGGTGATGACATAGTTGGAAGGGGCGAATGCGAACCTGAAGCCGGATTCGAAGAGGGTGGGCCATTCTTTGTTAGATGACATGAGTAGCAATATGTTTCGACTACTGACCAACAAGCTGAACCGGTATGATCCTACTGCAAAACCACGAATCTCTCGGAGCATGATCTCGTTCAAATTTCCTGTACATATTGCTTCCTCGTTCGTATCAAAGTTGAGCTAACGGCGTAGGTA
Organism: Fusarium miscanthi; assembly: GCA_014898875.1. Lineage (NCBI taxonomy): Eukaryota > Fungi > Ascomycota > Sordariomycetes > Hypocreales > Nectriaceae > Fusarium > Fusarium miscanthi. Next base: position 543,924 of record JAAVUA010000064.1, read on the forward strand.
TTTTCAAAAGGCCCGTCTATCTTGGGATCAAACAATTTCGCCCGGGCCTCCGAGATCAATGTTCTGCTTCTGTTCGGCGGTGATCTGCGGATACACCCGGGCGATATACTTATTGGAGACGCTGATGGTGTTGTATCCGTTCCTCCGTCTCTGATAGAGCAAGTCGTGACTTTGTGTCAAGAGCGAGCTGAGGTTGATGAGAAGATGTTTGCCGAGCTTCTTAACGGTGCGGCAATGGGGGATGTGATTCGTACTATCCGTAAAGATGAATAGACCTGACATGCGAAATTGACCATTACCGCAACAAATCGACAGTCAGAAGACTGGTCATGTCAATTCTATGAGCTCATACTACATCTGGAGGTTGTCAGTTATACCTAGGACAGTTGATGCTCCATACTAGGTTGCCGATGTATGACCACATAACCGCCTCGATATATACGCGAAGATCCCGAGATAAACTCAGGTCGGCCTTCGTCTTGGCCACGTTGCCACAGAACTGATCCATGTTCTGCACAATCTCACGTCGACAAACTTGCTTAGCCTCTTCCTCCCCGATAGCGCTTTCTTTCATGATGACCCAGATTGCATTGAAGACGTATTCCTGACCAATATCCTGCGCTGCCTTTCGTTCTTTCTCCCATGAGTAAAGGTCGTTCGTCAAACCCAGCGCGGCATATCCTGGCCTTGCTAGGCTCATGCATAGATCGTATTCTTCGTCGGGAATGCTAAGTCCCATTCCAAAGGTTAATGACCCGAACCAGATCCTATTTCTGTAAGCCGATGCACATCTATCAAGGTCTTGACTGTTGGCTTACAGTTCACCTGCATCTGTAACTCGTGCTGGAATATACTCTCCCAAAGTCTCAAAAGGCGTCATTCTTGTTCGAGATGCTAACTGGACAAAGCTTGCCCATGCCTTCATCGTCGTGATAGCCCGCCGGCGATCTATGGCCATCATTTCCCAGAATATTTGTGCCTAGAGTCTTTTTTTCAGGACGGCTTTGGGCATCTGCCTCATGTTCAGGGGTTACGAACGGCTGCAGAAAAGTATCAAGGTCCTTTGTCGGTTTTTTAAGTTCTAGCATTTCCATGTCATCTGTAAAGGCTTAGTATATCATCATCAGCTTGTAAGGTAAGGAGCCAAACCGTCATAGAGAAAAGCAAACTCATTTGCATACGAAACAATCTCAAGCCTTTCTAGGCGACATTCGGGAATCGTTACACTAATGAAACCGTACGGGTCGGCCAAGCCGCCTCTATACCCATGCACTGCGCGTACGTAGCGAGTCCAATCCTTCTGGGCTCGAAGTGCTCCATGGATCTCCCTGTCCGAGTCCCTATGCTTTCGCAGAGGGATGCCATGATCCAAGTCATGTGTCTCATAGCTGGAGGCGTCGATCTCCTCAGAATAGCCGAAGTCCATATCTCGAGTCCGAAAGATGCAGAGTTCTTGTCGGATCTGCTATCTCTGGCGTCCAGTAGGCAAATAAATAGTCGGCATGAAACCGCCTAATTTTACCCGATATTCGCATGGGTAGTTATATTGCAGGCTCGAAATGGTCAATTGGCCGCTGATGTCTGACCAAAAGAGTCTGATAATCGAGTATCAACCATGTTTAAGGACATATCGACGCAGCGCTAAGATAAGGATAAATACCTCGGATGGATAGATAGCCTCCCAGGAAAAGTCATTCTTGTTTTTTGAGGGTGTCATGCTCTTTCTCCTTTAAGCATCGTTAGTCGCTGCTCTTAGCAATTTAACATCATCGATTGACATAATGGATCGGGGTCTCCAAAGCTGACTGTATCCATCTTAGAGAAGCCAATAATTTTCAATATGATGTCGAGTCGAGACCAAGGTCTACTTGTATAATAATGTCAATTACAGCAAGCTACCTTATTCTGGGTACTGGAGGTAGCTGAGGTGGTTGCTATCTCACCACACGCACGCGACACATTCATTCGAGGGCACGGAGATTTTTTCCATGGCAATTGCTACGCATATTCCGACATTATCGCAACAATGGCGTTCACAGCAACACGGCTGGGCCTGCGATGAGTTTGCTCCGCGCGACAGAGGCCATTAGCACAAACGCGACGATTCTTAGCGACGAATTCACCCGATATCGCATTGAGCCCTCGTCAACCCGTTGGTGACCTTTCCAGCCACCAGTTCTAGAAGATATGCCAGATAACAAAGCTATCACCAAGTTCTTCCACAGCGCAGTGAGAACAAAGAAGAACGCTAGCATAATATGGTGTATTATTGGCGATAACAACTACCGCGAAGGTAGTCCCCAGGAACACGCTGCACTAGAGCCTAGGTTCTTGGGTGGTATAGCAGTCATCGCAAAGAGCTTTGACCGCATTCATGAGACGAACTTGAGGACGCAGGGAATGTTTCCGTTGACCTTTGCGGACCCACTGGACTATGACAGGACACAGGAGGGTGACGTTGTAAGTTTACTGGACGTTGATGGCGACGCTCTTCAGCCGGAGACGCAAGCTATGATGACGGTGGTGAATAAGGACGGGCAGTTGAATCATTCATATTATACGCACCAGCTTGCGTGGTTGAGGGCTGGAAGTGCGCTGAATCATGTCAAAAAGACGACCCTAGGCAGCGTGGCTTGCATCATGAATCAGGATGTGGTAGGTCTGGCGTTAGGTTGTTGGTGATAGGTATAAAGAATCCAATGCTATAACTTTGAGTCTGAATAAAACGTAAATTAGTAATTTTATGCTCGTTTTGACCTCCACGGAGTCCTTTGTAACGTAAGCTGGCCATTTGATGTGGAGATGATCTTACCAATCGTTGAGGACTAGACCCACCGCTGGCTGTTCATAACGTTACTCACGAGACAGCCTGCAATACACTGGGAACCTTGATTTATCCATTGTGATACTCTTTAAATAGTACAATATCTCTCAAAAACCTTTACTCACAGCACCCGAAGTCATACACAGCACCATCTGGTCTCGATCGCAGAAAATGAATTGGCAAGACATTGCCGAGGAATCTCAAGCCAAAGTACTGAATTCCATCCCTAACCGCTGGCGATTAGATGTCAATCAGTATCAAGACCTCAAAGATGTCACCAATGTGCCGTACACCTGCGGCCTGCTCACTGAGGAGCAGCTCAAAATCACAGAACTCACAGCCACAGAAATAGTCAAGAAAGTTGAGACTCGCGAGCTGAAAGCAGTGCAGGTCTTGGAAGCATTTGCTGGACGCGCTGCTATCGCGCATCAGCTGGTCAGTAGTCTAACCACAGGCACAGAATGATTGTCTAATGGAAGTAGATCAATTGTCTGACCGAATGGTTTTATGAAGAAGGCCTCGCACAAGCAACAAAGCTTGATGAAGCGCTAGAGAAAGATGGTCAACTGAGGGGTGTACTGCATGGCGTTCCTATCGCTCTCAAGGTAAGCAATCTACCACCATAATCCCTTACCTGCACTCACTCTCGCTGCTAAGGATATTCATTGCGTTGCAGGCCATGCTTCGACAATGGCTTTCGTCTCAGGCAGGGACAATATCGTCAGCCAGGATTCCGCCGTCGTCGCTGCCTTGCGAACTGAAGGCGCCATCTTCTTCTGCAAGACCACCATGCCTCAATCAGCAATGGCAATCGAGACGGTCAGCAACCTCTGGGGTCGCACGCTGAACCCTTCTAATCGGGACCTGAACGCCGGAGGTAGTTCTGGAGGCGACGCTGTCCTCGTAGCTATGAAGGGTACACCTCTCACGCCCTCGACTGATCTCGGCGGATCGATTCGTGTACCAGCTGCTTTCAATGGGCTCTATGCTCTCAAGCCAACAGCTGCACGAATCCCAAAAGGCGGCATGCCGGACCTTGGCCAGAGCCTGATCCAAGTTTCCTTTGGACCTGTTTGCCACTCTATCGAAGATATGGAGTTACTGACTCGAGTCATCAATGCTCATCCTCGCAACAGATTCGATGTGACTTGTGCGCCTGTTCCCTGGAGGAGAGTCGATACCCAAGCTAGGAAACTGAAGATTGGACTGATGAATTGGGATGGCGTGGTGATGCCTCATCCACCAATTCTTCGAGCACTGGATCATACCAAACGGCTCTTGGTAGAAGCTGGACATGAGGGTGAGCTCATCTTATTTATCACCTGAGGCTGCCGTCATTAATTCGTGTCTCAAGTTGTTGAATTCAAGCCGCCATTCGACTGCTGGCAAGCTTTGAGGACGACTGTAAGTACCTCTTATTCAACCCGTTAAAATGACTGACAGGAATCAAGTTCGACGTATACTACCAAGGCGGGGCCGATAGGACCATCGCTGCACTTGAAGAGTCTGGTGAGCCCATAATCCCAGCTTTTGCCGACTTACTCAAGGTTTTCAATGTTCGGAAGCTTCCTGCTTCAGAGATTCTACCAGTAGGTCGAAAGCCTAAAAGCTATTACTTCTAGTCTAACTATTAGTAGTTGAGTGGAAAGGTACGAGAGTACAAAGAGCAGTTCCTGGCAGCATGGGATAAAACAGCCAACGGCGGCCGCCCTATCGACGTCTTGATATGTCCTCCAGCACCCGGAGTTGGCTATCCTCATGACTTCAATACATACTGGGGATACACTTCGCTCTTTAACCTGATCGACTATCCTGCTGCGATATTGCCGATACCGGGACTCAAGGTCAGCTCTGAGCAGGATCCTCTTGATTTGGAATACGTACCGTTGGACACCAATCCCTACGATAAACCCAACCACGAGATTTGTACGTAAGGCCCTTATGTTACTACACATACGGATACTAATGCGCACTGTCTATAGATGACACCGGCCTTTTTGAGAATCAATCAATCAGCATACAAGTGGTCGGTCGTCCTTTCGAAGATGAAGAACTCATTCAAGTATCCTCAACTCTTGATGCATTGCTTCGCGGTCTCTAGAAGTAACCTCTGCTTAAATACGATTGAGAGCTCTGAAATTAGGTTGATCACTTGTTGCCAGCGAATGAAGAACTGTGTAGTAAAGAGTGAAAATATCCTCTGATCTCTATAGCATTATATCGTATTAAGTATGAACTTGCAAACTATTCGCCTCTATACAGCCCCACCGTGGTATCGATCACTTTCCCTGCTTCCGACTCGAGTCCAAAAATTCCATCTTGTAGGCTGAACATTCTTAAGCGCGGTTGAAACCACCGCTCTCCCGGATCCTGTTCAAAAACTTGAGGACAGCCGGTGTAACCTCCTCAGGCCTCTCCATCATAGGCGCATGTCCAACGCCCTTGACAGCAACAACCTCGGCATCCTCAAAGTTCGACGCGACCCAGCGAGCTTCCTCAATAGGGTCAGTCCAGTCAGGGTCGGCATCTCCATAGACAGCCAATACTGGAGCCTTGACTTTGCTGATGTAGGGTGCGACAACAGCATGGTCGGTAGATAGCGTAGCGTGGAATGCCTTCCAGCGACCAGGGCCTTTCAACATAGCGATGGACCTGTCAACCCGTTCTTGGACTTTATCGCCAAGGCCGGGCCAGAGCTTGGGGGCGTATGACTTCCAGATCATAGGGCCGACAGGTTGGCGCATGGAAAGGCGGAAGAGACTGGCCACAAGCTTTCCAGTTCCAGGTCGAAGGAAGGCTCCGAGGAGTATAAGGCCGGCGACCTTTTCTGGATGGCTTCCAGCAGCGATGGTAGCCGCAGCACCGGAAAGAGAGGCGCCAGCTAGAACAGCAGGCCCCCCACCATAAGCGTCGATCAAGGTGATGAGATCATCGGCAGTAGCTTCATCACCATAGCGGTTGAATGTAGTGCTACTATCGCCATGGCCTCTCAGATCAACCATGGCGACTCTGTAGCCAGATTTACGAAGCTCGATAGCTAGGGCCTCGTATGCGTCGCGGAAGTCTCCCATTGCGGGGGAGCAGATGACAAGAGGGCCGTCGCCAGCGATGTGAACGGCGAGCTTACCACCGTCTGTTTCAATAAATGTGACAGTCATTGTGGTTGTGATTGGTGAGTTATGTAGTAAGTGTAAGTAGAGAGAAGTTGTTGAGCGTTGCGAATTTTAGTCTGTAAGTCTTGAAAATGATGTATTTATGAGACTGTTGATGATGAATATTTCCAGCCATAAGCAGAACAACACGAGGTATATATAGTCAGACTCGGATCCCTTCCTACGAATGCTTATGATTACTCCCGTGCCTCTACGCTGCATTTTCGGGTCTGTAGGGCGAGCTTCGACCGATAGCTCAATGAGACAAGACATTGTTGATTGGCTCGCACAGAAGCACGAGAAAATGCCGAAACTAACGCGAGACCAAGGATTCGGCCGGACAGCTTTCGCTCTGTATGATTGGTTATGTCAACGATGCTGCATTGGGGTGATAAGATAAAGTCTGTCTTATCTTATCTCTCGCTTATCTTAGCTGCAGGGTAGCGAATGTGATATTTTTGTGCTCTTAGCCTCCAATGTAGCTCTTTGTTTGACAGCTCATCGAAGATCATCTTAGTCCACATCAGCTTATTACCCTTACTTGCATATTGCGGCATCTTTGTGAAGACTATCTCGCCTGCCTGATTACCTTGTTGTGATCTCAGGTGTCTTGACACAGATTGTTTACGACGTATTTTAGTCCCAAATCATTAGTCAATTCCCAGAACGGGTCAAAAACATGGTCTTTTTCGATACGAGATCATACATAAGCACCAATATATCCATTGATCAAGTTCAGATCTCAGGAATTTTCAATCCCACCAAGCTCTCACAAGCGTTAAGAACCCGTTCCTGCAACTCAACCTCATCACACTGAGGAGTTGGTTTGGCTAGCTTCCTCTTAGGCTCAAAATATTTCCCCGTCAACCTTTGATCGTAATCTCCTTCAGCCAACATCACATATGTATCAACCCCATCCTCCATCTTATCAGGACCATTCTCGCCTCCAAGTTTCGTCGCAACCCATCCTGGATGAACAGACATGACGGATGTGTTCTTGAAGCGCCTGGCGACTGCGTTTGCGAGCAACATGACATGGAGCTTCGAGTCGCAGTATGCGGGGAAGTCCTGAAATTCAGACTCGCCTCGCTCAAGCCAGAAAATATCCTTGACGCTTGGATCGGCTTCAGCATGGAGCTGAGATGCGATGTAGATGAGTCTCTTGGGAGGTGTTAAGAGACAGGTGAGGACATAAGGTGCAAGAACATTGACGGCTGTCTGAGCTGGGATGCCGGTGTCGGAAGTCTTCCGGAAAGGTCCAGCCATCAAGCCAGCATTATGAATGATGGCATCGAAGGTTCCTACCGCATTGGCTTCCTCGGCGAGCCTTTTTGTCTCCGAAACGAGTGTCAAATCCGCTGCAAAGGCACCAGCTGCCCCAGGGCATTTTGCTTTAGCCTCTGCTGCGCGTTGAGCGGTGCGCGCGTGAAGATAGACGGTGTGATTGCGCTTGACGAGTTGTCGCGCAGCTTCGAGGCCCAAGCCATCGGCGGAACCAGTAATGAGAATGCGAGCCATTTTTACAAAGTGGATCGAAAGCGAAGCTATTTGTTGAGCAAAATGTTCATGGGGCTTTTGTCAATTTGTAAATATTGTCGATGAAAATACGAGAAATTTCTTTGAAACTTGGCACCGAGTTTCGTGCCTCACAAACGACAACTGCCGGTGTTCAAATATCCAGATTTGTTCTTAGCGTCGTCCTTGAACCCGCCCTGAGGTGTAACCTCGGCGTTGCTAAGCTCGTTTCAGTTGACGAGTTCCGCGCGAGCAGTGGGTAGCGGATATACCGGACTTTGAACACTACCGGGAATGGGTCTGGCGGATGAAACCCAACGCCGAGATGCGGCTACGGACCTGCCGGACTATTTTGTTCACCGAGACATATAGATAAGAGAACCTATTTTCAAGATTAACGTTACACAGCATTGGCAGCTTTTTAAATATCTTAATATACCATATGAACTCTATCTAATTGCGTAATATGTCACGTCTATCGGCCTCATCTACAGCTTCAACTGAGTTCCCTTCCGGTGATCCACGAGCTGCCTCAGCACCAACGCCGATTTCTTCGGCGTCCGCTCTAACGTCTCGTAATCAGTGAACGTCACTCCAAACCTCGGCCCATAGCCATCAGACCACTCAAGATTGTCCATCAACGACCACGCAAAATACCCTTCAATGACGGATCCATCTTCACCAACCGACCTCCCAATTGCGTCAAGGTGATCCTCAAAGTACTTGATCCTATACTCATCCTGCACGGATTCCTCACGCGTCATCTTATCCTCACCTGGGCAGGGACACCCGTTCTCTGTGATGATGATAGGCTTGCCGTAAAGTTGATATACCCGTGTGAGATGTTTGCGGAAGAGGTCTGGACAAGATCGGAGCCAGTGTAGACCACTTTCTGAACCAACAGGATCCCCGGCCTTGTTGGTTTGGAGTTCGTCCAGGTTGCCGATAAAATCTGTATCCGGTGCTAGAGAGGTCTTGTGGCGTGCGAATTGGGAGGTGTAGTAGTTCATGCCGTAGAAGTCACTCTCTGCTGAGCGAAGGAGGCCGAGCTCGTCAGAAGTGAACAGTGGGAGACGATCTTTGAGTTGATCGCGCATGCACTTTGGATAGTCTTGCCCTAAGCTTCGCAGAGTTAGCATTTCATCAACAGACGGCAGAACAATCTGGACAAGGCTCACAAGATGGGGTTGGCAAACCAACCGATATGGAACTGCATCCGCCTCTCAGCAGCTTCACTATCTCGCGGGTCGTTGCTATCCCATGGCTCGTAGTAATCTCCGTTCAATGAGATTCCTATTTGGCCTTTTTGTGATGCACGGAACTCTTGGTTGTAGGCTGCTACAGCACGAGCGTGGCTCATGATGAGAGCCTTGCCGACGATCCATGGTTCCGTTGAGGTGTCACCCTCTGTCGATTGAGGATTGATACTGCTTCGTCCAGGTGCATTGCCTCCAGTCGCATAGCCCTAGAACGTACTATTAGTGCTTGGCTGTTGTCCTTTTGAAGGTCAAACTTACGAATATCGAGACGATCCAAGGCTCATTGAGTGTAATCCAATGCTTCACCCGATCCCCAAACCTCTCATAGCAAAGCCTCGCATATCTCTCAAAATCCTTTTGTGACTCTTCAACATCCAACCACCCACCATACCTCTTGTGCAGCCCTTGAGGTAAATCCCAATGATAGAGCGTAACCCACGGCGTTATACCTCTCTTCAAACACCCATCAATAACCCTATCATAAAAAGCAATACCAGCTTCATTAACAGGATCATCTCGTCCACCAAGGGGAATAACACGAGACCACGAAATTGAGAAGCGATACATATCGGATCCATATCGTTTCAAAAGATCAAGGTCTTCTTCGAGACGGTGATAATGGTCACAGGCAACATCGCCGTTTGCACCTTTTGTTCGTGTTGGTTCAAGATGGCAGAAGGCATCCCAGATTGAAGGACCGCGGCCATCTTCTGCGACGGCACCTTCAATTTGGTAAGACGCTGTTGCGAAGCCAAGTCTAAAATCGTTAGGTAGAGAAGGCATTGTCGTCTTTGAAGTCAACACAAAAATCTCTAGTGGCCAAAAGAAGTTCCATACTTCGGCATTCTTTATACCGTGGAATTACGGGCCGATAAGATAATACCCAACTCGCTACCATTGTCGATCACGGTGAAATTCCGCAGATCCACAGAGTAGTTTCCCCGACGGTGAGGGGTTTCTTGGTGTAGCGGGATGCTCTATTTCCCCGTTTTCCCGTAGCTTCATTGAGCAGACCATTCCCCACGGGGAAGTTGGAGGCTAGGTCGAAATGGGGCTTTTTCGCTGTAACCTTGGTTCATGGCATGTTTCTGAACCGAATCTTTCTCTTCTTCAGTGTTGCATCGTGGATATATAAGTATGCTAGAGATCGCCGAGTTTATCGCAAGACTGTAAACACATCATCAGTCACTCTTAACGAGTCTTCTTCATCTCGTTTCGCGGCAGCTGTAATAACGTCAACATGGCTCCGAAAGCGGCACACGCCACTGAAGATATTCAATCTCCCATTGACCTCACCACCGTTCCGCCGTTTTGGAAACGCAAGAATGGCATTCTTCTGTACTTCTTGCTTACTTCCTCGCTGTTTGCCAGTATGGCTCTTGGTATTGATGGGTAAGTTCGCTCTCAACTAGCAAGTGACTTCACATACTGACTCATCGTGTAGCTCTATGACCAACGCCCTTCAGACCCTCGAGAGCTGGCAAGACCGCTTTGGCCACCCCACTGGTTCCAAACTTGGCTTCTTCGGTGCCTCCAATGCCATTGGAGGTGTCATACCATTCATCTTCCTCGGTTGGATCAGTGATGTCGCTGGCCGTCGTGTCCCAACCGCCATGGGTTCCGTCGTTATTATTGCTGGTGTCATGGTTCAACTCTTCGCGACCTCTCTCAACATGTTCATCGGCGGCAAGATTGTTCTCGGAATTGGTTCCTCGCTCATTCAGATGGGTGCTCCAGTCTTGGTCACCGAGCTCTCGCATCCCAAGGAGCGTGTCCAGATCACGACGCTTTACAACACCAACATCGTGCTGGGCTATGTGATTGGCGCATGGGCGACATACGGATGCTTTCGTATCCCTAACCAATGGTCCTGGAAGCTCCCTACACTTGTTCAAGTCGTTCCATCGGCATACCAACTCATTCTCATCTTTTTCTGCCCCGAGTCACCTCGTTGGTTGATCGCAAAGGGAAAGGTTGACAAGGCTCGGGAGATTTTGATTAAGTACCACGGTGAAGGCGATTCCGACAGTGAATTGGTCAAGTTCGAATGCGCCGAGATCCAACAAGTCATTGCTGAAGAAGCTGAGCAGAACATGACCTGGAAGGAGTTCTTCTCATCCATTCCTAACCTCAAGCGTATTTCACTCTGCTTTGCCACTGCGCTTTTCAGCCAGAGCTCTGGAAACTTGCTCGTGTCAAATTACCTCACACAGATTCTCAAGGATACAGGCATTGAGGCGGAGAAGGACATCACTCTCGTCAATGGCATGGTTACTCTCTGGCAGTACATCGTTGCAATCACCATGACTCTTCTGGTTGACAAGTTCAAGCGCCGCACCTTCTTCCTCGTTGGATCCGGCGGTGTTCTTGTCACGTTCATCATGTGGACCATCGCCGCCAAGCAGTACCTTGAGGGATCACTGGCCGGCGGTCGAGTCGTACTGGCTTGTATCTTCCTCTTCCAAGGCTTTTATACCTTTGGCTGGACAAATCTGGTCGTCACTTATCCTCTTGAGATTGTCACATACCAGATGCGTGCCAAGACTTGGGCGTTCGTGCTGCTCACCATTCAAGTCTCTTCTATCTTCGGTGGCTACGTCAACCCCATTGGTCTGGAGGCTATTGGATGGAAGTTCTACATCTACTACTGTGTCTGGGTCGCCATCGTCTTCTTGGTTGTGTACTTCTTCTTTGTTGAGACGTCTGGACCTACGCTGGAGGAGCTCACGTATCTGTTTGAGGGTAAGGATGCGAAGCAGGAGATGGTCAAGGAGATTGAGGTCAAGAAGGAGGAGCACGATTTCATCCACGAGAAGGGAGTCTAAAGAGCCACCCAAGGCGGATAAATGTGTCATAGTTTGATTACAAATATCTAGTGTATCAATGAAGAAGTATTTCGCAATGCATCTGAGGCCTTAGAGTCCAGTCTAGTGAGTAGATCAAGAAGAACTGCAAAGTCACTGCGAGCCCTAGCCGCGATTGGTGACGACCCATTTCTGTGAATGATCTCCAGAAGACTCGCCCCAGTGAGACGTATCTTCTCGACCTTTACAGAAACGCCTGGTTAGTGTCATCAACTACGCGAAGTATCAGTGGACTTACATAAGGTTCGCCGTTCACTTGGAGTGACCAAAACGGAGCTTCTTGAATCACCCGCAGCATATCTCTTGCAATTTCCGTCTTGCGCAGATCTGAGTGCCCGATATCCGACTTATAATACGGAAGATTTTCCAACTTTTGCGTTATGACCATTCTTAAACAATGGATAGACACTTGAAGATTAGCGCACTGGATCAGGAATTGTTTGGTGGTTTCCCTAGACTCATCAGCCAAGGCAGCAAACGTATACGACTGCAGATATGGAGGTAGATCATCAAGACAGGTGATGAAGCGGACATAAAGAGCGTCCAGCCGATCTTTTTCCTGCGCGCTGATCAGCGGTTGCAGATTCGACATGCTGAGATCTTGTTGGTTTCGGTCCTGCATTAGTCGCAACTCGAGAAGGAGATCAGATGCATTCTGCCAGAGTCGTAGATTGGCGTTGAAGCCTTCGATGCAAGTTATCCGCACGACATCAGAATTCGTGACGAGATTACCAGGCGAGAGAACTGGAGCTTCATCCTCAATGCCAGAAGGATACGATGTGGTTATTCCAGACTCGAATGAGAACTTGTGGATCGTGATGGGTCGATTGTTCAGTATGGCAGCTGATTTATCGCCCATGTAAACGATCCAGAAAGCTCGACGTCGCAATTCAGCTTCAATCGGTTGCAAGCCCTCGAGCGAAGTCTCGAGGTTCAATTGCATGACCTGTGCAAGTCGCGTGGCTTCTCCAAAGATGTGCCATGAATACTTGGGCTTTCCCGCTGCATGCAAGCAATTTGAGTGAAAGTAGCGGATGGTGATGGAGTTCGCATTCGGATTCTCCAACTCCGCCTCAAGATATTGGTTCAAACATGATCTCGAGGCATTGAGAAAAATATCGGCCACAGATTGACCTTCAGGGAACAAATCCTTCGGTAATAAAAATGCTGCTTCGGCGCACACAGCGGTTATCAGAGTAAACGTCGTCTCGGGCCAGAGCTCCAAAACCCCAGTGCTAAAATTCTCAGAAGGGTACTGCCCAAAATACGAGAGCGAGTCCCTCAAACTCGGCTCATGAACCAAGGGCGTAAGCGGGTAGAGATACTCAAAAAAGAGATCAAAGCATCGCGTAACAAATTGCTGCAGATCATTCGTAATGAACGCTAGCGCTCGCGATAAATTCTGCCAGCGCTGGTGACTCGTTACATCACCGCCGCTAACCATCAAAGACGGCGAGAGTCCGAGATCGACAGTATTAGTTTCCCACTGTGACGCAGCGGGAGGCGGTAATTCCGCTGTGGAACTGGCAGATTTTCTGGAGCGGATTTTGGGGCCGCGACGGGCGAGGGGGAGGTTGAAGGTGCATTGTGTGCCTGACTCCCTGCAGCTGGTGCAGCGCTCGCCTTCTGTAAAGTCGCACTAAGAATCCGTCAGTCAGTGGGTGAATCAGGGGAGTTTCGCCGATGGGAGATTGGACTACCTTTGCTTTTCGCCGACGGCAGCGGTCACAGGCTCGGTTCTTTTGCGCTGGCGTGTTTGTGCCGGGGGATTGAGGGGAATCTGGCGTGGGGCTTGTCATTGTGTGAGATTGAAGGGCAAAGACTGGAAAGATTGAGACGGGGAAATGCAGCGGTAAAATAGATTCTTTCGTCTGGTGATTCTCCATTTCCCCGTGAAGATCTATTCCCCTTCTGATAGTGGTGAGCCGACAAGCGGGGGTGAGTCTGGGGAAAGAAACCTTGTTTCTGGGGGAGCAAGAAAACTTGGAACCTTAGAAGTGGCTGCCAAAATAAACTTAGCAAAGAGTCCCCTAAACTTAGCCTAAATTACCTAATTATTTTTATCATTTAGGGTCAAGGTCCTAAGTTTTCTTGCCTCCCCTAGGTACCCAAGTCGGCATTGGTTCATCCAAGATCCTGGAAATGTTGTCCAAGTCATCAGCTTCCATTATATAAGGCAGTCTCGTCATCTTCTTTGCCTTTTCAATCAGCACCGAGACACCACTTGAGCTCGGAGACGATTCAATCACTCATCATGAAGTCCTCGCTAAGCTCTGTTCTGGCTGCGTTAGCCCTGTCTATACCACTTTCAGCGGCCTCGCCTCAGTACTCCAACCCCAAAGCTCCGTCTTGTCGCTTTGGCCTTGAATGGTCACAAAATGATGTCCTTCAACATACTGACGACTTCATCTGGGATCTTCTCTACTGGGAAGGCAAGTTTCATCAAAACGATGTAGCTTACAATACTCAAAATGGCATGTCCTATGATGGAACCCAGCTTGATTGGAAGACTGGCAAGCGTACTAAGAAGCATACCTTTAGTGCAGCCAGCAAGGAGGTCAGCTTAGTCCACTCTCGAACACTGACACATCATCTAACGGTATTGTGTAGGCGCTGCAGATTATGCTCTACGCCCAGGCTATCTCTGGGTCCAAGGAAGCTGCCCGCTTCCTGACTCCGGATAATCTCAAGGCTGCACCCGCCTTCGCCGCGTCTATCATGGAGACGAAACTCAAGACTTACACCCAGTTCAACCAGACATATCCCGGCTTCGGTGGCTTTCTCCCATGGATCAAGACTGACACCACGACCATCTCGCCCCAAGATGGTTGGGACGATCGCGTTCCCGGCTTAGACAATGGGTAAGCAGCGTTTCTATACTTTTCTCATCTTAGCTAATGACCTATTTTCAGAGAGCTTATCTGGGCAGTCTACGCCAGCATTGAAGCGCTCCAGAAGCAGTCCAACCCAAAGTTCCACAAGATTGCCGACGAGTGGCAGACCTGGCTCAACTACGTCGCTTCAACTGCCCCCAAGATCTTCTACATCGGCAAAGGAAAGGTCTGTGCTGTTACAGCAATCGGGGATCAGACACTCCCAGTCAATGACAAGAAGCAATCTTACAAGTGCGAATCTGAGACTTATCTTGATGACCCTTATGAAGGAGAGCTTTTGACCTACTTCTTCCAGTTCTTCACTGATCTTTCCAAGAAGGATAAGCAGACCCTTTGGGAGTACAAGCGAGCTAAGCTGGAGAAGGCCGAGTATAACAAGGGTGGCGTTGGTCCCATCACTGTTCGCAAGGGCTTCTGGTTCTCTAGCCATGAGATTTGGAACCAGCTTGAGCTGCCATACCACGACGTTGATATTGTCAGGTAAGCATCACCAATCGCCTCAGAAAGAGCGAGCTGACCGTCTAGCCGCCTCTTCAAAAACGGAGAACGTGCTCGAACTTGCAACTCGGTCGTCACCAAAACCCCTGGCCTCTACGCTTCAGTCAACAACTCTACCGATCCCAAGACAGATGAGATCATCGGCTACATCTCACCTGCCGGTATTCCCTCCATTGCCAGCCAGAAGGATCAGGAGCTGGATGTAATTACTCCTTATGGTGTCTTCCCTGTTGTACTGTTCGACAAGGCTGTTGGCCTGGCTTGGTGGAGGAACATGATTGTTGGAAAGAAGATGCAGAGTAAGTCTGTTCACCCCGCGGTGACGCACCTACTGACAGCATGTTACAGATCCATATGGTAGCACCGAGTCAACCCGTGTTGACGGTGAGGGCGTTTCTGCGCTCGTGACCTGGGATAGCAAGGTCACTACTGTCCTCTCTCTCATGAATGGCGTTGTGGATCTTGTTCGCGAGCGAATGAAGTCTGATGGTATCTACAACGAGTTCCTGAAGATCACAGAGGTAGGTTGTCCCAGATGTATCATCAATTACTGTGTTAACGTGGTCTTTATAGCGTGAGCATGTCCGAGTGTTTGGCAATAAGCTCAAAGGCGAGGATATCGAGTTCTGTCTGCCCAAGAACAAGGTTCCCGACGCAGGGCTCAAGGACTTCACAGCTTGTCAGAAGTGAATGGGACATAATGTAGTATTATTGAAGAAAGCCTTTGAATAGATATAGCGATTACTGCACAAGGAGCATGAAGTAGACCTAGAGTGACCCCAAAGATCTTTCTTCGGCCATGAACCTCGCTTAGAAGCTGAGCTTCTGGCCTGCCTGTCCCGGAACTGTTGAAGCAACCTTTGCAGATCCCAGAAGCGTGAACTGATACGGGATTTTGCTTGAGCTCAATGTCCCCTTCGGCGCAGTATTTTGGCTCTCGCCGCCGAGGACAACATCTTCTGCAACAACATACCCGACCTCGGAGCTTGACTCGCTGAAAATAGCCTTCTTTCCAACGTTAGTGAACACAGATGATTGGATAAGAGCCTGTGCGCCCATGCGGCTGTTGAGGCCAGTGTCCATGGTATCGTAGTACTGACTATTGGCTGTTTAGTGGCAAGTCAAAATTCAAGCTATTGGGAAACTCACTTGAAGATATGTGCAGTGCCAAAGCGGAGGAGAGGGCCTCGGCTTCTGACGTTATTGAAGTGGTTATTGGCGTATGTAACACGTAGGGTACCAACGTCCTCAGCCGCATTCTTGTCAGAGTGCCCTACGAGTGATCCCTTAGACTAATGGACAATTAGAAAACCTCTTCCAAGATTTAAACGAGAATTTGGAATGCTTACGTGGTCATGGAAGTAGGTATACGAGATGGTGACCCAGTCAGCAGCATGCGACAGATCGACCAAGCCATCATAGAAGTCTTTATCGTCGCCTCTAACGGCAGAGAGATCACAATGGTCGACCCAGACATTAGTCGATTTCTGGATGGTGATGGCGTCACCGTAGTCTGCTTCGACCTTTGAGATCTTCATGTTGCGGACAATGACGTTCTTCTGTCCATTGATGGTCAGGCCAATGCCGGTGAGTGCTATACAAAGATGTCAGTACTGCATGTCTGAAAGAATCTCGTTGACGCACAGCTTCCGGTCTTGCCAATGATGGACTTGTTCGAAGTAACTTGAACCTTGGCTGCGCCAGAGATACTGCCCTGCACCAAGATGACGGAAGGGCCGTCAGATGCGGCAGCAGCGGTGAGCTCAGCGAGAGTCTTCACGGTGACTTGAGCAGCACTGCCGCCTCCGGTGGTACTATGCGCGTGAGATGCCGGATATATGAAGTTATACTTTGCTTGACTCACCCTCCATTCTGCGTACAGTAGCCGATGTTACACGGATCGTTTACTGCAACTCTGGCTTGGAGATTGGCACCAGGCGCTGCCGTGGTTAAGCCAGAGAAGAACAGGATATTAAGAAGTCTCATGCTGAAGATAAAGTTTGACAGAGTCCAATGATTCTTGCGGATGCAGTGGGAAGAGACATCGCGGAGATGTTCAGGATGTACTGGGTCTTAAATATAACTTCACATCCACACAAACAGTAATTGTGGTGATCTACAAGTTTCGGGCTACACAGCTACCCCCAATGTACATCTATTCTCCCTTTGAATTGACTATTTCACGAGTCATTACGTTTCAGCAATAGGATGTAGATATTTGAACAAGCTCTGCTGATTGGTGGAAGATGTCGACGAGATCTTCCGTTCGTCGATGCCTCCCCCCAAAGTGAACGCCAAACACTACGTACGGTCTGCATTTCCTGTGAAGAGCCTGGAAATAAGGCTCCTCTTGTGGTATTTGATGAGTTGCTGGAAGGAGGGACAGTTACATCACTCGGAAGTCCATCCTCCGCATGACTGAATCGGGGTCTCGATTGTGGGGTAATGAGGGTTTGACATGGCTTTGGTAGTTGAAGGTTAATGATGAGGTAGGAGACTCGCAAATTTAGAAATAGTGACATTTCAGACTCATTACGTTTTTTTGTGGTCGTCATTTTACGTGAAGTATACTGCATTCTATAGTTGCTTGGAATCGTAGCCATTTCATGGAGACATATTACCGGGTTGGAGACTGATATCAATGTACCGGTATATAAACATTTCCGAAGCCAACCACTATATATAATGCTTTGCATAACGCGCCTTTCGAGCTTATATGCGAGAGCTACGACAGTCCTGTTCCAAGTTGTAGGTTCTTATCCTATCTATGGTTGAGCTCTTATCTAATCTTATCGATCTGACTTGAGACTGATTGCCAGGTGTTGGTGTTGCGGGAGGCTCCTTGAACCAGCGAGACCAATACGGGACACTGCCTGAACATGAGATTCGGCATAATCACATGTGTTTAGGCTTCCATTCGGCCGCCGGCCATGTTATGCTACCATCTGTCGATCATCACGCCAAGCGATGTCTTCCAGGCGAGGCGTTCATCCGGGTGCATCAGCCGACTACTAACGCAGGTCACTCCCATCCATCACCTCAATCACCCGCTCCCATTATTATCCAATACATTCCCCTAAAGCCAAGCTTATAGTGCGCGACTTATCTATCAAGTGGGTGGCTCACGCTTATCGTTGATAGGCTTTCCCCGCAGCCAAGCTTAAGCAATGAGGATCTTTTGTTGGCGTGTAATCCCTGTCATGGACGCATCATCACCTTCCCCATTTGAGAATCTCCGAAGATAGTCGAATGCTTAAAGGTTATTTAACTGGCCGATATACCACGTCTTGCTTCTGCAGGTTTCTGAGTGGAACTTATCGATACTGATGCTTCTATCAAACTATCACGTCGTGCCAATTACTCTCGCTGCTTGCGCTGCGCTTTTGAACCTCCCAGCAGTTTTAGCAGCCATGGCGGACCGAAAGGTAGGCAAAATATTATTTGCTTAGAGAAATTATTTGCTAATTAGAAACCTTCTAGGCTATCATTTACGATTTCGAGAAGTTGGAGGATTATCAACAGAGAAATGAAACCGTCCTCGAGTCAGTAATGCATCGTCATGGATAGACCCCCAAGCTTACAACCAAATCAGTATCGTCAAAAAGGACACTGGTGTCGACTTTTGGAGGCAGACACGAACACTTCCTCCCACTTCCTATCCTCCGTAAGTGTAGCACTCGTGTATGCTGTACCAGAGCTGACGCGCCTTGATGGCAGACCGATGACTTTGGAGGCTATTGAGAAGCTAAAGGAAGTCAAGGGAGTTATTGTAAAGGATGCTCCTACTGAGGAACTGTAGCTTATTTACTCTTTAGCGGTTTCAAAAAAGAGTATTTGTCTGGCGGACTGATCACTGTAGTTATATTTATCTATAAATTGTATCCTGTTGATTTTGAGTTTGCATATATGTCTACTGCGGAATCGACGTGTAGGCGTTTCTATATGCATAACTTGCTTTCCCTTTTCATCTATCGCGTGAATGCGATTGTTTCACATTATTAATCAAATATTCAACTCTGATATTTTCCTGGTTTGAAACCATTTTATATGCAGATATTTGACTGATTGATAGCTTATAACGTAGAGCTCTAGGCTGCCAACATAGATAATCGGGAAGCTATTTTGATGCTCAGATTACTTCGTACCTAAAGAATGTCCAACTGAATCCATCATTCTGGATCTAAGTTCTCCGCGCTGATATAAGCTCTCCGCGACAAGTCTCAATCATCTGGGTCACTCCATACAACGCGCAGAATGTCATCAATGTAGGTAGATCACGGAACATCATAGTGTCCAATTACTTTCCGTGCTGCTAGACATTTCACGTTGCTTCTATTGAAATAAATATTCCATCAAATTTTATATTCAATTTGGGCTATCTAGATTGCTGTATTGCGAGCAATCAGGACTATGATCCAACCGAAACCAACTCATATCTTCTCAACTCGTTGAAACCTGTTTTCCAAACAGGCTTCGTATCCAAGACTCAAGCTAGAGAATATCCAAGTAATATCTCAGCGCTTCCAAAGGTGTTTAAGCATAGGTGTCAATGAAAGAGCGGAGAGCACCGACGCTAGCATAGACACCAGATTGGTTGGGTCGGGCACATCCGTTACCCCAAGAGACAGCACCGATGACAGTGTTGGAGGTGTCGACGATGGGGCCGCCGCTGTCGCCTTGGCAAGAGTCCCTGCCACCGGAAGCAACACCAGCACAGAACATCTGGTTGGTGATGGCAGAGGTGCCGTACTGCTGTCGGCAGGTAGCACGAGAGACGATGGGGACAGTAACCTTCAGAAGGTTGACGGGAGCAGAAGTGCTGCCCTCAGAGGTAGCGCCCCTGGTTGGTAGTTAGCATATAGTATCTCAGATTTCAGAGAACGACTTACCAGCCGGCAACGGTGGCAGAAGATCCAGCGGCAGGGTCAGAGCCGGAAGCAGCCAGGCGAGCATAGCCGATGTTTCCACCGGAGGGGATGGAAGTAGAGAGCTTCAGAATGGCAAGATCGTTGTTGTTGCCGCTGTAGCTAGGGTGAACTCTGACGGAGGAGAGTCTCGAGGTAACACCACCAGAAGTGCGAGACTTTCAAAGAGATTAGCGAGGTCGATCGTATGCCCTAAAGAGTAGATGACTCACCAGACTGCCAGCACGGATCTGGAATCCGCTCTGGGCGTATCCGGAAACGCAGTGGGCAGCAGTCAAGACGGTGTTGGCGTTGAGGAGAGAACCTCCACACCAGGCGCCGCCGTTTCGGCTGATGCTCACGATGAATGGAAACTCGCCAGCGCTGGCAGAAGTGCCACCAACGATGTTGGGGATCTCCTGAGGAGCGGCAGCAACCAGGGGAGCAACAAGTGCGACGACGGAAGCGAACTTGACCATGGTGAAGAGATAGATAGATATCCAAGAGAAGAGAGTTGAAGAGTGAAGAGTGGTTGATGATAGACTGCTTTGGATAGTTCATCGCCATCCTTTTATATTCGAGAATCACATAGCAATGGATGTAGTTTTGGTTTCTTACCTGCCTCTCTGGTTACTATTCCGCGATAAGCTTGCTTGGTAGTATCTTCGGAGTTTGCGAATAGGCGGACCTGCCTTTCTGGTGCTAAGCTCCGTTATTCCGTAGTCTAGTTCGGCATTTAGAAGAAGCATTAACCTTATCATGCTCCCGTGAAAGTGATCGGCATATAAGGCCCTTGGCAGCAGGGGTCAGTATCCCGATGAGGAAAGTCGATAACTCTATCGCCATTAACACTGTGGATATGACGGATAAATTGGACGAAAGGTAAACACTGGACGAAAAAGAGCTTCAAGATGAATGTAATTGTAAAGCTGTTGAGAGCCATCGAGGAGCTGATCTACGACGTGTCTTTGATCGGCTTATTCCCCTAAGATCTACGATCAATGCCGAAGGATCATCGCGTCAGCAACTGTACAGACCAACCGGAGCTATTTAGCCCGAGGAATCGCCAAGAATCAAAGCGCATCTGCACTACTACTCTGGGCGGGGTTCACTGCTATAATTCGGTCATGCGCCATCAATCACAATGGCCCAATATTCTGAAACTGGAAACCAAACAGAACTTTTGTAGCCACCACCACGCAATAGCAGCCCTGCGATAACGCATGCACCAGCCTGCATAGGATACACCTCTTTGGCCAGTCTGTCACTTGCTGTCTCCAATGCACCTATTGCATCGCTTACGCCAATACCTGTCGCATCCTATTCCATCCCCTACCTTCCAAACATAGCATATATCTCCGTCTTATCTTTTCTGTCGATCCTCCTAGGTCAAATACCAAGGCCTTCTCGAATGATGCGGGATATTCCACCACTGTTGTTTACTAGTTCAGCTTGTAGATCTCTACGAATGGATGCCCTGAACTAAAGCTGAGGTAGATCACTTTTGGAAGGTACTTTTGATTGGAGAGCGCGTAAATCAAGTTTAGAGAGGTGCTAGACGGACTTTGCATAGTTTGAAAGAGGAAGGACGTGGAGATGGGTGAAGTTGATGATCTGATGCTCACCGTATCCTCAAAGAATCGATATGTCGTGTCGGAAGTCTCCGTTATTGAATGTTTTTAAGAAATCGGCTCTTTGATCAAGTCCCTCCGAAGGGGTTTGCTACGTGGCTCGCATATGGACTTTTTAAGATTGGGGATAATTGAGGCCATAACCACGCGTATTGCTGAACATACTGCTTCATAAATGGATGCAAATCGTGTGATTGGCTATGTCTTAATATTCCAACACCTCGTGTTCGACAAAGCTTGATTACCTCAATGTAACATTCAGAACATGGTGAACACATCGAATAAGGAGTCTTGAGTATAAATTGTATTGGTCAGATTTCATAATTAGGCACCATGGCTAATTGATAGAGTCGAATGCGGAATGTAAATGCGATGCTTGAGAGAGTGACTAATGAATCGCTTGGAATTAACACGGCTTTGCGGGAACTTTATTCTAAAACAGCCACTTGGTGTTGCCTGACGAAGGGCCCATGCGCTGTAGCGAGTTCATGAATCATGCAGGAGAAAAGTAAGCTTTGTTCACATGCTAGAGGCTGCACGGCAACGACATTTCATCACCTTGGCAAACTGCAAGATAAATAACTAACGTAGTATAATATCTAGCTATAATATTGTAAGTAATAGCCACAAACTAGTACTTGAAGTTTAAAGCGATAGATAAAGCTGTATCTCTAATAATAAATAAATGCCCTGAAGGCAAAATGTCGATCTAGGGTAGGAACTGTACGATGTTGATGTTTGTTGTGTTTTCCACTAGCGATGACGCCACTAATCTCCCTCGCCAAACGCTGAGCCCCAAGAGCCAATAATCGTGGCGCCGCCCCTGATAGCCCCTGTAGAATTAACGGCCTCAGCTTGAATCGCGCTGGCGCTATCGATAAAACCTTTCTAAAAACACTCAACTAACGAGGCGCTTGACATTCTTTGGGAAGACTAGTTGTCAATAGCTTCAAAATGATCTGCACTAAATAATGACAGCGAAGACCAACACGAGGTCTTCAGGGCAGAATCTGCCAGGGGGAAAGGATGATTAAACCCAGTTTCCCCCCCAAACTCCGTTTTTCTGGATTGTCGCGTTTTTTTTATAACCGAAAAATCACGATTGTCGCAGAGATGGCTCGCCGTTTCGTCCGTTCGTTTGTTATTGCTGCGGCGCTCAGCCCATTCGTTAATGCTGGACCATGTCGCCCCTCTTCGAGCTCCGTAGCGGTTGTTACGACTACTGCTGAGACCAGTGTCGCGACGGGCTCTGCTACGACTCACACCAAGGAGTCGAGCTTGACTGAGTCTTTGTCTGGTACCTCAACCGAGACTTCTTCTCTCACTGTTAGTGAGCATGGCTCAACCACTGAGACCAGTGTCACCGTCAGTGAGAGCAAATCTACCACTGAGTCTGCGTCTGCAACCTCAACCGAGACCACTCTCGCTACCAGCAACACTGAGTCTGGTACCACCAGCACCGAGCAGTCGACCACCACAGGTTCTGCCCTCTCAACTGACATCACCACTACTGCCAGTGAGAGCGACTCATCCACCGGCACCACCCTGGGCACCACCTCCACTGAGTGCACCGAGCCAGAGCCTCCTGTCTATAATGATCCCTTTACTGCCACCTACACCGAGGACATCCCCACAACTACTACTGAAGCGGCCACCACCACTGAAGTTGCCCCCGTTCCGCGGAGAAACCTCATCCGAAGAGGTCATCCAGAGATAGTTGCCAGGGTTCCCGTTATCGTCACCAGCAGCGAAGATACTACCACCACTACCGAAGAGGCTGCCACCACTACCGAAACTTCCGGTACTACTTCCGGAGAAGCCACTACTACTGGCGATACAACTGCCACTTCTGAAGACACCACTACTACCACTGAAGGTGCTACCACCACAACAGAAGAGGCTACCACCACCACTGAAGAGACTACCACCACCGCTTCCGAGACTGCTACCGGTTGCATTAATAACATGGAGAGACCAACACCCGAAGGCGCCAACTGCGGTGCAAAGGGATACATTTGGGGCACCTCCAACGATTGGAGATACTTGGGCGAAGGCTCGTCGTCCTCTCTTATCGCTTGCTATACGTCTTGCCAGCAGAAGAATAATTGCGTGACATTCTTGTACGAGAAGAACTCACAGTGTACTCTCTACATGGGTACTGTCACTCAGCTCAGCCCGGACCAAACTGGTGTCAAGACGTATGAGACGCGCTGCTTCTGCGACACTGGAGTCGACCCAGCCCCGACCTGCTCATACGATGACCCGTTCTCCAATGGTGGTTTCGAGGATGGTACATTGGCTCCATGGGTAGAGGATCCTAACCCTGGCCGCAAAGACCCCGTCTACGCCAAAGTCGTTTCTGGTGGCGAGGGCGGTTCATCGTATCATTTCCAAACAGGGCAGTTCGATTTCGACGAGAGCCTCTGGTTATATCAGGACATCGAGGCCTGCCCCGGTACCACCTTCTACTGCAGCTACAGCTGGTGGTGGAATGAGTACTATGAGATTGAGCAGGATGACGGGAGCAGCCTGGTTCCATATGTTCGCGTGTATCAAGGTGACACCAACGTGGTTGGGAACAGGTGGCCTACAGGCGAGGACCAGACAAAGACATGGGTTCCTGCCGAGTTCACCTTCACTATGCCTAGCAGTGGTTCGACTACGATTTGGTTTGTTGCTAGCAGTCCTCAGGGTGAATGGATCAACACTAGTGATGACACTTGTAATCCCAACTGGGTTCACCGACCCAACTGGTTCGCGCTGGACTCGGTATATTGCCGCAGCTAGAAGCCAACAGGAAGATTGCTGTTAGATTCAAACTTGCTAGTTTAGAAATTCTTTGTAAATTTATTTAATACTCGTCCATATCTCTGCCAATGCTTGCTTATTTGCTCCTGTCGTCCTACTCCAACTGAAAACCTTCTATTACTCCATGTTGTTGTAGTAGTCTAACTCTAGGCCACGCTCCTACTCCTTATACCACGGCCATAAAGCATCTGTTCACTCTATCAACTCTGGAACCATTTTCTTATCTTTCTAAAACCCAAGCAAATGTATCAAGAACTTGGCTAGACTGCAAAGAATGTCTTCCTCATCAGGATTCATAGTCTTGAAGTCAAGCCAGTGATTGGCCTCTTGGTAACCGGCAGCTCGTGACGATGGGGCCTTAGAGTAGTGCTCCTCGTTGCAAGCCAGCTTGTTGTGATGCGCGGACAAGTACGACTCTTCAATAGGTGGGCGAATGGGAGAGTTGGAAAAGCCCTTTCCTTTGCGCTTTTCCGTTGGTCTGACTTCGCCGTTGTCTGCTGACTGATACTCCATCTTGATCGATTTCTGGGGTAGTCGCTCAATCTTTTCGCTGTGGTCTCGGGTACTTTCGTCCATGTTCGCCACCTGCTTCGTTGTACGTACTATAATCATGTCGCTGACGCAATGGGCCATGAGAGAGAATTATATTTTGATCCTTTATCAACTATCCTTATTTCTATGATCAGGACAAGAGGATGAAAGAGGCTCCAGTCCCAACACAAAAGTAGTAGAGAGCACAAATTGTCTTTGTTTCAACAGGCCAGGTCCTCATCCTTTGGCTGCCAGGTCATACTGGGCATCAAGATAGGCTTCGGCGGCCATTCTCCAGCTACATATTGGCACTCAAAGTGATGTAGCCCCGACCCAACCAATCTACTCTTGATACGCTTATCTTTGTATGTTTGAGCCGGATCATTACTCAACTCGGACGGCAAGGTGACAAGAGCAGATGAGTTGGGCGGGACGAGAAGAGACATCCTGAATGAGCTAGTGTCCCTTGTCCACGTCCACTTGCACTCGATTTTACCGTAAGGTCCATCAAAGCTCGTCTCAGCCCAAGTCAGATTCCCTCCTGGTATTGGCTTCACACGGAAAGTCTTCCAGCCAGGCGACGAAGCCATAGGTGCGATACCACCAACAGTGCCATGTAGCCAGTCTGCCACAGCACCCAAAGCATAGTGATTGAAGCTTGTCATGCGGCCTGGATTGATGCTTCCATCGGGTAACATGCTATTCCAACGTTCCCAGACTGTCGTTGCGCCCATCGTGACAGGGTACATCCAGCTGGGACAAGACTTCTCACAGAGCATTCGGTATGCTAATTGAGGCTGCGCGGTCTGGGTAAGGGCATGGGTGATGAGCGGAGTGCCGGCAAACCCAGTTCCAATCTTGAACTGAGCGGCTCGCACTAACTTCGATAAGGCCTTTGCTGCAGCAGTGACTTCTCGAGACTCCTTCTCACCGCCACGGTACAGTGAGAAGCATATCGCCAGCGCGATACCAGTTTGGGTATTCGCCATCAAGTTGCCTGCAGGCGTGATATATCGGTCCTGGAACAAAGACTGTAGACGGAGCACCTCAACATCGTATCTCTCAGCCACATCCAGCTTGTTCAACAGCCGACAGACTTTGGCAAACACTGCCGTAACATGAACCAGATACGCATCAGCCACCATTACTGAGTCGGTTCTCGAATATCCCGGCTGATCCGGTGGCGCTGTAGGGTCAAGCCAGTCGCCAAACTGCCACCGATCTGGATTCCATAATCTATCACCTCCCTCTCTATCAACACCCTGCTCCAGCCAGGCACGCATGCTCTTGAACTGTCGCTCAAGCAAGGCCGTATCACCACTGGCTGTATACAGAGAATACGGCACAAGAACAGTGGCGTCGTGCCAAAGCGCCTGGGGCATTCGTTTCGGCCAGTCAGGAAGACGGACATCTGGGCATACCAAGCCTGGCACTCCATCTCGGTCTTGCTCTAGCAATTGCTCAGCTGCGAGCTCATCAAGCCATCCTGAGAGAAATCCAGTAGTGTCATATAGGAAGGACGCCGTTGGCGCGAATATCTGGATATCACCAGTCCAGCCAAGCCGTTCATCACGTTGGGGACAGTCTGTTGGTATGGAGAGGAAATTGCCCTTCATCGACCAGACAACATTCTCATGAAGCTTGTTGATTGAAGCATTGGAGCATCGGAAATTGCCTCGCCTTTTCATATCGCTGTGAATGACGAGAGCCTCGACATTGGTATCGTCAGCACCAAGATGGAGCAGAGGTACCGCGTCCAGAGGTTGTGAGTTGGCATCAAATACCTCAACCTGGACGTAGCGAAATCCGTGGAACGTGAACTTTGGTGTCCAGTCTTTCAAGAATTTGCCTGACGAAATGATAGTGTCTGTGCACTTGGCGTGGTTGAGAGGCCGAGACCCAAGTTCACCATGCTCCATGACCTCGGCATGCTTCAACGTTAGGGTCGCGCCAGCAGGAAGCTCCAAGGACCGGATGTGGAGTTTTCCTACCAGATTCTGACCGAAGTCAATGATCGTCTTTCCGGTAGAGCACTTGAACACGCGTGATGGTCTGATTGCTTGTTTGACTCGAACAGGAGGGACTTCACTTTCCACCAAGCGCTCAGTCGGCTTCCGACCCAGTACCTTAGTAGTATATGGAACAAACTCGCAACCAGATTTGGGTCCCTCCGAGGTAATTCTGTTCCAGCCGTCACACTCAAGACGGTGATCGTAGGTCTCGCCATTATACAGCTCACTTCTGATGATAGGACTTGGTGTGCACTCCCAACTGTCATCCGTCACAAGTCTCCAGGGTTTCTCATTGGGATCATGCGTGATCTCAAGCTGGATAAGTAGCGACAGCTCTTTACCACCGTAGTTGAAGCGAGTGCCTCCTCTAAAGCCCAAAGTGCCACCAAACCAACCCTCACCGACCTCCGCAGCGATGATATTTCGAGCGCCTGGCTCAAGGTTAAGATATTGTCCCACGTCAAGGGTCCGGTAGGCTAGGCGATGCTGATAACTTGTCCAGCCTGGAGCCATGCACTCATCACTCGCGAGATGACCATTGATATAGATGTTGTAGACTCCCAGCGCTGTGATGTACAATCGAGACTTCAATGGCGGTTGAAGGATGTGATCGGGGACGGTGAACTCTTTTCGAAAGCGAATAGGCTGAAGCGGCGCGTCTGGCCCGTGATGCGAAGTTGGCGTTATAAACGAAGCAGACCAGTCACTAGGCGAGAGTAAGCCAGTTTCGACAGTGGCAGATGGCGACCACTCTGTTGGTTCCGAGTCACATGCACCGTACGCACGAACTCTCACAGTGGCCATGTCTCGAGATTGAAGTGGTGGTGCTGGCCATGGTACCAGAACAGACTGTTCACTTTCGACATGGTATGTAGTGGTCTTTGGTGTTGGCCGAGTCGGCGTGGGATGAGACGCGACTTCGATATCATATGCCTTCTGTGCCCAGTTGAGCGGTGCATCAGATGGTTCAGGCGTAAGAAATTGCCATGAGATTCGAGGCTGGGATTGGCCGATTCCGATGCCATCGTGATGATGCTCGAAAACTGGCTTGGATAACTTCAGCGGCATTACGTTGTCCTGGCCAAGGGTCAATTCAATGGAAGTTTTTCCAGCCGTCGGGAAGTTTCCGGACTATAACGACGCAAGGGAAATTATGTGGCTTAAGTTCTAGATCCGGACACAAAGCCAAGAGTCATATTTCGGTCGATTGACGACCGAAAGCAGGCCCCAGAGTCATGGGTTCGGGCGTTGGTTGACCGACTCAACTGACTCGGTTTCAGTGGATGTGATAAGCAAGCTACCTATGGAATGGAGTGGTTCTGCGTGACCAGTAGCCTTGGCGTGGGGCATCCAATGGGATACAAGAGACTGTCGGATTATCTTGTCATTCACTTACCTATCCTAAGCCTAAGCTCGGGTGTCCGAACATGCTACCCCGGAATCTCCATAGCCGTCTGTCATTGCCGGGGATAAAAACGCGGGGCAAACCCGGGGATTCGGCGAACCTCTCAGAGTGATCCTTGAAATTCGGTCTATCTTGTAGCGAACCCGGGGGCTTCAAATTGACTTGATTCTACGCGGGGAGAAGAGAAAACTTCACAGCTTCACATCAACCACTTAACCATCATCGATCTGACCAAGTCATTCACAATGGGCCTTTGGCGTACTATTTCCATCGCCTTAGTTGTCTCCATGGGAGGATTCAGCTTTGGCATCGACTCGGGTATGTCTATTACACTCTGAAATGATCTTGACGCGTATCCTTACGTGGCATCCCAGGAATCATCGCGACGACTTTCGGCCATGAGACCTTCCGCATCTACATGTACGGGCCCTCCCAGGCCAGTACATCTCTCGCTGGTGCCATCGTATCATGCTACAACGCCGGTCAAGCCATTGGAGCCCCAACCGTTGGTTACCTTGCCGACCGCTTCAGTCGAAAGTATACCATTGCATTTGCTTCCCTTCTAGCTATTCTCGGAGCAGCTCTGCAAGCCGGTGCTGTCCATGTGGGCATGATGATTGCAGGCCGGCTTGTAGCCGGTATCGCCTGTGGGCAATTCCTTGCTGTCGTCCCGGTCTATATCGCTGAAGTGGCCAAGCCCTCGCAGCGTGGTTTCCTCGTTGGACTCCAGGGTCTGATGGTTGCTCTTGGGTTCTGTGTCGCGAATTGGGTTGGGTACGGAGGTGCTTTTGCGGCTGGGGATGCTCAATGGCGAATTCCTCTGGCGATGCAAATCCCTGTCCCTTTCATCCTTATGTTCGCCGTGTTCTTTGTGCCCTTCTCCCCTCGTTGGCGTAAGTCTTGTCCACCTAATCATGAAGCCCATTTGCTAACGTCTCTTTTAGTTGTGAGAAAGGGGCGTCATGAAGAAGCCCGTCGCGTTCTCAAGCTCCTCCACGACACCGAAGGCGAAACCTTTCTCGAACAAGAACTTCTCCAGATCCAACAGCAAATTGAGCTTGAGGCGTCTGCTGAGACAAGCAACTGGGCATATGCGATCAAAGAACTCTTCTCCTTGCGATACCTCCACCGCACGCTCATGGCGGCTTTCATCGTCGCTCAGGGCCAGCTCTCGGGCGCCGCTGTCATCCAGAACTTCCAGAACACATTTTATGCCATCGTTGGTATCACCGGTCGACAGTCGCTGTTGGTGTCTGGTATCTACGGATTCATGGGTGTTATCGGAACTGTCATATATTTGGGGATCGTTGCAGACAGATGGCCTCGTGTTCGAACATTATGGACTGGCTCACTCGCCTTGTCCGTCTCCATCTCTATCTGTATGGCTCTGAGTGCCTCCTATGGTCAGGCCGGAGAGAGTAACATGGCTGGAGCAAGAGCAAGTATCGCTTTCATCTTCATCTACTCCGCAACCTTTGCAATCTTCTTCAACGCAATGATCTGGGTTGTACCATCAGAGCTGTTCCCAACATTCCTTCGATCAAAGGGCATGGCCTTCGCCGTCTCCTTCAAGTCCGTCGTAGCTATTATTCTTAGTCAGATCACTCCTCTGGCACTTAAAGAGATCAGCTGGCGGTACTATGCTCTCTTCATCGCCTGTAACGCCGCCGCCGCAATTTTATATTTCTTCTTCCTGCCCGAGACTGGTGGTAAAACCTTGGAGGAAATTGCAGAACTCTTCGGTGATGCCGTGGCGGTGGATATTCACGCTAATATTGAGAAGCTTGATGCTACCAGCGTTGTCCATGCTGAAGGCGTCGAGCCTCGCAAGTAGGGAGACCAGTGTTACTACAATGGAGGAACTGAGAGATTGCCGAATCCTCGAGGCATTCGATCGATAGCTTTCAGTATAATTTGAATGAGTGACTTCCCAACATAACTTCGTTCCTGTAACGACGAATCTCTTCTTCGAGGGGCCAAGCGAGCGACATGAAATCCTTCCCCCGTGTTTCCCTCTCCCAATTCCCTACACAGCATCTCCTCTACCAAGAACAATCTTGTATTTAGTAACCGCAGCTCCTATGTTGGTGATAAGCTATGTCGTCTTCTGTCGCTGGGTAAGACTTACTTACATAGTATGACTGTATTTCACAGGCCATTCCATAGAAATGCTTGGGTTCAGTCCTGAAGTCGTTGAGTTAGAACCTCAACATCTATGCTTCAGGGTGTGAGGGCCACGTTCAATTTGATTCAGTTAGGTACATTGCTCATTCGTCTTCAGGCTCAGCCTTCACGGATGTGAACGCAAGCAGAGACTTCAGAGACATATTGTCATTACTCCGCAGATAATTCGGGATTCCTCCTCCCAATTGATGATCCAAGAGCCTCGCCTAAATAGCTTCTCAAGAGAACTCAAGAGCGAGTTATAATACGAGGTAGAACGTGCGCAATGGAAGCGGCAACTCTCAGCAAAACTTCTGAGTTGATAGCTAATGCTCACATCGCGCGCCTTCTCTCGTATGGGGACCCGTTCCAGGCTTCTCTTGAGAAGGTTAATTTGGATCATGACCATTCTAGCTGCAGCGTCACCGTAAACAGCGAGTCGATCATTCTTGGGCATTTGCTTGAAAGAACCGTCCAGAACACATACAGACATGGCGTCGGCGGCTGTGTTCAGTGCCTGTGCGCAAAGAGACTTGGAATTAAACTCATATGCGATAATGGACTCGCACTCTGAGACCCTTCGACTGAACCTCGGACAGGATCTCATGATTGCGATGAGTCACTGAAGGTTGAAGTCACAATGAGATTGCAAAATTGTGAAGTTTGATGAGAAGCGGTGAAGAAGTGTTAGACTGTTTCGATGTCAACGATGTCATATACGAGGGGTACATGCATAGGCGTGCTGTATACGTATCATCGGCTGACTACAGCTGGGTGCAGGTCAGTGTTGCATTTTTTTGAGTGTGTTAGTTTATACCACTACATAGAAGCTTTGCTCTCCCGTCATCAAGTCCTTTCTATCATTCGTGGTTGCTGCGAAAGGCTACCGTAAGTCTAAGCCTTGGGCCAACATCGTTGCTCGGAAGATGCTTCACGCACGAAGATCGACGAATCATCGTGATTGCTTGTGGAAAAAAAAAAGAAAGATTAACAAGCTTGATGCTGACTTCCATGATTGACTTGAGTATATGCATTCAGGTGAATGCGCCGGGGTTCATAATCCTCTGCATTGTTTGTTGTAACGAGCCGTTGGCATTGGAAATTTTACCAACGTTACCCAGCACAGTCTATACGAGTCCTGCACCGTATGTTGAAGGAGAAAGAATCAGATATTTTTGCCTTGGTCAACACGTCCAAGCCAATGGCTCACCCAACTTGTCCGCATCCCCTGCTTCTTGTAAAGAACAGCACAAATCCCACGCCACAACAGTCAATATACTCGATTAGTTTCGGGGTAAAGCATGTGAGGTCTGTGGAATTAATTTCGTCATCTCCGACTGATCCGAAGTAGTGGTCTCATAACCAGCGTTGGCTATCATCTCCCTTACTAAACCTCCCTTTCAACCTCTGAAGCCGTAAAGCAACCAGGTCAATGATACCTTAAATCGGACAACTCGGCTACATATTGTAATTATGCAGCAGCTTTTCACATCACAGAGCCGAAACGAACCCTTTCGGCCTGAGTCTGTTTTAAGAAGGTCATTAAGTCAGCGGCCTGTCAGCCCCATCTAGCTCGTATCTGCTTCTGATCAGCGCGAGTGCCGAAAACAAGCTTTCCAAGAGCCGGGGATTAGATCCTGTTCTAGATCGTCTGCCCCGAAGAACCATGTTTCTCATTATCATTGGCTATTGTTCTGCAATCTGCCTTGAGCCAGTTATTATATGTGGGGATGTCAACGTCTAAGCCTCATGATGATGTCTACTATTTTCGATATTAACTTCAGGAACATGCCGATGGCCCCAAAGCCCTGGTAAAGGGAGACACTCGGCAGTGATATCCGCTCCGTCTTAGCCGCTTTTGCTATGAAGTATCATGATGCGCTGTATGGATCTGGACGGTTCGATTTGAGGGCATCAAAAGTTCGGGGGGTTCGGAAGAGCCGTCGCCCGGGACTCAGGGAAGACGCGTCAGCTCATAGCTCCTGGCCAACTCATGAAGATATTCGACGGTGAAGTATTTGTTTTAGGGAGTACTGATCTAAGATTGTTTCGTTTCTATAATCCAGATGGGGTGATCTGATATTCTAAAGTTGAGTTTCAGGCAGGATCTTTACTATTAGGGTAAAGCTTCTATATACATATAATCATAAGGAGCGTTTCGGCTTACTTATAAGGCGCATATATGCCTGTATAGTTCAATGACTGTAGGAGGCATTATGTGTACTAATTGGCAGTCATTCGCCCTAGGAGGGAGGATGGGAATAACCGTCGCCAATTTGATTGGACCTCTCGTAACTCGGGCTGAAACATAGCCCCAGGAGTGGATTCAATCGAATCCGGGGTAACCCAGGGCGGAAGGGGCACTGCATTGTGAATTGTTAAAAGTATCGAATCTCGAATACGAACAATGTAAGGCAGCTCGGTACTAACGGGATATTTCTCCACTTAAACAAGGGTTGACATAAACGGATAGCTAGCCCTGACAGTGGCAGTGCTCCTTGTTTTATGACAGCCCTGTCAGATTGATTGCCGATCAGCCGTACAAACCTAGTGCTTGACCAAGAGGCCGACATCCGAGACGGGAAGTTTCAATATGCATAGTGTACAAAGCTCAAGTTAGCTCAGGGAGCTTCTCGTGAAGTCAAAAGCTATATAACCTTATAAGCTCCCCAGCACTTAGTCGTTTCATTCACAACACAACTCGCCCATCCATCCTCTCAACACAAACCAATTACACACACTAAACAATCAACTCAAACCTTCATCATGCTTCTCAACAAGGCTTTCCTCGGCGCTCTCCTCGCCATGGGCACAGTCACCGCCCTCCCCAACCCCGACGCCGAGCCCGCTGGCCTCGAGGACCGCAGCATTCTTCACCACTGCGGCAAGCACGCTTCCTGGGATCACGCCAAGAGCGAGTGCGTGTGCCATGACTCCGGCAAGGTCTACACCAAGAAGCACCACAAGTGCAAGTGCCCCAAGGGCGAGAAGTGGCACCATATTGAGAAGAAGTGCAAGAAATAAACGCCTACACTGGACATCCCTTTGAACGATCACAACAAGACCGCCTCGCTCGACATTCGCCACAAAAGCCTTCATATAGATTCGACCGAGCCATATCATATGGACAGATAACTGGATAATTGGTTTTAAGGATTGGCAATGTGGCATGGTTGGCAGAAGGATCTTGGAAAGATAACTTTGGTGTTTATGTACCGTGGCAAGAAGCATATATCTTAATCAGGGTCGATTTAGAATCTGCGTCTTGTTGGTTTATTTACTTTGTCTTCAGGCTGAATAGAAACTATTTCTCATGCTCATGATGCCGAGGAGCCGTGCTACTGCATATTATGACCGAACATCAGCATCAAAAGCGTCTTAGTGCCATGAAACCACCAAGTCGGTCCGAATAAGACGATTAATAAAAGATCTCAAGCTTAAGTCAAGAAAGTCTGGGGACCCCAGATTTTATTTCATTTGAGGGTTCTCATTCCTAAATATCTAACATGAAGCTCGTTGCCGCTCATTTCGTTACTACTCTACTGTGCTGCAGGGTGTTAGCATCAACATGTGTATGTGCCTCGGGGACAAACATGATAGAATATAATAGCTGACAGCTCCAGTGTCGTCAATTGAAGGGGAGTCTCGGCGATAGAATTAGCTTTCTTGATACCAAAGGCTACAACGCCACGTTGACTAGCTACTGGTCGAAACAAGAGTCTGCGCTTCACCCTGATTGCGTCCTGCAGCCGACCGCCGCCCACGATGTTGCCACTGCCTTGAAGATAATCAGCACACAAAAAGATTGCAAATTCTCAATCAAGGGACATGGCCATGCTCCTGCAGCAGGTTTCGCCAACTCCAACAACGGCGTGACCATTGACATGACAAGTCTCTCATCCGTGTCTCTGAACAAGGAATCAACCGTTGCAAGCATCGGCGCAGGTGCAAAGTGGCTTGACGTCTATGATCATCTCGAAGGTTCAGGTGTTCAAGTCGCTGGTGGTCGAAACGGAAATGTCGGCGTTGGAGGCTTGCTCCTTGGTGGAGGAATATCTCACTTCACTACCAAAGTTGGATGGGCTTGTGACAGAGTGATTAACTACGAGGTTGTACTCGCCAATGGCACCCTTGTTAGCACAAATAAGAAAGAGAACTCAGACTTACTCCTGGCTCTGAAAGGAGGAGGCAACAACTTTGGAGTCGTTACACGATTTGACGTTGAAACCTTCCCGCAAGGCGATATATCTACGACAAGCATCTCGTACGATATTTCCGAAAGGGAAAAAGTATTCCAGGCTTTTACGGACTTACTTGATTCGTCGACATACGATCCCGCAGCGTCTTTGGTTACCAGTCTTCTCTACAGCTCAGCATCCAAAGGGTGGTCATTGTCAGCTTCGGCTGTATACACGAAGCCCGTTCCCCAGCCAAATATCTTCAAGGGTCTTTCGGATGTACCTCACACGAAGCTAGTCAATAACATCACGACACTGGCAGAGTTTGCGAATGAGAAGGATACGCCGCCATTGTAAGTTCCAGCTTTGAGCTTGATCCAACGGGCTCTGACAGATCTAGGAACTGGCTGTTTGAGACAGTGAGTCTCAGGCCATCTGCCCAGAACATGCAGCATATGTTTGAGACCCTCAATAAGACGATCTATTCGTTCAATCCTCAGGAGGGCGTGACATGGAGCATCGCCTTTGAGCCTTTGGTAGCAGCGATGCTGAAGGGTTCCAAGCACACCAATGTCCTCGGTCTTGAAACAGCCCATGATGGCTACAGTACGTACCCGATGAATCATCTTATCGACTGCCTACTAACAATAGCAGTCATACTTATCTCAGCACTATGGCCTAATTCAGCTGTCAACTCGGATGTTGAAGCAAAGGCAAAGGAGGTCCTCTCAGCTTGGGAAGAGGATGCTCGTGCAAAGGGACTGCTGCAGAAGTTTCGGTACCCTAATTATGCCGCGCCATACCAAAAGCCGTTTCAGTCATACGGAGCTGGCGAACTGGAGTTTCTCAAGTCAGTCAGCAAGAAGTATGATCCTGCTCAAATCTTGCAGCAGAGAGTTGGTGGCTTTAAGCTCTGAAGGGAACGAGAACGCGTTGCAACGGCTTACCCGGAAAGGGTATCGAGACTGAGGACAGCATTTGTGGTTCAGAATGTATGTAAAAAGTATAGGAAGACAGGTCTGCAAGGGTTCCAAGTAAAAAGTCTAGTGTACATCTCGACCTACTAGGTATCGCATCTATATAACATCCTAAGTCCTCGCCGCCTTTCCCTTCAATCCAAATGCGCCAAAAAGCATCATGAAAATGTGAACAACCACCATATACAATCCACCACCGATGAAACAAACCGCCGCAACAGGGTCGCCAGCGCCTCTTCTAACGGCACCAAACATCCACTTCACGTCCTTCTTTGCCTCACCGACAGCCCACGTCAAGGGCGATGGCTTGGCAGGTCTCTCCTTGACCTTAGGTCTTGAGCCAGGGAAATTAGCAACACCTTTCCTCTTGCCCTCGAGATCTTTTAGAGTGAGTGTGTGATTCTCGTGTTGGCGGTTGCGGACGCTTTCCTTTGTGAGCATCCCTCGGATGGTGTCTTTTTCGGAGTCCGTGTTGTGGTTCCACCATTCTTCGACGGCGGTGAACATGTATTTCTGGATGGGCGTTTTGTGGCGCGGGAAAGCAGGATGATGCATGATTGTGAGAATCTGGCGGATTGTCTCTTCTTCGTTGCGGAAGGGGTCATCCCAGCATTTGACGACCTGTTGCGTTGTCCAGTTTGTCGTGACGGAGGAGACGAGACCAGCAGGTTGGTTGAGGACGTTGCTGAAGTGATCCTTTGAGATGTCCGAATGACTGGGATCAGACCCGTCACCGTCGAGATAGACTTCTGCAGAAGTCGACTTGGCAGCCTCGGCATCAACACGGTCTTTCGCAGCCTTGAGCGCATTGCGCAGCTGCATGATAGAGCTCTCTATCATGAGCGACAGGTACTTGAAGACAAGCTGGTCCGTGTATTTGCCCAGCTGCGTGCTAGACTCCTCCGACAGTGGGTCAGCATCATGCTGCTCCGTGCGTTCTTGCATCCATTTCTTGATTCGATCGTGGAGGTAGAAGATCGGTTCGATGGTCTGCCAAAGCTGATTGGCATCGAGGCTGCTCGCGACGGTTGAGCTTTGCTTTTCTTCCTCGGCCTTCTTGAAGAGCACGCCGACGGTCTCGAGCTGTTGGAGGATCGGGTCGTTCGACTTGGAGGCTAATTTACTGATCGCTTGGATCGCGGCTTTGACTAGGTCGAAGATGTGCTGGAAGGCGATCTCGCCGAGGTTCAGTTCCTGTTGGTTGTCAGCGTGGGCATGTGAAAGGAGGGGTCGGCTTGCGCACGTTCTCGAGATTCTCTAGTGAGCCTTTGCACTGGAGGATGGCCATGTCGTCGGCTTCACCGAGAATACTGTGGAAGATGTCGAGCATTCCGAAGGTGCCGGTGACGATGGGCGGTACCATGCGACTTCTCCATCGTGGCGTCTTGACGCGACAGGCTTCGCCTACAAAGGCAAAGACGTCATGCTCGCCAAGTTCATGTAGGCAGAGTTCCGTAAAATTGCTATGCGCTGAAAAGTCTTCGAGGGTATGAAGCGCAGCGCCGAGATGAATCAAAGCTTCCTTCTTCGACTTTGGATCCTTGTCGCGTCCGAGTCGAATGCATTCGCGCAGCTCTCGCGTGACGTAGTCAGCAGATGTATCCCAGCCCTTGCCTGAGTTTGCGATGTAGTTCTTCATGCCCGTCTTGGGGTCAAACTCGAGTTCGCGTGGGTCCAAAGGTCCCCTCAATCTCTCGTCAATCTCCTTGGCATTACTCGGGTATCCCTTGGGGTTGTCGATATGCTCCACATGAGTGTAACATCCCAAGCGCTCGCGCGTCACCTCGAACTCGTCGGTCGCGAAGCCAAATTCCATGAACCCCATGATGCTAACAATAGCTCTGAGAACCGGTTCTGGAACATTTTCAAGGCCTGTTGTATCGATGATTTGCGAAAAGTCTCGTAGCCAGTTCCCAAAGTAAATTTGTCGTCGCTCAAGAGTTGAAAATCTGTAGTGTGTCACGAAACTCGCCGGGAGATACCGAAGGGCTTCGACGATGTCGCCATGACGCCAGACGTAGCCGTTGAACTCGCTAGTGCCTGCTACTTCGCCTGCTCCAAAGGCTGAGACGCTGTCGGCGAAGAGGAGGCATACGAAGGCGACGAGAAGAAGTCGTGTTGCCAATGCCATTTCGACGGAATGAAATGTGACGTCATAAATGCATGCAAAATTGACAGAATCGGAGGATCAGCGTCATCGATTTCTTGGTAAGGTTTTACTTACGGATTATTCTATCACCGCGCCGATCATCCCATTCTCGAGCATGAATCATGGGGCCACTTCATACACACTAACGGAAATAAACAGAGGTGCTGCTGGTGATTACACAAGGTCATTGTCAATTGCACTTCATCACAGTCTATAGCTGCTTTCTACAGCTTTGCACTCGCTGACAAAGTGAAGAGATTGCGGCCATCATCAGACCTGCTCACATGACCCTTCATACCAATAGGCTCTCCATTAGTACTCGCAAGAGTCGCCAATGTTTTCTCATCACCATGGTTTGCAATGAATCTGTGTCCCTTCTCAACCAGTCTCCCAATTACATGACCGAGCTTGGGTCCCTTGCGATCATAGTCCACAGTATAAGTCTGTAATCACGTTAGATAGATGCCAGTGATCGGAACATGACACAAACCTCGATGACAGCATCGCCTTGCGCTGCAGAGGTAAACGCTGGGCCTTGAGATACATCACCATTGTCCAGGACTTCTCTCTTCACATAAGTGGAGGCATCGCGTCGCGGCTGAGCCGATAAACAAAGAGCATGTTGCCACGATAGAACTCCGCCGTTCGCAAGTACCAGGCCATTTTCATGCTTCCGGCTTCGAATGACTCTTGTCATCTCCGCGATTGCCTGTCAAGAACTTTAGAAAATGATCATTCAAAAACCGAGAGACGCTTACATGAAGAGAGTAATTGTTGCCTGCACCGCCGAAAGAAGTAAGACCACCAAGGAGAGTGATGGGCTTGGCTGGCTTCTGAACATCGAGACCTACATGCTTACAAGCAAGTTTCGGGACGATGGGAAAGCACCTGTGAACATGTGAGTTCCACTTCAACTTCCATGTTTCCTGAACTTACGAGTAGAAATCGAAGCAGTCAATCTCGTTCTTAGTGAGCGAAGCGGATTCGAGAGCCTTGTCGATCGAGTACTCGATAGCAGAACTGGAAAAGTAGTTGGCTCGCTCCCAGACTATCTTGGATGTCAGCAATTACCCAAGCTGAGGGGTCCAGGTCTACTAACAATGGGAGCTGTCGTTCGAGCCAGCGCCGCCAGTGATGTACACCCATTTGTCCTGGGGGACACCTAGCTTGGTAGCATACTCAACAGAAGTAATGATACAGGCCGCCGCCAGGTTCACACCATTGAAGGCATTCATTAACAAGGGATCTAGGTAGTTAGTCGACAGTCAGATATCGTGACAACCTTACATACAAGGTGTGCAGATCATCCGGTTTTGCTTGGCTATCGTCTTAATATCATCAATGTCTCGTGGTGCTTCGCCTGCTCTCCAACTGATCGGATGTTGACAGGCAGTCTTGTCAAATTCGGCATAAAGAGCTGCTGACTCATGATGGTTCTCATGGAATGTTTGCTGGTTATGCTTTCGGTATGCGTTTTCGTATAGAGGGTATACTTGAATTGGCATTCCGATGGAGTGCGAGGCACCAACATCTTCATTCTATCAGACAGTTTCTAATGGAAGATTTGAGTTAATGCTCACCTTTCAAAAGTGCAGGGTCACTCGGGCCATATAACTTTGCATCGGGGGACATCTCGGTCCATCCCGGTGGAGGAAGACGTCCAGCTTTCTGGCACGCAAACACTGGCATACATCAGCCAAAGGCTCTTCGTTTCAGTCTCACCTCAACTTACTTGACGCCAGCGCCTCTCCTCCTGTAACTATAGCCAATTTCGTTCCCCCTGCCGCAACTCTTGCAGCTGCCTCGTCGCATAGCAATGCAGGCGTATGACCTCCATGGCTCGAGAGCTCAAGATGTGAAGGTTCAACGCCAAGTTTCTGAGCGAGGTGCTTTGGTAGATCATCATACGTCCAGGACCACGGGGGAACAACAGAAATACTGTCTACATTTTTGATAACATCGACTGTTGTATCTTTGGCAGCATCGCGGATTGCCGATAAGATAAGCTCTGCTGGTTCGAGGGTATTTTCGAGGGTGAAGTTCTTTTGGCGGAATTCTCCGATACCGATAATAACTGGGTCTTGAGGCGATGGAGGCATGATGACAATCTTGGTAAATGTTGAAGAATTGGTATTTTTTGTCATAATTGGTCTGCGCGATACTGGTCTGTCGGTGTTTTGTTGTATTCGGAGTTATGAGGGGTATTTTTAGCCTCGGCATCACACGGGCTTCCGAATCTTACTCAGCGAGAGCATGAGCATGAGGGATCGCCATTTCCTTCGGCCTCTTGTTTGTTCTCCGTCTGCTCTTGGGTAATCAGAATATTTGTAATAGAACATCATAAAAATTGGGCTACTCATAAGATATTCCTGAGATGGTGGAGACAGGCCGGACTTTATGCCATCTCGGACTCTGTGAATAGCCGAACGCCGCAAACATCGTATTCCATGACTCAAAAAGGACTTGGCATGATACGATGGCTTCAGAAAGTCTTCATAAGACACATTCTCCCCGCTTGAAGATGACAGCCAGATACCATATCCAATGCTCTTTCTCTCAATATGACGCCAAAACTGCCATCGCTCATTGAAGTTGACAGCCTCGACATACATGTCTTGATCAACGATGAGATTGATCAAATCTCGCCGAGCCCAAACCCGCGGGTTGAGCATGCCCGATCCTTCGCCGGTGTCCCATTGAGCCCCGTGTCCGACCCCAGCTCTCGAGGAGGAGCTCGGTTGGAAATGCCAATGCGAAACATTTGTTGCGGCGCTCATGGCCTGTCCTTGTTTATCGTGAGATTGTGCCCTCTATTGCCAGTACCGTGTACTAAACCTTGACAGACAGCGAAGAAGGACGATAAGTCTCACACGCTGCTTTTCGATGCCGGACCCGAGGAAGACGTTTTTGAGAAAAACGTCCAGAGACTCAAGCTCCCAATGACTGACATAGGTGCTATTGTTCTCTCGCATTGGCATAGAGATCACTCTGGCGGGCTTCTCTCGGCGATTCGGCTCGCCAGTCGCGGGAGATCAGATGGCAATCAGGTCATTGTTGCACTTCCTCCAGATAAGCCAGCATTCAGAGGAATTATGTTCGATCAACCTATCTCGCTAGAGGCAGACCCTACCATGGATGAGATGAATAGTGCTGGAGGCAAGACAGTTGTTTTGGGTGAGGCACTCACTCTGCTAGATGATGCCTTTCTCATATCTGGAGAGATTCCGCGCCTGACAGAGTATGAAGGTGGCATCCCAGGTGGTGTTCGATATGATCCGGCCAAGGATGAATGGACCAAAGACGAGTTGATCATGGAAGAGCGGTTTGTTATGTGCAAGCTCAAAGGTGAGTCCCTCTCATCACTCAATCAATCACCGCATCTAAGGGTTTTGCAGGCAAGGGCCTGGTCATCTTCACTGGCTGCAGTCACGCCGGCCTCATCAACATCGCCAGGCACGCGAAAACCATCGATGACAGCCCTATCTACGCCATCGTTGGCGGCTACCACCTCGCAGATGCGTCACCTGATAAGATGGAGCAGAGCATGAAGGATCTTAAAGATCTCGAGCCGGCTTTGCTGATGCCCGGACATTGCACTGGCTGGAGGTTCAAGGGACTCATTGAGAAGGAAATGCCAGGCCAGATGGCTCCCATATTTGGTGGAACAAAGTATACGCTGTGAAGTCGGCACTTTATGTTCTTTTTGGTCTCAAAGCTGTACTTAGAATCTCAGTGAGGATGGCCAGCTAATGTAGACGCACTGGGTAGCTCAATGGTTCAGCAGTTCAATGCACGCATGACCATTTAATCGCGTAACGAACCACCAGTGCATCTTCCATTCGGTCTCAGGTTAAGTTTCCGTACACTTGAATCTTGATCCTCCTCGCCCGGTTCCGGGATGTAACGTCAAACAAGAACAGGGGAGGGTTCCCCGCAGGTAAAATACCCCATGCGTCGGTGATCGACATACCTTAACGCAGAATCAAGAGGCGCACCTATTAGCAATTGGATCTGTGATCGTATGTTCGCTCGTCAAGTAGGCGCACCTATCGAATCGTGAGTATGGTGTCATGAGTTTCCGCTCTCGTCCCGTCCGCTTCTAAGACCCGAAGGCTTAATGGGTAAATGCCTGGAATCCGGATCAAATACGCGCTTTCACAGACAGAGCGAGTATAAGAGTCATAAAACGTTCCTCTGGATATTACTCGATGTTCATTGATAGCTCCCCTCTCGTCGTCAATATGGCTTCCTTTGTATTTGCCACGCTTCTTGCCAGCGCGTATGGCAAGACTGTCAAGTCTCCTACCCCGCCAATGGGATGGAATAGTTACAATCACTACAACTGCAGGCCCTCTGAAGACATCATCAAGATCAATGCCAAAGGGTTGGTAGATCTTGGTTTCAAGGATCTCGGCTACAGCATCGTCACCGTCGACTGTGGATGGCCTTCGAGAGATCGAGATAGCAAAGGAAGACTTCAATGGAATGAGACTCTGTTCCCTTCGGGTCCTAAAGCTCTTGGAGAGTATATCCATGATCTGGGTCTGGAGTTTGGTCTTTACTCGGGAGCTGGGTATCTACAGTGCGGTTCAACTGACATTCCTGCTTCACTCGGTACGTGCATGGTACAGCTGGTTATACACTCTTCAGTGCACTAAATGGCTACAATAGACTACGAGGAGATTGATGCAAAGTCATTTGCTGAATGGGGAGGCGACACCCTGAAGTAAGACAGTCTACCATTTCCGATCTACTGCTATTGACAATCCCCCAGATACGACAACTGTTACGCGACATCCAGAACCAACATGGTCGACGCCAGCTCAGCGGAAGCAAAGAGCCCCAACCGCTTCATTAAGATGGCTGCGGCGATCAACGAGACTGACCGAGATATCAAATACTTCCTTTGCCAATGGGGTATTGGTGAAGATGTTCCTCAATGGTAGGTTATCGCAGCAAATTTCAGTTCCTCTTCTGACAAGAATCAGGGCTGCTCCTCTAGGCAACTCATGGCGGATGAGTAATGATATTTTCAATGCCTGGAGAGCAATCTGGCGCATCACTAACCAGGTTGTCGCTCATGCCAAATACAATGGGCCAGGCGCTTTTGCTGATATGGACATGTTAATGTGAGCTACGACGATAACCCTTTGTGGCATCTGCTAACCACTGCAGCATCGGTCTTGGTGCACTTTCACATGATGAGGAACGTTTCCACTTCGGCTTCTGGTCCATGATGAAGTCCCCCCTCATCATCGGCGGCGTAATGGATGCCAAGCAAATCCCTGCCGAATCTCTCGAGATCATGTCCAACAAAGAAGTCATCGCCATCAATCAAGATCCTTTAGCAGAAGCAGCGAAGTTGGTTATCCGATATACGGAAGAAGAGTGGGATGTCTGGGCTGGAAACCTCTCATCCAACCGCAAGGTCCTCGGCGTTTTAAACTGGAAGAATGAGACGCAGGCTGTGAAGGTCGATCTTTCTCTGATTGGTGTTGAGAAGGCGGCTGCTCGAGATGTTTGGGCTCACGAGGATCTTACCGTCTCGGGTATCCAGGAGTTTAAGCTTGCCCCTCATGAGTTACGGCAGCTTGTCTTATCTGACATCAGCCCAACTTCACCTCCCAAGGCCGCAGATTACTATTCAGCTCAAGACGCGACTCTCTCAGGTTCAGCTTCTCTCGTCAACTGCAAAGACACAGAATGTCTTCCAACTCACAAAAAGGTCGGATCTATCGGAAAAGATGCTAAAGTGACCTTCAATTCAGTCAGTGCACCCAAGGACGGTTCAGTATATCTCGGCATCGACTACATC
The DNA here is from genome assembly GCA_014898875.1 of Fusarium miscanthi. Classification (NCBI taxonomy): domain Eukaryota; kingdom Fungi; phylum Ascomycota; class Sordariomycetes; order Hypocreales; family Nectriaceae; genus Fusarium; species Fusarium miscanthi. The sequence goes on from JAAVUA010000064.1 coordinate 587,503, forward strand.
AACCATGAGTATCACCACACGATCGGCGATTGGGAGACAAACTCTCGAAACATGTCGATTTCGGTCAACGGACAGGACGCAAAGCGTTGGGCGTTCCCGAATGCTGGCGGCGATTGGTTTGAGAGCGACCGGCTCACAATCCTTGTCGATGGGTTCAAGAAGGGAGATAGCAACGAAGTGACCTTCACTACGTCGGCTTCGGGCAATTGGGCGCCTGATCTAGTTGGATTCGAGGTTCTAGAGTAGTTAAGAGAACCGCACCATAGCAGCCGTGTGCTTTAACAAATAGAAGCAATCTTTTGGGCATACATGTACTCAAAATACTGTTTCTAGTGATCCTACATTGCTTCATGTCTTAAAAGGATAATGTCCTGTCCTTCTTGGTCCAAATGATCCTTGTCAACGGACTCGGGGTTGGCTCCGATGACGGGATATCGGTCTGAGTAGAATACCCTGCAGTTGAGCAGCGAAGTAAAAGTAATCGGGCTTTGCACAACAGAAAAATGCTTGAGCCTATAATTGAAAGCTAACAAAGGAGAACCGCCGTCCTTGAAGCACTTATAACCTGTTTAATTAAGCATGTTCTGCTTTTGATAGATGCCTTGATATTGAAAATACTCACTTGCTGTATTAAATGTAATAGACTAAATTGCCAATGTGAATACCTAGTACGAATTGAGTGCCACAAAGAAAATATAACATAGTATTTCAGGTATAAAACGTTATTAGAAGTAATTATTTAAATTTAAGCTATTTGTAAATAGAGTTATTCCAGCGTAGGTTACCTATGCCAAATGGTTCGCGAGGTCACTGTTGTGGCTAAGCCTCGGGCAATTCCCGAATCACACCCACTGCGGCAGAGTGAGCCTAAATTGTTAAGCGAGACGGAACAAAACACCAAGATAAAATCCACCAAAAATGCAAAAGGAAATCCCCGAAACCTGGATCGAACAAGTGACCTTTCGGTGAGATGTTTTATCAATTACAGCCGAACGCTCTTCCAGCTGAGCTATTCGGGGATTGTTGGTGAAAAAGCGTTGCAATTTGCCAAAATGTCGACAGCCGATGCTAACGATCGCAGCATTCCATTCCTTTGATGCATGTTACTGTTGATGGCGTTTATATTAAGGGCGGCTTGAGTGTACCAGGAGGAGTGCATGCCCATACCAAAGAGTTTCGATATCAACAGAGAAAAAAACTTAGCTCTTAATCCTCGCAAGGTCATGGTGTTAGATATGCAGAGCTGACTGCAAAAAGAATCATTGCATGGGCAAAAGTCACGATACGGGCAAATGAAAATAAGGCAAAAAAAAAAAAAAAAAGATATAGCTAGCAGCTATCAGTTTCGATCTGATGACCTCCGGGTTATGAGCCCGGCTATGAGAATTGTTAGTGCATGCTTAAGATGAGAAGATTCGAAATCACATACCGCGCTTCCACTGCGCCAAGCTGCTTTCTTGCGATGCTTTGCCGAGTTATTTTTGCGCTCTATCAAGGGTCTCGTTCCACGTACCACTTTACAATCCGGCTTTGCTGTCACTTTGATTGCGGGGCCTCGCTTGGATTTAACTTTTCGTTTGTTCAACACATGCATTGAACTCGGGCAGAGAGCCGCTGTCTACAAAACCTTCAGTGGCATCCGTGAAAGACCCGTGACGTTGTCTGCATGGGTATTGTTTTTCAGCTCGCTTAGCACTGACCATCATGACGGCTTCTTGAGACGAGACGATGTAACTATCTCATAAGATCGGACAACTTTCCGGACAAGGATCATCTGCCTGTCAATATCTTTCGGCCGATCCTCTCGAGCACTACCGTTCACCGGCAAAGATACACCTGATGGCCTTGACTAGCCCTTCTCCTTAATCTGACGAATTCTTCAAGATGCGGATAGCGAGTCAATGCGACTCTGAATTCTATTTGTGGAGGAATCGGGACCCCTTTTTCGGGAGCGCGTGGATTTTCTTTTTTCTTCAACGGTGCACGGCTGTGCTGATTACGAACTACCCGACTATTACCGGTCGCTTTGACTCAGGACAATCCGAAGTCTTATGATTACGGATTGAGTCATCGGGAGATTCCGACGCTGTTAGCCGGGGAAATGAGTCCTATAGTTTCTTTTGCGAACTTTTGTGTAGATTAGAGCGTTGACTCGGAGACTTTTTAGCTCAAATAGTTTGGCTGACAGCTTGGCTGCATCATCTATTTTGAGAGGGCCAAGAACATCAAGACAAAGGCCCTTGCAAGTAAATAGATGGAAACGTCAATTATCCCGCTCGGAACAGGTGATGCAAAATTTGAGGAATTGAAAATGGAGTCAATAAATAAGAAATACCGAGCTATTATGTATTAGACACGAGAATAAAGCAACTGGTGACATATAAGAACCATAATAAATCATCGTCTTCCCCGAGGGACTCCATAAAATGGATCCAGAGCTGAATGTCCAAGGGCCAAGGATTACCCGCCAACCGTTTCCCTCTTCCACAACCGTCTACGCCCGTTCTTGGGTGACGGAGCGAGTCAGTCGAGGCACAAGCGACGACATTACTGAGATCTCGTTGGTAGATCGCCTTCATCCCTGTCTTGGCCTAGCTCCTCTTTGAGGCCTAGCCTAGAACAAAATTCATGCCAGGCCCCAGACTCAAAACTTTAGCCAAACTTTATTGACGAGCCAAAACGCGTGATTGTCTTTATGGAAGGAGGTGTTTCGATGGGAGATGAAGGGTTGGGTAGTAGGGAGGATCGTCATGGATCTTTTGCATTGTTGGTGGTTGCAGATAGATGAGACAATGGGAGAGATCATCGATTTGGCATCGTTAATGAGGCTCAGCCACATGTTCCAGACTGACATACATACCAGCTGATCATGAATTGAACGCCCAAACCATCTCCCCGACAATAGTTACCTTCCCCAGTGACGGTAGTGGAACATCCCTCGCGCGTGTCAAACCTCAGCCCACCCAGCCAGGCCTAACCACTTGCAGATTGGCAAGGAACAGAGGCTGTTTAGTAGAAAACGCCATCTCCATGGTCCCCTGCCCCCAGTCCCTTTTAGACTCTGCACACACACATAAGATCAGCGCAGCTGTCTCTTCCCCTCACGCTGTCAGTGTCTCGTAAGTCGCGTTGCGTTTTCCCCTTGGCTTGGCAGGCTGAATCGAACGACCATGGATTACTTCGAGGTATGCTGGTCGATCTTCAGCACCATCTGTCTCGTCAATGTTGTTTTTGGTATTTTGGTCTGTGAGATTACTACGTTTACTGTTCTAGCTGCCGTACCCATCTTTTCGTCTGCGGCGGGAGCTATTGCGAATGGGCTCTGCTATTATGTTTACTACCTGAAGAATCCCGTCATCAATGAGGTGGTAGCGGCTGTGTTCTCAGACTTCTTCTGGCTGGTATGAAACCCTCTTGACTAATTGAAGGTGAATGATACTGACTGAGCAATAGTTGCAAGAAGCGAGTCTGCTGCTGTACAGTTATATCATCCTACAACGAGTTCTCCGACCCAAGCAATGGCGCATCTTTTCTATTCTGTTCTGGAGTCTCATGGTCTTGACGGCAATCACCCGAGTCTTCATTGCCATCTATCGCGCCAAGTTCTTGATCGAGGGTGTCGCTGAGTTCGAAGTCATCATCAACTATCTTCACATTGGCTACTTCACCTTCATGGCCATATCTGAGTGCCTCAGCGCCTATTTCCTTGTCGTCATTTTCGCCTCAGCCAAGACAGCCAGTATGAGCGCTGCTCTCAAAGTCGGTCTCCTACGATATTTGACACGCAGTACCGAAATGCGCGTCGCTTTCTTGGCCGTCCTCGGAGTCGTGCGAACTATCATCCATCCCTTCCAAACCCCTGGTCAGAAGGCAGTCAACATCGCCAGTCAATTGGATCGCTTCCTCTATGCTCTCTTCTGTCTATACCCAGTTGTTCTATAGTAAGTCTCACCTTATCTCATTAGCTATAAAGCTAACAGCTATAGCTTTGATACACTTGCATCCAAGCTCCGCTTCAACGAGGACCGATCGATATATACGCATAGTGACCAAGCTGCTGCTGGTAATCGCTACGGCTTGAGCACCCAGACAAGATGCTACACGACAACAAAGTCCAATTACGCCTCAAAGATGTATGGGGCCGATACCCCAGGAGATCGAAATGCTTCCCAAGAGCAGATTGTCCCAGCCAATGCATCCACCCGCTCCGGAGTATCGGAAGTAGAGATGGAAGACATGGATGTTGAAGGATTTGTCATTAGAAAGACGACTGAAGTCACAGTCACATAGTTATTTCATGGCCTATATCACGCCAGACAAGACAATACCATAGATTTCTTAATAGATAATTGTGCAAACAACGCCACCTCAGAAGTTTTAAGAAGTGAGGGCTATGAACAGCGTAGACGAGGCAAGAAAAGCGAGGACCTCTATCCTAGGCGTTGGAATGACCTAGGTAATTGTGATCTATCTTGGCGTATATTTACAATAACTAAGAGAGCTCGCAGGGTGACTCTAAGCTACCTACGGTGAGCTTAAACTATAGTGTATAACTTCAATGCCAGTCCCAGCAGGGTGCTCAAAGCTGTGACCGACACATACGCCCATCAGCTGCAACAGACCAAGCCTCACTCCCGACAGCAACCGTAGCATAAAAGAGATGCTCAGGGTCGTACTTCTTCTTAATCTTCAGCAGCCTATCATAATTGACACCATAGAAGGTCTCTTGCCAGTCTTTCTGTTGAAAGTCTGCCTCGTTGATATACGCTCCAGCGCCAGGCGTTGCAGCCTCGATGATGGGTTGGATCTCCTCTGTCATTCTCTTCTGAGTAGCCAACATCTCTTCCCATGGTGCTTCATTATCCCAAGGAAGAGTCAAAGAAACCTGCACGATGGAATCACGCCACTGGGGTAATACTGAGTTGGCATTGTTGCCCCCGAAAGTGGACACGTCAAGACCGACGCCGATATAGATGACTCCCATCTCAGCGAGCTTCCGAGCCGTTGGAGAGAAGTCGTTCAGCTTGTTGCGTGGTAGTAGGCGACCTCCGAAGAGTTGTGTTCCTACTTGGATATTGCCTGCTGGGAGGGGACCCCAGTAGTGATCGTAATGCTCGTAGTAACTTGGGAAGTGCGTAAATTTAGGCTCAAATTTGATACCAAGATCAGACAAAGAATCGGCGAGAGGCTGGAGGATCTGCTTGACCTCTGCCTCGGTCTTGTTGTACGCCGTCAGAGCGGGAATCTGAAGGAATGAGTCCGAGAAGAAGTAGATGATCATAACCCCAGAGTCAACTATCCTGGGAAGAGCAGCATGGAAAGCGTCGATGGCTTTATAGACGAGCTCTGGTCTTCCATCTGGTGCAGTGACAAGAAAATTTGCACCACTGACTTGAGCTTCTGGATGAGCCCTTACAGTAGCTGAGATAACGACGCCATAGTTCCCTGTGCCACCACCGCTCAAAGCCCAGTACAAGTCAGTGTTTTCACTTCTGCTTGCCTTGAGAAGCTTTCCATCAGCAGTAGCGACCTCAAATTCGAGGGTGTTATCTGCTGCCAGGCCGAAATTAGTGCTTAGGGCTGAATGACCGCCTCCTTGGGTATATCCTCCAGCGAGACCGACAGAGGGACATTCTCCAGTAACTACGACTAGATTCTCGGCTTGGGCAGCTGCCAGGGCTTCAAAACCTTGAACACCGGCACCCACCTTGAGAGCTTTCCCTTGATAGTAATCGTCCTTCCAATCGATGACTTCGACGCCTTTTAGGTAGTGAGTCCAAACAGCAAGGGAGCCTGCGCCGGTTGAACGACCGAGGTAGTCATGACCTGTGTTTCGGATGACAAATCGTATTTTCTTCTCCTTGACGAAGTTTAGAGTCGCTGCGACATCCTCTGTAGAAGTGGCATTGACAGCATATCTGACGTAGTTGCCGAGCGTACATGGCTTGTCTCTGGGCTGGAATGGGTCACAAGACTGGTTGGCGAACAAAGGAGCCATCATGGACGAGGAAGATTCCGAGCTGATGCATGTTAGCAGGTAATATGATGCATTGAAGCAGGCAAGTACTGCACGGGATGACTGGAGCGGGATCCAACCGGGGGTGACTGACTGAACTGACGAATAGAGCCATTCATTCTGCAGGCGCTCACAATCCTCAGCATCATAATTCGGATAATGACATGGACTTCCCAGCGGAACAGTAGCCACCAATCGACCACTGACGGTACCATTGAGGTGATTCCATTCGTTATCAGAAGGCCAACAAGAGTCACCAGGGAAGCATTTGCAGTCTGGTGCTGTGGCTTTACAGTCAGCTGCACCGAGAAGCAGAAACGGGACGAAAAGGCTGCGCATTGTTGCTAGTGATGACCAATGGTGAAAGTCTCTCATCAACTCAATGGGCGGTAAGAATGCATGAAGTGGCCGTCTTACTCAGATTTTCACTCTTCCCCGCAGAGGTGCTTTTGTTTCTTTTGCTGCCCCTGTCAGCCAAGCATGCTGAGGTGGAGAACATGCTATCACAAGACAAGGATCTGCCAGTATTGAAGATCCTTACGACCTTATCGTGGGCAGAGGGAAAGATCTACAACTGCTTATAGTATAAGATTTTAGAATCTATGATCTAGGTAACGCTAAAAGAAGAAGCAAGCAAACATAGAGACTTCTGGACTGTCTGAATCTATAGAAGATGCAAGTTATTTCAAGGTGCGTTAGCAAGAGTTAAGCACACCGACCTATTCTATACTTAGCCCTCAACCGCAGCTATTCCTTCATCGTCCCGGACCAACTTGGCTTGATTATAGGCATCATCGTCAGTTGGCAATTGCAGGTTGACAGCTGCAATCCGAGCTGCGCTGACCTCCAAGTCACCATCGCCTTCCAATGCTAACACATGACCACCGGAGTCTCTGGTCGCTGCCAGGAAGTGTAGATGGTCGCCTGCGACGCTGATACCCTGCATGAAAGCTGGCGATCTGAACCCGATGATGGTGCCCTTGATGTTGTGGAACGTATGTGAAGCCTGTCGCTTTCCAAGCTCGGCAAGGCTCTCGCCTGGTGATTGCTGGCCTCCAACCGTCCTTACAGTGACCGACTTGAATCTACCCTCAATTCTGTAGACTAAATAATGATTGTTCGTCGTGGGAAGAAGCTGAGACAGAGTCTCAGTGAAGGAATCCTTGCTCGGTATTTGTTTCGAAGCGGTAACGGTCGGCTTAAACTCCGTGATCATCGCAAAAGGCGCCGTCTGTTCAGCACAGGCATCTTTATCCAGCGCTACAACAGAACCATCAGGCTTCATATCGTAGATAATCCCATCAAGAATGATCATTTCGCCCACCATGTGTCGAAAGGTGCCAAGGCCATGATCGCCATGTGTGAGGAGTTCCGAAAGGGTGATTCCTGTCTCGGCGACCCCATCCATGAGGGCTGAGACAACAGAATATTGAAAGAGGTGATTGGACGACATTTTGGTGTGTGATGCGAGATGTGAGATGGTGTTGAGTGAGTGAGAGGCACAGCTTGTCCTTGGTTGAGAAAGTTGCACGAATGCGGGGTCTAACAGCCCAATCAAATGAAGAGTTCTGGATCAAGACGTCATCAGAAATGAGAGCGGCCAGCTCAATCGATAAAGAGACAGCAACGAGAAGTATCAAGACATGACAACGGCTTCGAGCGAGCAGATATATTATGAAATTGCACTGTATGCTTCAAAAACATAAAGAGAGAGAGTTAGAAGAATGGGGCAATAATGAATTGCTGGGTTGAACAGTCTTACTGCAACTTGGATACTCGATACAGCATCATGTTCAACTCGAAATACAAGTGTCTAGTCGCCTGGAATACCAGATATTGTGGGAGCGCTCTTGGTTCCAACAGCAGCTGCTGAACTGACCAGACCAACTTGCTCGTCGGGGTAAGATATCAAGTTTCAACTGCTTACTGGTTTCTGGCTAGTGCCCTCGTATTCTGGTCTGAGTTTTGATAGCCTGATTTTCTTCTGATCTGGAAGAAAAGCGACAGTAAGCGCCAATTCACTGGGTAAAACCTTGCGATCTCCAGATCAACTTGTCCGACGGCTTCCTGGCAGAGCCTTGGCCGGTTCACAATTGAACCTCAACATCTGCGTTACATCACACCGAATGCAAGGGAGATCTGCCCGTGACACGGCAAAAAGCGGTATGGTGGCTGCTTAGTTGCGGGTTGCCGGGCGGGCCGACTAGCTGATGCATCTAGTGCCACGCTTGAGCCGTTTCCCGACCAAGTATCGATGGTTCAGCTCGCCACAACATGCCCAACCCTCAATATTACTGCGCCAAAGTGAGGGGAAACCAATGGGAGGAATGTGATATGTTCACTTTTGTGAGACTGCATGAGATACTGCACCGAGAGGGGAAGGGCTGCTGGCAGACATTGCCCATAAAAAGACAGAGGTTGCTCACTTTTCCAGGCAGAAGACATTTGCCTGTCTTCTCATCAAACTTTTAAAATTCCGAGAGCTTAGCTAGGATTTTTTGATAAAGAAATAATTGTTGTTCACTCTGTCAATCAGCGAAGATGGCTAAACGCGCAGAGCATCTCCCGGCGATGCCGCCCCAGGACCCTTCATTGCAGGTTCCAAGCGGTCTGAGGGTTGCGTACGCCAAGCATCTTCTTGACAAACACCTCCGAAGCCTGCGATATGAGCTGAACGACGATGTCAGTCGTAATGAGCCTCTGCCCGCCATAGGCCATGCACCATCTCACGGACATGAAGATCCTTTGGAGCATCTCTCAGAGTACAAGGGTCGTGTTGCCATCGTTGGTGCTGGCGCCACTGGCTTGTACCTTGCTATGATGCTCAAGTACCTCAAGATCTCCAATGTGGATATCTATGAAGCTTCTAACAGAATTGGTGGTCGAGTCTATACGTATGAGTTTGAAAAGGATGAGGCCTCTCCTCATAACTACTACGACATTGGTGCCATGCGTATCCCTGAGATAGATGCCATGCAATCGTTAGTATCCCAGTCTCTCTGCTTGACTACTATACTAAAGTATCACAGAACACTTACCCTCATCGAGGAGCTGAAGCTTCCTAAAACGAAGTATGTTCTCGATGCTGGTTGCGAGCCTCAGATGCACTGGTACTCTAACACCGAATCACCTGAGTAAGAAGACCTCATATCGCATTTCAAGTGAAGAATATTGACAATTTATAGCGGGAAACCCTACGACGACCGAATGAATGAGATCATCAAGGGCCTCGGGACAAACTGGGATGAGAAATTTGAGGAATGGGTTAAAACTGGCAAGGACAACCATTCCACCAGAGGCTGGCTTATGTTCACTGACCCGAAGTAAGTACCGTGTTGAACCTCTTTTGCGGCTGCTAACATCCCTTCTAAGATGGACCTATGACCAGACCGAGGAAGCTGAAACCGCTTCTACGTAAGTTCACCACCCATCACCCCGTAGCAGCGTCTAATACTAACACCATGTAGCTCTACTGGTCTATTCGAGCAGTCATTCGTTGAATCTCTATGCGACTTTAGCGATTTCCAGGCCACGGCTGGTAAGCCTTGGTGGCGTCTTGAGGGCGGCATGTCAGTCGTCACTGAGAAGATGAAGGAATGTATCGAAGATCCCAAGTGGGCTCCTCACAACCCTGTCTCTCTGAAGGTCAAGAAGAATACACCTGTAATAGCCATGTCAGAGAACCATCAGGAGAATAAGATCGAAGTGACTATCAACGGGGCTGAGGGAACAAAGACTGAGGCATACGACATGGTCTTCAATACCACTGCCATGGGTCCTCTCCAGCGCATGGACATCTCTGGCCTCGTCCCCGGTTTTGGTCTTCCTCAGACCCAGAAAAACATTCTCACTGGTATCCGAGCTCTCAGCTATGATCGATCCTGCAAGGTCGCAGTCAAGTTCAAGAGCCGTTGGTGGAAGAATATGTATAAGGCCTCAAAGAACGGCAGCACTTTCGGCGGAGTGTCCGGCTCTGATCTGCCGAGCAGCAACATCGTCTACCCGTCTTGGGATGATGGCGATGACAACTCCGCTGTGCTCATGACCTCGTATACCTGGGCTCAGGATGCTACGCGTATGGGATCTCTGATTCCGGACTATACGAAGCAGAAGCCGCATATTGACGATACCGTTGTTACCCAGTGCTTCCAAGACCTCGTCAAGCTTTGGGGCGAGAGCAAGGATCCCAAGATTACCGTTGAGTTTCTGAGAAGCGAGTATATCGAGCACCATGCTTTCGCTTGGTCTCACGATCCTTACACCGGCGGCGCTTTCGCTCTTTTCGGCCCTGGTCAATTCGGGTATGTCTACCCCGAGTTCCAGCAGATCCTCTGCGATGGAAAGTTTGCTATCTGTGGTGAGGCTCTCAGTCCTCATCACGCTTGGATCTCTGGATCACTGGATAGCGGATACCTTACCATGCTGAGATGGTTATTCCATCTCGAGGATAACGATAGAGCTGATGCATTGAAGCAAGCATGGTTTGGACGCGGTAAGGGTGAACATACTGCTGAGTATGATGGGAGGTTGATGAGGTGGACCGTTGAGCTGAGCCAGCAGGCAGCTAAGAGGACGCGAAAGAGGCACCACTAAGTCTAGCAATGGTGATTCTCTTAGCCATGAGCACAACGCGAATGCTTCCGGTGCTTCGAGCGAAAGTTTTACTTGTGGACCTGTATCGAGACAGATTGAAACCATTGGAGACCAAACCATAGCTTTCATCCACAATCATTTCCCTGTCCGTATTTGCCCGTAAGACTGCTGTGTGAGAGTTCTTGGCAATCATGAGATTCTGGCCGAACTCGATGTGTCTTGGCACTTATTAACAGCCTTTTACAAATTAGAAATGAACAAGGCTGTCCAATGAGTACTGTTTCCAGACAAGCACGACTCGAAGAATGATGCCTGGAATTCTTGGCCGCATCGGGATTGGATCTAGACTTCATACATTCCTCACGCCCAATGCCCCATTCAGTCATGTGTGTGCAGTATCCGCACATCGGTTGGAATAATGAAAATCCTAATCATTTAATAATAAAGTATGAGATGGTCTATTTATGAGAGGCTTGAAATAAATTAAATGAGACAATATTATTTGTGTAGGCCATTTTTTATAATATGAGAGAAAGACATCGACGTCTGTGCTGTTAGTTTTGTTGTTAGCTCCCAGACTAGTCGAAGCCGACCAAAACTGGATCTTTAGGTCTCCAGCCGGCGCAGTCCAGTCCGTTCCTCTATGCTGGAATGGACTGGAACATTTTTGCGTAACGGAAGGAGTTTTTTAATGGTGCCACAAGTGGCAAGTCTAATCGTACATAAATCCGCCCTGGAAGCACAATCAAGACCATGTATGATCTCAACAGAGAAACTGAGACTCGTTGAAGCATAGTATTCTCCTCAAAAACCCATCAACACATCCGAACCTCAGCAAGATAAGAAATGAGACTGACTTCGTTCTTCCAATCCGCGGCGCTTGCCGCAGCCTCTTTCTCCGAGCTCTCAAACGCCCAAGTCTTTACCCCTCGTGGTTTAGCAACCCCCAAACGCAAAGAATTATGGCAGCCAGAAGTCGGAACACCATGGCAGATTATCCTCTCCGAGGTTGTCAAAGTTCCCAAGGCTGGTGTTAGCTCCATGACTCCCGATGTCCCTATCTGGGATATGGATCTCTTCGAGAACCCCAAGAGCACAATCGCTGCCATGCAGAAAGGTGGTAAAAAGGTTATCTGTTACTTCAGTGCCGGCTCTTGGGAGAACTGGCGCAAAGACAAAGACAGTTTCCCAAAGAAGGATCTTGGCAAGGTCATGGATGGTTGGCCGGATGAGAGATGGGTGAATATTCGCAGTGCTGCCGTGCGAGCTATCATGGCGCAACGAATCAAGTTGGCGGCGGAGAAGGGATGTGATGCTATTGACCCGGATAACATGGATGGATATGTAAGTTACGGACGCAATGATGAAACAAACCCACTAACCATCACTGCAGCAAAACGATAACGGCCTTGGCCTTACCGAGGAAGACACCATCTCGTACGTCAAGTTCCTCTCTGCAGAGGCAGCCAAGTACAACATGGTTATGGGCATGAAGAATGGTGGAGACGTCACAGAAGATGTTCTTCCATACGTCGCCTTCTGCATCAACGAGTCTTGCATCCAATATTCGGAGTGCGACTTGTATCAGCCTTACATCGACGCGGGAAAGCCAGTCTTTAACATTGAGTATCCCAAGGGTGCACCAAAGGTGAAGGCCAAGGACAAGAAGAAAATTTGTTCTACTAGTGGTGCGGCACAAGGATCCGATGATTTCAGTAAGGTTATTAAGAAGATGAATCTGGATAAATGGGCCTTATATTGTTAGGGTTTTTAAGGACCCCTGGCATCAATATACGCATTATTTTCAGTTTAAGTCCATTCTTTGTTCCCTAAAATGTGAAATATACTTCTGTGAGACGGTATTCAGAATGTTTCTCAATGACATGCAGGCATGGGATGAACAGCTGAGCTACGAACGGAGAGGGAAGAGCAAGTCAGAGTATGTATTTCAATGTCGTCAAGACAACCGATATAACTATATACATGTAATGTAAGGCCTATGAGACAGCATTGAGGAGTATGACAGCTTAGTCAGTGCCGCTGCATCCAACAAAGTTGTTGCCGGAAGCACCAGTGTGAGTAATGGCACCAGCATACTCGCAGTTGGTGTTGATGACAACACGGTCGGCACCGGGAGAGCCTAAAGGCATGTTAGAAGTCATTTCGAATTGTCTCTGCTCAGCGACTTACCGCCAGTGTAAACACCGCCGCTCTTGATAGGGAACTCCTGGTAGGGGCCGTCGACGGGGAAGTCGAATCCCTCGTAATTGTTGTAAGTGTGAGGGTAAGTAGAGCTGCCAGCAGTGTCATCGTTCTGGTAGTACTGGCAAGCAGCGTTGGCAGCAGCGCGGACTTGAGAGGCGGAGTAGTTGGTGTTGCCACAGGTGGTAGCAGACTGACGGCTCTCAATGGGGCCGGCGACAGCCAGGCTGACAAGAGCAGCGAGCGAAGCGATAGACTAAGAACTGGGTCAGCATTCTCTTGGTCCAGTATGCTTTTAGACGTAAGTTGTACCTTGAAGAAGAGCATCTTGTCAATGAGTTTACAACAACCAACGATGGATGAGAGCGTGTAGGAATAGTTACATCATTGATAGAGTCCTCTCAGAGATTATATAGTTGATCATGTCTATGTCCTGTGTATACTCGGAACACCAAACATATCAGTCCATCGAAACCTCGGTGTCCTAAAACATGTAGATCTTCAGAGAGAGAGGCAGGTGGATGAACGCATGAGTCCGATTGGCCGCATAATTCACTTAGTTTCGAGATAGTATCACCACCTGCTTAATTGGGATGTAGGCCCGGCAGATGGGCAGATGTAGCTGGGCGCAGTCTGGCCAGTCACATCAGTGTCCGCACCGAGAGCGGGTCGTGATCGACATATACTTGTCTCAGCGAGCGCCCATGTGTTGCTCTTATCGCAATCATTGGAGCCCTTTTGTATTTCATCGTCGGAAATCGGATGTGACGCGCCGTGTTAGCGCCAATCGTAAATCTTGTAATTCCGCTTCTTGTCGTAATCCCTTCATCCTGCATTCATTTCATGCTCTCTCTCCTTCGCTTTTCAACTCTCTCATTCTTCTCCGCACGGAAAATGGCCGACCTTACGAAATTACTGGGCGACAGCGCTGTAACGGCCCAACAGGCTGCTGAAAAGCTCGCCAGCCCTTGTCTAGAGGCTATCAAGAAGAATGAAGACGCATCAAAGATTGAGGGTGAATTCGACAGCCTTTGGTCTTCGGTGCTCTCCGCTGCCGAGCAGACCCCCCACAACAAGCAAGGGAAGCTAGTGGAAACCTTGCATGCGATAAAGAGCATTCCGCAATCTGCAGAGACAGCCAAGAAGGTTGTCGTTTGGGGTGAGGAGAAGCGTTGGGATGAGCTACCCATGTTTGGGGGTAAGGCACGCGAGCAGCTCGACATCGGTAAGCTCCGCTCTCCGACAATCACAAACACTTGCTGACTCTGATAAGCACAAGAAAAGTCGGATGAGGCTTTTGTCAATATCAACAGCTTCTTTGCGCGCGCAACTGCTGCTGGGGTCGATGACCTTAGTCTTTTCGCCATTTGGACCTTGCGCGAAGCACTTGAAGACCCTGCTGCTGATAAGATCTCGGAGACGTCGCCCAAGCTATTGAATGCCTCTTCTGTCTGGTTTATCTACGCTGTCGATGCTCTTGCTAAGGCGAGCAAGGATGGAAAGCAGTTTGACGGCAAAGTCGCCAAACCGGGTGATAGCTTGACGGAGTATAAGGACGAGGCCGGATGGAGAGGTTTCAATAATGACAGATGGAAGGTCTGGCAGGATCGTGTTTCAACTTTGAAAGAGGCCAACCTCCCCCAGGACTCCAAGTCCTTGGTGAGCCAGGCGTTGGATAGTATCACCAAAGTCTAATAGACGAGCTATCAATCAAGTATCGCCCTCGCTAATATTCCGCCATGCTTTTGAAGAAATTGCCCTTCTGCCTGCGTATTATAGCATACTTCGATTGAGTATTCGCGTTTATTTCAATGATGTCTGCGGAATAGTCAGTAAATTTGCCAATTTACTTGAGAAAAGGTCCTGTTTTTGGTTTATACTACAAGAAATTGATAGTGGGCAATATAGCAAGACACGGACCATTGACGAGAAACGCGCAAATGCGCACATCTGTTTTCATTTTTTCTGCCTTGCTGTAATTAGGAAGATCTTACTGGTTGGTTGGCCTCAATCCCAGCATTTTCAGCCAACAGCTTGATTTTGCACAGCCTTATGCTGCAGCTCCATGCAGCTCAGCCGCAATTGGAATTTCCCCTCAATCAGTCGCCTTATCTGACATTCATCATTCAACATCTGAATCATGCTATCTCAGTGAACCCATCGACATGGAGCTCTCTTTGCGAGATGGCTCTCGGCTCAAGCCTGAGATTCGCCTCGCCCAAGCGGTATCCGAGTTTGAAGCATCGCTGACTTCAGAACAAAAAGTCGCGTTTAGAGCCTCACGATCTTCGGCTCTTCAGACGGCACCGACCATGTCTGATGTAATGCGCCTGACCGCTGAGATCGACTTGAAGGCCACGAATAAGCATGGCCGTGGGAGGTGCTTTGGTCCAAGAATGACTAATCTGCTACAAGCCATCCAGCAGTTCGCTGCGCTTGGTGACGTCGTTGTTGGAGGCTCGCAAAATCTCATTGCGTGCGGCGTTTGGGCTGCTGCAAGAATGACCGTTCATGTGAGTGCATCGAAAACTGCGTTTACGATTCCCCTATTGTTATTAATAGCATGACGGGTAGGTTATCACCGGTTATTTCACGTACCTGGAAAAGCTTTCTTTTTTGTTCATGGCTGTCGGTCGAAACGCTCCGCGCTATCAAGCTATGGCCGCAATCTATCCCAAATCGAAGAACCTCCAACGCTATCTGTGTGAATACTTCATCATTGTTACAAGATTGTGCTTTCAGTCAATTTCGTGGACACGAAAGTCCGCCCTCAGCCGACTCTCGACGTCTATCAGCGACCCAGATATGAAAGAATTCCAGTCAGAGCTTGACATATGGTCATCATCGATAAAGGAAGAGGCGAACCTCTTACTGAATCAGAAGATAGACGAGGAGGCCAAGGAGAATGCGAAATTCCGCTCGCTCACAACATTTCTGTCCGAGTCCTCGTCACATCAGCGGAGAATTAAGACCTGTACTCGTTTTCTACAGGCATGCTCCCAGTACGACTATCAGACCACGTGGAAGCAGACAAGAAAGCTTGGAACCACTCGTCTTTTAGGATCCTTCTCTGAGTATCAACAGTGGCAGTCTGGCCAATCCAGCTATGACTCTGTACTAGTCCGTGGTAAGCTGGGGGCTGGGAAGTCAGTCCTTTTAGCCAATGTCGTCGACGATTTGAATCTTCAGAGAAATACGATTGTCTTGTATTTCTTCGCTCGTTATGACAGACCTGATGGGTTGAGTGCTAGGACAATCCTTGGGTCTCTCATCAGGCAGCTTCTGGAGCACTTCGTCACGAACAGCGACTTTGACCATATTTTCAAAAACGATGCAAATATCGGGGATGAAGATGATATTGTGGAAATCTTTAAGTGTGTTCCACCACACAGCCAGCGTGTCTTCATTGTCATCGATGGTGTTGATGAGTGTCCCATGGAGGAGCAACATACCATACTGAGGGCCCTGTCAGTTATCCAGCCCCATGGCTACAAGCTATGTGTCTCTGTGAGAAGTCTAGAACAAACTTCAACATGGAAAGATCAGTCATTCCGATTCAATATCTCTATTCCCGAAGACAACCCAGATATCTCGGACTATGTTGATGTCGAAGTTGGTAGACGGATCCAAGAGGGAAGGCTTGTTATTGAAGATACAAATTTGGTCCAGGAGGTTAAAGAGAAACTCATAAATGGGGCATGCGGCATGTTAGTATACTACTAATTGCCTCTCGGCTTTTTCCATTAACCGGTTTTGACTTTCACCAGGTTCCTTTGGGTCTCACTGCAACTTGATTCTATTTGTGCTGAGATGACAGACCACGCAATACGCGAGGCGATTCAAAATCTTCCGCGTGATCTCACGGAAACTTTCGAGAGAAACCTTACCAAAGCCAGCTCGAGCGATACCAGCGGCTATCACATACGCATCTTCAAACTCTTAGTTTCAGCAAGAGAATTGCTTACGACCGGACAGCTTCGAGAGGCTATCAGCGTGATAGTAGGACAGACCACATGGGATCCGGCAAGACAGATCAGTCGTATTGAAAGAGTCTTGAGGTTTTGTGGAAGTTTAATCATGGTCGACGAGGAAGATGAAACGGTTCGCTTCATCCATCATAGTGCCCGAAGCTTTTGTCTCAATTCGCCGAACAACACCACCGCATGGACCTTCACTGAAGATGAAGCGGAGAGAGCAATGGCAGAGACTTTGGTGACATATCTTAGCTACAACATCTTCGACACCAGATTGAGCAGAAACGTTGCACCAAAGATCGAGGCAAACGATATACCCAAAAGAATAGCATTGAGCACCATCAAGACCAGTTCAGTGAGGAAAGGGATTGCTGACAGATTGTTAAACGTGCGGTCTCAACTAAGACACGATGTTGGACCCATCCTTGCTGAGTCGGCCAAGGGCTACTGGAAGGATGATTCTCGGGAATTCTCCCTACTCCCTTATGCAAGCAAGAACTGGATCCTCCATACTTCCCATGTCGAATATCTTGACCCGCTATGCCGTTGGCATTACTTACTTCAGCATCCAACGTTTGGCATTGATCTCGCTAATAGATCGGATGGCTTGCTCTTCCGGTCTTCGACTACAAGGCCCGTGTATTCAGTGAGCATTGTCTGGGCCTTGTCGCATGGACATCTGTTACTTTTGAAGTATGCCATTTCCAAAGAGCCAGGAGCTCGCAAAATTCAATCTTATGCAAAGTTTTGGATCCTTTTGCGACATATTTTGCCCATATTCATCAAGGATCATATGGAATATGGACTTGTCAGGTGGCTATCTCGGATGCTTGTTCAGTTACGCATTACGCATCCAGCCAAGCGACCACTATTATCACGACTCTCAGTCTTTGATGAGTTTTATATGGAAATACTACGAACGGCCATTGAACTGTCCGACATAGAAGCGGTTATCGCTCTTCTGTCCCGCGATGATCTTGGAACAAGTCAGCTTCCATCTCTGAGCGACGCCTTGGTAGACTTAGCAGTCTCAAATGGCAACGTACCCCTTCTGAATCTGCTCATGAGGGAAGATTTCGCAATAGATATCAGCGCTACCCTCTCCAAGGTCGTTTCATCGGGGATGCCAGAACCTATTGTAGCACGATTTGTCCAGCGTCTGTTTCGTAAAGGGGGGTCTCACACATACTCATTGTCAGATAGTGTACTCTATCGAACACTCCAACAATCTCTAAAAATGATAGGCCGTAATATGGTCCCGGCGCAACTAGTGGTTCTACCATGGAAAAACTCGGAGGGTCGTCGCCGCCAGGCCGATCTTGTGTTACACAAAGCATGCATGAGAGGTGATCTTCCAATGGCAAAAATGCTGACTTCTATCGGCTGTGATCCCAGTACCTCCACAGGCGAAGGGTCATGTCTTGACATGGCGCTACATGGCATCTCACAGGATAGACTGGAAATTGTATGGCATCTTTTACGGTCCTCTACGCGACCAAGTTACGCTACCTTTTCTCGGGCAGTATTACTACGGCAGTGGGCTTTCGGTCTATACTTTTTGCAGTCACACATGTCTTTCGATGATTCTTCATCTCCGCTCCGTCATTGCCGAATTTTCAAGATCATGGTGGAGGATTCATGTGATATCGATTACCCATTTATTACCCAGGCTCCCACGGAGGATCAAGACATTGGCATCACCACAGCTTTGTTACCACTACCTATCATCGGGTCAACTTCTTGGAAAGACTGGAACTTCTTCTTTGTGGCCAACTTCCACAGAAGCGATGGATGGAAACCAGTTCTTGATTCTGAGCAGAGAGTTTTATGCAAAAACATTACAGAGAGGTCTTATTTCGAGCATATGGCGAACATAGAAAGGAGAAAATGGAGTGTTCAGGAATTAGGTATTCTCGAAACACCGAAACTAGTTCAGAGTTCGATTGAATTTGTTGCCTCGCTGGGAGCCCTCTGTCCTTGGATCAAGCTGACTACTGCCAACGGCCTTTCAATTATTGCTGAGATTTCGAGAAGATGGAGTTGGGTACCTTTTATTAAGCCCGGTCAAAAATTCGATCACAGCTGGGCAGTTGGAAACACTGAAGAATCATTGCATACGATGTGGAATGGCTCTGGCCGATTACGAGGCCTAGGCCTCTGGATGATGCATAGAACTGTTGATGTTCTCGAGGAACGTTTTCATAAGTATGCTGTTGTTCAGAATGCGCTTGCCGATGCGCAATGGGCTGTCAAAGAGCTCCACCAGTCTTACCGTCTTCTACACAATTTACCGGCAGGCTGCAAGTTGGACATTTCGGAAGAAAGGCTCCCAGTCATTCATCTACCACGGTTCCAAGGGTCGAATTCAACCTATATCAAGGTATATTCGTTTCGCTTCGCCTACATGTGTGTTCGTATCCAATGGCTACAGACGTTGGGGATCATGTTCATGAAGGGACTATTGGCAAATATTAGAATCCCTACAGACCTCTTGCTGGAACTCGGCGATATGGTGATGGTTCTACCTGGCGCACTTGAACTATCGGAACATGATGCTTCAGCTTCACATAAACATGGCATTATGCCATCGGTACTCGAGGCTGCATTTCTTGGCCCTGAATCTGAACATGTTCTCGAAGATCTAGCTCAAAAGCATCCACAATGGGTGAACGAAGTCATTGCCTGGATTGAGGAAGTAGATACCGGGATTTTCACTTGGTCGATGGGCCAAGATTCACCACTTTCCTTCAGGAGAGCATTTCAGTCGTTTCGAGATATAGGTACATCTAAGGCAGATATCAAACGCTTGGAAAACGCGTTAGAGACGTCCCTTCAACGGGTTTCAGAGCTAGAATAACGACTCAGTCTCTTCTCTTCCTGGCTACAGTTTCCCCTTCAAGCGAAACACCGCCCAACGCGCCTTGGCCTTTGCGTATTCCTTTCCATTCTCATCTTTAATAACTGCTTGAATCAAGAATGAAGTTCCATCATCTGATATCTCCCCCATATCTGCGGTGACCTGGATGATCATGGGAACTCGTAGTGGTCGGAGATATTGGACTTCGATGCTTTGGGTGGCAATCATACTCGTTACCAAGTTAAGCATCCCAGGATTCATCTCTGGCAAGAACTTTCCGGAGAATCTTGTAGCTAGCATTCCATGTTGTAGCCTGGCGTTGACGACGCCGAGAACGCCCATGACATCGTCGAGAAGTGTTGCCTGAACACCGCCGTGGCAAATGTCACCGAAGCCGCATACACCATCGCTCAAGGCGTAGAATACACTGCATTTCTGAATAGGGAGCCATGGCTTCTTCGATTCGGGGTTGAGAGTTGGAGCAGATGAAGGATCGTGGAATAGCACGAGGCGATGAGAGATGGTCGACGGTGAATTGAGTGTCTCGCTGAACAGCTTTCCTGTACTACCGCGGCCATCTTGTTTATCATCCAGTCGGGGAGTGGCAACCGCGTCAGGGTGGAGGAACTGATCTCGACACCAGGGGAAATTTAAGAAGTAATCAAGCTCTTGCTGAGCGCCAGGCGAAATTCTCGGGCCTGACATCTTCAGTGTCAGGTCGATAGAGTCAACAATGTAACAACTACTTGAAGAAATGAGGGATGCCAGTTGAGAGTGGGTGATGAAAGTAAGGGATACAGAGGCAAAAGATTCACCGAGATTCGCGTCAATCTGATGGAGTTCAAAACAAGGCATCGATGTCGTAGTTCGTCTCCAGTGAAGCTGTCTAGTGTGATTAGCGCAGCTGAAAGGTTTGGCTTCCAGGGCTTGGTAGCTGAATTACCGAATTTGGTAATCCAGACTGCTAGCCCTGTCACTATGGAGTAGATCTCTGTTTGTGACATGTTCAGCGCCACCAAGTCAACAAGAGTAACGACTTTCTGTGTGTTGTAAGCATACAATGGAAGAAATTTTGAGAACTGGATCAGAATCAAATGATTTTCATTCTCTTTCACCGGTCAAGATGCCACAGCCAAAACCCACATACCTTCAACCCTCAGAGTTATGCAGGACATCAGTCTACGAAATGGTGATCCCGTGGATCCCTTAGGGGCTTTTTTTTTAAAAGCTTGTTGGCAATCTTTTAGAACAACTTTCTTGTGGACATTTCTCACGGCAACATATCCTCGATTACCCAAGTCCGTGTCTGTCTTCTCCAAGACTGATAAGGTGCCATACGTCAAACAACTCTCCCAGCACCGAATAATTCTCATCTATGCTTCCACACCAATCATGTTGCAACAGCTGTTGATGAGGCTCACCAGATCTACAACTCTCGATTTTGGATTCATATTCCTTCTCTACTTCTATACATATCAACTCAGTGCGCGACATCAAAGATGCACGTTCCGAAAGCTTGCTCTTCAAGTTGGTTATTTCGACGGTGATCAACATGGAAGAGATAACTTCAACACGCCTAACAAAACGTCTTGGAAGTTCACCTTGTCCTCAACAAGGATAGCTATCGCAAGGACTGGAATACCATTTCTGTTAGCCTTTTAGTCAGACAAAAGACCCATCGAAGCGCTTAGGAATATGAACTGGTGGACGTGAGCTTTCTTGAACATCACTTTATACTCTGTCACTTGAGACTTTTGATATTATCTAGCCCACAGAGAAGCACGCGAAATTACCTTCTTATAGAAATTTCACCAAACCCATCTTGCCACTACGTACCCCAATATTTGCCTGGCTGCATATGCAGATACGGAACAAGACGTCTGGAACATAGTTGGAGCCACCACGTTAGCCTAAACCGCGCTGAGAATTATGGACATACTTTTCAACTGTTGTATCGTTAATATGGGTGTCGCGGATTGAAGAGCTTTCTAACGAAGATGATGATATATATCATAGATACAGATGCAGGGCTGCAAAGAACTATAGAAACAGATGACCCCCCTTTTATTCCGCCGTTGCCTGGGCCCAAGCGCTTTTGTTGTCATAACGTAAGCTAAGTATCCCACGTTCAATTCTAACCGCCGTGACCCTAATCCATGCTGCTTATACATTCATTCACATCATCCTTTGTGAGCGACACGCCCAGCCTCCCGGCGCTTACTGCCTCTACATACGTGGGAAATTTTACAGGGCATCTTAGGCTGCTCCTTGAGGCCTGAGTCGAGCCATCTACCGAAGCGGAGCCTGAGCTCACTCTAGTCACCGCGCCACCCGTCTCCATCAACCTTGTATATTCATTGCCCACTTCGTTAACCATTTCGTCAATATTGGATTATTGATAGGTGTTTTGAGACGCCATGAAGGACAGAATCTATTACTTCGCCAAATTCAACCTCCCAGCGCTCCTTTCCCTCGCGGAACAGCATCGCGGCCAACCATGTACTTGCGACATAACCCAGATGCCAAAATGCGGCAGCCTGACTTTGTTTTCAAGATGGAGTTGAATGGGCTTTTCGCTCTCCAAAGAGTGGCCTTGAACGTTTCTACTCCGATGAAACCACATCCAAGATTCTTGTTAGCGAAGCATCTACGTTGCTTTATCTCAACGCAAACACCTCAATTCCTGTTCCCCAGGTTTTTTCATACAGGTGGGCAGTGTTTCTTATCCTCGCCCTCTTGTTACTAGCCTTGTCTAGTGGATCTAGCGACAATGATATCGGTATTCCATATATTCTCCAGAGCAAAGCTACCGGCTGTTCTCTAGGATCGTATGCCTGGAGTCCACCTCGGTACCAAGTCCCGGGGCTCCAACATCGTAGCCCCCCGATGTCTATCTCCGATGAGAACCGAGGGAAAGTCATGAGCCAGCTTGGTGCCTTCATGTCAGAACTATACATGCACCGATTTGATAGGATTGGTTCCTTATCCCGAGAAGGAGATTCGAGTTACGTCGTTGGTGAATGTCTCTCGCCGTCTCTTACGTGGCAAGAGAGAGACTCACTTGAACTGGATCGCGGCCCATTTGATACTGAACACGACTATTTTATTTCCGTCATCTCAGCATTTGAGTCTCACGCTAAAGAGCTTTCACTTACCCCTCACACATTCTTCGCGCCAGTTCCTGACATGGTGGATTACGAAAGCTTATCAAGCTATCAGAAAGCATCCAGACGGTGGAACGACTTTGTGTCAGTTGGCCAAAAGATTGAGCACAGTAAAAATATCCTCTTTTATTGCATTGCAGGGCAATTTCTATCTGAGATGATAAATGATATGCCCTCAAACGTAGCAAGTGGTTTCACGATCTCCCATCCAGATCTCCATCTTGGCAACATCTACGTTGACGAAAACTTCAATACCACCTCTATCGTCGACTGGAGTTCCGCGTCGACTGGCCCAGTCTCTGAGATCCTCGCTACCCCTTCACTGGGTAGCTCAGCTGCACCGCCATCAGCATTTCTCGTCGCTGCCTATCGGTCAGGTTTCATCCATGAAGCTACCAAAAAGGCCCAAAACCTACCCGATGCGGTTCTCTGGAAGGCTTCGGAGAGAATATGGTATTTCATTCGACTGACGCGCCTACTTTCCAAAAATGACTACCAGCTCTTTGGAAAGCTATTTGAATTCATATACGAGAAGGACGCCTTTGTGGATACAAGGGAGAGGATATTGGGGCTCTTCTACGAGCGCGCTAGTCGGGACGAAAACGTGAAGCTTCTGGCCAAACTTCAGGAGGATGATCTCTCGGCCGAAGAGCTACAGGAAAGGGAGCGAGCTTTCTTCCCCCCAGAGAGAACTGTAAACACAGACTCAATTTCTGTGGCGAGGACTTTGACGCTAATGTCAGAGATGAATCACACCTTTCTTGCTGATCATCGACTGTGGAAGTGGGTTGAAGCAGCTCGTGAGCAGGATGAACTCCTGTAGCTTGCTATTCACTTCTTTGTATCAGCACTTGATCAGACAGCAGTACTTAAGATGGCGACTAAATAGTGCGGTAGCTTATTCATAAATAATGATACAGAATCTGGTATAGGAAAGCTCACATATATTCTCAAGGTTTGTAGCTTGGTATGCGTCTTGGATAATGAGAAGTGGGGAGGTTAATCACCTCTCTGCAGCAAAGCTGACAAGAATACAATGAGGGGGAGTCATCCTCTGGAAGGAATGGGAGTATCAGGTGGACTGTTTTGTTTCTGTCCGGGGCGTTTCTCCGTATTGGTCCATTTATGAAGATAGAAAAATGAAAGAATGACATGGTTCTACGCTATTGATGCCCCGACACTTCGTGTGGTATGCTGGGTCTATGGGGGTGAAACACTCTTTATTTCCACTGTATTTAAGTCGGATTTCATGTAAGCTACTTTTTCAATGTGCCTGCAATCTGAGGCTTGAGGTATTTCGCAATGTAGTCATCGTTCTTCCAGCCCGACCAATCAGCCTTCTTCAGGCCCCAAGAATCATCAAACTCCTGGATTCCTTGGCGAGTATAGTAGCGACCAACAATAACCCAGATGAACCAGCTAGCCTTGATCTCAGGTAGATACTCCGACAAGCAGCTAACATAAGTGTTGGCAGTGTTGTAATCGGCACCATTCATAGCTTGACCAAACTCAGTCAGCATCACGGGGAAGACCTCAGCAACATTGGGGTCGCTCTCGTTCATGGCCTGGAAGCCCTTGTTGTAAAGATTGTAGCGAAGAGAGGAGCAGCTTGTTCCACTGTTCTCGTAGTTGTGAATCTCAAGAACGAGCTTATCCTTGCCGTAGCCGACGAAATCATCTCGGTTGAATACTTCACCCCTTGGCTGGAGCTTCTCACCGGAATAGAGAGGAGTAACGTAAGTGTCGTAGTTCATGCCGGAGATGACGATGATTG
This sequence comes from Fusarium miscanthi, assembly GCA_014898875.1. Taxonomy (NCBI): domain Eukaryota; kingdom Fungi; phylum Ascomycota; class Sordariomycetes; order Hypocreales; family Nectriaceae; genus Fusarium; species Fusarium miscanthi. Next base: position 612,083 of record JAAVUA010000064.1, read on the forward strand.
CCTGAGGATCGGCCTCGTGGACTGCATCAGCACCTTGGCGCATGTACTTGTAGAGATCACTCCAGTTGTATGACTTGTCACGGAGAGCATTGTTGTTGGTAGGCTCACGAGGCTCGTTGCGCAGAGACTGGGTGATCTTGGCGGGCCATTTCTTGCTCTGTTTATGATCAGTATGGCCCCTTGGGACGGGCAATGGAGAAAGGACTTACGTGAGCTGCCATGTATTTGCCACCTCGAACCCAGTTGTCGGCATTAAACTGGGTATCTCCCCACCAAGTGTTGCCATCTGCACCACCACAGCACCATTTAGCTTCAGAAATGTGGTTGTCAAGGTCGATGTAGATCTGTTGACGGAGACACTCGGCAGCAATGGCGTCGTAGACCTTATAACTGCTTAGTATTACCTCTATTGCAGAGTGTTAACTAAACTCACCTCAAGACGTGTTGTCTGAGCGGTGAAAGAAGGGTTGTTCTTCAACACCTTCTGGAGAATGATTGTACCATTTTCTTTTCCGAGACCTTCCTCGAAAGCAGTCTTGAGATCAACATCTTTGCCGTTATTGGCATAGATCTGATCAACTAACTCAGTAGCGAAGGTAAGGCGAATAGCGTTCATGCCAATGCTCTTGATATCGGACAGAACATCCTTGATAGATTGGTACTGCAGACCTTCAGGCACCATGACTTCGCCGTGACCGGGCCAATTAGCTCCGGCGAGGCTGATCTTGTCACCGTTGGCGTTGACGATCCACCGGCCCTCTGTTTTGAAAGGTCCGTTGGGCCATGCTGCTACGGCATTGCTGATGAGGCAGCTGAGTGCCAGGAGAGGGCTGACGAAAAGCTTCATGTTGGAGATAGAAGACCAAGCTGGGAGTTGGTTCCTGATTCGAAGGAACAAGTTTGCATGAGAATTTCTGAGACCTTATACTTTTCGAATACGACACCAAATTAAACTCAAAAACACCGACGCTCCGGAGCGGACCGAGCGTCTTGGCAGTTTTCATCTCGAATTAGACGAACGGCAACACCTGACGTATGTCTTCCTGAACTAATGGTACGAGCGACAGGGGTTGCGACCACCGAAAAGCTGGGGAAGACAGATATTCCCCCAATCCAGGGAAACAAGCTGTCGATCTTGACGCTATTCAGATGCCTGTCTCTCCCGCATAACAAACCTCCAGTGTCGATGCGACTCCAGAGTTGCCCTGTCCGCTTCGGCTCCGGTATCCCCGAGCCCGCAAATTCCTGGTTAGAGATGCGGGGTGGCTATCACGAGTCTCATTAGCGTGAGGGATCCTCGGCATTGGAGGCGCTAGAATAGGAAATCTTGGGCTTCGGAGCATTTTCTAGCGAGAATGCGATGGTAAGAGGTGCGGATGAACATGCGAAGATCTTCCCTTAATAAGGCAAACAGCCAGAACCGTGCGATAGAAAAGGCAGAATGATCCGGTCAGGAATATCAAGCCGATTAGCCCGCTTAACTCACAACTTGGCAGCAATGTCTTCGCGGCAGTTCTAACTCTCTGCTCTATACTCGTATTTTTCCATCTTTTCAATTCTGTTAATGCCCCGCAGCTGTCGTGGACATACGATGTCACTTCAAAGCGACCTCTACAGGGTAGGTAGCTATGATTCATCATAAACCGGACTGGCTCGTGGAGTCACGTCAGAATGGGGACATACGGGCTGAGAATATCACATGAAAGAAGTTCGCTCAAGATTGAGTATCTTTTGTAAATATAAATGTGGTCATTTTTTATAGTCATAATTGCCTTCAGGCATCCTGAGTAGGCTCCGTGTCCACGCCAGCTAAGCAGCTGTAGTTTCGGGCTTCTGTCCCCAAACAACCTTTTGAGCAAAATATCCGTGATGCTTTCCAGAGCGAATCTCTCTTCGGAACTGAGCGACATAAACAAGAATTTCTTCTCTCGTCCATCCAAGCGTATGGGCCACGAACAGAATGAAGCCCTCGCTATCTGTCTCAAGACCATACTTGGAGTAAGCACCCATGCGCTTCTCAACAGGGTCCTTGGGCCAAGTGCCAATTGGGTTCTGTCACATCCGTTAGCATCCCAACTCAAAAGCGCGGAGAGATGACTCACTCTAAAGTCGAATTCTTGGATGTTGACAAAACCAGCCTTCTCCATCGCCTTGCGTTGAATGCCGTCCTCAACAACACTAGAGTTTGTACCAATCTTTTTGAAGCCCTCTTTGAAGAACTCACCCCAGTGACCCATAGCAGACTCGGGAGCGACAGTACCATCATCGCTGCTGACGTTGAATGAGGCCTCGTGGCTTTCAATCCAGGCGCCGGGTTTACAGACTCTGTAGGCTTCGGAGAAGAAGGCGTCCCAGTCTCGGACGCTGCCCATCAGCCATCTCACATGGATGTAATCGGCGAAGTCAGACTTGAAAGTCCATTCGCGGGTACAGTCTTCGATCTCACTGGACTTCGGTTAGCGGGCTTATGGTGAAGGCAGATGGCACGAACAATTGGACGTTGGGGGGAACCCATGAGGGCTGGATGGGTGAGAGGTCGGTTCCGATGATTTCAGCGCCGGGATATTGGTCGGCAAAATCACTAAATAATCTGTTAGATGATTCATTGGGTTGGAGAACTCGACTTACATAGCCCAAATACCGGTACCGGTACCAATGTCGATAGCTTGCTATGAAATGGATCAGCATGGAATTGGAGACGAACAAATGAATATCTTACGTGAAGCTTCTCTTCTTTCAGAGGAGCCAGATGGAGTTTGTCTCCAAGACCAAGGGTGAGAATATGATGACTGATGGCATGTCAGTGTTTAGCCATCGGCTTGTATAGTGAGTGAACTTACGTGAGATCCATCAAATCATTTTGCTGCTCGTCGTTGGAGGCCCTTGAGAATAGTCAGAAACATGTAAAGGTCGAATTGAGGTCATGCCAAGATACCAATACTGAGCATTTCCCTGCTCGCTGTGATAGGTGCGACCATGGATAGTTCTGTATTCGAGGATGCTAGAGGTGATAGAAGCAGTGGATGAAGCGTTATCAGGGTCAAGGGTTGAGTCAGCATCTGCATTGTCATCAACCTCAGCCTGTGCCTGTTCCTGCAGTATCCAATAAGCATCTCAACCAAATCCTGTCAACTGAATCACACACCTCATTGACCTGCGCCCAATGCTGCGGGTCAAGAATAGGACCCGACGCGGCAGTGGGTGGAGAGGCTGCTGACTCGGTAGTTGCAGCCTCCGGAGCTGGAGCTGGAGCTGGAGCCGGAGTTGGAGACCCTCCAGTAGTGGCCGCTGGGGCCTCGGGAGCAGCCGAGGGTTGGCGGGTTGGCTCAGGCGTTTCAGGCATTGTTTGCTTACACTAATAAAAAGCAAAGGCAGAGCAAAGAGATCTACAGTTGCAATAACTGAAAGCGAAAAAAGAGAATCAAAGCCAGCCAGGTGAGAACATATGAGGGATTAAAGATTTACGATAAGAGTGGACTGATTCGTCTTGCAGGGTGGTACGGACTAAATACTGCTCCGGGGGGGAACCCATGTGAGTGTAACTCTCACGATTGGCCTGGGAAGTGCTGAGAGCTTCCTAAATGGGAACATCCCTTGGGTCTAGACTCGTGGCACTGAAGTGTAAAGCCAGCAGGGAAAATGGTTACAAAGTCGATGGAAGACAGTTTTTATGCATACGATAATCACCACCGATCTTTTCTAGTAGAAATACTTTAAGAACAGTGCAATACCCAACTGGAGTGCGATTTGTAGCTTGTTGTTTCAGGAATCGGTGACTGGAAGCTTGCGACGGTGGGCCTTGGCTTCGGATAGCACCCAGATCTGGTTAATCACTATTTTAGCAGGCCACGCAGCACCTGGAAAAGACATCATCCGTTGCGAGTACATACGATTATCACTAAAATCAACTGATTACGTGCACAACTCGGCCGCCCTTTGATCTACCGACCCTACATGCTCTGGATCCTCGATATCGCCAACATGTAACCCCATCGCCATACCCTGCGCCATATGAACAAGCATATGACAATGCAACGCCCATATTCCCGGGTTATCAGCGACCAGCGCTAATACGACATGACCACGCCGTGGCACACTAACGGTATCTTTGCGCACCGGAAACTCAAGATTCAAGCCATTCGGAGGCGCTTCATCCACGTAGGGATTGTAGCTTCCCCAGCTCCCGCGACCTGGATTCCTGTATGACGATAGAACGTAGAACGAATGTCCATGCAGATGAAACGGATGCGCGCCATCATCCAAGTTGTTGACGATGATGTCAACTCTTTTCGGCTTATTGGGCGATATTCCAATGAACGGAACCAGTTGGTTCTCGTCCCATGAGGTCCGGTTTTGAGCAGCCAGAGGTGGAGTTTGTGGCGTCCAGGATGTATGATTGATGAATCCGACTGGTGCATAGTCCATGTGCGCCAGCTTCTCAACCTTGGCGTAAAGCAGGATAGTCTGTTCTGCCTTTGCCGGGAGGTCCGATACCTTGGCTGCGGCTTTGAGATTCTGCGAGTCAAGGACCTGGGTCTCATCTTGTTCCAAAGGCTGAGGAACAGGTTCATTGGATGATCTCTTTGTGCTTGAGCTGAACATTGGGAAGATCTGGGTTGGGCTCAGTGCTGGGTTGGGATAGCCGAAGTTTCTGCCAAGCTGATTAGTCTTCCATATCTACCAATAGTGAAACAGATAATAACGCACTCGTCGTCCAGATAAATGGTGAGCCAATGGTCTCCCGCTTGTTCCCCCTTCCACTCAACGTCGAGGTCGACCCTTTCACCAGGATACAGAATACCGACTGTTTCAGTAGCTTCAGCTTTGACAACGAAGCCTCCGTCCACGCGAACTGGTCGAATCATGGCTCCACCAATCCTCAGGGAAAGGCCTGCGACGGAGCCGGTGTTGACAACTCTAAGTCTGGCCTTTTTCTGACTCCTAGGCATCATGAGGGGCTTGAATTCACTAAGCTGGACCTGAGAGCAAGCAACTGGTCTCGCAGGAACAGCCATGGAGCAGTTGAAGCGTCCCTGACCATTGACCAACAATGAATCTGGAACGGGTTCATTCCCTCGACTTCTCGCATCAGCATACCAGCCCAGCACTGCCGTTTGGTTTTGGTGAAACCAATCACCGACCATGAGCAGGTAATCTTCTGGTGGCACATCAATCTCATCTGGAGAATGAACGACGAGTCCTCCCCATAGCCCGTCAGCACGTTGAACATCGGAATGGGAATGCCACCAGAAAGTGCCTTGTTCCTCGGCACCTATGGTGAAGTTGTATGTGAAACTTCGGCCCGGAGCAATAGGACATTGTGTGAACCCAACAGCACCGTCCATGCTGTTCTGGTCTTTCATGCGCAGACCGTGCCAATGGAGAGATATACCTTCATCCTGAATACCATTTTGAACATGAATCACAAGTCTATCACCAGACCGAGCCTCGATGAGGGGCCCTGGAAACTCATCTGCGAAAGTCAGTAACAGTATGCACCATGTTTGACGAGGACCTTACTGTTGACAAGATATACCCGCTTCTCTACCCCATCGGGCGATCTGGTTTCCGCTGTGATAGTCCAGTTGAATGTGAATGTTGTTGGGGGACGTGATGTATGATCCTCGGGATGCAGTCGGTACCCAAGATGGCCGGCAGCATCATCACTTGGTGGGCTGCTCGACGGACCATACAATGTCACCATGATCCCGATTGCCGATAGTAGTGCGAAAACGATAAGAGCTGCTATCCATCTCCAACCGCACGTGCGGCATGTCCAAGGCGGGGTTCGATCATCTCGGACCTTGACCTCCTCTCGCAGTTCAAACTCCTCAAGCAAAGCATCAGCTTCTTCATCGTGAGCGACCATTTTGACTGCACCTTTTCCACCCAAACCATCAAAAGCGCATGATCGAAGCTCTTTTTTGATGGAAGCGAGACAGCTTCAAGCCCCATTTACGTGCCGTTCATCCGCATTCCGATAAGAAATGCCCGAGCGCTTGTGATCCCAAATCTCACAAAAGATCCCCCACGAGATCAATCTCCGCACGCTAATTGGCTCGCCACCCGACAGTACCATCGGTCAGCGAATTAGTTAGTATTAAAACAAGACCTCCCAACTTAGGAAAGATATTCAACGTTGCAATTTACACCCGATGCATGATCATCTCCTTCTTGCTAATCAGATGGATATGATTTGAAACGTGTGAGTTGTGAAAATCTTGTGATCATCGCTTCTGGAGCCAGATCTTGCGGTGCAACGCTGCTCCACCGTCGACGAGGGTTTTCTTTTCGATTCTGCTTTTCCGTACGATTATTTCCGATAAGAACGAGGGACGTATAAGTTGCCAAGATGTGGCAGTGTCTTGAGTCTTGGCTCCTCTGGTTTTACCAGCTGGTTAAGGATTGGCCTTGGTTATCAGACATGATTTTCTCTCCCAGACTTCGTTGGGCCCTCACAGCTCTGTTGGCGGCTTCGAAAACGGCCAGGACTGAGAGCCTGGCTGATATCGACCATGTGATCCTGTTTATGCAAGGTAACATCCCTTAACCAGTCTCTTATAGTTTCTCTTCTAATGTGTTGACAGAGAACCGTGCTTTTGATCACTACTTCGGTACTATGCCTGGAGTTCGTGGCTTTGCTGATCCAAATGTTCAGTACAACAACGGCATCCCTGTCTGGAAACAGCAAGTCACTCCTCAACAGAGCAAGGACACTGATTACATCACACCCTGGTACATCAACTACCTCGGTGGGACATGGCCTGAAGCTACTCAGTGCATGAGCGCCGGGTCCAACGGCTGGGATGCCAACCAAGCTGCTTGGAACCATGGCGCCAACAACCAGTGGGCTACCAAGAACACCCCCTACAGTATTGGTTACTACAAGCGTGATGATCTTCCTGTTCACTTTGCTCTTGCTGAGGAGTGGACTGTTGGTGATATGTACCAAGAGTCCGTCATCTCCTCAACCAACCCCAACCGTGTCATGTGGATCAGTGGATCCATCAACGTCCCTGGTTCACCTCAGACTAAGGATGAGGGTGGATACCCTTACATCGACAACAACGAGACACCTGGTTGTGATAGTAATGGTATCAACTGCTACCCTCTCAAGTGGTCAACTGTCGCTGAGAAGTATGAGGCTGCTGGTGTCTCATGGAGTGTCTTCCAGGATGCAGACAACTTTGATGACAACCCTTATGCTTGGTTTGAACAGTTCCAAGATTCCAAGAAGGGATCGGACTTGAACAACAAGGGTATGAAGGGACAGTCGTTGGATGCTTTCTATGCCCAGGCTGCAGCCGGAACTCTACCTGAGGTCTCATACATCGTTGGCCCTATGCAACTCTCAGAACATCCTCCTTACTCCCCACACGATGGCTCTTGGCTTCAGCGAAAGATTGCTGAGGCTGTCATCAACTCCCCCAAATACTCCAAGTCCGTCTTGATCGTCTCATATGACGAGACTGGTGGCTGGGCCGATCACGTTAGCCCTTACACTTCTCCCGATGGCACTGCTGGCGAATGGATTGATGACCCTTATGGCGCAGCTGGCCGCACCGCCGCTGGCCCAGGCTTCCGTGTGCCCTTCTACATCATCTCCCCATTCACTCGCAAAGGCGGTGTTTACACTGAGCACTGCGATCATACCTCTCAAATATCCTTCATCGAAAAGTGGCAGGCTGCAAAAGGTCGTGATGTCACTACCAATCAGATGGTTCCCTGGCGTCGCGAGAACATGGCTGATCTCGTCAACGCTTTTGACTTCAAGAACCCCGACTACAGTATCCCCAGCCTCCCTGAAGCTCCTCAACCTCATACCAACAGCAAGGGTGTTTATGATGGTTCATCTTACTGTTCTTCTCAGTATGGTAACGGTCGACCCCCTGTTCCCTATACTGGCGTGGGCGTCAACAATGATACCGCAAGTCTTGCTGAGGCTGGCTTCAAGCCTGTTCGCGGGCTGCTCACTGAGGGTCGCACGCTTGTTCTGGAGTCTTCCAACCAGGCTGTCAGCGCTACATCATACAGTAGCAAGGTGTCGCTGAGCAAGGCTTCAAAGAATCACGATAACATCCAGCATGGATGGGTTCTCCACGCCGTGGATATCGGCGGTGACCAGTTCACTATCAGCTCTGCCAACAACGGCCAGTTCATCTGCAAGAACCTCAAGCTCTGCAAGGATTCTGGCTCTGCTACGGTGTTTGTTGTGGACTTCAAGCCCAGCAAGGGTCACTCTTTCAAGGATCAGAAATCAGGAGAGTATCTAGCTACTGGAAGAAAGGAGAAGCTAGGTTGGCAGAAGAAGCAGACTTTCTGGAAGGTTTTCAGTGTCACTTACTGATCCGGGGGAGCTCAGGAATACATCACATGAGTAATTAGGATGTGAAAGAATCGGATGGCCGCGATGACCAAAAGATCACATAATATTTGCTGCAAAACTACATATCTTTTCAAGTCCCCGAGAAGTTGACTCACCACTAAGTGACATGTCCCTGACGACTGCAACAGAAATATCGGCTGTTTCGTAAGGATCTGCCATCTAAAACTAGTGTGTCAAGCACCTGATCCTGATGACCACGCCTCTTTACCTTAGCCAAGCTTTGCCAGTCGCTCCTTTTTCTCCCGCTTGATGCGACATGGAGCACATTCCACTTTGCCCTTTTCAGTATCCTTGTCCTTAAATATGCCGATTGAGCATTTTGCATCCTTTCCGTGCCCATTAACCTCGCGGCACCTGTCCAGGAATGTTCGATATGAGGTTTCTGTAGTGCATGAAATGCACTGGATAGACGTGCGAACAAGACGACACATGGTTGTATCAAGTCTCGTCGGTTATAAGAAATAATAATTTCAGCAGCACAAGCTTGAAGCTTGAAATTTTGGGTAGATATGTAGATTAGACGCTTTTTTGAAGTTGGAAAGTGGAAAGATGTCCCTATTCTTGTTGCTCGAGTGGGGTTTTATAGTCCGCCATCATCGTGCCACTAGTGATTGAATGCGTGCCAGTGAGAAATTTGGTGATACACACAGCATAGCATCCTTTTTCACTGTAGTGAAGTCTGTAAGTGAATGTGATCTTGTATCTAGGGATGATTCGGACAGGTCTACTGAATCCATAGGTCTTCGTCGTCCACCAATAGTGTGTCCAGCAGTTTCCGCTCTTCTACAAGCTCTCTAGTCTTATTCAAACACCTGGTGCATTCCCCTTCTCCAATCTCCTTTCGCTGAGGCATGATCCTACCTGATCCACATTGTCCCCAATCAGACCCTTTCTTGACGGTCCTGCACAAGTCAATGTCGAATTTGAATGAGTATTTGTCTCCGCAGGTTTTGCAAAAAAGTAATGTCATGGTTTGGGAACACATTTTGTAAAGAACGGCTTTCCTTTCTGATGGCTTTATCGGCCTTGGTGTGAGATCTGAGAATGTATATGGTCTAGGGCAGATGATTCGTAGTAGATAGTGGTGGAATTGAACATGCAAAATTATTTTGATGACGGTAAATGGGACGACGTCGACTGCTTATATACTTCTTTCTCATTGAATCTAGCAGTGATGTGATGTACGCCCGTTATGTGCAGTGATGAACTCATCAGGAACAGCCTACGTTCGCGCTTAATTTCTGAACTAACCTTTTCACGAATCATCGTTAGTCAAGTTTATAAGGTGCTTCTATGATTAATTATGCTTTAAATATGGCCATGATTCTGAATCACAGGCCGATTGGGCCTAGTATCTCGCTCACAGTACTCTTAAGCCTATCCTCCTAATCTATGTTAATTCTACCTACTCCTCCAAAATGGTTTCGAGGGCTGCCTTTCTTTCCTCCTCTTCACGTTTCTCTCGACACTCGTCACACTCTCCCCCTTCCTCCTCTAGTTGTATTTGCATGACTCCCGCGTCGCATTCTCCCCACTCAGCCATTTCGGGTAAGTAATCGCAAGTGCCAGTGGTTGAACTAGTCCTGTACGCATGCCGACAGGTCGTGCAGAGAGTCGATAACGTGTACATATAACACATATCTGAAGTCGGAGTGTTGATTGTTCTTAGGAAGGTCTGCAAAAGATTGTATATTTCGGTTAGCCTGAGATAGAAGATTCCTGCGATCTGCCATGGCATGAGAATATATAGTGTGAATGAAGCTGTGATTCAATGCTGAGTCGACTGGTTGATATCCGGATATGTAGGTTGAAAGAGGCTCATTTCTCCTTAGCATATCGACGAACTGCGGTATTCTCACTCACTCATTCACAACATTTATTGGCAGCAAGTGAGACGAGGCTCATTTGGAGGTGTATTATTTACGAATCCAGAGCCACTACAGTAGGCTAAATCGGATAAAATTATGTAAAATAGGTAATATTTTCAGAAGTGAATGATGCCGCCCCGATCATAATATCCTCTATTACTGCAGGGAAAAGTCATCGAAGATGAAGTCGGGGAAGCCGCTTGCATCCGTGCACTCAACAGTGATGGACATAGATTCAGCCGAATCAGCCGCAGTGAAACTGTAATCAAACGCTTGATACAGATACGGAGTGATCTGTTCGTCGAGCTCAATCGTTTGAGACACTGATCCAAAGACAATGTTGAAAGAGCAAGTGCTGGGCACGTATGCAGATCCAGCTGACCAGTTGAACAGGAGATTATACGACCCGCCCGCACTCAGAGAGCTAGCCAGTGGTTTGGTGAGTGTGGCGGACTTCTTTGTCGATCCGAGTTTAACATATCTGGTCGAGTTAGGATATTGTTACATACGAATTCAAGTTCAGACTCACAAGAAATTGTCACCCGAGTTAGGTGAAGGGCCGTCAGCTGTGCTTCCGGCTCTGATTCTCATACCATTGGTGCCAAACCAGGCATATGTGCTATCCTCAGTGGCTTGGATCTCAAAGCTGGGATTCTCAATGAGTGCCCCGGTCTCGGGATATGCCTCGCAGCCGCCGACTCTGATCAGTGCCGTATCATCGACGTATACTGATCCTACCTCTAGTTCATTACCATCGCAGACAAAGATGATTTGAAGATAAATGCTACCGGCTGGCATTGAGAAGCGAGCTGAGTAGATTGTGTAGCCAGTCGACGAAGTTGCTCCGAATTTGACTTCGGCTGCGGTGAAGGTAAGCTCATCACTATAGCCGCCGCTGATGTAACACCGGCCGCTATCTGGTAGGGTTTTGGGCTTCCAGAAGAAATGGAAATCATAGAGTTCGCCGGCTACGAGATTTGAGGAGTCAATGTTTTGCTCGAGAAAGGTGCCATCGGTACTGATTCCACTGGGAAGAAGTCTGCTGATGGTCAGTTTCAACTTTCCTCCACCTAAAATGCACGAGATAGCTGAAAACTTACGCCTCTCGCTCTCCAGTTCGAGCGTTGGACACATCTTGTACAAATTCTCCCCTGTTGTAGAAGGCCCATGCTTGGTCCTCGTCATCAGCTTCAAATCCGGGGACTTGAACAATATTGACGGGGCAGTGAGGAGCCTCTGGCTGTGCTGGCACGAGGAGCGTAGACTCAGGGGGAGCGTTGGGGTCGACAGGAGTAGCATCGCACGCGTTGGTAGAAACCAGAACCGAGGTGTCATCGATGTTGACTGTAGCTGTGTACCCGTTACCTACACCAGGACAGGAAACACCAATCTCGATAGCTGGGTCCAGGTTATCCTGTGCAATGAAGCTCGAGGTGTACTGATGGTACTCAGAGTCAGACGGAAGCGGCACCTGCTTCAGTGTCGTGTAGTAGTCGAAGGTAGCAAACAGGAAGCATTGTGTGCTGACGGACGGGGGGTTTTCGACCGCATACCAAAAGCTAATGGAATATTCCGAGCCTGGAGTTATATGAATTCGTTGTTCCATGCGACGTTCCTGTCCATCGGGGACAGGGAGAACACTTTTTCAGATTAGCTTGCAGTTCGAACAAAGTGGGTAAGACAATGTACCCTAGGTAATCACCAGTTCGAGCTTGGTCGGGGTTGTATTCAACATCGCCACCACCCCAGTAGAATCCCCAGACGCTTCCGTCATCCGAAGCCTCAAAGCCAGGCTGTCTGAGCAGGTTGGTGGGCTCAACACAGGCTGAGGTCGTAGTGGTAGGCTCTGATGAAGTCGTCGTGGCATCCGTGGTAGTGGTGGGATTGGCAGTTGTCGTAGTATCTGCAGATGTTGTGGATTCATCAGACGTAGTAGCTTCGGTAGAGGTCACGTCAGTAGAGGCCGAGGTTTCAGCAGTGGTGGTTGGGATGCTTGATGTTGTGGTGTCGACGGATGCCGATGTCTCAGTAGACGCAGTCGAAGCACCAGAGGTCGTGGTTTCGGCAGAGGTCACGGCATCGCTTGACGTGGTAGGGTTACCAGACGTAGTGAGGTCGACGGAGATCGTATGGCTGCTGGAGGTCTCGATGGTTGAGACATCTGAAGTTGTCGGGTTGCTTGACGAAACAGTAGTTTCACTGCTAGACACAGATTGAGTTCCAGAAGACGTAGGGTTGGTAGCAGTGGTTTCATCAGTCGAAGAGGTCTGGTCCGTTGATGTCGAGGCGATAGTACTACTACCCGAGACAGAGACGGAGGTCGAGACAATCGGCGCCGAGGTTGGGGTTCCGGAGCCGGACTGGCTTAGTGAAGTCCTGGTCGATGGCCGACACAGACCTGCGTTGACCCCCAAAAGGTTCGCTGCTGCATAAGCGACTCCGATAACCTTGAGCGACACCATTTTGAACGAGTGACTATTAAGCGAATGACTATCTCACAACCGTGTGAAAAGAAGGATGGATCATCGAAACCTCTCTCGACAAGGGAACAGCCCCATAACATATAACGCGGAGAGAAAATCCCGTATAAAGCGCCAAGTCGCACGACTTTGGCTCGCAGTCAGGTCATTCCCAAACTGTGAAAGTAAGTCTAAATTGGTCGTTAAGCGCTGTCTTCCGACCAGCTGAATTGCATTTAGTCAACTCGTGAAGGATCAATAGTTTGGTTGACCTCATCTAGTGTAGAACTGAGATTGGCGGGGGATACGGAGTGTGGATCGGGAGTAGCTGTATCGAGCCATTGGGGGCGTTTAGCTGCTGTACCCTGCATGTTTAAAATTATCTACCCCTGAACTTTTGGGTTAGCGTTCTTCTTGTTGTTCGACGCTATCGATCTTGGCATAAACTATTGCCTTCTTGCTAACCCTCAATGGATATCAGCCTAAAGAAACCGTTTGCAAATCCCCTTACGCCCGGTGAGGCCGGCGACTTTTCCGCTAAGCACCTCGATGGGCGAATCGAGTTTTGAGAGTGGCTTAACGGGTTTGTCAGCCATCACGTCACTGAGGCTTGCTAATGTCACCATACATCTACGATGAGATCGTGGCTTGTGGTGCAATACGCAGGGTTGTGCAGCCACAGACTGTTAGCAATACTACGTTCCTAGGGTTTAAGTTAATCGATAGTGTCATTTTCTTGAATAGATGGCATCTACCAAACACTGTATTCTACACCGTATCGTGAACTTAGGGCACTAAAATCATAATCTTGAGGTCTCAGTTTCGCCACAAAGTCAATAAAGACCTCCTTATGCAACCTTCGCATACTGGAGAGGCCACTGGACTTTCACCCCCAAGTCCTTGGCGGCTGTCAGCACAAAACCTGCATCTCGCAAGAACTGCCTCCCAACCATGACCAAGTCCGCCTGAGGCTGCTCGTACTTTTCTTTCTCCAAGTTTCCGTTTGTTCCATTCGTCCCTTGCTCCGTCTTATATCCAGTACTGCCTTGTACAACACTCTCAGCCATGGCAGGGTTGTCGATGAAACCTACTGCTGCGATCAGCAGATCAATACCATCAGCCTGAATCGCCTGTCGAATCTGGTATGCAAGATCGATTTGATAATAGGGATTAACGTCGATCTTCTGGTGGTTATGGTTGCCGCCAGATGATACGTCAAGAATATCAACACCAGCATTGGGAAGAAGTTTAGCAAGCCTAATGGAGTCTTGCAATGTCCAGCAATCTTGGCCGCTCCACTCCATCCACTCAATGGCAGAAATGCGCAATGAGAGAACAACAGTCTCCGGTATAACATTGCGGACAGATTCAAGAACACGGAAAAGAAATCTTGTTCTGTTCTCAAAAGAGCCACCATATTCGTCCCTTCGATGGTTTGTGAGAGGCGAGAGGAACGCGTTAATCAAATATCCGTGAGCGCCGTGGAGTTCGATGAAATCTTCAACAGTCAGTTGCAATTCAGCAATTTGATACGCAATACTTTCTTACCAACACCGACTTCAGCAGCTCTTCTAGCGGCACTAGCAAACTGCTCAACGGCAAGATCAATCTTCTCCCTGCCCATCTCTTTCGGCATGGGATATCCCGGGCCATGACAAATTGCGCTCGGAGCCCAGACATCGTTCGGCCAGCCGCCTTGTTCCTCACTTGCAAGTGGGAAGTGTACCATGGGGTTGCCCTTGGCAAGCCACGGCGGGAGCATAGAGCCCTTCGAGCCAGAATGACAAAGCTGGATACCCGCTTTCTGTCCTTGAGCATGTATGTAGTCGGCCACTCGCTTCAAAGGTGCAATCTGGCTATCCTGCCAAAGGCCTGAATCTCCAGTCGAGACGCGAGCATTAGGAGCCACAGCAGTAGCTTCGACTATGACAAGGCCGGCACCTTTGGTGGCGAAGGATCCGTAATGGACGAGATGGAAGTCTGTCAGATGTCCATCCTTAGCGCTAAACATGCCCATGGGAGAGACAGCGATGCGATTTTGTAGGGTAAGGCCACGAATTTCAAGAGGGGAGAAGAGCGTCGATTTGACCTCACTTTTAGCGAGCGGTGTGCCAGGAATGGGCGCAGTGCTAGGGTATAATGGGATAGTTTTTTGAAACGACATTTTCGAGGCGAGTAGTATAACTGAGATGGCTTCTTCGGTGTCCTGTTTTTCTGGTTTGGGAAGTTTGGTGACTGTGATGTAGACTGCGGTATCATCTCTCATGACGGAATAGGCCATATTTATACCTCAAAGCCATCGCGTAAAGCCCCTTTTCGGACTTACTTTGTCCGAATAGGACTTCGATGATATTACCGATCATCTATTGATTGTCAATATTGTTACAGAAAAGTTCCTTGAACTATGAAGCACTCGAGGCTCGGTTTGACATTTTGAGACTAGTGTATTGAATTGAACGAGCCGGCCAATAGCTGCAGCCAGAGAGCTCCACTACCACAGATAGCCCATTAGTAATACTTGTCGTGCAGTCATGTTGCAATCCTTCACCCCTCGAGCCTTGGAACGAACTGATTGACTCCCGTTACTCAGATCCTCAAGCCGTCTCTTGCCATGAAGAACGAGGTGTCCCGAAAGAAAAGATATGCCACAAAGGGGAAGACCGGATGCATCACCTGTCGGTCAGTCAAGACCCTTGCAACAGTAGCCAATAACTGACTGTGGATAGGATCCGCCGGGTGAAGTGTGATGAAGAAAAGCCAAAGTGTCACCGATGCACTTCTACCGGCCGCAAGTGCGATGGTTATGACCTCACTACCCTTTCCACGAGCGGTAGAGTCCAACTTCAACCAATAGTTTCTGGAGGTAGTGATCCCGAAAGTCAAGCAATCTACCAATTCCGAACCAGAATCGCAACACTCATCGCGTCTTCTTTCGACGCCGACTTCTGGACATATGATGTATTACACCAGTCAGATACATACGCACCCGTCCGACACGCTCTAGCAGCACTCGCGTCAGCATACCAGAAGTCTATCCTCCTAGGCATAAAGTCCAAAAGCTGCGATATGTTTATCTTTTCCCAGTACCAAAAGGCCATGAGATCTCTCTCCAACTGCTTTCAAGAGGCCAAAGCGCTTTCTACATCCGCAAAGTTGGCTGTCTTGGTTGCAAACTTCCTGTTCACGTACCTTTGCTCTCTGCAAGGTCTTCGCCAAGAAGCTCTCGTTCATCTGAGAAATGGCCTGGCACTCATCCATGAATGGGGCGATCTGAGAGGTCATGGCCAACATATGATGACAGATATACTAGCGCTATATATGAGGTTGGATACACAAACTCGAGTCATCTCAACACCCGATAGTATGTCCCTTTGCTGGAAAGGTCGCTCTCAACAAGGAAATATGGATGGTATTTCTGATACACCCTCCATATGCTCATTATTACGCCAGCTCGATGCGATACACGGTCAATTACTTCAGCCTTCAACTACCCAAGCCTCGTTGATGTCCACCGAGCACTCCCTGAAGGTTTGGGACTGGCGGTTTGGGGGCCTAAGCGTTACTTCTGAAGAAGAGGATAAGCATGTGACCGCCCTTAGAATGCGACGGATGCTGGTCAAGGTTACTCTAAATCTGGCAAATAACACAAAAGACGGTGAAAAAGGCACTACTGATAGATATTGCAAGACGATTCTTGGCCTGGCCCTCCAACTAATCAATGACCTTGGTGTTCGACCTGCACAAGCTGCGTTTTATCTGGCGAACGGCCTGGTCGAAGCGCTCTACTTTGTCGCTGTCACCAGCCAGGACTGGGACTTACGACAGAGCGCTATAAATATTTTACGACAATATCGGTTCACTGATGGAGTTTGGGGGAGTAATGCTGCTGCGGATTTGGCGGAGGGCCAGTTACAGCGCGACATCTACAGGTATCGGCAGCAGCTCGAGGCATAAATGTATTGGAAATATTAATATGCCATTCCATTATGATGTCCAGTGAATCTCTCTTTTCGTGCCTTTATGTGAATCTATACTCGCTGGAAGATCGTGATGCCTTGCTGCTCAGGGTACCCAAGGAAAAGTCTCAGCTTCGGCAGAATATCCGAAAATGCAGGGAGTTTCTCCAGATCCAACCCCTTCTCATCCTCTCCATTAATGTTAAATGGTCTCATAATGAGCTTATTCTGTTCAATATCCTCCAGCGAAAATTGCAGTGGCAGGATACACGCAACTTGGGGCGTCTTCAGATTCTTGCCAATCATTCCAGCGATCTGGTCCAGCCAACCCGGCACGGCAGGATCAGCAAACGACATGACAATGCAGCCACCGGCCTGGACCAAAGGATCTCTTTTGTCGGCATTGGGCTTTGGAAGCCATAGTTCGGTCTTGATTTGTGATAATGCAGGTTTGGTCTGTTGGTCCAGAGACTTCCAGATTGCGAAACCCTGGCCGTCTGTTTGGTACGAGTCGACAGCAAACAAGTAACAATTCTGGTATTTTCGTTGAGCGTCAGGATGTTGATTCAAGTCGACTTTGATGGACGCGCATGAAGTGATGGGAGAAACTTGGACGACCTGGTCTTCTGACTGGCTGGTGGTGTTCTTCTTTTCGGTATCGTCTGCCGCATCATTGTCGCTGTGAATTCTTTGGAGAGAGTTCAGTTGTCTCCGCACAGTGGTCTCGTCGCCATGAACAATAGCTACTGCCAATAGTACTTGGACGCCGAGAAGAAAGGTCAGACCAGCTGCACTCCAGATGTAGGGTGAGGTTTTGACTGACGCCTCAACCCATTGCACGGCGGCATGGAGATGCTCATCCATGGTAAAGTTTGTAGAAGAAATATTAAGGGGATAGCATTTTACTTTTGTGGGCGACCATTGATTAAAGATATTAAACGGACGTTCGCCAAGCAATTTGAAGAGGCGCAATGATCTACACGTGCTAATTGTGATGGAATGATTGGAGAAAATGGCGATGCCAAGCAATGGTCCCAGGTAAGATTTTATGGACCAGATCAGAAGTGAAAATTACTCTATAACAGCATACAAAGTATGGACAGCCTTTTTCAACAAGGTCACGAGACTAGATGATGCCGTCGCGAACCTCACGGCCTTGTGCAAACAAATAAGATTAATCGTGAAGGGTAGCCACGTAAGAGACCCCAATTTTAAACTTTTTTCACGAATGAAATAGTTTAAGTAATGTTTTTTTTTCTTTTGCAATCCTGGTTGTTTTCTGTCTTCAATGATGGGCGAATGAGGAATTTGATACGGCGTAGCAGCGCAAGCCAAGGTCGATACCACTCGCAGCGATGCAAAGTCACCTGGCCTCGCGTCAAACTCGCATCGAGATTCACGGTGCTTCATTTGACATTTCATAACTGACTCTTTGACCTTCCAACACTGAGTATTCACGGTGGATGACAAACCTAATATCTCAGTCATTCTGCATATCGATCTCAGACACAGAATAGATCCCCTTCCGCAGACAGACATAAATAGACAAACCTCTCCCTTAATCTATAAATAATCTCTACCCCGGCCGGCATGATCCGCGTCTGTGCTCCTCACTCCGCACTCTGAAATCTCCCTTGATCGCCAAGCTTCACCCATTCTCGCTTACATAACCCGGGTTACCCCATACGGTCCACATAAAATGGCTCAACCCGTTACGTCACTAGTAGACGCGCTAATCGCTCCAACCTCGAGTCCACAACACACCACTCTAAACATCGTATCACCTCTCTCCTCACCATCATTACCCGGCTGTTCAGACATGGTCGCCATTCCTCTTCATCATGGCGCTCACTGCGATAGCCTCGCGCGGCTCACGGATGAGATTCTGGTCACGATACTCGAAACACTGCCCAAGCATGACCTCTGCAGCGTGTCGCGATTGAACAAGCGCTATCATGCCCTCGCGGATGCTGTGCTGTATAATACGGTTCAGTGGCTCAAGCCGGAACTTCATCTCATCTTTAGTCAATCGCTTAATCGACGGCCAAGGCGCGGGTCAGCTATCGAGGGGGTCAAGCTGGCGTACCCGGCTTCTGAGTTAACACGTCTCATCTCCGACACGCTAGAGCCAACCAATTCCGTGTCGCATACAATCTCAACAATGTCTAATCTCAAAACTCTCGATATCGCTGTACCAGTTGGTCTTCTGCACAGTATTGGAAATCTCTTCAACGGACCCTTCGATCTCGCTTGTCTCCAATCCTGTACCCTGTTCTACCAGGATGAGGCCGATCAGTACTGGGATCTACAGGAGAACATCCACATCTTCACACATCCAACTCTTGAAACCCTGGTCATCAAGCGAGCAAAATTAGACGATAGAGGCTTCGAGTTGATCGAGCGTCCGCACAATACTGCGCTCAGCAAACTCCACCTGATAGAATGCGACATCAACGACGACGCGCTCTCTGACGTGCTCATGTTCCCCGAAGCACTCAAAGAATTCGTCCTCACCCAAAGAGAAGAACCTGAGCCCGAGCTCGAAGAAAGCTCAGCTAGCATCCGCGACTACATCCTCTCCCTGAAAGAACAATGCCACTCGTTAGAAACCATCACCATCGACTTCCCCATACTCGCCAGCGCACGCCCCCTCGCCCTCCGCGAGTTCACCGCGCTAAAAACACTGCGCCTAAACTGGGACTACCAGCTTTTTGGAAAATCTACAAAGAAACCACGGCTGCACTCTGTTGGACTGCCGCCTGAACTAGAAACATTAGAGTTTTTTAATCCGTTGGGTACGGACGAAGAAGTTACGGATTTGTTTGTTAGTGCTATTGAGAACTTCCATTTCACCTGTAGGAAATTGAAGGAGTTGATTGTTTTGGTTGACGAGGATCCGGTTCCGAAGGAGATTGTGGAGGCGGCCAAGAAGCAGGAGCAGTTGCATTTAAACGTCATTGGTGGAGATCTAGACGATGATGATGATGATGAATAGATCGTGGGCGTTGGATAGAATGATGGAGTTGGATAAGCATTATGAAATATAGAATAAATACACAGCGACTGTCTTTTGCATGGAAAGAAGTTCCCATGCCGCGGCGAGGAGACCATAATAGATAACTTTGCCCTCCGAAAGAAAGAGATCTTCTTACTTTGGGAATAACTACTCTAAAGACTCACCAAACTGCACTGAACCCACCCAGGTCTTTTCATTGTTTAGGGCGACTATCCCAACTCTTGTTTGTTGTTTCTCAGCCCGCTAACAACGAAGTCAGTCGATGCATCTAACGTAGTATTTTCTTCTCTTGGCATGCAACGTAGCAGATATCTGCCCTTGTCCTTGTTTCCAATGAGCAATCTCCCGGGAGATGGAACTTTCCGTGCCATGGCGCTTTGATTCCCGTTAAATGCTGAGTGGCGTCCCTGTTCGTGGATGTTCCCGTGTGCCAAGAATAAACTCTTAGTACTTAAAAGTCGAATCGGCCAGCTTCAATCCATGCTCGAGCCAAAGACATTTACTTGTTTCATAACTTACGAGGCTAAAATACAAATATGGGAAGTCTTGATAATGTCATTCCTCCATTTCCAGATGATCTGCCAACAGTGCCCATCGCCCGGATCTCATACTCTAAGCTCAAGAGCTTTGACGAAGATGAGATGATAAAGATGCTCAAAGCTTCTCAATCAGATGGCTTCTTTTATCTTGACCTCACCGATGACTCCACGGGACAATCCTTTCTGAACAACACTGAAGATATTCTTGCTATCTCGAAACGTGCCCTCAACATCCCTCTCCACCAGAAGATAGAATGCGTCGCAGAGCGGGGCAAAGAGATGTTCGGCTACAAACCCGCCGGGGCAGTGAAGCAGACTGATAAAGATGCACGACCCGATATAACTGAGTTCTTTAACGTCAGCAAAGATCACTTATTGGGAAACTCGGATTCACGAAACTATCCTCCAGAGATTACCGATCAGTGGATGAACTTGAGGAAGTTTGCCGAAAACTGTCACTCTTTGGGTCTTATGATCCTTCGCATTTTGGCGCAACAACTCAACCTACCGTCTGATGAGTTTACTAAGAGAAGCAAGATCTCTTCACTTTCTGGAGATCATGTCAGAATGACCAAAATGGCAGGTTGCGGTGCTGCAGATGGTAATGGAATTGGACTTCCATCCCATACAGACTTTGGTAGCATCACCGTCTTGTTCAACTGGGTCAGCGGCCTTCAAATCCAATCTCACGACCCAGCAAAACAGGGAGAGTGGGCATTTGTCAAACCGTTGCCAGGACATGCTATCATTAATCTTGGTGATGCAGTGGTCAAGTTCAGTAACGGGCGGCTCAAGTCTGGAAAACATCGCGTTGTACCGTTGCCTGAACCGCCAGAACGACTCGACCGGTACAGTGTGGTGTATTTCGTCAGGCCTGCTGACAATGTTCTTATGGAGCCGGTGGATCAGTACAAGCATGAACCTGTAGTTTCTGTCGGCGGCAAGGTTGGCGAGGAAAAGGTATATACGGCTGGGGAATGGATGGCACATAGATTGAAACAGATGTCTAAGTAGAAGCAGATCAGGACCAAATATTTATTATTTTCTGGGTGAATATCCAGATACCTTGATAGCATCGCAGTGGGTACGGTATCATAAAGGAAGGGAATGCAGTAAAGGGTAGGATTAAAGTTCTTCAACTGACGAGGTATCTACCGAGATTTTCGAGCAAGCCGTCTTAACCGAGAGCGGCATGCAAGCTGATCAGATTTCTCCACCGGCAACACATCGTGAGGATATGACTTAGGGCCAGACAAGAGAACCAACAGTCATGTTCCCCAAAGCGACAGGACAAATGAGATTTCAGCCGCTCTCAGGGATATGCTTCCCACTAAGATCTTCGGTGTCTACCCGCAAGATGATCTCAATCACCTCAGGATGGCCGTCGGAGCTGCTGTTACCCTTGTAGAAAGCAACAGCCTCAGCGTAAAACTCAGGTGAATACTTTTTGTAGCCCATCGCATCTTCAGTGATCCTCTCAACAATGGTCTTCCCTTCGTACAACCCATCAACTACCTGTCCAGTAATTTGATACCGCGCCCAGATTGCGTCGCCAAATCTGGACTCGCGAACTGCGCTCACGTATAAGCTCGCCCAGGGCTCGACGACTGGAGTCCACTCGGTAGGATTGAGTACTTCGCTTATTGGGACATCGAGGAATAGTTGCTCTACCAGCTCCGTATCTTGCGTGCTTATGTCCATCTGTGATCTTAGCATTTTATTTTTATCTCATGGGGGTAAGGCGTGAAAGACTGCATATTGAAGTAATTACCTTTCTTGAATCATAAACAAAATAATGCTCAATTGGTTTGTCAAAGCGCCCGGAACCATATCCCTTTTTTTCGCGAGGAAAGAAAAAGGCTCAGAAATATAACAAACTTTCATAGCTGGATGGACCAGAGTGGGGTCCAATTATACAGGAACCATGGATATGCAATAAAGCATATATTTTTATTCTTCTCCCGGGCCAGGATGGGCTTATTTTCCTGAGCACGGAAACTTTTGCGTTGGCGCAGAGTAACATCTGCTAAACTGTGATCCGTGAACAAAACCTTTGCTATCTGGCGATGGACTACCTCAGTTCAGAACAGTAAAACTCCTCCCCGATATTTGGCCGTTCTCGCAAGACCAGCTCCTGTTATTTCTTGCTGAACTTGTTAACCAAAGGATAGCTTGAGACTATTCCCCTGCTCGTGTCACAGCAGGTTTCAGGAATGCCAGAGAAACCAGAATATAGATAAGAGTTTCTGTCGATAGCATGGAACCAATCATGAGGCAAACGTCCGCCACTTGGCATTGGAATCTCGAAACATATCCTCCTCATATAGGTCAAAACAATACACCCCGTTTCCTTCTCGCAGTGGCCACATGACATTTTGAAGGGTCTGAACGGACTGTAGCCATGCCCAGGTCCATTTTCCATGGATGCCCAGCCTCCCCGGAGCTTGATCAGGTCAGGTGCGGGAGCTTGTGAGCCATCAATTTCGGCGATGGCATCCCATTCTGGTATCGAATTCAACCCTTGTTGTGTAATCAGATGGGATCCTCCACTCAGACGGATCTTCTTGATAGCACCCTCGACCTTTTTTCGATACAAATAGCCGCTTGGGTGAAATACAGAACGATCAGAACCCGAGTGCCCTCTCCAAAAGATAAGAAGCACTATCTTTCCTTTGGGAAGTCTTAAGGCAAACGCTTGCGGACCCTGACCTTCGCCGCACGGTCTCGTGTGATCTTCGTGGTTGCAGCCGTCTATAAACATGGGATTTCCGCCTAGCAGCCCTATGAAAATAGAATCCCTTATCCTTAGCCGGGTTAGTGTTTTGTGTGCACATAGTCTGATATGACCTATCAACCCAACACAAGCTGTGCAAGCTGAACGAGGCACCAGGGACCCGTAGGCGGCTGTAAATCTTTGAGAGGGAAAGCATATTTCCGGATGTTTCACCCCGCAGGAGATACCACGTATCCAGCGGACGAACTGAAACTTGTGAACAATGAGAACTTTACTGCTCTCTCTTATGCCTCGGTCCTCTTATTGTCTGTCTTACTCGGCCACCATCTTATGACTTGGCAATTCAACAGTCCAAAAGATAATACTGTTGTCCCTTGACCATTCGATGATTAAAAGAGACGAAATCACCCATCAGTTTCACCAAGGCTCATTCATAATAATGATTCCAAGCATGCCTTCTCGCCAACAAATGTCCTGGAATCCGAAGCCAGCTTAGTGGCTGAATGTCCGCTGATGTCTAAGTTCGAGGTATTATCGGTCGTATAACACAAAGTTTTTACGTACTGGTTGGCCTCTGAGAGGAGGGCGAAAAGGGTAAGAACTTCGAGTGTCATGTTTTAGATTTTCATCATGCCACTTTTATTCAGTAGCAATTGGTCAGGCATTACAATAGCGTGTAACTTTCGAGCTAGGTATGTTATTTGCGGTTGACCCTTGTGGCTGTGAGCTTATTACCACACCAAAGCTTTCTCTTCAAGCTGAATTGATTGGGTCGTTAACGGGAGGAATGCCGAAGTCGACTTTAACTTTGACATGATCTACTGCAACCCTATGGAACGCATCGAGTCAAGCGAGGATTCAGGCAACCTCTACGATATTGGTTATATAGATCTCTGTGGCATTGGTCTTTGGGCCTTGGGTGGTGCTGACTTGCATGAGGAACTAACTGCGCCGATAGATGGCCACCGTGATGTTAGCATTTCATTTTCTGCTCTCGTCAGCAATATCGACCGCCCATGGCTATGGAACGAGTTCTTCAGTGACACTAAACTTGAGGTGCAAAGAGGTGCCAAAGTCAGCCCTGGCCCAAGTCGAATTCACGAGATGATCAAGAACCTGGAGGGTGATGAGAGTAGTGAATGGGCCTTTCCCGCCTCTTTTATCATCTCTACTGATACGACGGTTCAGATTATCGGTAAAACAAAAGTTTTAGAAGGGTTCTGGAAGCTTGGGGGTGCAGTGGTTGGGTATGGGCCTTGGTCAGTGTCAGGCAGTGCTGCGGCCGAGCAGACCAGAGTTGACTCAACTTCAACTGGCTGCAAGATCAAATTTGGGACACCACAGCTTGTTGGCTGGGTTAGCCAAATTGTTCTACCTCTGCCGCGATCGTAATAGCTAACCTTTTGACAACACAAAGTGCTTTCATACAAAATAAACATATATTTTTATGCACCTCCTTGATCAGGACATGCAAGGGATGCCAGGTGTCTGATGCGAGGCTGAAGCCCAACCTTTTCATACAGCCACTAACAGCCTTCAGCAACTCTCTCTGTGTAACGACATTCTAATGTTGTTCCAGCGCCTTCTCTTTCGCCCCGCCTTTCTGTGTGTTTGTTTGTTACACAAGACAGGAGCCTACGGCCTGGATCCTGTAGCCTCTGTCTCCTCATCGCCAAGTTGATCAATGCATCTCCATCCGATCTCTCTTCTCGCAAGATGAAGAGAGTCACGAGAGCCTCGCGAGCCGCGAGCATGAACTTCCAGACACCAAATCCGTATCTACCCGATGACCCCGTGCTCAAAGGTTTGCGCACTTCTGGTCCGCGTCAACAGTTCGTCACGTCCATAGTCCAGCCAGCACCTGCTCAACCAGCAATGGCACTCACCCCCAGCATTGTGAGTCCATGTAACTACCATACCATTCCTTTCTCTATAATACTAATAAACAACAGAAGATTCGGTTCCTGGCGTATTACATCGAAGGTTACGAATCGTTCAACAAAGCATCCGAAAGGTTCGCCCGTGGGCTCGCGATGGTAGCAGAAAGCACGTCGGACTTGTCGTCCGTTCTTTCAGACATCACGAGACTCTACAGGACCAGTGCAATGATTTACCGACAAGCCAAGATAGAGGAGGTAAAGGTGCGCAATGGTTGTTGGACCAACTATTTTGCAAAGGTTGCCGCTGATACTCAGTGGTTGACAAGCCACTGGCGTGGTACAGGCTGGCTCCCTGGTGATATTCGGGCTGCTCTGAAGAACTCGTTTGGTACTCCAGTGCCTTCGCCTTATGTCGCGAGGCTGGTGTCGATTACGCTGGTGACGCAGAACAAGGAAATCGACCTTGATTCTCTCTGGGCTGACGGAGGCATCCTCAGAACAGCAGTAGGCAATGGCGCAGAACAATTTCTCAGCGCGGAGATGGAGCAGAATGTCATCAACGAGATCAAGAACAAAGAGACCCCCTCAGCCTCAGCGGTTCCTCATGGAAGCCACCGAAGCTCGCTTGCTATTTCTATTAAGAGTGAAAGCGAAAAGTCCAGCGATAACGAACCCTACAGGAGCGGTCTAACGGAGATAGATCATATTCGGGGCGATCGTAGCCGCGAAACTATCACCGCCAATGCCAACGGTGTTCTTCCCGCAGCTGCAGATGTGCATGCTGCTTCCCATGATGCAGCACAGACACTGGCTCGGCCCACGAACGACACGAGGGAATCCGCTCCTCCGGTGGCCAGAAAGCGAACATTTGGGCAGATGAATGGCACAGAGAGCTCGACTTATGAGAAGTACAAGAGCCTCATGATGAGCATCAAGCCCGAAAAGATTACACAGCTCCGAGCAGAAGCGATCGAGAAATTGGGACAAGCAGAGTCCGAAAAGGCGGCGTTAGATCACGCATTGGGAGATCTGAAGGGAAGAGAAGACCAACTTCAACAAATTCGCGATCACGGCAAGAGAATGGTCGATGCCACCAATCATGGGCTGAGAGAACGGTCTACTCATGATGTCCTGGCTGGAATACTGGCAAATACAGGAGAGGTGTACTTGAATGGGGTCAACAAACTACTTGACTCCTTCCTCCAGGTGTCTTCCGACTCTCAAAATGGACGAAGGGTTGAGCATCTTCGAGCACGACAAGCTGAAGCTATCAAGAAGGTTGACAAAGCAAAGAAACGTATACAGGCGCTGGACGACATCGAAACAGCACGAGCGATTCACGAGAACTACATTGCGATGAACAACTTTCGACAGAGCATGCAAGCTGTCTGGATCAAGACAGGTGAGCGCGCCCGGGATTTGGAGAAAGCGTGCATCGCTGCGTTTGGTCGTGCGGAGGAACAGGACTAGGATTCTATTCTCGCATCTCAGGATAATTGATGCAGTGGAGTTTGACGAATGGCTATGAAGGGCCTAGTGGGAAGGCGGGCGATTTTGGGGTTCCTCCATTATATTCTGAAAGCTTGGTCCTTATATTGGGTGTTACATAATGACTTGATTGTTGCTGATGGTAATGCAACATCAGACCATCTCGATTAGATTTGGCGGCGGGGAATGACTCACCCCGCACCAAGGTCTGCCGCTCTTCAAATCGAACTTATAGCACTGTGAAACTTAATGATTCCATTCTCTCATATGACCACCACCATCTTAAGAGACCCAAATGTCATCCGATGCGCGACCTTCAACACCACCCCACCATCCAAACTTTGGTGTGCGCATGCCCACTGAGAGCATCAACCGTTTGATGCTCCATGTACTGCCCGACACGGCCCACATAGAAGTAGAAGCCCTGCCTCCTCTGAAGTCCTTCAACAACCGGATCTACTATCTGCAATGTCATAGAGAATCCCAGAACAGCAGCGAGGTAGCGCCTATTGATGAGCTTGTTCTCAAGATCAATGGTCGAGGATTTGGGTCGGAGAAAATACAAAATGAGGTCTCTTGTCTACGCCTGCTAGAGCACTGTTGCCCTGAGATTCCAGCGCCTCGTGCGATAGCTTGGTCTCAGGATGGATTGACTATCAATACTAGAGACGCGCAGCGGGGTGAAATGAAGCTCAATGGTATTGATGATGGTCCGGGTGGTTGGATATTGATGACCAGAGTTCCCGGAAGGCCCATCGACTTATCTGCGCTCAGCAACGATGACAAGTTTCATCTGGCGACACAGTTGGCAGATCATGTTACCAAGTGGCGGCGAAATGTTCGTCCTCAGAGCTTTGCCGGGAGCATCTCCTTCCATCAAATGAATAATGTGGATTGCTATCCCGATATTACGATCCCAAGATCGGGCGATGCAGGAGAAGTGCAATTCCTTATCAGAGGCATGCTTGGAGAAGAGCTTCGTTGCCAGGATGGAATCGCTTCCCTCTCAGAGTATTACAAACTGAGGATACAGAACAAGATGAAGACTCTGGCGACGAACGAGACATTTGCAACAAACAGAGATCTCACGCAGCCTCTGGAGAGGTTCATGCGACAAGACCTCCCTACCGTCAGGGCATTGAACACCAAAGACGACTCGTTTGTGTTCACCCACTACGACCTTTCTCCACGAAATATCCTCATATCAGGCCAACCTCCTCAAATCACTGGCATCGTAGACTTCGAGTTCTCCGGCTTCTTTCCGCCGCTTGATGAGTTCCTAAACGATTGCATCGCCAATGACGGTGATTGGCCCAAAGATACGTACCAAGTCTATTTAAAGCGGCTAGAAGGCAATGGCGTGCCAACACCCTTAGAAGGCATAACGAAAGACCATTGGGAGCAGATGGCATTGCTGGAAGAATTGGTTGTGAATATTGCTCCTTGGTGGTTGCCTGGTGGGTTTCAAGGTGAAGAACTGGAACAAGAGCTGAAGAAGATCAAGTCTAACGTTGAGGAGATACTAAAGAAGCTGGTAAAGTGAGAATAGGCAAGCCTGAGGCCATAATTGGGAAATGTATAGCCCGGATTGACCTGACCACGCTCACATTAGCGTCATTCTTAACATCTCAAGCGAGTCATCCAGAAAGCTTGGTCTTTATTTGAGCCTCCGTAGCTCATTCAAAGCCTCTTTAAGCTCATATTCAGAGGTTGAAGAAATCACCTTGAAGAAAGTTGTGATGATATGCTGAGCGGATCGATCTAGCAGGGCTTTCTTGGACTGACTCTATGCATGCTGGTGTATGATTTGTTTAAATCTGAATTCCTGCTAGAAACACAGGAGTTAACTTCCCATATGACTTCTATAACGGATCCGTGCGGCGAAGCTTTCAACAGCAATACATGCAGCGCCGATCAGTTCCTGCAGGAGAGAAAAGAGTGAAATGATGATGACGATTCGCTCTGCGCTGGGGAATGCAGGCTGGACGAAGGACCGGATGTCCCGCAAAGTCGGCAGCAGGTCTTTGTCTGGAAAGGATTCCTAGCAAAGATAAAAGAAAACATAAAGCAAGACCGAAGAGTTGAAATTGTTCGGAGTTGAAGTGTTTGTTGTTGTGAATTGATATTCAACTGCAAAAGTATTAACTCTTAGTTTTATGTAAAGCTTAGGTAAACTTAGGTAAACTTAGGTAGACTTAGTCTAAATTCAGCTAACTTTAGGAGACTGTAGATAGGACTCTCTTGCATAGATGACGCCGTTTTATATGACCAATGGAGTGCAGGATATGAATCAGACTCCTATCCCATTCTTAGTTCGTTTCCGCACCGTCATTTAGTTGGTTCACGCTTCGATACATTGCCACGTGTTCGTGGTGCTGTCTCCCCTCCAATCTCCCCACCTGTTCTTTGGGTGACATTCGTCTCAACCATGAGCTCTGTTGGTTTCGCCAAGCAAAATTTCTTCTCGTGTTGTCATGGGCTCTACTGGCAATGGTATGTGGCAGATACTTCAGGCAGGGAGTCAATGTCGCCTGGCTACAATGGAGCTATTCCTTAACCACAACCTGTGTCCACTGTCATAGTATACTTGGGCTCACAATCCTGTTTCAGATTACAGTGCATGCAGATCAGTCAGCCCTAAGGCATACCATGGTGACTTGCTTCCAGTTTCGTGGGTGTAGATCTGGTGTTCTTGAACGGCCCCCAATCTCCCAGGGCCTGTCCTAGCCTCTGAGTGGTCCAGCTCTAAATGCCGCAAACCCATGACCCTTGCTGTTGACATCATTGGTACGATCCTGAAGCGGATCACTGCTGGACTTGTATAAGCGTGTGTACCGGTAGTTCATGAATCTTATAACTAGATTGTATTGTTTGCGACTTTTGTCACTGATTCAACAGCTATAGTGACGGTTGAATGATAGGTCTCTAAAAGCGTTCTGTCTCGTTATGTATTGAGAAATAGTTGTTGGTCTCTTATCATGTTCTTGGTGAATACTTCAACAACATTTTCGTTTCTATTTTGTGCTAAGAAACTTCGAAGATACTGGACCGAAGTTGAAACAGTAGGCAAAGTCTCTTACTGTACAGTGGGATGGACATGCTTTTGTTCGTCATGAACTGGTTCGATTATCGCCCCATCTTTTGGCATCACCATTTTCATTGCCCGCTTACGACCATTACATGCATATCAGCCATTTCATGTCTTGCATAGCAGGATTTCAAAGGATTTTAGTGGCTACGCAACATATGACGGAATTCCGCTCTAGAACAGCCTTCCTATTCAGGTAGTTCGTAAAGTGCAATGAGCTAGTTCGTCCAATAAGCTTAATCACAATGCGAGAGCCTAGAGTCCAAAACTTTAAAAATCCTTTTAGGCTGGCATATGCAATTATGCATATCGGCAGTTGTGCAAGGGCTGTTGATCTTGTCGGGGAATGAGATCACTTCCTTTTGGGGTTGAGATGGATTGCGCTGGTCTCGTCACTGATGTAATTCATGATATCTTTAATGCGATGATTGTCGAAATTGCTCAAGTCGGGCAAATCCTTCGAATGAACAAGCTTTCACAAAGGTTGGCAAGATGGTCCTTGAATCGGAATATCCTAGTACTTCTTCAATTATAAAACCTCATTGATTCCTCACTGCTGTTGATATCATCACCAAAGCATCTCATCACTTCAACTTACAGATTGCACTCATAATTACCCAACATGCATCCCAGCTTCCTTCTCTTGGCCCTTACTAGCCTCGGCAATGCCTCTCCTACCGGCCTTCTTACCACTTCCTATGATCTACAGGCCAGGGAGGTTCATGCTGATGAACTTCATGCTCGCGCTCTTTCCAATCACCCCAAAGACCTCATCATAGACTCAGGGGATCTCAATGACTACATCAAGAAACATCCCAACTCAGATAGCGTCGTCTATCTGAAAGACAAACAGTCTTTCGTACCATTATCCAGCGTGTCAGTAGCCGAAGGCAAAGAAGCTAAAGATGACAAGCCCAAGCGTCAGTATACTGGTCCTTGCTATGTGTATGACCAGTGGCAGGCCCGTGACTCCCAGTCTTACTGGGGTCCCTGGGAGACAGCTTCCGGTTGTCTCTATACCGGCTTGAGCGAGGGTTCAGGTACCCGAACTATAAGCTGGTCTAAATCAGTGTCCGTTGAAGTCTCAGGCGGGTTGGATTGGAACCCCATCAAGGACGTCTTGGGTGTCTCTCTTGGCCTTGCTGTCACAAACACGTGTACCGATGGTGGTAAGATCGACTGTAACATCCCTGCTGGATCAGTCGGTCAAATTTGGGCGCAGAAATATCTCGGAGAAGGTAAGTGTACACCCTTGGTCTCTGCTAGGAAAAGGCTAACAAGAATAGCGCATATGTGGAAGAGAATGTGCCAGTCATGTGGAGCGTCTGGCCAGAAGTGTCTTGGTGACTGGGAAGAAGCTGGATTCGTCAAAGCTCCAACTGATGGGTATGTTAAATTTCACAACATATGAAATAAGAGACTAACAGAAGCTAGTTCTGATCCTGGCAAGAACTTGAACACTGGCTGCAGCACTGGCAATGATAATGTCAAGTGCTAGAGTTAGGAATCTATAGCCGCACCTTTGGGGGTCCTGGCTGGGAAACGTCGGTCTGCAAGATGCAGGGGGACATTGATGCTAAGATACACCGAATTATCAGCTCAAAAGGATTCAGGGTTATGTAGTAGATCTATATATCACTCGTTAGGTCTAGCCCTCAACTCTCTCTATCAATGAACAGTCTTTATCCAAATTCATGCAAGAACTATGCAAGTTCTGGGCTACAGTGCAGGTATCAACTGCAAATAACGCTTCTAGCTTACAGTTTAGATACCATTGCGCATCAAAGACGCTCGCGACAGTAGTCGTTCCCAAGGGACTAGGGCACAACCTCTTTTCCCTGTAGCATATCCCAAGTTGGCTTCGGCAACGTCATGACAGCTGGATCCAGGTATCTTCCAGTCGCCGCCTTATTCGCCACATACTCACGAGCAACCCTCTCAATCTTTGACCACTCTAGCTCCGACGTACCAACGGCCCTGCCGCCGTCTAATGCTATTTTCGAAAGGACGTCGGCGACCCATGTGCGGCAACGCCAATTGGGATCGTTCTGAACAACCGGCGTGCCACGAATGATTTCGACAAGCCGGTTCTCGTCTTCTACTTTGGCAACGATGATGCGGGCCAGGAGACTGTTCGTGCTCCGGACGTTGGGGAGATCGATCTCTTCATAGATCCAACCGCGCATCGGATGATTTTTGACATGGTAGCGCATGCCGGGTACTTGGGTGCCTGATTCACTTTTAGGACCGATGAGGAACCCCCAGTGATAGCTAAGTAGGTACTATATTAGCCTCGAGTCGCGAATGGGAACGATGGATGGCACTAACCGGCGCTCTTCATTGTTGACAACCCCGCTGGGGTACAACGCGATATAAAGGCGGTTCTTATTGAAACCCATTTCACGAATTTATAATATCTCAAGTTTGTAACGGTACGTCAAAATGTACTCAATGGCAAGAAGTATCATTAACCTGGAATGATAAAATCTCCCTACAAAGTTCAGTCGGCATGATACAGCACATCGCGCTCCATTTTATGTCGTTGACGAACGGACCCTGCATAAGTAAAGGTATTAATGATTTAGAAATATTCGGGCGCTTGGTTTATTGAGATGCTTATTTTCAGGCGTCAATGTTGTATTTAAGGAAGCGCGCGGCTACAAACTGTCGATGTTGGTTGCGTGTAGGTATTTTTGGAACCAACCTTCAGCCACAGCGAGAAAGCGGGGGTCTTTGCCTCACGTCCAAAGCAGTGAGATGTTCTACACGAATAACGATGCTTATCATGTACGCTTATTGATTGAAAGACTTTTCATAAGTTGATAGTAAATCCTCACCAAGATACTTCAAGTTCTGTACAGTCCTTCAAAAATCGCCCCACCATCTTTGCCTGGTCTTCTCCATCTCCAGCTCTGTAGGATACGCATCCAAAAACTTGGTAAGCAACTCTTGCCAACCCTGTCGTATCCTGTTTCCATACCAGGCTGAAGTATACTCCCAGTAATACGGATACCACCCAGCAAACTCCCAATCAATAATACCGACGACTTGGTCGCCCTGCACCAAGATGTTGAAAGGGTTGAGGTCTCCATGCGTGAACACCGGCTGTGGCCACGGACCGTCCTGTTTTATAACCATTTCTTTGATCTCCTTCCAATCCTGATCCTCGACACGATCTGGATGGTTGTCGGGCTCGAGGTCTTCCCGTAGCCATCGATGGAAATCCTGGATCGTCCTGAAAGGCCCAAAACGTGGTCTTGAACGCGGTATTCGGGAGTCGCGTAATGAACCGCCCCAACAGCTCTGGACTCCGACCCCGTCCGGTGGCACAAGAGCCCGTAGTTCTTGAAACATGCGCCGAAGCTGAGTGAAGATATTAGACAGATCGGCCTCGGGAAGAGTTTTCCAGGCTTCTGCGAGAGAAGTTCCGCGAATGCGCTGCATGACTATATATGCTCGGTTCTTATGCACAAATGAGCAGTGAACTGTCGGAACTGGAATCGAAGTATTGGCTGCTACGAATTGCATAGTAGCTGCTTCGGTAAGATGGACGAATGGCCCCTTCTTGACGATGAGAGATTTAGAGATGGGTATACATGGCCCATCGTATTTGTAGAAGCGCGCGGAAGTTTTCAGGGCAACGAGGGTCATGAAGCGACGAGGGAATGTATTATTGATGGCCAAGGAGGATGTTCCTTCATGTTGAGTTCCCGTTTGGTCGGGCGGAGAGACGTAACCTGTTGTTGACATGCTGGAGACGATTGAAGCGGAAATGCTGACATCGGTCACTGAGCTCACAAAGTCTTGATGACTGCCTAATGTCCATTGCCTGGAGCGATCAACGCGCTACACAGGATATACATTATCGGACTTGACATTCGTGGTGGAGATGAAGATTGGCTTTCGTTGGGAATGGTCTGTTGGCGGAAATTACAGCACGCACAGCTGCTGACTAACAACGACTCCCTCTAGGTACGCTCGCGTCTTCGCGTCGCGACAGACACGGTGAATTTACGATTTGATAGGCACAATCAACACAAAATGGCGAGGAGAAAGCGAGAAAGAAAGAAAGAAAAAGAAAAAGGACTGATTAATCACGGAATACTTTTGCGTAAGAAAATTTGCAGCTTCAATGGATATCAGATATTGCGCTAAACTGCTATGGAATAAAAATAGTGACAAACTTCAACATCTTCAGGCGCTTTTTCTAAATGCAACAAGCCTTTTTGACTTTTCACTCCTCCTGGACCTTCTCTGTTGATCCAGATGTAGGGAACTGATCAACCTTGGTGCTAGCAAACTTGCGCGCAGGAACCTTGTGCTCGAAGAGAAGATCGAGCTCACCATATGTTCGATCCTTGGGCTCAGGAAGGCGGAAGAAGGCCCAGATAAAGATCAACAGACACCATCCAGCCCAGAAGAGGCCAGTCTTGGCGCCCCAGTTCCACGAGTTGCGACCGAGCATGCGGGGCATGAGCGTGTTGGTGACGAGACCGGCGATGTTGCTGAAGTTACGGGCCAACACGATGGTCTTAGCCTTGAGACGGGTGGATGAGATCTCGGCGACGATGGTATAAGCGATGGGGCCGATGGTCATATCGTAGACAAAGGTGTACACGACCAGCAAGCTACCGATAGCCCAGCCGGTCTGCTCAGTCTTCTTGGCGAAGCCGAGGGCTCCGACGGCGATGAGGATGAAGAACAGAGCTGCCATACCGCAGATATAGATGTGGCGACGACCGAAGCGAGACATGAGGAACCAGGACAGAACGACACCAACAGCACCGACACAATATTGAATGACGTTAAAGTCAAGAGCTCGCTCGGAGGAAAGACCAGCTTCGAGGTAGAACTGAACAGCGTAACCCATCAAAGAGCTACCGCAGAGAGCCTGGGCAGTGTAGCTGATGGAGGCGACTTCAGTTCGTCGAAGATCGCTGCGCATGAAGCAGTGCCAGTAGTTGGTTCCAGCAGAGTTCTCAATCTCCATCTGGTTAGTAGCCTTGAGAAGCTCAACCTGAGCATCAGCATCGAATGGAACGTCGCACTGGGTGACGAGCGAGAGGATAGATCGCTTAGCATCCTCATATCGCTCCTTTCGCACAAGCCACCAAGGAGACTCGGGAGCGAAGAGGGTACCAAGCATGATGAACGGAGGCCAAGCCCACTGAAGAGCAAAAGGGATTCTGTAAGACCAATCGCCGCCCATGGTGCTGAACCCTCGAAGAACACCTGCACCGATGAGTTGACCGATGACCCAGCAAAGGTTGACGTAGGCAGTAAGATACGGTCGCAGAACAACGGGTGCAACATCAGAAGCATATGCGAGAGTAAGAGTCTGGAAGATACCCCAGGGCAGACCGAGGAGGATGTTTCCAGCCAGGAGGACCTCAAGGTTTGGTGCGAAGAAAGGGAAGAAGATGAGTCCAATCATGAGAACCTGACTCGCCAACATGGTCTTCTTGTAACCAAAAGCATCAGACACCCAACCGTTGATGTATAGACCGATGATCTGACCGCACATGCCACCAACTTGGATATAAGTCTGCCAATCGGCCGAAACAATAGGGTTTCCGTTCGAGTCGACTTCGTTACCGAATTTCTGCTTGAATCTGGGGGGGGTTGTCAGTTTCATGGTCGACAGTGTCGATACCAGGCTAACTGCAACTTACGCATCATAACCGTAAAAGCTACCCAACAAACTCAAGTCATAACCTTCCATGATGATAGCCGTTGAGAAGAGGAGGGAGAAGGAGATGGCTTTGGGATACAGGCGGAGTGCCTCGCGGAGAGTGAGGGTGTGTTCGCGATCATTGGCCTCGCGCGCAGCAGGGCGCTCGATTTCGTCAAAGGTCATTTTGTCGGGATCGATGTGCTCAACCTGAGCGAGATCCTTTGGTGAAGACATTACTGTCGTCCAAGAGATGATATGTAGAAGGATCCCTTGTTTGTATGGAGAGAAGAAGAAGTTGAGTGAAGCTGATGCTGGGAGAAAAGAAGAAGGAAGCTGGGGAATCTGGGGATTCTTATGCTAAATCTCCACAAACAACCCGTCTCTCCAGGTTCTGTCCGTGGCGTTGGGTTCACCCCAGACCCGCCAGAACAGTCTTGCCAAGGACATGTCGGGCCGACATGCTTTTCAACGCGAGACTGAGCTCATCTTCGCCAAGAGCTGAGCCTCGTGATGGCTTCAATCTCTCGAGATTCTGGGTGTCGGACCGACATGATCTTCGATTTCTCGTCAGACCATGAATTTTAAAAGGGATTTTGTATGGGGAAACGGGTCATGAGATCGTGGAGTTTTGAGTCCTGTCGGTCCGATAAGACATTCACTCACCCCGGATTTTCTTCTCCAGACCGGGGGTCCCAAGCTTGGAATCAGGGAGGACGATCTTTACTTGTATTGGTTAGAGTGGCCGGTCAAGACCGAGAATTCTGCATCCCCCTGATTTAGAAAAGGCATCATTGACTGGTGAGGGGAACTTGTTTCGCCATTTATGAGAGACGTGAGCTTGGCTAAATTTTAACCTTATTTTCATGGCGTATTATGCTTATGTTTATTGAGCAAAGAGGGTGTCGAGGTGAGGACATTTCATCATCGATATGGTCAACGTGACCTGGTTCATGGTGAGGCGTCTTGATTGGCCAATGGGAGGTCGTGTCAGGAAGCGAGCGATCGAAGCTACAGAACCAATTGATCCACCCTTTCACCCGATCGCGTGGTATGATCAAAGGTGATATTCGCTTACAAGAGTGACAACACGGTAACAGGAACGGAGGCAGTTGTACAGGGGCTTTCCGTTCGGTAATTGGCGTTGGTGGGCGTTGGTAGAAATGTCCGTTTTGGGTAGTTAGTATGCCGAGGATCGGAGCGTGGAGCGTGGTCTCGCAACAGATGAGCCGTTTTTATCCACGGGACCATGCGAAAATACCGTTGATTCGAGTCAAGCGTCATGGAACGAGGATTTTGAACACGGGAAATTCCGAAATGCAAGCAGAGGCTGCTAGAAATGTTCACATTGAACCCTCTTTGAACTGAAGGTGACTACCCTGTAGTGCCAGAAAAATTGAGACAGATAACGCAGAAAATTCCAACACGGCGCGAAGCTTTTCATGGCGCGTTCCGGGCGGCTCTTTTACTTGGAAGGTTTTGAATATTCATTTTTAGATATAGAGTAATTTTCTCACTACCTGGTGATGTTTCCCCGTGATGCCATCTCACTCCCCGATCTTCACCACAAACTTTGTACAACTGACACCTTTAGACATTTTGTCCAAAGCGCTGTTGATTGACTCCAAACCTTTTCCCACAACCTTTGGCTCGGGGCTTGGTCTAATATTACCATTGGGCAAGTTCTTGCTCAAATAAGTACCAATCCAATACTTGAACTGCTCCAGTCTTTCTTCTTCAACCGCCGACGGCATCACGAAAATGACCTCAACTCCATCAACGTCCTCCGCGTCCGCTGGGATCCAAGGCGCCGACCCGACCTTGGCCGTTGTCTTAAACCCTTTGAGGTCAGAATCAACAAATTCTTTCAACACAGACTGGCACAAAGAAAGTTTTCCGGTCGCGAGGAAACAATGCCGAATCACCAGCCCGTCTTCTTTTGCGGCGGAGACGATTGACTCCACGACTTTTAGGTCTTTATAGTCGAAGACACGATCGGCGCCGAGTGAGCGTATATAATCGTGGTTTGCCGGTCCAGCCGTAGCGTAGACCGCGGCAAAGGGAGACTTGGGATCTTGGCACATTAGACGAGCTGTTTGTACGCCCATTGTGCCGATGCTGGATGATGCGCCCCAGATGAGAAGTGCTTCTTTCTTTTCCACATTACCAACATCCTGAGAGTCCCTAGAAGCAGGTTTGTCTTTTGGTCTGGGAATACCCATCATATCCCATGCGCTAAGAGGTACTTGGACAGACACAGGCAACGTGGCAGCATGATTCCACGACATGTTCTGATCTGGCAGACGGACAGCATGCTGCCAAGGGACAAGGCATTTCTCTTGAAAAGGACCATCATCTGGAGCGCAGCCCTTCCAAGCGGAAGCCGAGTAGGCAGCAACTCGATGGCCATGGCGAAAGCCTTCGTCGCCAGCTGGAACGTTTTCGCCGACTTCTAATACTAAGCCGGACATGTCGAAGCCAATGACGGCGGGGTACTTTGTTATGAAGAGTCCTTGATCGCGCATGATGACGTCTGCTGGGTTGATAGCGACGGACTTGACGGCGATGAGAAGCTCATCTGGTCCGGGCTTTGGAGTAGACCGGGTTTGTACTTGGAAGGGTTGGCCTTTGCCTGGGCAGATGGCGGCGAGATGAGTAGACATTTTGACTGATGATAGAGGCTGTCTAAGGAATGAGCAGTAATCTAAATAGTAAAGATGAAGCCAAGGAATACTGGGAGGAAATGTCTTCTTTATAGTAAATTACAGCACTTCCATGAGGTCTTCCTCAAATCATATGCATCTCTTCGCGATGATACCCAGAGTTCTTGGATCGTCAACCCACCAATCAAATCGTCGTGTATCCGCAGAGCAGTTAGCGCATGAGTTTAGCGCATCGCGAAAATAGATGGCACCTCCAGTTCCTGTCAGCTCAGGGTCAAATTCTCTCAATGATGACAAAATGCCATGGCTTCTGACAATTGATTGAGTGCTATGGAGATGTCTGCGAATTGCGTGGACCACATCCGCTCGAAGAAACCGATGAGGCGGTCAAGATATGGCTGTCGGAATTGCAAGCTGAGAAAAGTCAAGGTGAGTCTACTCCGACAATTCATTGCGAGCCTCATCTAATCTCTACAGTGCGACGAGAGCAAACCGCGCTGTAAAAAATGCAGCTCATTTGGGGTCTTGTGTAACTTTGGACTGAACATACCCGATCTTCACCCAATCACTCCCGACGCCGTGAGGGCCGTGGTTCGTTGCAAGCCAACGCCTCAGAGACCTGTCGCGAGTGCTGTATGGACATGTGATGAGTATACCATCTATCAATTGAATGCAAAATGCCAGGACTTTGCGTCCAGATATTACGCAAAGAGTCTCTTGACGCCTGATGATGGGAATATGATCGATGTGAATCGGAGGCTGTTCAGGCTTGCGTTTTCTGTGAGTAGCAATGAGCGAGCCTCAGTCAAACTACACGCGCTGGGCCTGACTGACTTGTCGCAGAACCCCTGCTTGATGCACGCTTCTCTAGCTGTAGCACTCACATACGATCGCTATCTAAAGACCTCATCTGGCTCTCCCCGGACGCTAGAAGAGTGCTACCACTGGTCCCAGAGCACAGCGCTCTTCAACGAGAAGCTACGCCAACCTGTCAAGACGCGGGACAAAGACCCGATCTGGGGCACAGCAGCTGCTCTAGCTGTCTTGACATTCTCATCACCTGATGCGTACAGACCTGAAGACTCGTGGCCTCTAAAAGCTGGCAACGATGCCCTGGATTGGGTGTCCATGATCAGTGGAAAGATGTCCCTGTGGAATATGGTGGACCCTCTACGAAATGACAGTCTATTTCGCGTCATGGCTGTTACGATTGCGCAGATGCAAGCGCCTTTACCGGAGGTAGGCATGGAGGGGATACCAGAGGCGTTGGCTGCTGTTTGCCGATTGAACGAGACATCTACGTCGGAGAACGCGTACTTCTACGCTGCGCATGCAGTTTCGCGCATCCTTCATCTACCGGATAGCCAAGTTACGACAGGGCAGACGCAGCTCTTCACGCACAGAATCGACGGGCCCTTCAAGGAACTACTCCTTTCCAGGGACCCGGTCGCGTTGTTGCTGCTATATACATGGTATCGCAAGGCAGGACGGAGTATATGGTGGGTTGAGCTTCGAGCGAGGGTGGAATGTCCTGCGATCTGTCTGTACCTACAGCGCTATCACCCGGATGATGTTGCAGTGCATGCCTTGCTCAAGAGCGAAATCGCAATTGGATGAGGTGTTGGGGGCTGGCTTGGACGATGTGCTGCTACGAGGCAAAGGATAGGTCGCGCGATCGACTGGACTTGTACGTGGCTCGAGGAAGAAGAGATGCCTCGCGTTTCTGTGGAGCGCTCGACCTGTTCTGCGAGGATGAGAGTCGGGCAAACTCTGGTAGATTCGATGCGGGTGGACCGTGAAAGACTCTTCAGCGCTTTTGACAATGGTGCTTGGAA
This sequence comes from Fusarium miscanthi, assembly GCA_014898875.1. Classification (NCBI taxonomy): domain Eukaryota; kingdom Fungi; phylum Ascomycota; class Sordariomycetes; order Hypocreales; family Nectriaceae; genus Fusarium; species Fusarium miscanthi. The sequence continues at coordinate 651,666 of JAAVUA010000064.1, forward strand.
GCGGAACGTCGACGAAAGGCATCATCACAAGGCGAAAGGCAGTGTTGCTGATTGAAGACACAGCTCAGGCTCCTTCGACTAAGGCGGCGACAATCCCCGACTACTCCCCGCTCAATGTTCTCTCGATCGGTCGAGGCGCTTAGGATGCTGTAGTCTGGCTAGGCATTGTCAGTCAACAGACGTGAGTTGACATGGTCGATCGGCTGATTTCGTAATTGCAGCGGCAGCGCTGTGTTCATTGTGTCGGTTGCATCGAGCGCGTCATGTTGCTGGTGGTATGGCCCGCTTTGCGACCAATGAGGGCAAAATGGACGCGTCCCCAGTTTCGCTACTGGGCTTCGTTACTGGAGTCCAATAGCCCTTGCTTATTGCGCGAACTGAGCCGTAAAAGAGAGCAAAAGAAATGGCCCTAGCTAAGGGCCCTCTGAGTGAGTGCTGGTCAATTCGAGAGCGCCAGACCACGACCGAAAACTGCGGACAGGGATCACGTGCGGAGTCATGTGAGACCATAATGGAATGAGATCCGTCAGTCAATCAGGAATACGTCAATAATTCGCATGGCTTTGATCAAGAACGAAGGCAAAGATAGATTTGAGCATCTAAGCTAATTAATCATATTTCAACCGGTTCATGATCTTCCAGTCCAGCTTAAAGCGAGACAAAGTGCTGCTATCCACGAACTGATTCACTGGATCTTCAAAGACCCATCCTTCGAGATCTGCTCTACAAACTCTCCAAAGTCCTTCAACAACTCATGTGGTCTCTCTAGCGCAGCAAAGTGACCTCCTCGCTTATGGTCTCTCCAGAACACCAGATTTCCCGTCGTCTTCACCCAGCTCACAGGAATAGGAGCAAGCTCAAACGGGAACCAGCTGTAACCCAAAGGCTTGCTGATCTTCCACTTCGGGTTGTCGTGTGCCCCCGGGTAATCTGGGCCGAAGCGCTGGCGGTATGGAAAGATTGACGTTGGGAAGCTATCTGTAAGCCAGTACAGCGAAACCGAGGTAAGAATTTCCTCGAGTGGAGGATCTTCGTCGCTCCAGCTCAGAAACTTCTCCCCGACCCAGGCTAGAAGCGCGAGAGGCGACGACGAGAGGATGAGGCCGATGGTGCTTGGTCTTGTGGCGTGCATCAGAGCGTAGGCAGTGCCCAGCTTGTCAAAGTCCTTTGCACGTTCGAGACCTTTCTTTTCCGCCTCTGAGACTTCGCCCTGCGCAGTTGCGGGCTCAGACATGAGGCAGAAGTTGATGTGAGCGGCTATAGAAAATCGTGTTAGCCGTAACCTTGGACCTTGCTGATAATTTGCAACCTTGTCACATACCTTTACACTCATCATGAGTAGCTGCGAGCACACGAGAAACCCTGCTTCCGATGTCGCCTCCCTGAGCGACATAACCACCTCCAAAACCCAGCTGAACCATGAGGCTGTTCACGATGCGGGAAACATCCCTGATGCCAAAGTCCTTGTCCAGCGGCGGCTTATCCGAGAAAGCATAGCCGGGAAGAGAGGGCACAATGACGTGATAAGGGAGCGTTTCGGGGGTGTACGTGTCTTTGAGAATGGACAGGATCTTGAGAAACTCTAGAAAGCTACCCGGCCAGCCATGCAGCATTACCACGGGCACGGCATCGGGCTTGGAGGAGAAGAGGCCTGTGAAGTGAATCGTAAAATCACCCTTCTCATCCTTGATAGGTAGAGTCCAATGGTTGAAGGAATTGATGTGCTTTTCCGCAGCGCGCCTGTTGCAAAGGTTAGACCTCGGCAATGCAAGTTAGGGACAGACGACAGAAGATACCAGTCAAAGTCAATCCAAGAAGCTTTCGCATCAGTTAGCCACTGACGACTAACGCCAAAATTCTGTTCTTTCTGCGTAGACTCGTAGGTCGGCGGTCCGACCCTTCCTAGCTTCACAAGCTGCTTGAGCTCATCGACTCTGTCGTCCGCGATGGAGATTTGAAAAGGTGTTGGCTGAGCCTGAGCACCTGAAGGAAGTTTTGCAAAACCGTCTGACATTTTGATCTCTTTCTAAATCTTTGTGCTCTCAGTCTCTTTTCTTGTTCAAATCACCGGCTCGGAGGGGTTTAATAAGTGCTCAATTGAGATGTAGTCAGTAGGGCGTGCTATGTTTGCTGATAAATATGACCTCATTTTTGCAACCATGCCCAAGTAGGGAACGTCGGCCCGCGAAACGTGCCGCAAGCAAAACCATCTCACAACCAGCAATTCGTGATCAATAACGTCAAGCTTGGCAATATAATTATGCTACAAACCTTAAGTAATCCATTGCCACATTGTGAGATTCGGGGGTTCGCCCTGCTGTAGCCTCAGAAACGATGTATCTAACCCAGCCTACACCAGCCTGTTCATTGATTGATTCTTGAAGCATATAGCATCTTAACGAGATCAAGCCAACACCAACGATGCTTATTTTTGCTACAAAATCATGCGTAAAGCTCCTGCCAGTCTACACATTGTCCTTCATTGTAAAAAGCCAATCCAAGCATAGTTCCAACGGCTAGCTACACTTGCAACTCGATTGATCTCCATTACCAACGAAAACCACCAAGACAGCCGCATATCTGGTCCCTCACATATCAGCATATCACGTCACTCCATACAGCCCTCGAAGGTCAAGCGGGGTAGTACTCACGCTGCGCTTCCTGCAAATATCTCCGCTCGTTTTGCGTTGGTAATCAAGCCCACGCTCAATGCAAATAGTATCGTAAACCCGCATATAGTACCAAGAATTGCTTGTGGTGACTTAACGTAGTAGAGACTGCTTATAGAACCGACTAGCAAAACCATTGCAAGTAGTATGTTGACGAGAGCGACTGTTATTGTGATTGATCGTTCGTCGAAACGGCTGATTCGACGCCGGCCGTCCCTTGATAGTTCTTCCTGATTTCCAGATATTCGCATTAGTGAATGGCTCTCATTCAACTTCAACAGTGTTTTTGAGGATAATGAAACGCACTCGACCTGGCCAGTAGGCCCGGAGCAATTTTGATAATGGGTCGACAGCTGCTGGAGCTTTAAGGGAGACGAGATCCTCCGCTTCATCAAGGTAATCCTTCCCTCTCCCTCCTAGTATCGGACTCGGCTTCTGACCATCTCGTCGCAAAGGGCCTCCGTGGAGTTCGTTTCGAGCCACTCGGAGAACCCTTTGATCGGGGCCGTGGAGCTGAGATATCCTGCTCTGGAGATCCAGTGCCTCATCTATACGAGAGTAAGCAGAAGCTTATGGTTGGGGTCTATTTAACATACGATATTCTTTAATCTTGGCGCGGAGCTGATTCACTAACTCCAGCATCTCTTTTGCTTCCGGTCTGCCTGCATCGGCCTGTTCGTTCATCATTTCCCATGCTTCTGCAGCCTGCTCTAATGCAGTGTCGTTGCTACCTTCAACATGCTTGTCCCATGCTCTCAGTTTGCTTTCTATACTTAATAATTCGCATTGTAGATAAAGAAGATTACGAGCGCTTATTTCCCCGAATTTTCGGAACACTAGCAGTTCTTGATCTCTGTCTGAAACGATCCAAGACGATAGTGCTGAGAATCCTAGTGAGGGTCGAGCTGCAGACTGACCTGCACTCATCTCAATATCAAACAAGTTTCGCATCCGCGTAGAATTCGCGAGAGCCAGGCACAGAGAGTTGAACAAACCTCAAAACTGCAGGAAATCACAATGAGAAATTACGAAATGGCTGCTCCGTTATCCTTCGGAACTGGACCTACAGCCTGATGCTAGCCCCCGCTGAATGACGTGGCAATTTGCAAATTACAGTCACACAACATCAGACTAGCATCTGTTTCAAGAGCATGATTGGTAGAGAGCTGAATCAGCCCAACAAGAAGCCTGATAACGATTTACCTGATATGCAGCAATCGAATAACCGCGACTCACCTCTTCCCGAGTTTCAGAACATTTCCTTTTCTTCTCTCTTGCTTTTGTTACGCATCGATATTCTTCTGCAACGAGACTTCCTGTTCCTTTCCCCACACAAATAGTCCCCGATCATCTACAATAGGGTAATGGGTATTACGATGCACTGTTTGCCCATCTAAGGCATCGTGGGCCCCATGGACCTCTACTCCTGGCTCCGGGGGGGATCTTGGTCACAGGACGAAGCTGCCTGCCCCAGCACGCCACAGAGAGATGAGCAGGTTGACAGTGCGAGCTCTATCGTTTGGACAGATCATAGCGATGGGTTTTCTGATTACTTCGAGAAAGTAGATCAAAATCCGCTTCCAGATGATGGATCACCCTGGGAGCCTGGTTATGGCCTTATACCGTTGTCCAAACCACAAGTCCCTCCCTATAGGTATATTTTTTCACCTTCACTAGCGGTCTATCAGCTGCTGGCGTTTATATAAGCCATCTAGAGCAGCTGAATACCGACTTCGCGAGTGAGATTAAAAGTATCGACGAAACTCTCCCCCTGACCGCCCCTGGAAGCTCGACTCCGTTGTTTGCACGTAACCCAGTAGGCTACAAAACGATACTGTCGGTTACCCCAGAGCCATATGAATCAGCGTTTAATACTAGAACGGATCATAACTTCATCTCTGGGCAACTTCTCGACAAACTTGTCGCACGCAAGCTTCGAATCGACATCAACAAGGAAAGCCTGCCGCTGCCGGCCCGCAAAAGCTCGCCTCAGACCTATTCCAGTGGCTCGACGGACTACATAGTGAAAGCTTTAGTAGGTCCCGAAGCACATCAGATCGACGCATTACCAGATACTGGTGCGAAACGTAACTTCGTGTCACAGCAACTTGTCGACGACCTTGGGCTGGTGCCCAAAGCCCGCATTAAAGAAAAGTTCCGCCTACCAACGGGGGCAACAGTCGAGTCTTCCGGAACGGTAAATGTCCCATTCACTTTCCTCGGAGAATCAGAGCAGTATTTGCTTGACTGTTGTATCCTCCCCAAATGCACCCAAGACCTCATCCTGTGTAAAGCTTTTCTCAAAGCTACAGGTACCCTGACTAAGTTCACCCGCCGTATCACAAAGTCGTTGAGAAGATTTGCCCCTCGCTTCAGATTCAATCTTATCGAAGACGATACATGCTGTCTGCAGGGAAGCTTTGATAACGTACCTTCAATTGCTCTCGCTGACACAGGCTGCGACGCAATGCTGATATCAGCAGACTTTGCTAGGCGGCATTCCCTGGAAATTGATACGGGTTTTGAGCACAAGCGCATGATCGAATATGCCGATGGGTCTCTAGATACCACTGCTGGTATCGTTTGTGATTCCACTTGGCAGTTCCGCAGTTCGTGGGATAAAATCCCCTGTAACTTTTATGTGCTCGATGATCTCAAAGCAGATATCGTATTGAGCAGTCATTTCATTTTCCACCACGAAATATTTTCACAATTCGAGGAGGACATCGTCGATGCAAGTCTTGTCCCTGGGCGAGACTTCGGAGACCTTTACAATATTCGGTTGATCAGCCACTACAGCACCGCGCTACGGTCGCTTGAGGCGTCTTCCATCGCCGACAGTAAGACTACCACTCCTTGAGCGGATATCAACCCTGGAACAAGAGAACTAACATTGAATGTAGTGAATTCACCCGGTTCTTTCGGCCCCGAGGCAATCAAAGCTGAGAGGGTTCGACGTGATCAGATTCGGGACGCGATCAACGCTCTCCCTCCGGAGCAGCAGGATCAGGCTCGCATTGATGAGCGAAACAGGCAAGAGATCTGGGACGGCTACCGGAAGAGACATTTAGAAAGGCAAGGGGTGGATACAAATCCCATCCAGCAGGTTCTGTTGGTTCAGAAACACCGCTGGTGGGAGAAAGGATCGGGGTGGAAATGGTTTAGAAAGAGGGCGACCTAAGAAACTGGAGCCTTTTGGTAAAAAAAGAGCATGGAGACTAGGAGTGTGTGACAATTTAGGGTTTTGCTTGGGTAATTGGAAATTGATAGTGAGATACAAGACGTGGAGCAGGGTAATACAGAATGGAAATATAGACCTATTACATTTACCTCCCAGTCTTCTGCCCTGAATAGTAGCTGCTTTAGCCTGAGTTTAACATGTGCGCAGAGAGGGATTTTGGTCGAAAGGAAGGTTTTGTGGTAGCTTGAAGTGCTAAGCAAAATGAAGACCTCAGTTAGATCTATACAGCGAGATAGCAGTACCCAACACTAGCAAACAGCAATTCAATCTCAGGACATGCGATATCAATTGCCTGTCGTATAAGGTATCACTGAATACTTTGAACAACAACCCTCCTAACAAGTATCACAGGATAGGGGACGTCGCATTTGAAGCGACGATATCTACTCTACCGATGGGGCGGAAGATGAGGAGCGATCAATTACATATAGGCTTCTAGATATGATGCTTGTGATATTTGCTGACGTGATCAAGGGAGTGGTGTGACAGGCTGCACCCAACCGATTTTGAACACACATTGTCATAAGGAGAAGGTCTTGGATCAAACAAGGCTGTCGGCATTTTTGAAGATCGACATCCACCACAACAAGCTCTCAGTTAGGTACATGACCTTCCACCTTGACCACTCAGTTGTCTTTTGGGTTCCATTTCTGCACCCAGAAATCAACACTGGCATCTTGACCGGGACGGCCATCGGCGAGAGAGACTTTGGCAGTACAGGAAAACCTGAGATACTCGTAGAGCTTCATTCCGAGTTTTGCTGCAATGATACCCACGGGAGCCTTGTCTTCTCTGGCAATTTCCATGCCGTGGCGACATAGCAGAGTGCCGTAGCCCTTGCGGAAGTGGTCCGGGTCGACTGACATGTTGTCACGCTCCATGTGACCGACTAAGCACCTAGAGCAGGCTCTGTTAGCTGGCTTGGTGAACTGGAAGTGGTGTGAGGGGCCTCACTCCTGAACCGCACTTTCTGTGGCGCTGAACAGGATATTGGCTCGGTAGGGATCAACACTGCGGTCCAGGTCGGTCAGTGAATGTCACCGCTGGGCTGGATCGTGGGGGGATCAAGAACCTTTCTCATCGGCGAGGTCGATGGCTTCCGTCTCACTCTTTCGCTCCTGCTGCTGGGCATAGTTCCAGATGGCAAAGCCCACCACATGTCTGGCGCCCTGGGCCTCAGCCTGGATTTCGACGACGGTGAAAAGCTTTTTCTGATCGCCTAGAGCCTCCTGTTGCTCTCGGAGGTACGACTTCTCAACATCTTACGGGTATGTGGACGCGAAAGGGCGGTAGAATGCATTCCATGGAGATAGGCTGAAGCCACGAAATGCAAAGCGAGAGGTGGCGGCAAGATCAGAGGCTTGAGCTAGTCTGACGGCCATGATATGATGTCGATGTAGTTGGTAGGTGTGATGATCGTGGTCGTTGGAAAGCGAGCGGAGGGAGTCACAAGACTGCAGCACGGCACGGCACTGCGCTACACTGAATGGATGAAGAGCAAGAGCCAACTTATAAGCAGCAAGACCTACCAGGGCCTCGCCGATTGGCCAAAACGTGTTAGCTCGGGATTTTCCCCCTATTGCAGTGATTGGCCTCGCACATCACCAGAAGATGCATATATCAATAATTGTAATTGTGGTGGTTCAGCTTACGCTCGCTCGCTCAATTTCTGTCACAATCAAGAGCCTCATCACATCGTAGATGATTAGCCTCAACCGCGACACGTGGGTGCCTACAACGCCAGTCCCTCACTTCCAACAACAACTCCCACATTCAGCCTCGCCCTGCGCTCCCTCCCTCAGTGACTTTCAGAACACACAATGGTTGGCGGTACAAGCCAGCAGCATGACTCCTCAAGCGCTTTGACTCCGCTCTCTGGCGACGAGTCGGCTGCTAGTAGTGAGTGGGATGTAATCGAACACAGCCCTATGACCGAACACTTCTCCATCAGAACAATCGGCGAATCTGAGCTCACGATGAACAGAGATGCGAGAGACTTATCATGGCTCACTGAGGACATTATTGATGGTCAGGATGAGCGCGACAATTCCGGGAGCACGCATCTTCAACAACAAGAAACACACCCTAGTCCAATACGGTACCTGGACTTCTTGCAGCCCGAGCTCTTCAGCGATGATGCGCCCTTCGACTTGGACGCCATCACGGCTTCTGCGTCAGAGCAGCCTCTCGATGAGCCAAACTCCGCTTTCCCAAGACCCGGTGGATACGCCCAATCCGATGTCGCCAACCCTCAATCCTCTGCCAATATATTTTTCTGGTGCCCTGTTCGACAAGGCTCCAGGGTTGTAGATCCGTCAAGTCTTGGCGTTGGTGACAGTTCGAATGCGCAGCCGCCTTTAACTCCGATTCTTGGTGAATGGGTTTCTGTAGAGCCGGCGTCCCGACCAAGGGAGTCAGAAACTGTCGCTGTAGCCGCACTAGGAGATATCACAAGATATGGCGTGGCAGGTTCCAGCGCTCCTTCTGCAAGGCGTCGACCACGGTCACTGTCTCCCGAAGACATGGAGAAAATAATGGCCTCGTCTATGTTCTGTTTCAGGATCGAGGTCCCGGAGAGCAGCTCAACACGACCAGCTAAGAAGATGAGAAAGTCGAATGATGAACAAAAAGGAAAATAGATTGCCCAAGTTCGTCTGAAAGGGACATGTCTTCGATGTCGTCTTCAGAAACTCAAGGTCGGTGTATCCAATGCTGTTACTATTGAACACGAGCGGCTTCCTTGCTTCAGTGTGACGAACAAACTCCTTGTTCTGAGTGTGTTCGAGTAAGTGGGACGGTATGTCCGTGCAAAGCAATTTGTGAAAGGTTCAATATTCGTGAATCCATTGCTTTCAAAATTGGTTGGTTTATCCACGAGCATGTTGTAGTACCTCGCTTTCTGACCATGTTCTGAGTTAGGGAACTCCAAGTTCAATCAAGAAACAGCAACCGTTCACCCGTATCCTAATTGGACTGCTTACTCGGCGTTCGATAACCAAGCCACCACTACTGATCTGCTCGACTGGGTTGACAACAACTTCCAATATTACGCTCCAGATATGACATCTCAAACCGGCGACTTGTTGATTGGGGCTATCTTTGACGAAGCACTTCGATAGGCATCTAAGAACATAGTGCGTAGTCCAGGCAAATCTGAGTGCATGCACTGATATCTTTTAATAGAGCAGCATGGTCAAGTCGGCTCTGAAGCTTTGGGTCGAAGCCCGCATGGCGCAGGAATTCTTCTGCGTTGTCGAAAACAATGACTTTGGCATGGACGTGGTTAACGATGCAAACTCCATCCATCATAGCCAATACCCTATGTTTCCAGTTCTTGACCATCAGTAAGCATGATATGTAGTGACATCTAGCAGAGCAAGAATAATATCTGTCGTCAACTTGGCATAAGAGAGCAACAAAACCGGTTTGACGCGCGGGATGGAGATAGGTTCCAGAGAATATCCAGGTCTGCTTACCCTTTCTCGCTGCATTTCATCAACAGGTTAACTCCCCGCCAAGTTTTCTTTGACATTTTGGTTCTCATCCAACTGCGCCGCAGGGCATGTCCCACTATTGGGTCGCATAGTGACATCCCTGCCCCATCTGGAGATCTCACTCGCAAGTCTGGGGTAATTGACAACGAAGCATGTGGTATGGATTTCCGGGAAGTCTGTGTCACATCGAACGTTGCAGTGCAGAAGAAGTGATCAACAGTTTCGGTCCTACTAGGCGCCAAGAGATCGTGAGTGGGTAGTTGCTTGCGCGAAGGATCAACTCTACAGATTTTGGTAAAGTGGTTGAAGATCTGCTTGTAGATCTTCCGGGTGCCCAACGTTGGAAAAGTGGGCAAGCTAGGTGACCAACACCGGAATTACGGGTGAGAGCCCGCCTACTAGATGATCAAGCACTGATGAGCGGTCCTTTCAAATAATTCTGTTGACCTCAAATGCATTGGATGGGAGCAGACATTGCATTTAAACAAGTGCAAGTCGTGCTACCTACCCTGCACATAAAAATTCGATCGCCTGCCATTACGGTAGCTAATCATTTCAGGAACTGTCAAATGTCTCAAAGACTGGACAGGGAGCCCTCTATGGTTCAATACGACGCTTCTCCATAATCTTAGCCTGGACCACGGTATCGTGCAGCCATCAAGATCGCATGAGGCTCAACCTTGCATGATGCTCAGGTTAATAGCTTGCGCCGATACAATGGCCTGACTCATCGCTATGCAGCTGTCAATTTACGAGCCCAGTATTCAATCGCGCCTTTCATAACAACATTTCGATTTGTAGCACAGCTTTCCTCGTCTTTCGGTCCTTTCTGAAGCGAGCAACCTCTGGTGATTCCCAAATCTCAAGATCTCAGTTTGCGTGCGGGGGCAAGATCTAAGAACCCCAAAGCTAATCTTGGCTTCCATCACAAGAGTCACTGTCCAAAAACATCACTTACGCGTACCGGTAGAGATGCAAATTGCCATCAACGCACAGGCGCGGCCCAATCCCTCGGATCCAGCATAAAGTTTCGGTTTGTATCCTTGGCGATGCAAGATGCAACGACGTCAAGGTTAGGCGAGAGACACTTTGGGGGCTACAACCCCAATATGTCATCAGAAGGCGGCGCGGACTTGGCCCAAACGGTTGGAGAGCGCATGGAACTCGACCGAGAGACCGAGGATCAGCCAGGGTTGCATTCAAGACAGTTCCAGGGGGGTAATAACCTGGGTAACATCAGGCGAGTTTTAGTACTGACTTAATTGTTTATCCTCATGAAGCTCAATGTCATGATAATTAAACCTGTCTTATCATCCACCGATATCGGCAGTCGTATCGGCATTGATAAAAATTTGCTGAGATCCCATGAGGAGAAAGCGTACGATGCTGTTCGTGGCTTGCATAAGCCAAGCTAGTTCATTTTATGCGCTTGGGCCTCCTTTAAAATAAGCTTGTGCAGGAAAAATCGGGGGCAAACTTTGGGGTTGGTCGCTGTGGGGAAGGAAATCTTGAGTAACACAAGCTTGACGACGACAGAAGAGGCAACGTCGAATGGGGGTCTCCTCAGGGCTCTGCTATTGGTTCACGGTTAATCCTTGTTCCGCGGTTGACTGAGTCTTTGCCCTTTGAGCGCGCGTAGCTGAGGCGCTGGGAAGATCTCATCGGCGAACCTCTGTATCGGCGTCGTATCAAGTCATGCGGAGAGGAAATAAAACGCATCGACCGTTTTTCGGCTCTGACAGCGAATTTCCCCATTCTTTTAGTCGAGACGGTGTCTCATGACTCGGTCAAGGGAGCTGGGAGCTCAACCTGGTCTAGACTCGCGGGCCAAGAGAGTCGGACACGGAGAACCGGCCAATGGGATATGACACGGCATTTGCCGCGCCGTCCCATAGAGGAGGTTAGCCGAGGCCATTTGCCAGAAACCAGAGGAGTCACTACCAGGGAATGAATGGGGTTGGAGATGCAGCATCAGCATGCAAGGCATCAGTGAGGAGACAGTTAGATTCCTTCACAACCTTGAAACTCAGCATCAATATGATGCCCATGGAATAGAGATGGATTAGACTTTTGATAGCTCGGATATTCATACCCATCTCACCTGTCAAATCTCTCATCTCGTACCCCAGAAATGGATCCCGAGTCCGCGTGGGAACCCCCATGGGGACACCACGAACGTTAATAACAGCTTAACCTTAATCGACCCCATCAAACTACCAGTTTCAATACTCTCGCTCGGATTTCTCTCCGCTGAATTGCCAAGAAAACAGGATGTCGTCGTTCGATCCTGGATCAGGAATGGCGCGTCACCTCGGGTTATCGACACCGAACTTGACCGGAGTCATTTCGTTGCAATGCGGGGAAGATACGACTGATTGACCACTCTCCCCCGTGGGGAAGTACCACCGAGATATCCCTGCCTGATCATCAGACTGGTGTCCACCGAGATGCGGAGTCTTTATATTTATCCTGATATCCCTCCCTCCATTGTTTCTTCTCCAGATCTGCATTCGAGCATCTCTCCTCCTCCTCCTCCTTCATTCTTCCCTCTCACAACTCGAAGCAATGGCGCCTCCGAATGAAACCGCCCACGTGGAAGACGGGCAGAAAGCTCCCGTGCACCACACAGAGTTCTCCGGCTACAACTCACAGGTCGAGCTCATCGAGGCCGCCGTGGCTGCCAGTGATGCAGAGTGTCTCCTCCCCAAGAAGGAGCTCTTCTCGCGATACTGGCCTGCCGTCACGTTCAGTATGCTTCTGAGTGTTGCTCTGGTCATGGAGGGCATGGATGTTGGTCTTATCAACAACTTCTTCGCCCATCCTGCTTATCTCAAGCGTTTCGGTTGGCCTGACGCCAATGGCGAGCAGCATATCTCTACAAAGTGGCAGGGTGCTATTGGTGCTGGAAACAACTGTGGTTCCATCATCGGTCTCTTGATCAATGGTTATCTGCAATCGCGATTCGGCTCTCGACGAGTTTACATGGTATGTCATTTCCCATCGCGTCTCATCTGAACGCTGCTAATATCAGTAGTTCGCCATGTCTCTCATGGCCTGCACCATCTTCGTCCTCTTCTTCGCCGTCAACGTCGAAATGCTCCTCGTCGGTAACCTCCTTTGCGGTATCCCCTGGGGTATCTTCCAGACCCTCACCACCGCCTACGCCGCCGAGATCTGCCCCGCCGCCCTCCGTGGTTACCTCACCGCCTGGGTCTCTATGTGCTGGGGAGCCGGAAGTTTCCTCGCCACTGGTGTCCTCCGTGGCTCTCTCGACCTCAAGGGCGACGCTGGATGGCGCGTCCCCTACGGTCTTCAGTGGATGTGGATTCCTCCTCTGATCACCGTCGCGTTCTTCGCCCCCGAGTCTCCCTGGTACCTCGTCCGTCGAGGCAAGCTCGAGGCTGCTGAGCATGCTCTCCGCCGTCTTGCTCGCAAGGGTCACTACACTGATGAGTCTATGGCTCAGACTCTTGCTCTCATGAAGCATACCAACGAGATGGAGAAGGTTGAGGCTGAGGCTGCCAGCTTCAGGGACTGTTTCAGAGGAACTAACCTTCGCCGAACTGGTATTGTCTGCATGGCTTGGGTCATTCAGATTCTCAACGGTCAGTCCATCACCAGTTTCGCCGCTATTATGCTCAAGTCGATTGGTATGAGCAACACCATGGCCTTCAACTACAACATGATCATCCAGTCTGTCAACATCATCGCCACTGCTGTCGCCATCACCCTCATGGGTAAGATTGGACGCCGAACTTTCTACTTCTATGGTTCTTCTGGAATCGGTGCCTGCATGTTGATCATTGGTATCCTGGGCTTCGTTCCCAAGGTCGACAGTGTAGCCATCGTCACGGCTGCCTTCCTTGTCGTTGTCCAGTGTATCTTCAAGGTCTCTCTCGGCCCTACAACCTACGTCGTCGTTGCTGAGACTGCTTCCAACCGTGTCCGCGCTCAGACAATCGTCATCGGTCGTGCTGTCTACGTCTGTGGTCAGATCATTGTTCAGCAGCTCAACCCCCGTATGCTCAACTCCAGCAGTGATGCTTGGAACTGGGGAGCCAAGACTGGAATGTTCTACTTTGGCCTCTGCTTCATCTGGGCTGTTTGGATCTTCTTCTTCCTGCCCGAGACCATGAACCGTAGCTTTGCCGATCTTGACTACCTCTTCCAGAAGAAGGTCAATGCTCGCAAGTTCACTTCGACCCCTGTCGACTGTAAGTTATCTCCAATCTTTATTGATAGACTTTTGCTAACTACGAAACAGTGTTCGAGATTGTCGGACCCGACAGGACTACCGATAAGCTTCAGGGCGTTGATGTTGTCACTCCCGTCAACACCAACACTGCTGCTCCTGAGATTGAGGGAAGCAAGAAGCCTTAATTGTTTGATGATACTTTGAGCTGATGTAATGGATATTTGGTGATGATTGGAATGACTAGCAAGCGATGTTGATGCCTGGGTCCTGCTTGTAGCGCTATTCTAGTACCTGAAGAGACTTTAGATACCCAAACATGACATGACTAGCCGCCGTGAACTGTGATGCTATGGTAGAATGGCGAGGGATTTCCACACGCAGGTGAATTTGTTGATGTCGACCATTTTGTTCAAATTCGCCAGCTGGGGGATCCCAGACTGGGGTTACTGCTTTGTCCACCTTGACCTCCCAGTTCAGATGACATCCTCCTAGCTATTGAAAGATGTAGGCGAGTGTACATCGTATCCTTACCATATGTGTTAGCAGACTAAGGTCCAACATCCAGTAAGCAATCAGATACAGACATAGACCGAAATAGCTCATATAAATTGTCGGCTGGCTGGCTATGGTGCCTGGAAAATATCTACTTCCGTGAATAAGGTCGGCAGGCCAATCAAAACATAAAGAAAACGGGCTTACAGTTGACAACTCCGATAGAATTATGAGGCTCATGCACGTTCTCCTCACTATTGGGTTGCGCGACTAGTAGTGGTTGGGGCTATATGAACCGTCAACGTCAACAAAACATAACCGTTTTAGACCCTAACAGGATAGTGTGTGGTCACTTTAGATACAACCAGAGCTGCATTGTTGTCAATTACCATAGGAAGATAAGCTTCAAGGATCGGGGCTGGAGCCGTGCAACTCATGACTGGTTCCATACCGTTGACAAAGAGTCATACGTCTATAATGGGCCTGCTGGCGTCCCTGAGGCTTGTAACAACGACATCTGCCGCAATCACTACGTGGGCAAGCAAGATACGGTTAGTATGTTGAAAGAAAACATCAATCGGGTCTTCAAAATTGGCCAAGATTCTCTTGAGGACTGGAAGTGTGTTGGCGGCCGAAGAAAAGCACCTTATGAGGATGATAGCCGAGCTTTAGGGTCATGGAATCAGAAAGTTGAGGAGTCGGAAGAACCTCCCGCCCCAACAGAACAAACGAGACAGATGTCTGAGCGACGGGAGGGTCATGAGGGTGGGCAGTTAGAGTAAACTAGACGAGTTTTCGAGTAATGCGAGGATCATAAAACTGAGGAGGCGGAAGAAGCTTTCGCTCCAGGAGGAACCCCAAACACGCTTCGGGTTCTCGACTTCAGCACAACGACAACTATTCTTGTACTTATAAGTGATGTTATGACACCGAAAGGGTAACCCGACCTAGTTGTCATAAAAGTGATAATGCCCCGTAGCTGACAACATCATCATCCTCTCGAGATCCCTCGCCTATTCCTCGGGCTTTTGGCCATATACGGTGGTTCTGTGAAGATGCATGTTAGGTTCCAGAGACATTAGTTTCAAATTTGCTGACGACGTACACCATCACGTATGAGTGAAGCTTTGGGTTTAACAGCTCTTTTCGCATCTCCACAAGGAAAACCTGCGCTTTTTCGTACTTCCACTATAGTTCAACTGATTAGCTTATTAACAAAACAATAGTAAACAAAAGACATACTCCTAGAAGCTCCGTCAAGCTACGAATGGAGAAACCTTCCAATCCTTGTAGCAGGAATTGTCGGTTCCATGCACCCCACTGCTTGAGATCCTTGTCTTTCGCCCAAGTACCAATGGGCACTTTGACCTTCTTCTCGGTGATGTTCTTCAAGCCGGCCTTCTCGAATACCTCGGCGGGATTCCAGAAAAATGGGTTGCCGATCTTTTCTGCTACTTGATCAAAGATGTTGACCCAAGTCTTGAGTGGAGATTCGGGGCTCATGGTATCATCGTCAGCTCTGGCATCGCCCCAGAGTTCGACATGCTCAATCCAGCCACCTGGCTTGAGATGTCTATAGCCATATTAGAAGAGCTCTACAAAAATGGGACGCATGATGCCGTACCTTTGAGCTTTCTTAAGAAGCTCGGTCCAATCTGGGACAGTTCCAGTCATGTAACGAATATGTATGAAGTCAAACTTGTTCTCGGGAAATGTCCATTCTTTATTGATATCGTCAACTTCAAATCTGCAGTTGGGTGGGATGAAGTTTGGTTGGATGGGCGAGAGATCAACACCCACGACTTCGGCTGATGGGTGTAGATCTGCCATATCACTGGTATCGTCAGTACAGAGACTCGGACATCCTTGCGGGAGTGTGATGACTCACATCGCCCAGATACCGGTGCCGCAGCCGACATCAAGTACATCCTTTGAGAATCAGTGAATGGGAATTGAACTGGATAAGAAGCGACAAACCTGCGGATTCTTGCCAATCGGGGCCTCGTATAGCTTGCCATCAAGGACTGCACGGAACAACTCATGACTAGGCTCAGTTAGAGAAGAATGAGATTAGGAGGATCCAGAAGTAAGACTTGCATTAAATCTTCAGCCTCTTGCTGACGATCGTCATTCGCTCCCCTGATTGTGTCAGTGACAAATAATGCCTTGCGTGTTCTGAGGGCTCACCAGTAGGTTCCATCGCCATATGCGTGAAATCGTCGACCATGAACCCACTTGTAGTTCAAAATAGAAGATCGCAGGGACTCGGTATCAGTAACATCCGTTCTGGGCCAGATTAGCGAACCCTACCCCGGTGTCAGTGCATGCCATCTTACGACAAAGAATACGCAGAGTCAGAATCAGTGTCCTGAAAGACAACATCAGCAAGGTAGCAGAACTACACGAAGGGATGACTGACAGGCTGAATGAATCCATCTCGTGCCTGCTGCGCGGGGGTTTCAGCTTCCCCCACAGCCCCAGGCGGAGACTGAGGAGACCTTGGTGACTTGTCTGGAGACTTTGGCGAAGACATCGCGAGAAGATAAGCGAGAAAGGCCAAGAGATCTGACAAGTGAGATCTGTTGGTCTCAGTCTGACTGCAGCTTGCAGAAAGGTAAAACGAGTTGTGACAGAAGAAAACTCAGATGGCGGTCAAATTATTTATCTCGCATTGCTTGACTCCCCCACCTATTTCATGCATGGGTGAAGTGTTCTGTGGGGATGAGGTCCATTGTGAATGGGCCGTGAAGGTTTGATGCAACCCTGCGATTACGAAAATCTTAACCATTTTAATCACGATCTCCGTATTTGCACCTTTACTTGGATATCGACCAGGATCTCACTGACAGACAGAAACTTAGAGATGATTATGCGAAGCAAATTGACATTGAATTAATAAATGGGAGTGCCATAATACATTCTAATGCAAGAAGAACGAGAACCGATTGCTTGCATCCCTGACAAGCGACTCTGGGACTGGTTAAGCATTTTGTTTGGGTGATATACGGCTTGTAGATACAACTTTTCTAAAAGAACAATGAACCCCTCAATTGTGTGGTAGTACCGTAGTAGGGGCCCAACATGATTTTAGCCAAATTACTGAGCTGCTTTTGTATGTACGAGCAGTTGATGCAGCCATGTGAGTGATTAATGCCGATTTGTCTTGCAATTACTGCCGAGCCATGGTATTGAATATTCCCAGGCCTGCACCGCGTTGGAGGTCAATGCGCAGTCTGGAGCTGAAGATGTTTAAAAAAGGTGCTCGGCACCCAACGGGTAAGTATTTATCGCCGAAGTTTGGGTTGACATTGGACCTACGAGAAACTGTTAGCGTTTGAAATGTAAAAGAGCCTTCTAAGCATACCTGCGTTGCCGCCGCTGAGCAATGCTTTGCGAATCTCAACATGGCTTGGTTTCTCTCGTTGACATAGCGAAAGCTTTAACTCTCGATAGAAAAGTGCTCTTGGGTCACAAATGCATGTATTGTGTGTCCTAATCGGAGCAGCACAGCCCTGATCGCGATGTTCTGGGTGCACCAGAAGAATAGCCTTCATCATCTATTGACATTTGGTCAGCACATATAGCTTCAGATGGCTGAGAATACATACCCGATTCATCATCATCATCCTCGTCCTCGTCCGAATCCTCGTCATCTGTCTCTGGGTAAGGATTCCAATGATCTTCTATCGGTTAGTACTTGTCTTCGAGGGGAGTTACTGGCATACTTACTGAAGTCATGTACTCCCTCTAGAAAGAGAGGGAAGTTGCTATTAAAAAGGCTGGTGATAACGGCGAGTATGAACACACCGATATACACGGCAGCATATCCAAAATCCATGATGAAGTCGTATGTCTTGTGACAGTTGAGTGTTATTTTATTGTTGAGATGCTGATGTACTGCAACAGCAAGGGGAGTGATCAGAGACAGAATGAAAGGATGAATCCAGGGGAGAAACTGCAGGTCATAAATCACTCGGGAGCCATCTATTTATAATAGAGGGGGATTTAATTTAAGTTTCTTATCTAATGTTTAACGAGGCCAGAAGTTCAGCAAGTAGAAAGTCTCAGAAACCTGATATCTGCAAAGTCAGAATTCATTTCTCGGGTCTTACAATAGGCTGCCTTTTATGTGAAGATTACTATAGCCATTTGGCATCACCAACGTAGTATCAAGCTTGAAGTTTAGTTTCATCTGATGAACCTTACCAGTCATCAGCCACCTATCTCAATGCTGACTAAACTTTGTCTTCTTAAGCTTTCTGAATCACTGATGATAAACTTTAGCCCTGAATTTCTCATCGTCCATGTGCCTTCATCAATCTTTAGCAGTTGTTTGGGTAGTTGGGATGCTGCCTGAACTTTGCCTGTGAGAGTATTATTATGAGTCGATAGATGTGATAGCTGAAGATTCTATCCCGCGCATTACTCGCCTTCACCAAATCTAAGTCATATTGTGCCGTCCGTGCATGCAATTTGACTTTGCGTAACTACCATGGCGATTGCAGAGGCTATAGTACATTTTGGTAACTTTAAACATTCAAGACTTGCAGCGGAATATTCAGAGGTAGAATGCGATGCGCACGAATGACAAATGGCTCCCTCGCTAGTATATGAACTACTCTCGCAGGATGGCAACGATGTGATGATTCCTTATCGCCAGCTCCATCTCGACAAAGATTACTGGAGCGAAACGGTAGAAGACTTCGATATCGACAGGTTCGTTGATGACCTGAAGTTACACTAGGCGAAAAAGTACAAGCCATACAGTGGAGGGACAACGTTACGCCCCGGACGACTTTTGGAGCGGCAGATGTCTTCAGTTTATCTTGCGATCCTTGTCACGCGGTATGACATTCAGGTTATGGGGGGCTGTGAGGGTCAGCCTTTTACAGAGGGGAACGATAAAGTGCCGACGTTGGGTATCATCTCCCCTAAACCGGGACAGGGTGTTAAGACCTCGGTGAGAGACGTTAGGGTAGACTAACAGCCCAGTACTGGAAGTTCCTTATCAAAGTTGCCACGTTCAGACCACTATCAAAGCACTCACCTCTCCAATGCAACGCTGCGTAGCATCCAGACCGAGCAAAACCACCACTCTTCACAAGACCCGTGCTCGGTGTCTCCAATGAATATGCTTAATCAGTTTAAGAAGCGGCTCATTGTAACATCGCCAACTCCTAATTTTCAGCTCTCCGTACCCCTGTAAGTATGGCGCATCTTGGCATGTGGACTATCACCCCCCCCCAGCGAATCATCATGAGCGACAAACGACCTGGCGTCAATATTGGCTGCGTCCAGACCCTTGCACTTGGTAGAAATGATCATCTGCTGTGATATGCACTGGCGTTTTGTACGCAAGGCTGAATGGGAGCACGTTGAGCTAAATGAGAGGAGGAGATTAATGCTTGCAGTCGTGCGATTTATAAACAGATCTAAGTCCAAGGACTTGCTCAATAAAGCCGCATTCTGTAAAACGTTACTCAAGTCCAATTTCTCACTGTCAAAATGGTTTACGGCGATAAAAATGCCCCTAATTGTCAAGCCCCGACGGGACTCAGCTCCCTCCCCCGCAAAGACTGCAATGCCACCATCCTCATACTCCTACCCTTTATTGTCAATCATCTCTCGGCAATAGTCACGCACCTCACTCTTGGTAATCGAAAAGCAAGAAATAAGCTCAAGTTCTGGGATTACAACCATCTCAACGGGTCACCGAAAGACGCCTTATCATGGACGCCGTACAACACCTTGGCGACTATTGCAATGACGGTAGTACAATGCGTCGTCAGCGCCGTGGCTGTGAAAGCCTCCGGGCTGAATGTCAGCATCGGGCCGCTCATCATGTTTTACTTGACCAAGCCTCGTGTTGGCTGGGTGGTTGTCATGCTATCGGCTTGCTTCTACGAACCTCTCACCGATACAGCCACCGATGTACTCTTCCAGGAATGTGTCCTCGGGGTCTTGGCACTTCCCGGCGCACTTATGTTCTTGAGAGTCAGCGGATTTGGGGAGATGCCCGATGGTTGCGATGCGTCTGATATGTACGATACTTATTCATTAGGCACAAACAGTGACTCCCATCTCTTCCTGCGCAGTGGCTCAAGCAGCCTTGTCGCATGCGGTGCGATCCTATTGTTTGTTGGAATATCCATGCTTTGGAAACGTCGCTTTCTCAAGAGGCATCTCGGCCTGTTGGCCATGATCCCTTGCACAGGCGCATTCGTGTCTGCTTGGGTTCTCTGGATCGGTAAGACCACGAACGATGTTGGTGTGATTGGAAGCTAATGAGACTAATAGGCTTTGACTATGCTGTCATGAATGGAGACTTCTGCGTTCCTGGTTCAGCCATCGGAACTGTATCTGCTATATCTATCATTTTTCCCATTCTGAACGGTCTTTTGCGTGGCTGGATTGGATATCCTGGGGGAGGCTACTATCCGTATTGAGTTGTCACATTTATTACAAGATTGACCTTCCTCGATCGACCTTGCTTATTGGTGAGGTGACTGCATTTGTGGAAGTTAAGGATTGGCTACGTCACACGAGCTGAGAAACTTGCTTATGAAAAGTTTCCTAAAGCTGCACATAAGCATAATCTCTTATCTCTGCACAACTCAACGCCTCCTGATTCTCTCATTGGGTGCTGCTCGTGCATCTTGTGCAACTCAAGTGAGACATTGCCTCGTGATCGACAGCGCATCAGAATGAGGGGGTTCAGATCTCTCAGCAATCACTTTCTTCTCCGCGCTTCCTCTCGGTTTCCCAGAAAGCAGATTCAAGTGTGACTGTTACATTTTAGCTTCTTGTGCGAAACCTTGTCGATAGCAATTCTCTCGACGTAGCGACCATCACCGAGTCTTCACCCGACGGCTTATCATACCTTGTGCCTCGTATCACAGCCATCGCAAAAATGTCGCGTGCCTCCTCTAGCACAGCCAGCAATGACGACGCTCTCGAGTTGGAAGCCGCTGGCTACGTCCAAGCCATGCCGCGCCGCTTCTCGCTCTGGTCCTTGGGCGCATTGTCATTCACCTTGACCTGCACATGGCTCGGAACGGGCTCGTCAATCGGAATTAGCTTAACGGAGGCGTCTTCAGCTGGGACCTTATGGTCGTTACCTATTGCGGGGGTGATGACTACCATCGTCTCGCTGGGTATGGCCGAGCTCGCATCCGCATATCCTGTTGCCGGGGCGCAGTATTATTGGTCTTTTATGGTCGCACGGGATGACTATAAGGCTTTCGCGTCATATCTGTCAGTACAAATTTGATAAAACAAAGTTGAGATACTGACCTGTTAACAGAAATGGTTGGATGAGTGTTATCGGCTGGTGGCTTGCCTCAAGCTCAGTCTCCAACTTCGTCTCATCTATGATCCTCGATATCGTCGGCGCATGGTATCCAGACTGGGACCAAAAGCGATGGCACCAGTATCTTATATACGTGGCTCTGATATGGATCGCCACAGCCGCCAATATCTTCACGGCAGGGTGGATTCCTCTTTTCAACAAGATGGTCTTTGTCTTATCAGTCCTGACTCTCAGCGCTACTACGATAACGCTCTTTGTCGTCACGAAAGACCATGCGTCAGCTGAGTTTATCTTTACCGATACTACCAACCGGACCGGCTGGTCGAGTGACGGATTCGCATTCATGCTAGCGGTGGGCAATGCCGTGTATGCATTTCTAGGCAGCGATTGCGGAGCTCATCTCTGCGAAGAGATACCCAATCCAGCCAAGAACGTGCCCAAGGTCATGATATACCCGCTGCTTATGGGATTACTAACCGCGTTTCCCTTTGCAGCGTCTCTCATGTATGCCATCTCTGATCTGCCAGCCGTACTCAACACGACTACTGGGTTGCCGCTGTTTGAGATTTATTATCAGGGCACTGGATCTCGACCAGCTGCATCAGTGCTGATGTCACTGTTTGCATTCTGTTTTTTCGCCAATCTTGTCGCTAATGGTAAGTTCATTCCCCTCAACAAAGCGCGCGCTGACCTTGTAGCGACAACTTCGTCACGTACCCTCTGGGCTGTTTCGCGTGACGGTGCCTTGCCATACTCACAATTTTGGGGCCGCGTTCATTCAAGGTTTCAAGTCCCTGTGAACGCACTCCTTCTTTCTGCTGTTTTTATTACTGTTAGTATACATCTTTCAACTATGTTTTTTTTGGTCTTACTAACCTTTCCTTCTAGCTATACGGTCTCATTTTCCTCGGTTCGTCAACCGCATTTTCTGCCATGGTCAGCGCCGCCATCATCTTTCTCCAAACTTCCTGTGTCATTCCCCAGGCCGTTCTCCTTTACCGAGGACGTGATCGTGTCTTGCCAGTTCGCTATTTCAGTCTCGGCAAGTACGGCGCTGCCATCAATGGCATCTCAGTCGCATGGGTAATATTTCTTGATATCCTGTACTGTTTCCCGACTACGATGCCTGTCACACCTGAGAACATGAGCTATGTCTCCGTCGTCTTCATTGGATTGGTGGCGTTTGTCATAGCCCTCTGGTTCACTACCAAAAAGGGCTCCTTCACCGGGCCTCAGATCAATCTGGATCTTCTTAATGCTAGACGTATGGCGGCTGTACAGACATTGGAGGGCACTCGACCGACGACCGAATACCATGCCCTTCGAAGTTCAGAGATCGTGAAGGAGGATTAGGCTGCACGGTAGCATTTACTCGTATCGTGAAATTCCACGAACAACGCCTGACCGAGTGTTGAACGTAATGATCTCACGCTGGCAACACAGGTGTATCGTCTTATTGGCTCAGGGTCTATAAGTGCCATTATATATCTTTGAAATACGAGATTAAATGCAGCAATAAGGATCATTATAGGTTAACTAGGCTGCGGCTGAATAGAAGCTTACTTCCAATACAACGTAGCATACCATAAAAACTCGCAATGCTTTCCCAACGAGGAAATCTCCGGACCACAACCGTAGCATTATTCTTTTCACACCGCAAAAGACACTTCAACTCTCCACGTCGTGGAGAATTTTCCGGACCCTCAGCGTCAGCCTTAGGCCTCATAGGGCTCTAATGATACGACTTTTCGAGTCATTCGGGAAGCGGGAATATTTGTCCGATCCACCTGTGCCGCGCTGCGCCTCATGCCAACACGTTCGGTTATTTCTACAAACGAACCAACCCTACCTTCGCCATGGTTGTTATTGGCGAGCAAGTGATTTTCAGGGCACTCTCTGTCGGCGCGGGTGGCAGCAGCCTATTTTGCCCTGCATTAGTGCTCAGAGAAGAGGATGTGTGTAGTTTATAAGAGATGATCTTTTGCTCGGCGAGGTTGAAACGGAGGATGACACTCATGGTGGAAATCTATATAAAGCAGAGACATTTCCGTGAATAGACTTTCTCTCAAGCTCAATCAGCCATCAGACATCAATCATACAACGAGTTCAACATCAATAAATTCACCGTCAAAATGAAGTTCTCTACCATCACAACCCTTCTCTCCGCCAGCGCAGGTGTCCTCGCAGCCGGTCCCAGTGCCACGGCCAACAAGGCCACAGCCATTGAGTCCATCACGGGCGACAACGGCATCACCACTCCCCTCCCCATCCAGCCCGGCATGGTGGACGACTGCGACACCTTCTACTACGTCAAGCCCGGCGACTACTGCCTCATGATCGCCGCCCAGTTCGGCATCTCCTTTGACCAATTCAGGCAATGGAACCCCTCCGTCGGCCAGTACTGCCTCAGCCTCTGGGCCGATGCCAACGTTTGCGTCCGCACCATTGGCTTTGAATACCCTGAGACCGCTGCTTGCTATGACAATGAGAACATTCTTCCTTGGGGAAGTAACAAGGTGGCTGCTGCGAAGGCTGCCACTGAGTGGTGCAGCAACGGCGCTCAAGGGATTTACAACATTGGTCAGAAGAAGACCAAGTGTGTCGATGCGCCCTCGGGTGATGGCAAGTTCATCTTTGAGATCTACAATGAGTGGGGAATTCGGCAACTTCTTCGTATCGAGGAGTGTCAGAGAAACCTCCTTCTTCCCATCTCTAAGTGCTCCAATGGAGGTCAAGGACGGGTCAAGAGCTGGCACACAGAGTAAGTCTACCCACTAAGATCTTCGAATATGAGATTATACTGACACTCTATAGAACTTATTTCGAGAAGGGCAAGTGCTAAATTTCGGACAACGATTTCTGATGGATGGTTTCTCCAAAGCACGTTGATTCCTCTCGGTTCTCTCCCAGGAAGGGTCTGAGCCCAATCTATCTTTTGAGACAAGACAGTGATCACCATCATCTGCCGGTCGTATCCTTTAGATTGATCATTTCTATCTTCATAGTATATAATACGATATCTCTTATTATCTCTCAGACTTAAGTGTCACTCCATTCCTTGTGTGAGACGATGTGCACACATATAACTGTATGCATGAGTTGAACATTCCACTTTTGGTCATTTAGTGCTGAGATCACCAAGCGCAACTACTGGCTCTCAACAGACGCAATATTTGGAATCAATAGGCATCTGCATAACCTCCATAGCCAGTTTGAGGTCAAGCCATTCACAATTCACTAGCCATAGGGCGTCAAAGTGGAATGGAAGCGTGACTATGATAAACTACTTGAGATAGCCATCGAGATAAGCGGTTTGAGGCCCCATCGTGGAGAAGGTCCAGCCGAACGTGGGGCAGACTATCACCGGCTGACATCGATATTCCGTCATGAGCCCAACATCATCTTGAGTTTGGCCTCGATCTTACTACTTTTAGAAGGTAATTTACACATTACCCAATCCGATGTCCCGCTATACAAGCCTTTTCGCATTTACCGCCGCGCTATAACGCGATAGCGGTTATCTCTCAAGCTAAATATGCTCCTGAAAGGCTAGTGAATCACCAAGGATCTGACTCCATTGCAAATCCGGGGTAAAGATGGAGATCAATACACCCTTTATCCTTACTAGTCGCGGATTACCCCATATTCCAGATAGGCGCTTTTCGGTGACTATCAGATGCAGTTGTTATCAGGTGATTGGCCCCGTCGCTTGGACCTTCTAGGTCGTATCCGGCTGGTATCAACAACCAACCAACTGATAAGCCATCTCGGAATGTATCATCCGGAGACTGCAACCAACATATGCCAGCGCTCAAGCATATAAATCACCCTCTTGGCGCCTTTATTTCTTTTTTCATCAACAGGCCAGCATAGATTATCAGTGCGCCGGAGTCTTAATCATGGCTTTGCAAATCAATCATGAAGCAGTTCCAGGAACCGAACAACTCATTGACGGTACGCAAACAGATTGATTCTAGTCTTGCCAAATAGCTAACCTAACTTATAGTGAATCACAAGTTAGATAACAACGATCATGTTGGACAATCCGACATTGTTCTCATTCCGCAGCCAACGAGCTGCGGCAGAGATCCGCTCGTGAGTCCCACTAAGACTTCGTCCCCGCATATCTATTGACATTTTTGTAGACATGGTCGAAACGAAAGAAGTACTATCAGTTGCTTCTAGTGGCACTATATGCGTGTGCATTTTCATTTGGTGAAAACACGCTTGGAGGTCAGCCTTGTGTCGGGAACACCTCCTCGGTCGTCAATACTGACAAGACTATAGCGGCTTGGACTACTGTGAGTAAAGACACAGGCGTCACTCTGACAAACATGAACGGCGGTAGCGCTTTAAACTATCTTCTGCTAGTACGTTGGTTCTCGGCCCCTCTCATTCCGTAGCACTCACCAGATCAAGGGCTTCGTCAACATCTGGTGGATGCCCACTGCCAATATCCTTGGCAGAAAGCTAGTCTTCCTTGCGACAACATGTCTCTGTCTCGCCACTGGCTTTTGGCTCGCTGCCATTGAGGGTACTGTCCAGTGGATGCTCAACATGGTTGTAAACGGAATCGGGACATCTGCCTATCAAGCAATCATTCAACTTACTGTGGGCCCATAACCGATATCGAGGTCTCACATAGTCACTAACTTGATATATAGATCTTTGACATGTTCTTCGTTCATGAGCGTGGTCGTATGCTCTCAGTTTATCTCTTTGCTCAGCAGCTTGGCTCTATGTAAGACCAGCCGTGATAAACATCCATAAAGACTTTATACTGACTTCATGACAGCCTAGGCCTTATCTCTGGGGGCAGTATGTCCGACACCGTCGGATGGAGATGGTCACAAAACATAGTCGGCTTTATCTTTGCGTTTGTTCTGATTGCCTTCGTCTTTTCTTTCGAGGAGACGCTATTCCCTCGCTTTCTATTTGCTAGATTGCCGTCCGTCGCTCTTCCCTCTCGCGAGGATGAAGAGACAGCGGAGGAATCTACCCAAGGAAAGAAGTTGGAGCTCAGGGCAGCTCCGAGCCAGGCCAACGGTATTATGGAAGGCTTTCCCAAGCGATCTTACAGGCAGATCTTGAAGCCATGGGTGAGATATCCGCAGAACAAAACAACTTTCTGGCAGTATTTCCGCCGTCCCTTCTTTCTCTGGGGTTTTCCCAACGTTGTCGTCGTAAGCCTTTCCTCCACTTGATCGCTACTCTTAGCTAATGAAACAACTCCAGGCCGCGTTCATCTGTGCCTTCGGAGCCACCGCGGGAATCGTCTCCTTCAACACCATCTCCGAGATCCTGACAGAACCGCCTTACAACTTTAGCACCACCAATACTGGACTTGTGTTCTTCGCCGCTTTGGTAGGAGACATCATCGGTTGGGGTATCGGTGTACTGAGTGACCAAGTTGTCATTGCTTTAGCTCGACGAAATGGCGGTGTCAAGGAGCCTGAGATGCGGCTCTATACACTTGTTCCTTGCTTCATCTTCGCTGCGGTTGGGTACATGCTCTATGGCTGGGGTGCACAGACAGAAGAACATTGGATTACTATCGCCATCGGCATTG
Organism: Fusarium miscanthi; assembly: GCA_014898875.1. Taxonomy (NCBI): domain Eukaryota; kingdom Fungi; phylum Ascomycota; class Sordariomycetes; order Hypocreales; family Nectriaceae; genus Fusarium; species Fusarium miscanthi. The sequence continues at coordinate 678,635 of JAAVUA010000064.1, forward strand.
GAGCGATGATCTCTCATCAGGTTGGAGCTTGCACGATTGCTACTGCCTATGCAATGGACTGTTTCCCTGGAGTACGTTTTGCAGACCTCTCCGTGTCACCAACAAAACTAACAATACCAGATATCTGGAGAGTTAGTTGTCGTACTGGCTATGTGCTCCTCGATGGTCAACTTCGCAATCTCATACTCTGTTCAGCCGTTCATTGAAGCCGCTGGCTATGGTTGGACCATGACCTGCTTTGGTATCATGGTCTTGATGTCGGTTCTCGCTGCTATTCCTCTTCTCCTGTTTGGCAAGAGATGGAGGATCGCCAAAGGGCCGAGATACTACAAGTTCTTGGATGAGGTTGGTGGATATACCGACTAGCACAAGTACGAGTCTCAACCTAGGTATGGTTAGTTCTTCGGTATCAGGAGACCTGCGACCTTGACCCGGAGTTTTGACAGCGTCCTAAATACACCCTCAATCATCTTAGGGTGCCCCGAAATCTTCTAAGTTGATCCAAGTTATGCATTACTCGAGATCGGGTTCTTTTACTCTCTCCCGAATAATCTCTCCCGAACGAAACGTATGTTCTGTCATCACACATCCTCGACAACAGCAGACAAGCAATTAAACATAAATAGAACGCGGAGTGCGGGATTTACATCCTGCGTTAGACTTTAATTGAACCATAAATTTTGTGAACCCTGATTGGCACAGACAAAGTGCTCTCGTGCGCTTTGACGCTGATCAGCACCAGGCCATCCAAACAACATGGATCAATCCTGGTATATACTGGGGCTCAGTACCAACAACACAACCAACAGCGTTTCAAGACAACCAACATCTGCACGTTGTCGACCGATCCTTGAGTCTCTAGGCGGATAATAGAGGCAGTGTGTCCCCATTTTCATCACCTGTCAACCCATTTCTCTTCACATTCTTCTCCCATCCCTCACATAGGGGAAACGACCAAAATATCGCCTCGTGTTCCGCCCCAGATCATCCATGATGGTTCACTTAACCAAGACCTCGCTCTTATTTATATCAATCCTTGCTCTCGCCGAAGGATTACTAAATGACCTAGGCAACAGGCCACCACTTGCAGGCAAACGCACCCACCGCGGATGCTATCGCGGCCTGTCAGACACAGCCGACCCAGTCGTCAAGGTAGAAGGCGACAAATCTAAAAACACATGGACTGCCTGCGGCCAATATTGCCTCTCCAAAGGCAAGCCCATGGCTTTGGTACAAGGCGCAGACTGCTATTGTTCAGAAACCGTACCAAACCAGCATAAAAGTGTTGGGGGCTTCGGCCATTATTGCATGGACCCTTGTCCAGGCAAGCCAACTGATCTTGTCGCATGCGGTAGCGAAAGATTCGGAAGTTACAGCGCCATCAACACAGGACTCAAGAGCGAGCTTTGGCCTGATCAGGATCCGTTGCCTGGCGACCAGATACCAGACTGCTTGGGCTGCACCTTCAAGTTGCCCAGTGATGCCGTCTTCCCTGGCAGGGCCAGTGGTGTTGAGACCTGTCGGCGTACATGCAGGTACCTAAAGTCGAAAACGTTGATGATGTACGACAAGCAGTGCGTTTGCACTAACGCTACTGTATCGAAGAATGGACTTGATCGCATCCCAGAAGAAATGTGTTCTTTCCGATGGGCCAAGAAACCTTGCGGTGGATATTCGTATTCTCTTCCCGCGGCGCTTTTCAGCGTGTATGACGCGAGTAAGCCTGAGAAGTCTACGCCTGATGCAACTCCGACTCAAGATGCCACACCGCCTACCGACACCCAAGCTGCCAAGGTCGCCATGCAGACTTCCGGACGCTCAGTTGGAGAGATTATAACAGCTTTCGAAGCAGAAGTCCAGCTCCAGCTGCTGATCGCTGAGGGGGGAGTTTGGAAGACTTTTGCGTGGATGGGTCGCATCATGACAAGGATGGTTACACCTATGGAAGGGCATGAAGATGACGATAGAGAGCTTGACCTACAGTAACAATGTGCTAGGAGATCCATTATCATGCAACTCCGTGGTTAGAAGATGTACAACTGGAGGTATTTGTAATCAGAGTTGGGACAAGATACGCCATGCATTTAATTAACTCCTTGTATGATGAGACTTGAACGCACTTGAACATCATTTAAATCTCGGATTTTCTTCCCAGCTATATGCTTTGTTTGCCTGCAAGCAAAAAAGAGTTTGGCAATAATGTAGAACGGCAAAAATGGTTGCGCCCGGGTTCGAACCGGGGACCTTCTCGGTGTGAGCGAGATGCCATAACCAACTAGACCACGCAACCATCGAATGATTAGTCATTGGGAGAAGTGAGCTGGCGGCTCTGTGTAGTGGTGTGCGCATCGTGGCTAACATGTGGCAGACGCGACCAAAGTCAATTTGTCAGCACTCTGAGATTGACCAACTCCGCATATAAACTCTAATCGCCGTATTTATACGGCGCCCGGACCTTCGTATCTTCCCGTAACTCAGCATGGAGGCATGATAATCATGATTAGAAAGCGGAAAGCTCACAAAAAATCCCGAGAGGGCTGTGTGCAATGCAAGGAGAGACACGCCAAGGTGGATATACTCGTTGTGCCAAAGGCAGAGAATCTGTAGCTAATCTTTCTAGTGCAACGAGGTGCATCCACGATGCCTTCAATGCGAGCGGGCCAACCTCATGTGCAGCTTCTCGTCCCCCACGCTGACCAAGCCACCACTGAACGAAGACAGTTTAGCTGATCTGGAGCTACTGGAGCACTGGCACCGATGTCCTGTGACAGGCGACAGGACGGAGACTACAAGGCAGCTGCAATATGACCTTGTTCGCTTGGGCTTCTCTCATCACTACTTACTGAATAGCATCCTAGGCCTCACCGCCCTTCAACTCTACAGTGAAGATCGCTCTCAGTCCAAATGGTACGTCAGAGCTGTTGCCCACCAACAAGCTGCAATTACTCGAGCTAGGCCTCATTTTGAGTCCTTGACTCAGGCGCATGGACAAGCTCTGCTGGGGTTTTCTGCATTCATATCAATGTATGCCGTAGCGGAACCAATCTATCGCCCAAGTGGCATCTGCTCTGAATCGCCATTCGACCCGGTTGAGGAGCTACTGAAAGCACTTCGCTTCAGTAGGTCTACAATCATGTTTGTGCAGCAGAGCTTCCCCCCGGCTGTCATCTCAGGATCATGGCTTCTCACCAAGTTCTCTACCAATTGCAAAGACACTGAGCATGATCTTGAAACACGATATCCACAACTAGAATTTCTACAAAGATGCGTAATTAGCCAGGTTGAAGGGATTCCCAAGCAAGCATGCCTCCATGCCGTGAAAGCACTTTTCCGCCGCATTGCAACACTTTCGGACAACGTCGGCGACCCTGAGCCTGGAAAGATTATTTGGGGTTGGGGACTTGAGGTAAGCCAGGTCTTCCTAGATCTGTGCTCAGCTCGTCACCCCGCAGCCCTTGTTATTTTAGGTCACTTTGCTGTTCTGATGAGTTATAATGAACATTGGTGTTTGAGTCCCTGGCCAGCTGGTTTGCTGAGCTATATCAATGGGGTTCTTGGAAGTGAGTGGGAAGATATTATGAAATGGCCCGGAAGTCTTGTGTTTGGGGGCAATCTTGCCATTAACATGCTAACTGCATAAGAACATTGTATTCTTTGATAGAAATAGGTAGTTAGATTGACCTCATCCAGCGACTTCAATACCGCAGTGGGTTTAGTCCATACCTAATGCCGTGCAGAGACCAGCTTGTCTATCGTTTATCAGGACCGCTGCCCCTTTCGTTGCCCCCACATGGCTTGACAGCGCTACCGTATTAATACGGACTGTGATCCACTGTTTGTAGCCAACCAGAGACATATGTCTTGCCAATCTCTCAGCCCTGGTATTCAACTTGAATTGTATTCTTCCCGAGAAAGTCATTATGGAATTGGTTGGAGCCACGACACGGCTATGTGGGTTGGTCAGCAGCATGATCCAGGTGGAGTGACCAAAGTCTCTATTATGAACCCAAGAGCGGCAGAAATCTATTTCTTCAAGTATAAAACCATGCAATCCGCCCACGTATCGACTGACCCATCAAGCAATAACTAAACCAAGTTTCTTCACATCTCTACTACAAACAACACCACTTTATTCTTACCATCATGTCTTTGCCAAAAACTACAAAGGGATGGGCGGTCGTAGGCCAGGGCAGCTTTGACAACCTCAAGTTCGATACCCAACAGCCTCTCCCTGAGCTTTCCGACAATGAAGTGCTGGTCAAGTTCCATGCAGCCTCTCTCAACTTCCGCGATGTCATGATCGCACAGGTAAATAAGCGCTCTCTACCACGAATCATCCTGACTAACCCGCTCAGGGCACTTATCCTTTCGATGTCAAGCCAAACATCATTCCAGGCTCTGATGGTGCTGGAGTAGTCGTGGCTGTTGGAAAAAAGGTCACCCGTTTTCAGGAAGGTTCCAAAGTTATGACGTTGTTTATGCAAGAGTATTTCGGTGGACCACTGACCCCAAGGGCCCTAGGATCAGCTGTAGGTGGCTCTGTTGATGGCACTCTGCGAGAGCACGGCGTCTTTAACGAGAATGGACTTGTGGATATGCCAAGAAATCTCAGTTACCTGGAGGCTGCAACACTGCCCTGCAGCGCCCTCACTGCATGGAATGCTCTCTACGGGCTGAAGGCAGTTATTCCCGGCGACTGGGTCCTGACACAGGGTACTGGCGGTGTCAGCATTTCTGCTCTGCAGTTCGCAAAGGCTGCGGGTGCTCGAGTTGTTGCCACGACGTCCTCTGCAGCCAAGGCTCAGAAGCTGAAGGACCTTGGAGCTGATCATGTCATCAACTACAAGGATATTCCGCACTGGGGGGAGGAGGCCAAGAGGCTCACTGGAGGCGGTGTTGATCATGTCCTCGAAGTTGGGGGCGCGCACACTATCACAGAAAGCCTCAAAGCTGTTAATCTCGGCGGGGTTGTTACCATCATTGGTTGGATTGCTGGGCCGGGAGAGACTGGACCGAGCTTCCCTCAGATCCTGTCCAGCATGGCTGTTGTCAGGGGAATTGTTGTTGGGAGCCGAGATCAATTCGAAGCAATGGTACGTTCTTGAGTAGTCGTGCTTCCAGCTGCCCCTTTCGCCACTTTTCATTACCTGGTTGTTAACTTTTCAAGGTTCGCGCAATTGAGGCTTCCGATATCAAGCCTGTTCTCGACCAGCATATCTTCAAGCTCGAGGAGCTTAGAGAGTAGGTCAACCATATACCATGACGAATTGGAAACCAGGCTAACTGATCCAAGTGCTTACCAGTATCTGGTGGACCAGAAGCATTTTAGCAAAGTTGTGATTAAGATTGAGTAGCAGAACCAAAACAGGATATAGATACTTAAGGATATTACTAGTACCTTGCAAAATAAAGTTCTTAAGCAGACAGTTATTGTTGCAGCTTTAATATATCCGCTGCGCTACTTAGGTTCAGAGGTTCTTTGCTAGTTTTGACACTCAGTAGGAGGTATGCCAAGCTTCTTTAAGACCTTACTAAGTGACGTCAAGGAGTCAACTCACTTACCAAATGGCACAAGGACTCTACTGTTATGGAGAATGTCAAGAGCACGTCATTGGTAGCTGCGTTTAACGCACCTGATGCCATAGCCCACCGGAACCCCGTTGTTAGACAGGGGAGCGGGAGGGGACTTTCGGCCCCTTCCGCGGTGAAACAGATGTCGGGCCGACAAGAGAGTGCAAAAAGTAGAAGCTTTGATCATAACAAGAGAGTATTTAAACGATTCGAGAAAGCTCGTAATACTGTGGTTATTTCCGCAATTTAGCGCATTATTTGAACCTCCCTTTTAGATCATAGTCTTCACCTGTATTTCTTTTATCAAGAATGGCGTTAGACATCCATATGGCGATCTCCTCCGTCACTTTGGCAGGAAGTGTTATGTCATTCTTCGCAACCACTAGTGTACTCATTTCGTTTGCAATTTACTATCACCACATCCGAACTTTCAGGCAAATGCTGATTCTGGAGTTAATGCTTTTCGGTACGCAATCTGTCTCTCCTTTCCGTCTTTATTATCTAACTGTTCTAGAATTTGCAAATAACCTGAATAATTCCGTATCTGGTATTTGGCACCTTAAGAACGGAGAACTCAGTATTGGAAGACTTTGTACTGTCAATGGTTTCATTGGCCAATTATCAGCTCAAGGAGTAGACCTTTCGATACTAGCCATCGCTGTTGTTACTCTCTTTACAGTAACACGACGAATTTATATGCCAGCGGTGTCCATAACAAAAAGAATATGGATTTGCCTATCCATCTCCATCCTTCCTCTCGTCACAAGCATCATACCATCCTCCATGGGTGAGATGCAACCAGTTGGCGGCAACTGGTGCTGGATAGCAATAAATCGCCCCGATCTACGATACACAATGGCACATGGCTGGCGTATCTTTGGCATCTTTAGCACAATTGCCATTTACATCTACATCTGGGTTTACTTGAAAAGACGACTCGAGTCTAAGCCCCGCACGACTTGTCAACTGCGATGCGATTCACCATCTAGCAATCAAATCGCATCCCTTCCATTCAAGAGCCCGAAAAGAAGCGGATTCCAGGTCATGGGCGAGGAAGATGTCGAACTTGATCTATTTGAGCGAGGACAACCAAGCACAGCAGCGACTAACCCGGAGACGCTCTTTGAGGACCGCCAACCGCCTCGTTCACCTCAAGATACCAGAATCAGGGAAATTAATCTTGAACTAGGAGAGAGATCCCCAGCTGGTTCTAGTGAGACTCAAGGAGGGGTCATGCGGCATCGGCCTACAGCATCGAAATCTGGAGCGGATCCGACAATACTGGAAGATTCCAGCAGTCTATTTCCCGAACCATCTCCAGCAAGGCAGTCTCAGCAAAGTCAGTCGAGCGTATTGCAAACCAACGCGAGTGAATTCCATATGCGCCCAGATGCTGATCAAGTCGAACTTGAGATCAAGAGAATGCTGCTACTTAACGCATACCCCTTTATGTATGTTCTTCTCTGGATGCCTGGACTCATTAATCGACTTATGGAAGCATCTGGGAATCCGACGTCGAAAACAATCAACGTTGCCCTTCAAGCTCCAACGCAGTTTATTGGTCTGGCGAATGCCTTGACGTATGGCTTCAACCATTATCTAAGAGATAGATTGAATGACTTGTATCTCAGACCGATGATTGCAAGAGTAAAGGATCAAATCAGGCTCTCCTGAGCCTTGACGATTATCAAGCTAAGATTATTGTGGTTGCGTTGAAATAAGACCCAGGTGGTCCTATTTCCTTCCAACCAAGTGTGTACTTATGTAGCTTTTTTATATATCATCTACAATTTGAAAGCCATATTGTCTGTGTTGGTTTAATGAACTGGAAGGGCAATGTTTTTAATTTATAACGTTGGGGCTGCTACTGGCTTGTCAGTAAGTGGCCAGTAGTAAGTGGGGCCAATTAACGTCTCAAATGAAGTTGGCGATCTCCAGGGTAAGATAACAGGATAAGAACAGCAATGGCTTTTATAAGCAATTTAAATAAATAAAATACTTTTTCTATTAATTTTAAAACCTTAGCTGTATACTTCTTTATCTCTTTATTAATATATTTACTTATTACAATGCGTTATCCAGGATACATTACCTCATTCCTCAAATAATATCGACCTTGCTTTGGTCAACTTCCCAGACGCTATCAAGTTGTTGTTTACATACCACACTGTGAATGACCTATAGGCTTCTTATCACCGCCACGTCAGATGTGCCTACATAATGGTTTTCTGTGTCGCGTCGTGACAAGCTCAAGTTCATTGCTTATGGCCTCAGTCTGGACACGTCACCTCCATCAAGAATCGTGGGAACTAGTACATTGTTTGTGTTATATACATTCTTTCAGAGCCAAAGTCGCTTATACAATCTTTATGACAGAGTTTACAACTCTTCGTCATCCTCAGGCTTAGACCTAACAAAGTCAGGCTTGGTAACAACATCGTTATCCGCATCCTTGATTCTGTCCCAGAACTTCGCAGCGTTCTTGGGATCATCCGCAAACAGCGTATCAATGACTTGCTTCTTAGGTGTCTCACCCATCCACTTGAACAGCGAAATATCTCTAAACTCATCAGACCTAAAGATCTCCAGCATCTCAATGGGCTCATCTCCAATGTTCTCAACAAAGTGTCCCATGTTCTTGGGAACGATACCAACGTCACCTGGGACGTAGTCAAAGGTTCGTGCATTACCTTCAGAAGCGAAAATAGTCACGCGAGCGCGTCCCTTGATGAAGAATGACCACTCATCTGCAGAGGGATGCCAGTGCATCTCCCGAATGGCACCGGGCTCGATGATGGCGTGGGCTGCAGCCACGGTCTTGGAGATGGGAAAGTTCTTGGAGTCGGTGATGCGAACTTGGCCCCCGCTTGTCTTGAGGGGCTCTTGGTCGAGCATGCGATGGGTGAAGTTGTACTTGGACTTCTTGGCCTTCTTTCCCTTGGGGGTTTCATCTTTGATAGAGCCTGGGGTGCGGCCCTTGAAGATGTACTTCTCGCTCTCGGGAAGACGAGCAAAGACCTCAGGGTCCAAGTCAAAGTTCTTGGCGATCACAGACTTTGGTGTATGAGCTGCTCGTGTTAGCTACGCGTATCTCCAGAACTGGGTGAGGACGTACCGAGCCAATCTGTGAGAACAAAAGTCGATTCCTCAGAAAAGTGCCCATTGTCAAAGATGAGAAGAAATTCGGTGCCGTTTGGGCTCAGACCCTGCAGGGAGTGAGGAACTCCGCTGGGGAAGTACTGCAGTTTGTTAGATAACGATCAGTAGAGAACCGGCTTACTTACCCATAAATCGCCCTTCTTCAAGTCATCAATGAAGTTCCCGCCTTCGTAATCAAGCGCCGTAACTCGGACCTCTCCGTCCAGCACGTAAGCCCACTCCGCCTCTTGATGCCAGTGAAGTTCACGATAAACGCCCTCACCGAGACGCATATTCACACCCGCAAGCTCAACACTCGTTGGCAGCTCACGGATGGTGGTCTGACGGGTCCAGCCGCCCTCCTATTCTCAAATTAGCCGAAGCTCTGCACATCACCTCATCTGCACGAACCTCGATGCGAATGTGCGAGTCCGCAAAGCTCCAGCGCATGTTGGCCAGATTTCCATGATCTGTGCTAGGTGGTCTAACGAGATCAGGATTCTGACGCGAGCGCGCCTCATTCCACGGTCCCAAAACAGAAGCTCCGAGACCGTTGCGCCAGGGGAGAGGATCAAGCTCGTCGCCGACAGAGTCGACCGGCTTATCAATTGGGTCTCTGTGACCAGGCGTGAACGGCACTTTCTTGCCGCCCGTCACACCGCGATAGTTGGGTGGTAGTCCCAGACCTTTGAGAAGCCTCTGGCGAGGACTGTCCTCTACGGGGACGCCCGCGCAGATGTCCAAAAGGGCTGCGAGATAGGCAAGGTGAGGGAGATGCATATTTGCGGGGCTGTCACAGACAGGTTACAATGACTTGTTGAAAAGGAGTGCTAATTTTGGCAAGATGAATATTTGGCTGGTATTGATGAACGACGGATGGGGGCACCAATTGCTCAATCGTCACTCACGTTAAGTAGGCTTCTCAGAGTCGAGGGTAAACAAGGCCAAGATACAGCGCCAAACGAAGTTCATGACGCCGAGAAAGCGATCACCGGCGGATCACCGAGTTACGTCTTGTTAGGTATGCAAGACCGTCTGGGGTAACAGCGCATGATGGTGATGAGTGCCGTTTGCCAACGCGGGGATCGGTTATCCGGCACATAGTCCCCCCAAGTCAAACATGCCTACGTGGTATTACACTCTCAACATGTGTGGATGCGGCGTAACAGCCAAGCAACCCGACGAGCTCTCAGGGCGTTGCGAGCGCTTAGAGGCTTCAGAGTAGCCTGTTTGGGTGTGATCATCTCGAAACGTATACTCAACGTGGTAAAAAGGAGGGGAAACTAAGATGCTGTGTCAAGATGACGCCGTGATAGCGTGTATTGATAATCCGGGATGTGGGGTCGTTGTAAGCCGGACATAAAACTAGACCCGGGATTTGCGAGATTTCCCCGCTTACGCCAAGAATAGACTCTGCAAGCAAAACGATCGGGAACGGCTAAGTCTAGCCTATCTTTAAAGACGGAGCTAACCTTGGCCTTGTTTGAAACCTTGTCTTGGGGTGCTAGCTCGGTGAAGACGCGGAGTCTGGGGGAAGCCAGGCTCTTTGTTTCGTTTCCCGGTTGATCTTTTTGCTTGGCTGGTGCTTCGACTTTAATCGTAATCTACACCTTGGCGGCTTTCGTTTATTTATGCCCCTCTTCTAGCCGACGTTACAAAGGGACGCATATCTCGAACCACTTTCACATCATCCCAACACACACAGCAGCAGCAATCTCACTCAAATGTCTCAACCATACGGCGCAATCACCAATGGCGAGAGCAGAGCTGAGAACGGCATCTCCGCACAGAGCGATGAGACGCAGGCTCTACTCGCTCCAAAGCCAGGATCTAGATCTTGGCTGCGGAAGAGATTAGGTTCTGATGTCCGCCGAGATTGGGCTGATGTTATGCTTTTGGCGTGCTACATTATAACAGGCATTCTCGACAGTGCTTCCATATCAACATGGGGTGCCTTCGTATCTATGCAGACCGGTAAATCCTTCCCATCATTCCAATCTGATCTGATCTGACATGTGTAGGAAATACTGTTTATCTTGGTCTTGGACCTACGGCTGGGACGAATCGTTGGAAAAAGTCTGGATCATCAATTCTGGCTTTTTGTATCGGTTCATTCTTTTTTAGCCGTCTGCACAGGGTGTTTACACCTACGCCTAGAAGAAAATGGGTGTTTTGCTTGTCCTTTGCCATTCAGACACTTTTCATCGTTGCAGCTGCTTGTATCGTTACCTGGGGACCCAAAGGCGCAGGACTAGATGATACACCCTGGTATGTCATTTTACCAATCGCTCTCGTGGCGTTTCAAAGCTGCGGACAAGCTGTCGCGAGTCGTGCACTCAAGTTCAACGCTTTGACCAGCGTTGTTCTCACGAGCATCTACTGCGACTTGTTCTCTGATGCAGAGCTGTTTGAGAGCATTTTTGTCAATGCGGAGAGAAACAGGCGTGTTGCAGCACCGGTCCTGCTCCTCATTGGGGCTATAATTGGAGGACTCATTGCGAAGAGCGAGCTGGGGACTTCTGGTGCGCTGTGGATAGCCGCCGCGCTCAAGATCATGGTCATGTTTGGCTGGGCTGCGTGGCCTGCAGAAGAGGGGTCTTGAACGGTTTATCGGTCCTACTTGTCTGATCCGACGATCGCTGTTGACAGGGTCCTATCTTTAGAGTCTAGACCTTTTGGTATTACACCAGAGCACTTTAGGAAGCTCTGAAATTACAAAGCTGATGCACGGTATGCGCCACATTATGACTCGTGATAGATACGCCTCTTTCTCGGTATCCTAGTCATGCAGGCTTTCGTCCCATGTCCAAGTCCAGCCCCTGGAAGCCGTATCAAGCAAGTTTGTATCAGTGTAACTTCCACTGCTGATCTTCACTCTCGGAACTATTAGACGTCGATCTTGGTGCCCCCATTATCATGTGGTCAGCGGACATGTTTGTCCTCCCTTGCACGCAACCCTCCCGCGCCCGGCTTAGCGACTCCGGCAGAAGCCAAATGTCAGCTTACTGGCTGCGAACACCGCAGTGTAAGCAACCAGTGTGATAGCAAGCCGAACTCAATTGGAATGATTTGTTCTCGGATTCGATGGATATCTGTCGGTGTTCGGTATCGAGGCACATCGTTCTGTCGATGATTCCTGCATGGGGACATACGCCCGTAAGACTGAGTGTTGCATTTATATACGTGCCCAATCCGCGATGCAGTGGTGATGAGGGAGGGTGTACGGCGAATGGTCACCGGTAGAGGAGGTTTATGTGATACTCTCTGAATGTTGACGACTACAGGTGCTCTGTCTGTGCAACTTACACATGACGACGAGTTGATCCTGGGGATAGAGCTGCCCCGATTAGGTAGCTTCAGATAGATAGACTTACCTTAGCGTATGGCTATATTAATCCGCAAATCGTCAGCTATGGACTCGAGTTTCCAGACTCAAAATCACATCTTCACTAAGTATTCTGCACTCTTGATCACACCAGTATGAAACTGCTCGAAAAGGCCAAGTCAGACGTTCGCAATGATGTCACTTGGAATCGGGCAGCTCGACTAGGAGTCAAAGGAGCTAAAGCTTTGCCATCCGGAACTGTCCAATACCTCAGCGACAAAGTCCCCATCGTCGGCTGGTTGCCGAAGTACAACCCACGATGGATCGTCAATGATCTCATTGCTGGACTTACCCTTGGTCTCATGCTGATTCCGCAGGGTCTGTCTTATGCGAAAATCGCGGATATCCCCGTTGAGTATGGGTTGATGTCTAGTTGGCTTCCAGCTGTCATCTACGCTTTTATGGGATCTACTAAGGGTAAGCTATCAACGATCACTGTCAATATCAGATCTGTGTTTAATGATGACTAGATGTCTCAACCGGTCCGACTTCACTTATCGGCCTGCTGACCTCCGAGAACGTGCACGCCCTCCAAGATCGATGGACTCCATCTGAGATCGCCTCTGCAACAGCCTTCATGATGGGAGTTTACGGCCTCATTCTTGGGTTTCTCAAACTCGGTTTCCTCCTCGAATTTATATCTCTCCCTGTTCTCAGTGGCTTCATCACCGCAATCGCTATCACTATCATCCTCAATCAGATGGATTCACTTCTCGGTGAAGAAAACGTCCGTGATGGGGCAGCGAAGCAGATTCATGATATCTTCAATGAACTTCCCAATGCCAATGGCTGGGCATGTCTCATTGGATTCACCGGAATCTTGTTCCTGACCATTCTTGAGAAGTCTGGAAAGAGATGGAGCAAAGACAACAAAGTCATCTGGCTACTCTCCACTACAAGAGCATTCTTGACTTTGGTCCTCTTCACTGGTGTCAGTTATGCTGTAAACAAGAACCGAGACCCAGATAACTTTCTCTTCGACGTTGTGAAGGTTCAGTCCAAGGGCCAACAAGCACCGACCATGCCTAAGACTGACCTGATCCCTGAAGTTGCTGCTCGCAGTATTGCCGTCTTCATCGGATCGGCAGTTGAGCACTTGGCAATTGCACGAGCATTCGCCGTCAAGAACCATTACACCTCTGATCAGAGTCAAGAGCTTTGCTACCTCGGTATCACCAACTTCTTCAACAGCTTCTTCCATGCCATGGGTGTCGGTGGTGCCATGTCGCGAACAGCTGTCAACTCATCATGTAACGTCAAGTCGCCCCTCTCTGGTGTTGTGACCATGGCTGTTGTCTTGGTTTGTGTCTACGAGCTTGTTGGTACGCTCTACTGGATTCCCAAGGCTACACTAGCAGCCATCATTATCACTGCAGTCTGGGGTCTCATCTCGCCACCTTCAACCTTCTATCGCTACTGGAAGACCTCCTTGGCTGACTTTGTCGCTTCCATGCTAGCACTCTGGGTTACCCTCTTCCACTCTAGCGAAGTCGGCATTGGGTGCGCTGTTGGTTTCAACATTGTTTACATCCTCCTCCGCCAAGTATTTACCAAGATTTCATCAACTGGAGCAGACGTTGAGTCAAGTCCCAGATCAAACTGGCCTGGAAGCAATCACTTGTCGTCAACGCATATCCCAGAAGACACCAGGGTCTTCACCTTCAACGAGTCTCTCATTTTCCCAAACGCCTTTTCAAACACATCGAAGGTGCTCGATGAGATTCAAACCTTCCATGCAGCCTTCTACAACGGCAGCCATGGACCTGAGACAGAGCGCAACTGGTCTGTTGTCGGTGAGAAGCGGGTCGCTCGCCTTCGCAAACAAGCCAACATCAGTGATGCTTCAGCACTTCCAGGAATTGGCCTTGTCGTCTTGGACTTTTCTCGCGTCAATATGTTGGACACGACAGCTGTTACTTACCTCAAGAACCTGGTCAAAAACATCAAGAGCTACGGTGGGGAAGATACTGAGGTCAGGTTCGCCAACATGAACGCTGTTTGCCGCGAGCGCGTCAGTCGTGCAAAGTGGCGCATTATTGAGGTCGGCTCTGATGATGAGTATGATGGTGATACTGATGCGATCTACTTGTACTGGGATGCGCAGGCCGCTGTATCGGCACCGAGGAGGAGGGGCTCTGTGTTGAGTGACGGTAAGGGTCATACCATGCATGAGGAGAAGGTCGATGCTTGAGGTAATGAATATGTATCACGTAACGACTGGGAACATTCATGAATTGGCGTCGGAAATTTGGTTACCTCACTGATTATTACAATACCGTTCTTTTATTGATGTGTCGCTGTTTTACACTAGACATGTGATATCGGGCTTACAAAGTGCATATACGTAGGTCATTCGACGTAAGCATGCAAGCCAAGTGCTCTCCCGCTTAGTAAGTGCCGTCTCGCCATGGTGTTCGAGTACCGCCATAGAGTGAGTGTTGCTTGACTCTATGAGGCCACACCGACTGCGTCCCGAGCCAGTCAATTGCATCCTGTACCTAACATAAACGATGGAATGTTTCCAGAATATTATGACAAGGTCACTGAGCCACGTGGGAAGAGGCTCTTCCGATGCAGCCTTAAATAGCCATTGTCGGTGTCATCACTACTCGTTGTTCAACGTCTCTCTTCAGGTTTATCAAAGATGGGTTCAATTCCTCCATTAAATCTATTGTTCCCTAAGCATGGCTAAGGACTTGATATCTTTATTAAGCTGTTGAGTGTCTGACGTTCCACCGGCCCGTCGGCGTCATGTCTTCACAGAATCGTCCGTCCCGAGTTGCATCTTCAAGCTCTATACGAGAGTGTGAGTGGAATTGATCGAGCTTCGATGCATCGGGTGAGTGAGGAATACGAAACGGCGCATGAATGGCCCGCATTGAAGCGGGGATCGGAGCTGCGTGTCCAAGGTGCGGGCCTTGATTTATCTCAAGTGCCGAGACCGTTACAATGTAACATCGTGAAATTGATCATAGCAGAATCGCTTTCTGATGAAGAAATCGTTTTCCCCCGATCATCCGCTTAGACTATATCACTCCTCATCCATGCAAACATCGCTATATTGAATGCAATCTGCAGTCGCATCGAAGGTTTCAAGTGGCTTCTGACGTCAGAAATCTCCAAACCTTGTTGGACACTCTGATCCGACCATCATCATCTGATATCCTCCCGTTCCAATCATCTGATGAATACGAGAGCGCTTCAATACGAACGCTCAGAACTCAATGCCCCACCAACCAATTGAAACACTTTCAGCCCCTCCATCTCCCTCGAACACGATCATTTTGGGGAGGATTATGCTGCATTCGGTTAGTAACACTCAGCTGATTATCATGGCGCAAAGTCTAGACGTTTCCTTCTCGTGTAGCACCGTTGCGGACCGATCCGTCACATCTACATACCGTTTGAGGGATCAGAAGATGGATGGGGAGATGCTGCGGGGAAGGCTTATGGCTTTTGAACACGAAGTTTACGATCGGATGGCTCGGCCCTCGGATAGTAGAGACAGTGAGGAAATATATAAAGACGACGAAGTGCACCTCGTTTTTATCTAATCCACCATCTCCAACATCCTGTCCATCAATCGATAATAGCCTAATAAATTAATATCATTCATCATGCAGCTGACCAACCTCTTCTACCTCGCCACCGCTCTGACTTCTGTCTCGGCCGCCACTGGTCTGTCACCATCTTCATCCCCCTCAGACTCCCCCTCTAACGTTTCACAGTCTCCTACGACGCCGGCTACGGTGACTCCAGCCGCGCCCTCACAGCCGTTGCGTGCTCCGACGGCAAAAACGGTCTCATCACAAAGTACAAGTGGAAGACCCAAGGCCAAATCCCCAAGTTCCCTTACATCGGCGGTGCGCAAGCCGTCGCGGGCTGGAACTCTCCCAACTGCGGAACCTGCTGGAAGCTCACCTACAAGGGAAAGAGCATCAATGTTCTCGCGATTGATCATACCGATGCGGGATTCAACATTTCGCCTGCTGCGATGAATGCCCTTACGAATAATCAGGCTGTTAAGCTTGGAAGGGTTGATGCGACAGCTACTCAGGTTGCTATCAGCAACTGTGGTCTCAAATAAGCGCTGGGACTGGTATTAATGATCTGGTGGTGGATTCATGACGATTGGATGTGTAATGAGTTTTGATTTAATGACAATGCTAAGTTGACTTCTACTCGCACCTTCTGTTTGATCGAGTGTTCTCCGATGCCAAATCTTAGCTATGACATCAGCTGTGATATGGAAAACGATTAACTTGGTAGGGTTGCTTTTTTGCATAAACTTTATCACGTTGTAAAAGCCGCTTATGACGTGGTACTGAACATGGCAATTGACTTTTGGCCAAACAACAGCTGCCAGCATTTATGCGAGATCTTACAGTCAAAACATATTCCAACTTTTCAGCTTGACATGCCAATATGACGTTGTTCAACAGCCTTCTCAGTTTTGAGGCTTTAGCGCTTTGATATATGTCGCCGAAGTATAGGCTCTTCGCGTGTTTCCTGTGCATCTCATGCATATAACACGTCAGAGCCAAAGCAAGGTGACCACGTCATTTTCAGAAGTCCTACCAGCCTTGAGAGCGAAAGCCGATGAGCTGTAATGATGAGCTTAGAACCCCTTCAATCACGGATGGCAAATGTGGTTCAAGGGGAGTATTAAGGTAATTTTGTTTCGTCATCTTAAACATACACCTCACAAACAGGCTCGGTTGTAGTGATGCGACGTTTGATTGGGTAGACGGTAAGAAACGGTCTGCCTTGCATGTTTGAAACAGAACGTCCCTTGACCGTTATTTGGTGGTGTTCAATATTGGGTTGCAATGTTGAGCACCTGGATGGAGTCTTATGGAGATGTTGAGAGGCATGACATGGGATCAATTTGACCACGGCAGTTCAGATTCAAGGTATTGCTCAACGGTATACAGCTCAATCTGATACCCTTGCTCTATGATTCATACTTTGAGCATACTCACCCAATGCTGAGGTTCCAGCCCAGGAGCGCTGTTCCTTTACTGCAAAGCCATCCCATAGCGGCTATTTATGAATACTCGCCGACAACTACAACACTGCCAAGCCACATCCTTCGCTGAGATCGTTTCTTCTCATTGAACATCGGCTACATCGGACGGAATACTGCCACGTTAGGAAGCTGACATACAGCATCACCACCTGAAACAACCAATAACCTCACCCCAATGACGTGTTGTTCATCCAACTACCGTCCATGTACTAACTAATTAAAATATGCATACACAAGTCAGCACCCCAACCACGGCATAAGCCACATGCCCCCGTCACACGCTGAAACACCGGGAATAATACGGTACCCGATCCCTCCACCAAAATCTAGGGGAGATGCAAGTCACGACCCCAGGCTTGGCATGCAGATTTGTTTTCCGATGTTGCACTGCGCGCCTCCTCTGACCAGTCGAGGAGCTGCCCTGACTTTCGCATAATTCCTTGCAAGGCTGACACTAGCGAGATGAGGATGGGTCATGCTTTTTTTTTGTCTTGTCATGCGCTGGCACGACTCACACTCTTCGGGGAGTGTCGGTTTGATGCCGATGATAATGGGTGTTGGTTATACAGCAGATGAGAATGAATTTTATAAAAGGAGAAGAAGATTCTCGTGTGATTTTTGATGGTCTGTTGATCTTGCCTGCTTTGTATTTCAGTGAAAACCAGTAATTCTTTTGTGTATATATACTCCATGCGCTTCAGTACGACTATTCGCCTGTTAGGTGCGGCCCTTTTGGCATCTATTGCAAGCGCACAACTCGCCCCGGCACCTGATGGCTGGCCAAACTTCTGGTACAAAGGACATGTTACCAACAAAGCTACTTTCGAGTACAACCCAACCAATGAGTTCATATTCCCGAGTATCTTCCATGCAGGAGAGTACTTAGATGATCCTCTTGGAGAATGGTATCTCTACTACGCACCACACGAGAACCCAGGCGGTATCTCGCTGGTATACTCTGATAGTCTCGAGGGACCATGGAAAGAATATCCCAACAACCCAGTCATCGCCAACAAGTGGGATTCCTACTACTCGGTCCCTCACGTCTCAAGCCCAGATGCAAGTTGGAATGCCGACGCTGGACGAATGTTTCTCTACTTCCACGGTGATAACACGCAGACCCGCTGGGCAGAATCAAGCAACGGCGTTGACTTTCGATATGGAGGCGTGGCAGTCAACAACCAAATGAGCGGCTCCAACACCACTGAATCAAGCTACGCTCGTGTCTTTGCGCATCCCAACTCAGCCTCCAAGTACAACTACGCAATGTTCTACATGGCCAACGAAAAGAACAACAGGCGCAAGATCCGCCTCGCTGAGTCTGTTGACGGTCGTAAATGGGCTGTTGATCCGGACTACGTTGTTCAGCCTGGCGGACCTGAGGGGACAGATGTTTCTGGTGCAAATTACTGGACGTGGAAGGGTCAGGCGTATGTTATTTATCATGGTTCTTCGGGTAAGATCTACGCGAGGACTATTGATCAGACGTTGCGAGATGTTGGGGCCGAGCCGACTCTGTTGTATCAGTCCAGAGGGAAGGGAGAGGATGTTGGAAGAGTTGCGGCGCCGGATATTGCGAGCTCTGGGGGGGATACCTACATGTTTTATGAGTCTGGCGATCGGTTGGGTGCGACCATTGCTTGGGCCAAGATGCAGAAGCAGTGAGCTCAGTTTGGTGGTCAGTAAAGTTGAGGCTTGTCTCTTGTACACGTTTAACCTCATTGATGATAATGAAAGTGCTTTAATTTTGTAATTGATACCAATTATCTTTGACTGTTTGGCAGTGCCCAAGCCCTTCACCCAGGTTCTTCTTCATGTCTCAATTGAAATCAAACTACCCTATGCATAACGATTTACTTTCACAAGCTTGCATAAAATGATCTGTTGAATTGTGCAACAGAGCTTTTCTTCTGCAGATCTTTGCGGCCCACTTCTGAAGCTCCCCCTGAAGCTATTCTTAGCTCGTTCAGCTCAGCTCGTGGCTTCGACCCAGCGACCAGGCTCACATTACCGAGACAATCCACAAAGAGGGTCTTTCTAGCTCAAGCTCTTTATCTCTATCGTGATCATCTGCGTCATAATTCTCGTCCCTGATCTCAAGGCGATGACTGTTCTTTGTTATGATACGCGCCTCACGTTGGGCCGCAAGTTATCCACTTCACCAGCTGTCCACCTCCAATTGGCTACATCAGCCTCGCTAAACCTCTCCAAACCAATCACACTCGCTTCATGGATAAGCCGTATCCATCTTCAGTTACCGCCTTTTTCTACGGCCTCCTCCAAACCTACGTGCTTCCATCTCTGACCCAACGACACACTCTTTTTGAAACTAACATCATGGGCCTCGACGAATTCTTCACCAAAGCAGTCCGCGATAAAAAATTCCAAGCAGCAGCCCTCGAGGTTGCAAGCACATGCGCATCTGCAGCGCCCGTCATCAAGATCGTCCAGGCTGCGAATAAGATCTCCAAGGTCGGAGACGTTATCCAACATGCCAACGATTTCCTCTCTAGCGCGTCGCAGACCATCAAGGGCGCCCAGAGCATCCTGCCGCAGATGCACATCATGGGCCAGTCGTTAGTCGATAGTACGAGATTGTTTCATCAGTTCAGTATTGTCGCTACGACGTTGGGCATGGGCGCGAATGTCATTCAGACGTACCAGGGCGTTCAGGCTTTGAATCTCATCGCTGCCAGGCTTGGCGAGATTTCGACGAGCCTCGAGGCTCAGGCGGCGCTCACAGCTCAACGAGACTTTCCGCAATATGTTTTTGATATGATTCGAGAACGATTAAGTCAATCGAGTGTTGATACCGAACGCGATCACTGGTTCTTCCTCTATCATCCCGACACCGACTGGTATCCCAAATTCTTCCATCTCGTCGAAGAAAAGCCACTCAGTCCCCGATTCTGCGGCTACACCAACCAGATCGACACCGTTTTCATGTTCATGCTCGCAGCCCGAGAGCGCATCACGAAGCGAGAAATGTCGAAGGCACGACGAAAACAGTTCTGCCGACCAGTCCAACTTCATCTCATCGTACCCGCCTACCAATCCATTCTCATTCCCGAGCCAATCCGAATCCCCGAGGAGATTGGCGATTTTGTCATCGAAGGACGGATCAACAGCAACAGACCCTTCGTATGGCTCAATCTCCCTGACGAGCAACAACACTATACCTTTGATGTCGGAATGTGGAGTCCTCCACCACCGGGAATATGGGAGAAGACTCTAGCCTGGATGGGCTTGTCAGACAAGCCCAAGATTTCCGATACACCGCGACTTCTCGGTGTCGGAGAGAAGATTGAGATGATTGAGGATGAGAAGAGAGAGATGACTATCCAGACTATCGAGGAAGATGGTTCCATGGAAGTTGTCAAGAGAGCTGCGACTGAGTCGACTCTTGACTTAGCGGCGGTGAATAAGCATCGATCCATGCCATTGCATGAAGGTCGACGACGACGACGATCACGAAGAACAGAGTCTATTGCATGAATTTGGTTTGTGAGGATTTGGATATTTACTTTGCATTTCAAGGGCGTTTTGGGCATGGCGTTAGACGGATGACGCAGATACAATATCGAAGCGGAAACAACATACATGGGATCATGACCACTAGATTGTCAAATGATAGAGCTCGGCACAGTTTGCATAGCGAGCCATTTATGAATAGAGAATTTTGAATGACTGCAGATATCGGATTCGCATCTTCTTTTCTGCTGACGCTCTAGTGAAGTTCTGTCTGCTGATTTAAACTCTCAGCTACAAGTCTCCAGTGTAAATAACACATGGCTCACTCCAGTGAGCCTTAAACAGCCTTCAACTGAATCGCAGTATCTGCATCCCAGCACATAATGCAGCGTAACGTCAAATATCCAATCTTATTGGTCTGTAAACGCCACGTCAGGCTCAGCTGACACCACAGCCTCATTGGGCAGACAGGGTTGAAAATGATTCCCCTCACTGCGCGATGATAAAGCGCGAAACTGCATCCCATCAAGATTGATCCAACCTTGACAAAAAAAGGTGTCACTCACTATGGCCGAGGCCGTGGGGCTTGCCGCGAGTATCATCGCCATCGTCGAACTCTCCGCTAAAGTCGGGAGACTCTGCATTCAGTATTCAACGGCTGCTGGAAATGCGAGGGCCGACATTACCCGGCTCCAGAGTCGGCTGAAAGACCTGAACGTTTGCCTCGAGGCGGCCCAGCGACTCCTTGATGATGCCAATAATTCCAGCTTGGCGACATCAAGGTCGCTGATCGATTCTTTGGACGCATGCAAGACAGAGCTCGCCGAAATTCAGGATAAGCTCGACCCTGGGAGTGCACGGAAGGCCATGCGCCGATTTGGTCTCCGCGCGCTTAAATGGCCATTCGACAGCAAGGAGATAAGCACCGTTGTATCGAATCTTGAGCACTACAAGCAGACAATCACGCTGTGTCTGCAAGTCGATCAAACGTAGGTCTGAATCTATCTCGAATTATAGATTCGCTAACCTCAATAGAACGATGTTGCTGGACATGTCGCAAAGAGTCGAGGGTTTATCGCTTCAACAGCGGAGTGAGACAGGGACATCTCGCTCGCCATGCTTCAATATCCCCTTCAACAGAGATGACGACTTTGTAGCACGTCCAGACATGACTGCTTGGCTTAGAGAGAAGTACGACAGTTGTACCGGTCGCATGGCTCTTGTGGGCATGGGAGGGTTTGGGTACGTGTCGTCGTCGCTCTCAGGATACTGGTTGCTGACAATACACAGTAAATCACAGGTTGCCATCAACTTTGCTTATTCTATCCACGACGAGGCTTCCGATGTCGATATATTCTGGGTCCATGCAAGTTCGAAACTGAGATTCGAAGAAGCCTACCGCGCTATAGCAGAGAGGATGAAACTACCCAAGCGTGACGAGCCAAGCACAGACATCCTTGCTCTTGTTCGCGACTGGCTACAGAACGACGAATCCGGTCCTTGGCTGATGATTCTCGACAATGCTGATGAAATTGGTCTGTTCTATCCCAAAGGAACAGACGAGCGGCCCCTGGCATCATTCCTACCCAAGCGCCGCAATGGCACCATCCTGGTCACGTCTCGCAGCCTCGATGTCGCGGAAAGGCTGACCGGCAGTCACAAGAACATCTTCCAAGTGTCTACCATGGACGAGGCCCAAGGCCTACATCTCATCACAAACAAGCTCACAGGTGAATTCAAGCATGACGCTGCTGTCAAGCTCCTTCAGGCTTTGGATTACATCCCCCTCGCCATCACCCAAGCCGCAGCCTACATCAACCGGCGCTCACCCCGAGAATCAGTTGAAAGCTACTTGGAAGCATTCCAAGAGAGCGACCAGAAGAAAAACAGCCTGCTTGAGGTGGATCTTGGTGATCTACGCAGAGACGAGACTGTGTCTAACTCTGTGATTACCACTTGGAAAGTTACGTTCGAGAAGATCCGTCATGAAAAGCCATCGGCAGCCAATCTTTTGTCATTCATGAGCCTTTTCGATCAGAAGGGAATTCCCGAGTTCGCACTCCATTACTACAACGGCGAGCTTGCGGATTCGAAAGACAAGGTTGATTGTTTTGAAGATGACCTAGATGTGCTTCGCAGCTACTCCCTTGTCTTGGTCACTGCAGTTCGGGACGTCTTCGAGCTACACGCCACTGTACAGACATGTACAAGAGCCTGGATATCATCTTCAGATACGTTGCCAAAGTTGAAGGGATTGTTCCTGCTCTCGATGTGTCACAATTTCGATATCAATGACTTTCAAAACAAATCAATATGCCAAATACTACTACCTCACATAGAACCTCTGACCAGGGAAAAGCCAGAGGAGAAAGACTTGAAGTCATGGGGATCCTTGCTAAACCACCTAGCAAGATATTTGATCTGGGTTGGTCAATATAAAACGGCAGAAATAATATGCAATAAGATCAGAGACACATGCCTGCCAAGCCTTGGGGAGGATCATCAGGTTATACAGGCTTGTCTATGGGGATTAGCTTCATCCTACAGACGACAAGAACAGCCTATAAAAGCGGAAACTGTATTGATGCAGATCATAGACAAAGAAAAGAGGACACTGGGAGAGGATCACCCGACATCGCTGAACATGATGAATGATCTTGCCCTTACATATCTCAATCAGGGCCGATATGATGACGCCGAAGAACTTCTCTTGAGGTTATTGGCAATTAGAAAGAGGACTCAGGGAGAAGGAAAATCGGAGATCCTAGAGGTGACACATAATTTGGCAGCTACATATTTCTATCAAGGCCATTACGAGGAGGCGGAAAAGATGATCATAGCGTTGCTAGAAGCAACAAGGATAGAGAAGGGTCATGAGCACCTAAACAACTTTATCTGCATCAACGACTTAGCAAGCACATATCTGAAACAAGGGCGACTGGATGAAGCCCATGAGCTCCAACAACAAGCCTTGGCTGGGACGACGAAGGTGTTAGGGAAAGACCACCCTATAACAACAACAATCTTGAAACACGGGGCTATTATCATGACTGATATGGGACATCACGCAGAAGCTCTGTCGCTACAAAAGGCTTGCGTGGAAGGTTACAGAAAATCACTTGGCCCTGAACATCCAAAGACAATATCTGCATTGCAGGAGCTTGCGCAGTGGGAGGCAATGACTGATTTACCAGAGGAGTAATTTGTATGGGTACCAATGGATATCCAGGGGCACCGAGCTCGATCTAGCTTACGGTCTCAGGGTTTGATTGATGTTGCAACATTTGTGATGGCAGCGGTGAAGCTTACCATGATTGAGCTCAGTGAGAGATCCGTTAACCAATAGACAATAGCACATTCGCTAGGGCCTTAAATAATTATACAGAGCTATCAGTCCTACAACAATCCAGTGAGGTCGATGAGTATATGACCCATATGTGTTAATATGTGTCCTTTACCTTTGTGTTGGGGCTGAAGCCTCTTTTAAACCCTCAACCTACTCACAACCTACAACAATCAATACTAGAACTAGCAGCAAGGACATGAGCAACCTCCCTTCCCTGAGCAGAACTAACAGAGATCTAGTTGTCAGTCCTCTAGCAGACAGCCACAGCAGTCATACCCAGACCAACAGTACTCTGGACATCAGACTCAAAATCTGCAGCCACCGCCATATAGTACTTACCAGCCTTCACGGCAGCCTCAGCATCAGCAATGACCTTCGTCACCGGCACCTCCGAGCCAACCTGTGCAATCGTTCTCTACAGCACATACCCCTTGCGGCGCCCCTACAGCCACAAACAAGCATTCGATCCAATCGCCTCCAACGATAGTGGGACCTGGCACTGCTAGTCATGGCCGTCTATGCCCTATATCTCCCCAATGGGTGCCATATTGGTCTGAAGAGTCACAGCAATGATGTTATGTCGAAACTTCTGGCAGAAGATCCTAGGCAAGCTCCATATAACCTCCCGCAACTTTCAGGCATGCCAGCCTTTCCAGGAAGCTTAAGTACTCATACCAGAAGTCATGTTGGACAGATGACCCATCCAGATCAGCCACAGTACACCAATCCACAACACTCACGGCCATGTCTTCCCGAGAAGGAAAAAAAGTCATATTATTTCCTCGCTGCGGCTGGTGGTTTTGCTGCAGGTGGTGCAGCGGGATATTCTGTCAAAGAACGGATTGGTGAGATGGTTATGAAATACGAGAGCTGTGTGAGTTAACGCTAACATGTCTCCAGATAGGCGCAAAGCCAAGAAGCATAGCCGCACGGCAGAAGATTTCTCCACCTTTGCCCACTTTCCAGGCTGGGAAGTCGACCTCGAATGCAATATCTGCGACGAGGTCATCAGCGGCCCCTACGCACACTGCAAGAAGTGCGACAGCGGTAACTACGATATCTGCAGCGATTGTCTTACCCAAGGACAAGTCTGCAAAGGCAAGGGAAATCATGACTTGGTCAAGATGCATCACAAGTACTACTGCGGCATGTGTAGCCTCCTGATCGAGGGAGGGTTCTATTACTGCAATATCTGCAACAACGGGGATTGGGATACGTGTCAAAAGTGCTTCGATGCAGGGAATACTTGTCATGGAATGGAGAGAGGAGAGGCGCATAATTTGACGCATCTGTATATGGCCGAAGCCGAACTTTCGGAAGGGAACTGGGAAGTACGATTTAAGAAGGAGTTCGGACTGGGATTGGACATATGATCATACCGATGTCACCATGGAGATACAAACCAGAAGGAGCAGCATAGGCTGGCGTCTTTCAAAGTTATCTCTGGTGTTGTAAAGAAGGACACATCCATGTTTCTATGATGGTCAAGTTGAAGGTAAGCAGGTTGCTCTGAGCATCGGCCCTTATCGTGATACTCGAGGTTTATCAGTCTGGCGATGATTAAGTCCAGAGATCACTACTACTGTTAATTGTATTCAAACTCTCCCATGCGACGTATCATATTTTATTTTGTGCAAAGTCCGTATGTAGTGAAGAAGAGTCTTGAGTAAGGCCAAGCGCCACGCCTTGCAACTGGAGACCAGCCGGGGGCCAGCGATGCCACTCCGTTTTCATACTCTCGGCAAGACCTGGATCCCAAAAATGCTGTGCCGTCTGTACATCTTGCTGAGTAAGGTCCGCTATCTCGCGATACGCCCAGATCCGTTTGTCACCACTGCCCTGCGTGGACCCTATTTTCCGGAGATAGTTTGCATTTGTGTCGCAGCGGTTAAGAAGCTTTAAAAGAAAGTCATACCGTTCTGGAGCCCCCATGTCTTGCAGTATTCGGAAAATACTTGGCCCGCTACAGACAAAGTAATTGACAAGTTGGTCGATGTGCTTTGCCAGAGGAAGGGAAAGGTCGGGGTCCTCGCCATTGGCAGAAAGGTCATGGCGCCTTTTCATAAGAGCAATACTTATCCAATGGTGATAGAAGTAGTGCAAGTAGAGTACGATGCTGTAGAACCGCTTTATTATTTCACCTGGTACGCCATCGTCTTCCAAAAGCCTCTGCCGTAGCCTGGTGTCTCCATCAGATGAAATCGCATTTTCGGAAAAGAAAGCGATGGAATAGGCATCGTACAGGCAGATAGCATCCATGAACCTTTTTCTCTCACTCTGAGAGAGCATTGGGTCCTCAGCGGTACAAGACGATCCCAACGTCTCGACTCCATTTTTCCTTGTCCATGCGTGATGCAAGTAGCTTGTCATCACACTTTCAGCTTTATCAAGAGTGTCTGAGATAAACATAAGGAGTCGGAGGCTGTAAACGGGATGAAGTAGGGCCCCCCTGTTGGTAACCTTCAAAGACCTTGTAATAATCCGCTTAGCCCGGGACTTGAGAGCTTTAGTCCTAAAGTCAGCCCTCCTTGAATCAATATTGCGAAGGCGTGCTGCCATAAGACAACTAGGAGGCATGTCGCCACCAAAGCGGGACTTCATCCTTCTAGTGATATGGCTCACGATGCCATACCGATTGAGGCGAAAGGGTTGGAGGAAGACTGGGGATGAAGTGATCAGGGCCAGGAGGTCTCGCGGCTCCGTGCAGAATGACATGATTCCGGCGCGAACGCACTGCGGCAACCTCGCGATATTTGATCTGCTCATACCAAAGCCGGGCGCATCAACATCCATGGCCTGATACACTGTCTGGCATTTTAGGATGTTGAGCTGATTCAGAATGGTGCCATGGTCCACCTGGCTCATAGAAGCATCTTCCACAAGGCTTTCAGTAGTACAATGATAGCTATCCATATCACTGTCCAAAGAACCTCCGAGTGACCCATTGGATGATCTGTCAGGGGTACAGTACAGCATGGTTCTGGCTCGAGCCTCTTCCACTGGGTCTGGGACTGAAAGGCCTTGTAGTACCAGGCTCTGCTCCACTGCGACGACGAGTGCATCGCTGGGTACAAGTTCGGATGATGTCCCCCGGAGCCAGGCTTCCATACGACAGGGGTTTGCAGTCTTTTCTCCGGGGAAACAGTTGGACTTGGGCTCAAACAAGCTTGGCATCTCAGAGTGACCGGCTGAGGGAGAACAAGTAGGAAAGTCAGAAGTGCAAATTCGAGGGGAAACTTGGTAAGGAATATCCGAATTAGGGTCAGCAGAAGAGTCTTGCAGGCTACCTGACGGATATTGCTCGTCGGGATCAGTGATAGGGCTCCGAGGAGGTGAACCAGGAAAAGAATGAGAAGGTGAGAAAGCAACGTCGCTGACAGGGCTTGAACAGCAGGTTCTTGGAGGAGAGACTGAAAGGCCGTCACGGAAGCGGTTGATATTCTTGATAGTCGGTCCATCCATCCCACGCCTAGGGTAGACTGGGAGAGACTTAAGATTACAAGGCCGAGTAGGAGGAGGAGTTGTCCCAGGTCTAGCCTGGTTATGGACCCGCCATCTCTTGAACTGATATTTTTCCGTTCTCGGTCGCTTCTCTGAATCATTCTCGCAGTCCTCGAGAGATTTGCCATGGTTGTAAACAGGTCGCTTCATCAGCTTGTACCTGGTGGGAGCGGCAGTGTTGTTGGGTGAAGTCTTGTAAATGGAAATGATCCTTCGTCACTTAGATCAATTCCGATGGGTTATGAGATCCTATCTCATACTTGTCAAGGGCAGTTGGTATTGTGATCAATATAATCTGAAGATAGAAGGCAAATTGAATATCTGTAGGGAGAGAGAAGGAGAAAAGTCATTTCAAAGAAAGCAAGGGAATGTGCTGAACTTATAGAAATTCCGGAACCCTAATCTTGATACTACGTTTTGCTGATAGTTTTTGTTCACTTCGTGATTTATTTTGTCTTTTTGTGGTCTTCTTACATTATGTTTATGGTGGAATCTCCGAGTATCCCGCCACGCACGGTTCCTCAATGCCAATCGATGCCTGCAGCTGCAGGGAATAAAGTTGCAAGCAGTATCCATCTTTGAGACTAACAACATGACTGTCACCATAATTATGGGACGACTTAATGCGATAGAGCGTGGGGATTGGCAAAACGGGAAATGGTTTGTGTTGGGGCCTGGGAGTGAATATGCGCCAGCTCCCAAATGGTGATTAATCATGCGACGCGTGAAAACTTTTAATTACAGAGCGATCAGTTAATAAAGGGATGAACGAGCCCAGCGGAGAATAATTTAGATCACTGGGTAATTTGAACATCTAATGACAGTAGGTACAACAAAACAGAAGCCTTTGAGGCACAGAATGCCTTTATTAGAGGCAATCCAATCGCATTCTTATATTAAATTGCTTAGATTTGCTTGCTTGCTCATCAGGGTTGTCCCAAACTGTATTGAAGAGCACCTTCACAAAACTCGCTTACAAGAACTTAGAGTTTTGAAACGCATGATCCTCGACACCCCAAAGATCAAGTATCCCACGGCAAGCTGTGTAAGCACCCACTGGCTCTGCTCTCAAAATGTTTTAAACCTTGATAATTGAGTTAAACGCCAAAGTGAGTCGTGCCCATTCAGGCTCCTTTGGGCCGACTAGCCAAACTGAGTTTGTGTGTCAACATCAAGGTCTGAGCCTCGGCCTTTAAATGCGACATACTTTCGTAATGAGCTTAACGTCGTGGCCCTTCCAGTTCATGGGGACATCCCGAGAAAAGTCCGGCGACAAGAACAGGTCATCGCTCCTCAAATGGCTCATGATGTAGGCAGAAGAACGCAAACGCCATACACATGACATGAGCGCGCATTATGTTCGACCTGCAGATCTTGAGGTGACAGACTCGAATTTATGGCCAAGTTCGCACCCATTGCCGCTGTTTCCCTTGATAATCGCGTAATGATGTCCTCAAGGTCCGGGTCCCTGAAGTTCGCAAGATTAGTCAGCATACCATTCGAGGCATCGCCAGCAAAGGTTCAAGTATCATGAACTTAATTAATTACGAGGTCTATGATTGCGCGATATATTTATTTTCAACCCTGATGATCCAGTCTGAATCTCGCCCAAAATCTTCACTGTTGAGTAAGGTTACGAAAATCTGTTATTGGAATGGTTGATCGCTTCCTGAATGAGGTACAAACAAAAGAGAAGGAGGGGAATGACCCAGGGCAGAGCAAATAACCATGCCTCATGATTCAGCTGGACACACCAGGGATCGTTGACAGGGAACAAGAATAGCACTATGCATACTTATCCAAGAACCAATTATCCTGTCTATCTCGGTAGAGTTAGGTGAAGGAATGTCTTGCAATTATAGTGTCGAGTTTGTTGAATTCACTATCGGCCATCGTCCAGGTGTTTGGCTGCCAGTGAAAATAACATTCGGATGAATTTGCTACTAGAAGTCGGTCTCTTTGTTCCATCTATTCACTTTTCAAAGTTATTCTCACATCTAAAAGCTTCACAAGGAATCATTCTTAAATTTCCAACACTACTCAGGTAGTATAGCTCTCAGTAGTCATGCCCAACTAACAATTCAAACATTACCTTTGAGCATATGAAGCATAAGAAGTTACGCGAAAAAGCTGCAAAGGCTAATTTGCCAAGTTTCTTTATTTTATCTGACTTTGTGCGTGATATTTCTTCACAGAACAAGACTATAAAATGAAGTAGAGAACCAAAGGGCAGAAAGACCAGGCTTCTTTCACTTCCTATCTTTCTCTGTTCTGTCCAGCTCATTTCATCACTCACACCAGTGCTCAACATCAACATGTCTGGACTTGACGGCGAAGTCCACTATGGCTGCATGTTCAGCCATAAAGACACCTTGCACCAATGTCTCCCGAACAGAGCCAGTAAATGGCAATGTGCAGCTGAGCTATTTATCAACGATCTCAGAGCAAAGGGAACAGAGGTTGCTACGGGATTCTGGCTCCTTCCGATGGACTACCTTAGCTTCGTGAAAGATGACAAAGGCCGGATCATGAAGGATCGAAACAACCCCAAGTTGAAAGAGATGTGAACCAGCTTTGAGCTCTGTCTCCGCAGAATTACTGCATTTGGGGAGCAAACTGGCATAGTGGACTGTCGGACACAGCATCTGTGGAAGACTTCAGAGAATGCTGTTCCTCGGCCCTTCAAATGCCATCGCTTTCTGGGCGTTTCTAGGCATACGGTCTTCACAGCATCAATACTTCGCTAAGGTGGCTTTTCTGTTAGTATGGCAAATAGCAACATCATAAATGGCAAGGGGGTGAGAAACCATCTGTCATTTGTAATTGTAGAATTATATCGATATCTGTAGCATAGCCTCGTTTCTCTCATCCGAGGTTCTTGCTGTGATAGGCACGGGTATCTTAGGTAGAAGTAAGTAGTTTTCAATATCACAGAAGCTGCCCAGGTTGGGAAATATTCATACTTTCGTTGTCGATAAGCTGTACGTTACATATACTTCGCTGCGTAAAGGTTAAACTGTTGGGCTCAACCTGACATACTTTGCAGAGATTTCAAAAACTCTTGATCAATTCAACTTTATGGATCTACTTGCGATATTGCATCATCTGGCAATCAAACCTTTCGGGTGTTTCTGAACCCAGTTTCTAAATGTCGGGGTTTAATGATTCACGCAGAGCTGATGATGTGATCACGAATAAAACCCGTGTTTTCCGCTGCTGTAATTCGGAAAGTCCGAGGATAAACAGAAATACGTAGATGAGAGCTGCAGAGTATTTAGTCCCGATTCGAAAAGGGCCTGTATGCACAACCATCCAACGTTACTCAATGCCACGCATCGTAGAGAACGTATCAATTGACCGGAGAGTCAAAAGATTTGACCCGACACCGAAGACAAATATCTTATCTTATTTATGCTGAATTGTTATCTAAATGACCATATCCTGGAGGTCAACTCCTTCGGGATATTATTGCTACGATAGCAACCGTGTGAATGCCAGCACAGTGTCCAGATCGACAGGTTATGTTACAGCGATGACGAACCCTGAACTGATCATGAGATGTCCATCTTTATTTCCCCGCCTTTTACCCCAGCCGATCCATTGTGTTATTGCCCCGCAATGTAACACTCGGTCAAGATGAGCGAAGACTCTCGGGGTATCAATCAGCGAGATTGCTGAGTATGGTATATTTGGTGATGATCAATACCTAGTGGATGTAGACCTCGGTCATTGTGAATGTCCGACTTTCGTACCATGGAAGAGGTTTGGTGTATTCTTGTAAATGGCTATAAAACAATGGATCAAGCGGCCTTGATCTTGGTCTCTGGTCTCATTGCCAAGCAACCTCACCAAGGATGGCTCTGTCAATCTCGCGGGTCTCTTTTGAGCATTACAGCTCGCCTCTGGGTATAGCAGAGACAGCACCAAGAATCTCGTGGAGATTCGACGGTGATGCTCCTGACTGGGAACAGACTTCTTATGAAATCCAAGTAACTCGCAGTGTCAGCCACAAACCCAAAACTTTCTCCTCCAAAACCTCCGACTCTCTCTACCAGCCCTGGCCCGATACTCCACTCCAAGAGGCCCAACCTGTGTCCGTCAGGGTCCGTGCCCAAGGCCGTTCAAAGCAGCCATCGACGCCCTGGTCGGATTGGGTCTCGGTCGAGACGGGACTCTTCAAGAAGAGCTGGGAGAATGTGAAGCCCATCGCTTCGACCATCAAGGTCGATGTCAATGCAGCCAAACGGCCTGTCTACTTCCGCAAGAACTTCAAGCTTCCTGATGATATTGCCTCGGCTAGGCTTTACATCACTGCTCTTGGTATTTATGAAGCAGAAATCAATGGCAAGCGGGTCGGCGACCATGTTTTGGCCCCTGGCTGGCAGTCCTTCCACCATCGCCACGTCTACAACACTTATGATGTCACCAAGCTCCTCACCCCAGGTTCTAATGCAATAGGTGCACTTGTTGGTGAAGGCTGGTATGCCGGGCGACTGGGATTCGGAGGCGGTCAACGAAACATCTACGGTAACTCTACTGGTCTTCTGGCTCAGCTTCACGTCAAGTCCAAGAGCGGCAAAATTGTCAAGATCGTCACCGATACCACCTGGAAGTCAAGTTTTGGCCCTGCTACTGTCGGTGAGATATACGACGGAGACCACTACAACGCGACGCTTGAAGCTGATATCGAGGGCTGGTCTAAACCTGGGTTTAGGAGTTCTTCTTGGTCCGAGACTCGTCTTCTGCCCGCTGTGGACGGTGAGCTTGTTCCTGCTGAGCAGCCGCCTGTTCGCAGGGTTGAAGAGGTCAAGCCGCAGCGCTTCTTCAAATCCGCTTCTGGCAAACAGCTTGTCGATTTCGGACAGAATCTTGTTGGCTGGCTTAGGTTGAACGTCGATGGCCCTAAGAACACGACGATTCGACTGCGCCACGCGGAGGTCTTGGAGGATGGTGAATTAGCTCTTCGACCTCTACGACTAGCCAAGGCTGAGGACTATCTTACTCTCAGTGGTAAGGGACCTATTGAGTGGGAGCCCAAATTCACATTTCACGGATTTCGCTACGCTGAACTCGACGGCTGGCCTAAAGAGACACCATTGGACTCGAATAGCATCAAGGCCATAGTTGTTCATACTGATCTAGAAGAGACCGGTTACTTCAACTGCTCTAACCCCCTGCTCAACAAGTTCCACTCCAATGTTCGCTGGTCTATGAAAGGTAACTTCCTGAGTATTCCAACCGATTGCCCTCAGCGGGATGAGCGTCTTGGTTGGACCGGTGATGCACACGCCTTCTGCCCTACGTCGAACTACCTGTACGACACATCGGCTTTCTGGAAGGGCTGGCACAAGGATATTTGGTCTGAAATGTCCCAGAACGAGATGGTGCCCCCGTTTTACGTTCCCTCTATCCCCGCGTTCCTGGACAGACCTCCGAAGCCAGTTTCAGTGTGGGGAGACGTGGTGGTAGCCAATCCATGGAACATCTACCAAGCGTTTGGCGACAAGCAGCTGCTTCAAGAACATCTCCCTCAGGCTCAAAGCTGGATTGACACCGGTATCTCCCGGAACGACGTTGGTCTTTGGAACCGCAGCACCTTTCAGTTTGCTGATTGGCTTGACCCTCTTGCACCATCCGACGATCCTGGTGCTGCGACGACTGACAAGCATCTGGTCTCGGATGCGTACTTGATCAAGATGACCGAGACTCTGTCTCAGATCACTGAAGCTCTTGGTAACTCGAAGCTTGCCAAGAAGTACCAAATTCAACATTCTGATCTCAAGCGTGAGTTCCAGAGTGCTTGGGCTCCAGGTGGCAAGTTAGTCAACCGAACTCAGACCGCGTATGCTCTGTCTCTAGCCTTTGACCTTCTCGAGGATGACAAGCAGAAGAACACAGCTGCTGATACCCTGCGAGACATCATCAAGAACAACGACTACCTTGTTGGTACAGGCTTTGCAGGAACATCTCAACTTGGTTTTTCACTCTCAGATATCAACTCGACAGATGTCTTCTACCGCATGCTTCTTCAAGAGAAGGTTCCCTCTTGGCTCTACCAAGTCGTCATGGGAGGCTCAACCACCTGGGAGCGATGGGATAGCATGCTACCTAACAGCACCATAAACCCGGGTGAGATGACCAGTTTCAACCATTACTCCTTTGGATCAGTTGCCAATTGGATGCATCAAGTCATTGGAGGAATCGCACCTTTGGAGCCTGGATATAAGACTGTCGCTATTGCACCTATTCCTGGAGGAAATCTTTCGCATGCCAGTGCAACGTATGTTAGTCAGTATGGAACCATATCCACGGACTGGACTGTGACGAATGGGAAGTTTCATCTCAAGGTTAGGATTCCGCCGAACACGAAAGCCAAGGTCACGTTGCCGGGTACGCAGAAGACAAACACTGTTGGATCGGGCTATCACGAGTTTACTGTTTGAAAAAGTATGGGTAAGAATCATTGTTCTCTAATCCAAATCTATTCAGCTGTTGCCCATTCCCATCTCTCTCTCATTGCACCAGTGAACTAAAGCTGCCAGAGAAGCAAATGATACTAAGTGATGCAGAAAAGGCTTACTCGGATCTCACCTTCTAGGTGAATGTGAATGTCTTTCATGCCAGGCAAATCCAGAGCTTTGCCAATGACATGTCTTTCCTTAGGCTAGATACAACGTGCCTCCGCCGCTTGCCTTGTGCACACCCCTCTTGAACTCATCCGATACATCGTCTATATAATACTTGAATGCATGAATCCAGAAAATTCTGCGGTGTTCATGCTTGGGTGGAGCGTAGGGATGTTCGTCCTTGAAATCTGAAATGTCGCGGGGTACCCCAGCTGGGAGAGTAACAGCATGGACGGTAGCCAGAACCAGCGCTCCAAGAACCAAAAGAGTCTTTGAACAGTTCTAAAGCTTCAATAGTAATTAAATCGTAGATTCCGAGCCATTTCCCACCGAACAGAGACTATCATGGCCATATACAAACTTGTTCCCTCGACTGCTTTTGATCGGCCTTACCTCAATGTCTCGGGATATTATCGCATATTCACCCAGAATTCTAGCTTATTGAGCTTAAATTGAATCTCATATCGACTTTTCAGCCCCCAAAACTTCGGTGGCACACAAGTCTCCCGTTGCGAAGTCGGAAAAGTCATCTACTTAACCCGTGGTTGCCCACCGATCGATGATACCTCATTAGTGGAAAGCTTCACTCCGGTCTATCATGGTCATGATCTTGCTAATAACGGATGATTTATCACCAAGCTAGTCTCAGGATATCGTGCACAGGTTCTATTAACCTATGTGGTCGGAAAACAATGACTTCTTGATAAGGTCTTGCCCCTAGTGGGAGCTTTTCCGAACTCTGTAAGTGCCTACCCTGCACATCAAAATGTCAGCAACAGGCATTGGAAGACATGCATACGGCTCGAGATCACACTCTTTTGTCAATTGAAACCAGAACCTTTGATCATTTAAAAGTGCATCTATGGTCCTCTTCCATGCAAGCTGGTGGACTATGAGGTATCACGTCCATTGGAATGAAAGCTAGTTAGGTTTGTAAATGACTGAACATTCATTGTGTCCGATTCATGCATCAACACAAGTAACCTTATGTCAGTTCTGAGCATACTGTTTCAAAAAATATCAGGACAAATGGGGTATCATAAGCACGAACTTCGAGACGGCCCCGCTGAGTCATTACAATAGAGGCGCACCGATACGCTTCCTACGAGATCAAAGAGTTATTCAAGATTCCTTATGATGTTAGAATACGTATTTCCTTGTCCCTGAACTTGAGTCGATTATTCAATATCAGCTTTGGTGAAGTAAGATAGCTCCCTATACTATCACATTCCATAGAACCCAACACAAATCTTCTGCAGATATGGCTAGTTACAAGATCCCAGTTCCGCCAGAACACAACATCAATCGCCTGTCAAAAGCCCTTCTAGTTCTGAATCTGCCCAACCAGAAATTCTGGACCTGGAACCGCTGCATCAGCGCCGTATAGAAAGTGCGCAGGAAGTATAAACAACGTCCCATCGCAAACCAGATCAGTAGGCAGACAGAAAATTTTGGTTCTGTCGGTAGGATAGTTTGGGATACGGCCACCAAGCTGCTCGTTCTTGGTATATCCAAACAAGGCGGCTCCAACAACTTGATTCTGCACTGCACCTTGGAGCTCGCTGAGGGCATATCCGACGACAACTGTTCCTTGACTATTTAATTCACATGGTTAGCAAAGCGACAGTAAATGAATGCGCATAAGTCAGTACCTATAGCCAGCCGTCACAACAGGCGTATCTGGGCACTTGTTGTAGGCCATTTGGAAAAGCCTTTTGGCTTCATCAATTGATGCATCGGTGGTCCCCTCGGGAAAGAAGTTTGGTGCAAGATCAGCCTTATAGGGCCCGCCAACACCTTGTATCCAAATGTCAGGGATAGCAAGCTGCATGGCTTCTACGAGTATTGGCCCAACGGTGATTCCCTAACTAGATCAGCTTTAGATAACATATTGTATGGGACTGCGGTGACGAACAAGATTACCAGGCTCTGTACTACCACGTGCATAGATCAAGATGGCCGTGGGACAGTTGGAGGAATCTCCATTCTCAAGATCATTACGATTGAGAAGGTCTCGGGCTTCCAGCAGATTGACATCTTGAGCAGCGACGGCTCTTTCTTCGATCGATGCTGTGGGCAAGGCGGTAGCGCTAGCCAGGAGGAAGGAAAGGATAAGTGCAGCTCGCATGTTGAAGAGAGAGTGAGATTCGAAGACTGAACAAAGTATGAGGTGCCTGTGGAGTGTTGCTTTGCTTGAAGACCAGGAAAATTGAGTGCGAGTATAGAAGCTCATGACTAGATAGCTGTGTCCTTTATATAGATGACTGCCCTCCTTCAGCTACCGCGACAAGTCTCACGGTGCTGTCCAGTAAAGGATTCTCCTTCCCCTTCTTGTCTAGTTCACTTGGTTTGGGCTCCTACGCTTGATCGGTTATACGGAATTCACATGGCTGTTTATATTCACCTGTCAGAAGTGTATTACAGAGTCCTTCTTTGCTTACTGTCACATGGGACTTCCACTGTCGGTTTTCTGGAATGATTTGAGGTATCTGGCATGGCTCAACTCAATTAATTCACTCAAATGCCAAGCCAATCAATTATGGATACTGTAATGATGATTAGGACAATCTTGGTTCTCCTTCTGAGGAATTCTTCAGCATTTCTGTCAAAGAATCGACAGGGGAAGACCTCGACAGTCTGAAGTGTGATATTGACAAGTCACCCAACCCCGAATCGTGTACATATCGGGCCTTCTCTGTGAATTGAACCCCAGAGTCTCTCGCATTGGTTGATGGTATTCAAATAGAGTTCAATCAACCCCAGAAAGGATGCTTACCCCAGGTTTTGAGATATATCCCTCAATGCATGACCAACCAAGAAGTGGAGAAGCCGAGGATCAAGAACCGCATTCCGATGCTCAAATGCAGGATCAAAGTGTGGGGTATGCATGCAGCTCATCAGCCAACCTCGGGTTCAGGGTCCTTTTGTGCTTGTGACATGGAAAACAATTGACCTGTGTCGACTTTTGCATCTGAGCTGTTATAGAATGGTGCTTGAACCAGCTAACGTGGCCTCGGTACAAAGTTGAGTTTGACAATGAGAAGCAGGTGCCCAACGGTGCTAAAGCCCTTGGCAGGGATCAGAAGAGGGCAAAAGTAGTAGTGCATCTATCAAGGACGGTACAAGTGGTCTCATGTAGTTCTCTGTGGTTAGGCTACTACCATGGAATTAAAACGGATGATCGGCTTCCACTGAGATTGCAACAGCGCATCAGAATTGTCTATTACATAATCCCGAAGTAACAATAAATCTCAACTTCATTGCAGAAGATCAGGGGTTTATTTATTACTACTACATCAACGTCTCAATTCAATGCATACAGTCAAAAGGTAAGCCATATCCCATTACCGACAACCAATAATCATGCGTCAGGCTTTATCCAAGGTCTCCTTTATAATATCCGCCTGATCTGACATGTGTTCAGCTCTATAGCCACTTGAAAGATTTATTTACTAGTTCCTCCTTTCTTTATTACCACTTAACTACAGGCTATCTTAAATATTCAAGCCACCCTTTTATTATAATATTTTAAATATATTACTATACTATTAAATTAACCCTGTATTGAAATTTTAAATATTTTAATTATATTAATATAACTATTTAGTATGCAGTTAACTACTATTTTTAATAACTTAAAATAACTAGACTTCTAGTCTATGGAGCAACCTCTTGCAGACGCAGGTTTACCTACTATTCTCTGGCATACGAATTTCCTACACGTGAGTCGCTGCAACACGGGCCGAAGTTCCGTAAGTATTAGCACGGTATGCGTACAAATCCAACAATTGCCGTTCTTGGATAAACGGCGGTATATAGCGGGCCGAGAGTAGCATTCTCGTCTGAACATGCCACCACCGGTTATTAATGTGAGGCACAAACGTCATCTGGTAGGTGGAAAATATATAAGTGCCGTAGATTGAATACGGCGATGAATACAAAAGTCTCCCAATCCATTCAATTTTGAGCATGTTCGGGGCTTGATGAGCCTTATACCCCTGCGTCGTCCTGTTTCGTCACGGAGGCTTCATATCCGAAACACTGCAAATAAAAGCAGGACCAAACTATCACGTCACCTCAAATAGCTCATATAAAGTACGCCTATAATTCCCCAAATATGAGGCCCAGATCTTAAGTCTATACAGTCCCATTTGTTATTTACTGACTTCATCATGAAGCTGGTCTCTCTCCTCGCTGCTTCGGCAAGCGTTGCGCATGCTGCTCTTAAATGGCAGAATGTCCGTTTTGGCGGTGGAGGCGGCTTCGTGCCTGGCATTGAGTTCCATCCTACTGCAAAGGGCGTTGCATACGCGCGAACTGACATTGGTGGCCTTTATCGTCTGAATGCGGATGACTCATGGACGCCGCTGACTGACAACACTGGTGTTGATGCGACATGGTATGTTTCGATCCGACTCTCAAAAGACCATACTGACACCGCTGAAGGAGTCGCTGGGGTATTGACGCTCTGGCTCTTGATCCAAGTAACCCTAACAAGGTCCTCACCGCTGCTGGATTGTACACCAACTCATGGTAAGTCACCTAAAGCAAACTCCTCCATGACCTTCCTTGGCCTAATTCTGTCATAGGGACCCCAACAAGGGAGCAATCGGTATCAGCAACGACAAAGGTGCTACATGGTCCTTCACTGAGCTCCCCTTCAAAGTAGGCGGCAACATGCCCGGCCGCGGCATGGGTGAGCGTCTCGCCGTTGATCCCAAGAACTCCAACATCATCTACTTCGGAGCCCGAAGCGGCAACGGTCTCTGGAAGAGCACAGATGGTGGTAAGAGCTTCTCCAAAGTCACCTCCTTCACCAACGTTGGTACCTATGTTGCTGATCCGAGTGACAGCTCTGGGTACAACAGTGATATTCAGGGCCTTTCTTTTGTCACATTTGATTCAACTTCGTCTCTTGTCAATGGCGCTACTTCGAGAATCTTTGTTGGTGTTGCTGATACAAAGACTGCTTCTGTGTATGTTACGACTGATGCGGGTAAGACGTGGAAGCCTGTTGATGGTCAGCCTGTGAAGTACCTCCCCCACAAAGGCCAGTTTTCACCAAAAGAGAAGGCTCTGTACCTCTCCTACAGCAATGGCGGCGGCCCTTATGATGGTACTGCTGGTGCCGTGTACCGCTATGATGTTGCCGCCAACACTTGGAAGGACATCACCCCGCCGGGAGATATCTACTTCGGTTTCGGTGGCCTTGCACTTGACCGCCAGAAGTCGGGTACTCTTGTTGTTGCCTCACTCAACTCTTGGTATCCCGATGCTCAGTTCTTCCGATCCACTGACTCTGGCAAGACGTGGTCTACGCTCTGGAACTACAACGCTCAGGGCAACCTTGATTTTCACTACAGCATTTCCACGCCCAAGGCTCCTTGGATCTACAAGAACTTCATCTCAGTAGACACCAAGAAGTTGGGATGGATGGTCGAAGCGTTGGCTATTGACCCTTTTGACAGCGACCACTGGCTTTATGGCACTGGCTTAACGCTCTACGGAGGCCATGACTTGACCAAGTGGGATACTGTCCACAACATCACAATCGAGTCTCTCGCCGACGGTATCGAGGAGACCGCAGTTCTCGACGTCAAGTCTGCTCCTGGCGGAAGTGAACTTCTCGCCGCCGTCGGTGACGACAGCGGATTCACCTTCGCCTCCAAGAGCGTTCTCGGCAAATCTCCCCTATCAGCTTGGGATAACCCAATGTTTACAACATCTACTAGTGCTGACTACGCTGGCAAGAAGGTCGGTAATGTCGTACGTGCTGGAAATAGTGACAGCAACCCCCAAGTCGCGCTATCTTCTGACGGTGGTAAATCGTGGAAGCTTCATGGCGCTGCTGAGCAAGGTCCCAAGGGAGGTTCAATCTCATACTCAGCCAATGGAGACACGATCCTCTGGTCTCCTGAGAACAGAAATGTCTTGAGATCTCAAAACGAAGGCAGCTTCGCTTCCGTCTCCAGTCTACCAACCGGCGCCCTCGTCGCTAGTGACAAGCAGGACAACGACTACTTCTACGGTGCATCAGGCTCAAAGTTCTACGTCTCCAACAACACAGCTTCAAGCTTCTCCACCGGTGGATCTCTTGATGGAGCCAATTCAGTCAAAGACATCGCCGCTCATCCCACCAAGGCTGGAGAGGTCTGGGTATCTACAGACGCTGGTATCTTCCGCAGCACAGACTACGGTAGCGCCTTTTCCAAGATCTCAGGTCTTAGCAAGACTGAGCAGATTGCCCTTGGTAAAGGTTCCGGAAGCAACTGGAACGTGTATGCTTTCGGAACAGGATCTGTGGGGCGCAAGTTGTATGGTAGCTCTGATCTTGGCAAGACCTGGACTGATCTTCAGGGTTCTATGGGCTTTGGTGCTGCAGACAATGCTAAGCTGGCTGGAAGTGGAAACGAGGCGGGATTGGTCTATGTTGGAACTAACGGCCGTGGTGTCTTCTGGGGCCAGGGAACTATTTGAGTATATACATCCAGTCTGGTTTTCCTTTTGTCACGCTTCCGACTATTCCACTATCTTCTATTGCCCGTCGTACACCTCCTTTATAAGCCTGACTTTAATGTGAACCTATTGAGATTGACATCCTGTCCACTGGTTAAACATTTTCAATCTCAGTTGCCTTCAACTTGTCCTCGTTGCGCTCGTCCAAGGCCCGAGCAGCGATACCCTGCAAATAGTTGTCCCTCGCCTGGGACGCCAAGATGGGTACGTCGGGTCCGAAGAGCAGATCCATGTCCTCTAGCTGTACGCCCTTTGTCTCTGGGATAAACAGCCATGCAAATATGATTGCAAGAACAGTGCATGCACCGAAGAAGAGGAAGGTTCCATAGGTAATACTAAGTAGTCAGTATATTATATGTCAATGATAAGTGAAGGTCTTGACTTACCCGATGACCATGTGCGGCAAGCTGTAGACCACAATGAACTGAGTCACCCACTGAACGCAGATGCAGAACGCCATTCCGAGAGTACGGACTCTGTTTGGGATGATCTCCGACGTGAAGAGCCAGGGGATGCCATTCCAACTCATACCGTAGAACAAAGCATAGATGTAAACCATCGCCACGGCAGTCTTTGCTCCAGCATCCATGGGTGGAATGTGTTCAAACGAGCCTGAAATTTTGGAGTAGCCGGCCAGGTAGAACATTGCGATACCAGATCCAACACCACCTATCAGTAGTAGCGGTCTTCGTCCTAACTTGTCGACCAAGAATGCAGCATAGAGCATCGTAGCAGCCATCTTCACGATACCGAATATGCCAGTGGCGAGCAGGCCAACAGAGGTACCAGTGAAGCCGATCGACTTGAAGATGGTGGGGGAATAGTAGTTGATGGCGTTGATACTGACTTTGTTAGCTGTATTCCGTATGATTTTAGTCATTACTCACCCCGTGAAGTTTTGAAACGAGACCAGTCCACATGACAAGACAATTCTACCACGAACGCCTGGTTGGAATAGCTCTGAGAAGATCTGACGCCAATTTCCTCTCTGTCCTGTCGATGACATCTCATGTTCAATGGCGACCTCAATCATGGACATCTCTTTCTCGATATACGCATGATCTTGGGGAAGATTGCGAACCCAGCTCAGATTCTTTCTGGCTTCCTGCAGCTTACCCTTGGAAACCAACCATCGTGGCGATTCAATCATGGGTATCATGAAGATGACCAACAGGCCAGCTGGCACGAACTGAATAGCGACGGGAATATGCCATTGCATATTGCCTTCGGGGCTGATGTTCTTATTGACGCCATAGTTAACCCAGAACCCACAGACCAATGCAACTTGAAGCATGACTTCGAATGTCCCGACGAGTCTTCCACGGATGCGGGCAGGTGAGCATTCAGAGACATAGATGGGCAATATCATTGCACTTGAGCCCACACCCCAACCTGTAAGTGCTCGCCCGACATACAGACAGTCAAGACGACCGATCATCTGAAGGGCAGCGCCGATGGAGAATACGATGGCAGCAAGGATCAAAGTCGGTCGACGTCCGAAACGTTCAGCGACGAGGAAGCTTGATGCGCATCCGAAGAATGCACCACCTTGAAAGGTTGAGACGATGTTGGATGACAGATTTGCTCTGGCAGAATCGCTTGCTGTATCCAAACCGAATGTTCGTCGGAAGGATGGCAGGCTGAGAGTTCCGCCGATGAACGCGCTATCGTAGCCATACATGGCAGCTAGAGATGTCAGCGATGTCATTTGAGATGAGTTGAAAGCTTACAGGCCCATGATGCCGAGACGGCAAGGAGATAAGGTCGAAAGCCGTAAATCTCACGAGGAATGTCTTCCCCTTGGAGCGACGAAGCTCCTACTGCTGGAAGATTGCGCATAGTGGTTATAGGATATATCGATTGAGATGCGAAGCCTGTACCCAAGATCACTTGATATGGGACTTGTGCCCGTCTTAAATGCGAATCAAGGGACTTCTCCAACCTCGGACAATGCACGACCCGAGGGTCTGGCACGCGACAAAGCTTGATGCGGATCATTTCCGCTGGTGCCATAAAAAAACATTCATCCACCCCTGCCTTATCCCCGCAACGCGCAACTTTTCCTCTAGGAACTTAGCTCTTGGCATACCCCGGAAGGGGATGGACGCGGGGAACCTGGGGTAGAGGATCAGCACCAACCTGCTGATTGGCATTACTACCATTATTTGGGTAAAAACTCTTCCAAGCGATGCATCTTTTGTGTTTTTTGGCAACTATATCCATTAGCGGTAGGGCTAGCGGTTCATCGTCTTCGAGTCACGTCGGCCAACTTCTCGTAAGTATTCTAAGACTTAACATTCCCCGTCGGCTAAGGAATTTTCATTCAACATACTCTTGCAAATCACCACGATGCCAAAAGAAATCCCTTCCTTCGATGACTTGCCCTTGGACAAGAATGGTCCTCCGGGCAATGCCTGGGGTCTCTGGGGACCGGACGATCAACTCGGTAGGCTCAACCTGCTTACGCCAGAGATCATTCGCGCGGCATCGAGTGAGATAAAGGAAGGCATCAGAATATCTTTAGACTGGCCGCTTGACAGG
The DNA here is from genome assembly GCA_014898875.1 of Fusarium miscanthi. Classification (NCBI taxonomy): domain Eukaryota; kingdom Fungi; phylum Ascomycota; class Sordariomycetes; order Hypocreales; family Nectriaceae; genus Fusarium; species Fusarium miscanthi. The sequence continues at coordinate 721,759 of JAAVUA010000064.1, forward strand.
ATTTCCCATCCTCCATTTGGAAGACAAGCTCTGGAACACCGAATCCTCAACAAAGCTCCGATGACTATGAACGATGATGTTATCACGTTGAATACACAGAGCAGCACACAGTGGGATGGTTTCAGGCACTATGGTGAGGACCACTGCGTTGTGATCACGACAGCGCTGACGTTGCGGTAGGGTATCAAAGGACTAAACAGTTCTACATGGGTCACAAACAAGAGGAATTTGTTCCACAGTCACAGACTCTTGGGATCGATGGTAAGTCCACGAAAATTAATCCAGCTATAATCACTGTCTCACACTTTCTTTACAGCTTATGCCAACAACGGCGGCATCATCGGCCGTGGTGTTCTCATAGACTGGTACTCCTGGTCCCAACGCAACAACATCTCCCTCTCCCCTTTTCAGACCAATGCCGTCGAGATGTCCCACATCCGCGCCATCATCGCGGAAGAGAATATCACATTCTGTCAAGGCGATATCCTCTTCATCCGCGTCGGCTTCACGGCACACTACAATGCCCTCTCTCCGCAAGAGCAAGAGAACTTTCCCAGCCGCCAGCCCGGAGGTCTCTTGGGTCTAGAGGCCACTAAAGAATCCCTCAGATGGCTCTGGGATACCGGCTTCTCAGCTATTGCATCTGATGCAGCTGGCTTTGAACGAGGCCCCGCGACGGGTGAGTATAATCATCCTGATGTTAGTATTCATCAATGGGCTTTGGCGGGATGGGGAATGCCGATCGGTGAGCTCTTTGACCTGGAGGAGTTGGCGGAGAAGTGCAGAGAGAGAAAACGTTGGACATTCTTCTTGGCGAGTGTTCCTCTCAAAGTATCCGGCGGAGTTGCCAGTCCTGGAAACGCCGTGGCAATATTATAGGGGTAGAACCTTGGACTTTCAGCCGACATCGTATGCTTCTATAGATTCCTCTCAGAACTGTATCTAGTCAAACATACTAAGCTACATCTATGCTATGGTCTATTGGATATTTGAATGCCAGAGTCGCCTTCAAAGAAACCATTCTCACTATCCATCCATGTCTTCCAATCCCTACAAGAAGCGAAGGGTGATGGACAATGGAAGACCAAGAAGAGGAAGGCGGTAAAGATCAAGAGCCCGTATCAGGAGAAAGAGAGATTGGGAGGATCATTGCACTTAACCCAACGTCAAAGCCAGTAAGTGCTCGAACGATAGATATATTATTACAGTATATTAGAGGCGTCTTAAACGGCTTGATATATAAGAAGTATTCTAGCTCTATTTAATTACCAAGGCATAATATTTACTTAAAAAACAACTAATTAAATAGGTTAAGATAGAAAATAAGAAATGTTTAAAATATAGTTATATAACTAATATGCGTGTTAATTGTGTCATATAGGAATTAATATAGTATTATAATTAAAAATAAAAAGACAGAGTTCTATATGATACAATAATTTAAATTAAAGTAATTTCTTATATCCCATTACCTACAATACTGTTTGCTTGTTTTTATGTAACTTTTATCTCAAGATACCCAATTCTTACATAAAATTCACCACAACTGGGAATTCGCCTGGATTTGCATACTTCTTCTACCTTTTTCTTCCTGGCCATAGAATACCAATGAGCCTCGTATCTATGATGTCGCATGAGAATGGATCATCAATATTGCCCGAAAATGGATCCTCTCTGCTCTCATGCGTTGGTGCCTGCATTAGTGGTATGCCAAGAACTTGATCGCACTTATCCTTTTCAAGGTCGAACTTGAGATAGACATAGTCAATAAATCCGATGTTCTCATCGGAGTAACTCGATGTCAGTTCTCTGACCCAGACGCTGCTGACTAGAGATATAGTTGGCGCGCGAAGGAAAAGCCAGCGACGATCGATTGAACCAAATTCATCCTGAGTTCTCAAATCAAGATGGCAGTCAAGAAACCGTACACATGGCAAAGGACTTGGGTCTCTGAAGTCAATCGCAACAAAGTTTTGAAAGGTGACTCTGCCGATGATAGATGCCCAAGACCACGACGACGCGATATAAGCTTTTGAAGGTCTGATCCTGAAATGCCCAAGCTCGAGTATCAAGGGTCGGGGTCAAAAATGAATAATTCAGCGAGTAAAAGACTTATCGCACGGTTCAATTGTGATACAAATGCCATCTTCAGATTTGGCATTATCTACAGAGTATGTAAGCAACTTGTTTGTTAGGTGCCTTACAGTGGCCGCTATACCCAATTTGGAAATCGCCGGCTCGGCGGTTACTGGATCCGTCTTGGGGCACGAAATCCGACAAAACCGTGCCGTGAATCCGTGAGCAAGTCAATTGCTGCCTAAGCTAAAGCTGGCTGCCCTCAAATACTCAAATCGACCCGGCATCCATCCTCACCAACCCCTCGTACTTTATCTCATCCTCGCAATAATGGGCAATCCTCCTTCGCCAAAGTCTTATCGGGATGACCCCGATGCGGTGTCGCTGCACACTACAGCGGGGGAACCCTCATACGCTCACGTCGAGGATGACGTTCTCAACGGCGATGAAGTACCGCCGCCTGCATACCAAGATACGCCGACCTCAGGGTCAGACACGCCAGCGACGGCTCCTAACGACAGCACCTATATCGAAGACGACCTTCTTCAAACAGGCGTCACCCGGCCCGAGTCTCACATGGCCTTCGCCTCTAACCGCATCGGTCAAAAGCGCACTCGTATCGGCAACGAGGTGAACGCCGTGCGCGATGCCCGCTCTGATGCTGATCCGGTATTTCTCGAGAAATGGATCAGAACTATGGCAACATTTCCTCCTTCGCCGTATATCAACATAACGGGAACTCACAAGGAAACCAAGCGCGACAGCGACGGCAAGAGCAAGCGTGAGGAAGTCACTGATTTCAGGATCATGGTGAATTTGCAGAATTATCTGTATCCCAATTTCATCACGGGTGCTATAGGCTACTCGATCCTCAAGACTGTTGAGAGTGGCGAGAAGACATATCGCGGCACGGTGTTGAAGAAACGTCAGGCTGGCGTGAAAGGCGACATCGAGGTTGGTCATGCGAAACCGACGTTGAAGGAATGGTGTCACCGTTACTGTGCTAAAGCAGCTGGCACCAAAGTGTATGTTTCACCTCTTGGCTTAAGTTCCTTTCTAACGAGTCTCAGGTTCCGTTTGACTAGAGCAGTCACCGGCATGGATGAAACCCTCTTCCGCGACCGTCTGACGAATTATGTCCGCAGCTCCAACTACAAAGGCAATCTCACCATCGAATTCCCGGTCGCCGACCGAGCGGTCGACATCTATTCGTCCAACCGCCTGAACACGTGGCGCCTGACGGCCTGGATCTGCTGGATCTTTTACCTCACCTTCCTCTGGATCTTCTCATGGCCAATCCTCTTCTTCATCACAAAGCGATATCAAGTCGTCAGCGCCGAATGGCCATTCTCTCGGACCGATGCAAACGGCCAGAAGAGCTACACCACCGTTAGCGAGCAGCAATGGGTTGACTTGTACGGGCCCGCCATCAAGCAGCTTTGTCTGGATCGATATCAGGGCTTGGCAGGTGATGCATTCTTGAATCAGGTTCTAGAGAGGGGGGGGGCGAACACGAGAAACGAGAGTGTTGATACGAGAGCTGCTCTGGGAGTCGCCGCCGCTGCCTTCCAGGGCGGACGATTCAATGCTGTCAGCGGTGCGAGGAGCCTGATGCGAATTGCTGGGGCGTCGAGCGACCAGATCGGTTGGGGGTTCGATACGTGAATGTAAAAGGATGGTGGAAAGTAAAGTCAGAGTATCCCTGGATAAAGAAAGCTTGAATAAGATGGCAAACGCCCGCGTAATAGTTTGAGTAACTTTGAAGAAGAATGAGCGCGTCCAGTGCCTTGAAAACCTCTGGGCAGCCGACTAACAGCAAAAGCGGTCCAGATGAGAGAACCATGTAGGCAAAATTAACTCTCAGTTGACCTCTCGGGGCCTTACCGCAAATGCATCATAATTAGGTTATACCATTCAAACGAATGTCTATCAACATTTGAAGTACACGACATGCAACACCACGTCCCACGAGCGAGAAAGGTCCCCTGTCGGCGAATTGGAGCTCCAAACAACACACGAAAACGTTGTTCAGGCACATGGCCGATTCAGCAAGTCCTTCTGCTTCTTCAGTGCGCGTCCCGAATCCAGTTGCTTCTAGGAATCCATGACGTCGTCAGCCGTCAAGCTTCCCTTCATACCCTGTTTTGCATCTACAGGCTTGCCTTCGGACCCAATATCAAGAAAGGCCATGCTCACATCTTGTACTGTACTGGCTGGTTCAAAGGCATCGGACTATACATTACCAGCAATAACCAATCCAAGAGCTAAAGTACAGAGTCTTTCCGAGTCTTTCCTGAATTGCTCACCTTTATGTCGAGCACATCGAAATCACAGCCGACGTATCCAGCCTACCTTGCCCGACTAACTTAGAAACGCGACTGTCTCTACGCAAGATGCGTGACCGTGGCTAGCGGTGAGGGATCCAAGTTTCCACTCTTGTGTCTGCACCCGCTTCCTCTGGCCATGACGTGTACGATCAAGGTTTTGCTCTGTCGCGACAGAGGCGCTGTTGAATGGTTTGACGCCTAGAGCAAGGCCTGCTTTCGTAATTCTCCATTGCCAGTGCTCCCAGTCTCGGTACAATACAGGTCAATGGTGGTTGAGGAAATTTGTACAGAATTGGAAGTTGTTTATAGTTTCCAAAAAACGCAAGCACTCCAATCCGTTGAATCTCAGCTAGCATCTTTTCTGCGTTCCAAAGCTGGCCAGGGTTGAAGTTGGTTTTGATGAAGGAGCTGTTATCGATGAGTTGAGAAAATACATTGCCATGCTCTCGGGGTAACTGAAGTGCAAGGTATAACTGAGTACTTTGGTCAAGTGATGGGAGTGAACGCTCTATAGTCATTCGCATGGCCTCTCTGCGAAGCACGGCGTCTTGGAAGATCTCCGAGCACAGAGCGACAATAGGTTGACCATCTAGAGTGAACGTGTAGGAACCATCAGGCATTCCGGCCTTAGGCAGAGAGATGATCTCTGCTAACCATTCTGATATGTCAAAGAATAATACAGAACTTGCCTGGTCAAAGGCCAGTTCTCCAAATTCATGCCCTGCATATGTTGCCAAACTTTCAAAGGAGCCAGTGCGGCTAAGCAGTGCCCGAGAGAAAATGACATTTAGCATGCTGACCTGATGACTGATCCGCAAATGTGGATTCTCGTGGCAGAAAGGGACAAGGCCTGCAGCATGGCATTCCTGACGACCTACAGAGGGGTAGTCTTCAATGATCGCCAAACTACGAACGCACATTCGTTTATTGGCGGGAAGCTGGGTGAGCCAACATATGGCTGCAGAAGCTGCGGAGATGCGAAATTTGGCACGATACTCTTGTGTCTGGTGATTGTTGGGCGCCCAGGATTCCATAGTAGACCAGAGGTGATCATCTGTAAACTTACGCCCCATTTCTGCGAGAGCATCGACGTCGGGGACATCCCAAGGCTTGAAGCACTGGTCGAGGAAGTTCAACAGGCGATCCCTGCCACTATACTCCCAATCTGGAAGTGCTTCGTTGACAGCGCTGTCAAAGTCACTCGTTGCTTTCTGGGCCAGATTACGCAAGGTGAATTCGAGGGCTTCACAAAGCGCGGATATTCCAGAGCCCCGCCGCCGAAACGGTTCGAGTGAGTATGTGAAGGAATTTGAGAAAGGCCAGGATTTAACATGCCTCATCTCGAATAGATCTTGTCCGCGTCGGTATTGGCTCAGGGCATCTCTGAGATGCGGCGGGAACCAGGGAAAGCTTTGTTCAATGCGAACCCAGATTTGTTCGGTGAGAAAACGGTTGCCCAAGATGAGGACGAGGTCTATTTGTTGCTGAAGTTGGGCGTAGAGAAGATAGTCGAAGCGGCCTGCCCAGGGACGCAATTCGGGATTGTAAACTGTAGATATGGTAATTTTGTTATATAATAGAGGCAGGTCTCGGCTCTCGTGAGCTATCAGGCGGCACGTGTACATTAGGGCGAGGTCGACCAGCTTGCCATTGGCGGCGGCGAGCTTTCGGGAGAATGGCTGGAGGAAATAGCCGTCAGCGGCAGTATAGTAGTATTCGTAAATCATACGTCGAAGCTCAGGGGGCAGACCCAAGAATGATAATGAAGACATGGCGAAGCGGGTGTCGATTTATGAAAGAATATGGGCCAAGCAACATTGTTAGCCGAGGCAAAGAAACAGGCTAGACCAGAATACTGGGGGATTCTGCTTGATACGGAGCAACTGTACCACTGAAAAGAGAAACAAGTGAAGGATGACCCTTTCGCGATAATGTCATGTAGGACAACAGGCGTCGCGGCGCTGTAAAGGGCGGACGATAGAGAGAGCGATGAGTCTAGGGCCAAGAGGATGGGCGCGGGGCTTTATAACCAGGCAACGTCGCACAAGTTGGCCGCTGAGACTTTAGGGACACGCAGCCTGGAAGTTTTGAGTTTGGCGGCTAAACCTTAGGCAGCAGCCCCACCCGTATTCTGACTCAGTGTCTCACTGGGCAATCTGAGCTACGTACGCGACAGTATCAATGAATGCATGTTAGTATGGATGTCACGGCGGTCGCAAGATGGAAGTGTTTGGTGTATTCTGTTTTATTAAATAGTAAAAATGCCAATATAGCTATATGCAAGATATAGCCAAAGGCGCCGGGTGATAAGATAACACAATAAGATGCTTATTTTCAGCATAACACAATATAAGGCGTCATACACTACGCCAAAGAACACAATAACCTTAATGTTAAGTCTCAGCAGGTCACACAGCTGCTGCCTTCAACCTTAAGATCCAACTCAACAAGTGGCCTCAATCCACGAGCATAAAGCAGACTGCACAGATGGTTAGCTAAGATTCCAGAATAGATAGAGCAATCAGACACTTACTGTTTCCCCCAGCCTTGGCAGGCCGAAGGCCTTCTCCATCGTCACCTTGTCAAGGCCATCATCACCAAGGCTCCAACCCCAAAAACCGGTATCGAAACAAGCCAAGAACCCTCGCTTCCATCACACTTTGATAGACCTCAGTTAGTTTATGTGCAACGATGACCCAGATAGCAAGCAAGGGAACCCACAGATGCGCCGCTGCGCAATTGTCATCAACAGTGGTAAACCCGACCACGGTCATCCGGACTCGGTGGTCACCAAATACATAGCCTGTAATGTTCATTAGCTTTCTGGTCAAGAGGTATGAAGTAATATATGCAATGGCAGCTTACCGATCCTCCAACGGATATCAAGAAGCTCGAATTCAAACACATCCCAATCCTCCATTCCTTCCTGCGGCGTCACAAAATCACAAGAAAATACCTGCCGCATGTCGACAAATTGCGACCAATACAGCAAGTCACTAGATATCATCATCAGTAATAGCAAGGTAACCTTGATATAGATAATGCAAACATCTCGCAATCTTCGGCTGCCAAGTACAGCTCCTTGGTATCGGGGAAGACGAAGCCCTCATCGAATACATCGCAGGCCAGATGGAGGCCTTGGAAGACCTTGCTGATCGCCTGGAACAAGGCCGACGCCTATCGAGGCAACAGCAGGCCTTCCTTAACAGCATCACATCCGGCGGCGGCAACCTATCAATGGCCGTTAGCGAGCGATTACTGCTTATCGACTCTGACAGACTTACGGGCCATACTGGGCGTGGTTCATGGAGTTGAAATGCGCGGTCCTCGAGGTCGAATCCGGGGTGTAAATGCTACAAGCGCGCGGGTCAGCAATGAATTGATGACGATGACATATAAACACTTACTTCCATCGTGGGAATCGTGGGCTTTCGCGAAGTGAAGGAGGGGAAGTGAGGAGGGAAAGAGGAGTAAAAAGGCAAATTGGGAAAAAGAAGGCTGCGATGAGGATTTGTTAGCAAAGACGCCATGAACGTGAATGGATGGCTCACTTTTGGCGTTCGGGGGAAAACTGTGAATGCTGGCGGGGGCATCCAATGTCAGTAAAAACCTCAAAGGAATCAGTCGGGGAGTGGCTAACTTAGCGGACCGAAGCTGGCTCGGTGGGTTAGTAATAGATTGGATCAGGTCGCAAGACAACGCAGTGGGACTAGGCGCAGTTAGCACGAGTGTGACAAAGAGAGGGACGGGCAGGCTGACTTACAAAACACAAGTTGAGGATAAACACAGCTAATAAACACTTGGGTCACGTCAATCATGTCGCTCTCCTGTAGAGCCACGCCTTGAGTTCATTAAGCATGTTGTGTGGCTGGGAGGCAGAGGGAGATGACTGAACCGAACTGAATCGGGAGTCCAGTTTGGCATACTCGAACTGGGGGATGTCGAAGTGGGTTATCGCCTAGTCAGCAGCGATCTCGGGCTTCTCGGACAGCATCCTGTAGAAGTCTTGGTGGCCGAGTGCAGTGTAGAGCTCTATTCGGGGTATCGCTAGCATCTCGCATTGGATGAACGCGTGGAAGACGGTCTCATCGGCGGCTCCGCATGCACAAAGCCTGGTGTCCTGAGCCTGAAGCATGGTTAGCAGTGTTGGCTCGTTGCGGGAGAGACTGGTTCGGTTGACTTGACTTACCTTCATCCAGTGCAAGTAAGGGTTGAAGGCGATGGACTCGGTTCGGCACTGTATCAGCATGGTGCTCTATGCTCAAGATAGGCCGCAGTAGCGCTTGAGATTGTAAGGTCCCCATCCAGCCTTATCCATAACCGCTGCGCTGCAAAACCGCGAACGCTCCTCATCGCGTTCTTCAAGGTATCAGTTCCAGATCTTGCTGGACATCTCTTGCGAGTCCTGCTTAGCAATCTTGGTCATTACCTTCCTCACCGCGACGGGTGACATGTTACATACTTTCCTGTCCCTACACGACTCATTAGCTCTCTCCAAAAGGTATCTGGCTGGTAAGTCCAGCGCATGGTATGGATGAAGGTCAAATTCGGCTGGCGTCTTGCCATGCCGTCGGATTCTGCGAAGCCTTTCGTGGTCTGGAGTGTCTAGAGCGCGCGCCCTCTGTAGAGTAGCGACCCTGTCCAGATAGACCAGGATGTCTTCAACGTATATCTCCTTCGCGACAGCTCGCCCGGCAGTACGAGCGATTGCCCCACTGACTATCCTCAGACATTGGTTCTGAATGCTGACCAGATAGCGTGCGGTTTCCTTCGATAGCTGCCACTTGACCTTCTTCCTATCCCCATATATGAACCAAGCGCCGCAGCCGTGCGATATGATCGGTCGAATGGTGGTAATGTAGAGCTGCCTCAAGGCTAGCATGTCGAGGCCTGCGGTTGTATTACAAATTCGCGCGATGTCGTTCATTCTCGCATTGGCCTTTGCACCCAACTGTGAAGACGAGTTAGTATGGAACAGAAAGACCCTGCAATGTGTTGATCTTACCGCTAGAACATGTTCTCGCCAATTGAGCTTATTGTCGACCTCAACACCCAGGATTCTCATCGAAGTTTCGGGCTTCTTGCCCTCGAGCCCGGGTATTTTGGGCATGGCCCTCGTGGAATCATCCCTGCTGTAAGGCGGATGGAAGTGCATGACGTGGTATTTGTGAGGCGAGAAAGAAACGCCGACCGAGTCAGCCCATACCATGATCCTGTCGTGGCATTCCTTGAGGGCCTTGCAGTTGTCTTCGTAATCGTCGGACACGGCCAGGAGGTAGGTATCGTCGACATAGGCGAAGGGATAGATCTTCACCTTGGAGTTGGTGTACTCGGAGGCGGCACCGACGATGGGCAGTGAGAAGAAAAGGAAGAGCAGGGGAGACAAGGGACTGCCCTGAGGAATCCCCATGTTGACCCAGAAGCTGGATGATGTGAAGCCCGGGAGCTTCATGTCGGTGCTGCGATCGGTAAGAAACGACCAGATGAAACAGAGCATCCATTCCGGTAGGCCCGTCTCCTGGAGAATCTTCATGAGCTTGACCCGCTCGACCCTGTCGTACGCGCCCGTGATGTCAAGTCCCATGATAGTAGCCAGTCGCCGGATCTTGCCTGTCCACGCGTAGTAGACGTTGTTGAGCAGATACTGGAGCGCCTTGGTGGTGCACTTGCCGGGAGTACCAAACTGTACATCGGGGAGGAGGTTGTGCTCGACAGCAAGCTGTTTGAGCCGATAGGTGAAGAGCTTCTCGAGAAGCTTCCCCATGCAGGGAAGCAGAGCGACCGGTCGCCAGCTCTTGGGCTGCTCGTAGTCATCCTTGCCCGGCTTTCGCAGCATGACCGTACACGCCTGCTTGAAGGCAGCGGGATGATGGCCGAGCTTGAGACAGGCCGCAAACAGGTGGTGAAGATAGGGCAAAAGCTCCTGTTGGGCCATCTTCATACCCTCGTAGGCCAACAGGTCTGGCCCTGCTGCCTTGCCAGTAGGTGCACCTGCGATCAGACTCATGACCTCGGGCTTGTCCAAGTCCTGCGAAACAACGAAAGGAACTACTCCAGAGTCGTCGGGCGGCCGGTCGGGGGGGAGTAGCTGTTCGTCGCTGGTCCCGTCCGGCCACATGGCCTGTCTGAAGCAGCCAGCCATGCCATCAGGCGTACGATGTGTAACATTGTCGGCCTTGAGCTGCCGTATGGGCATGAGCGCCTTCTTGTTCCAGCTGGCGCTCCTTCGGGCCCAAAAGTAGAGTCTCCTGCGTTTCGCGATGTCTTGGGAGAGCATGCGATGGAAAGAGGCGGAGCGCTCTTTGCGAATGACGGTTTGCGCAAATCTCTTGACCTTGTAATGCTGCTGACTCTCTGTGAGGACGCCAGAGCTTTGTTCTCTCTCCGCCGCCAGTTTCAGAAGATTTTCGGCTCGCTGAGTGACAAGGCTCGGCCGGGACTTGGGACGCTTGGATCCTGGCGGTGAGGCTAGCGGTACCAGCGTCTCGATGGCTGGACCGAATGCCGCACCACCTTGCGTGCGTAGTTGTCGATCATGGAGGGGCTGGTGAGCGCCGGAAACCCAAGAGGTTCCAGTGACTCGCCAACACGCGAACGAAACTTGTCCGCGTCGGCGAGCTTCCAGAGATAGAACGTGCCGGGCACTCGGGTGACCTCGAGGTTCAATGTTGTCATAATGACACGGTGATCAGAATCGAAGCCTGGGACGTCTGGAGATTGCCATTCGCGAACAAACGGGATAAGAGCCGCGCTGGCGTAGGTGAGGTCAATGGTACTGCAGTACTCGCCAGCAAAACATTTTCCTCGGGAGTAGGTTGCAAATCCACGGGTAGTCAAGAGGTCCATACCGGCCTGCTTCATGCCATTGACGAGCTCAATGGCCTGGGGTTCGATCGTGGTCACTTTCTCGCCACCCCATGCCGGATGGTGAAGGTTGAAGTCGCCGACAAGAAAGTCTTCACCAGTTGCAGCGACCTTCTGGAGGAGGTCCGGGATATTAACCTTCGTCTGCCGATTGTAGACGTTGTGAATTGCGATGGTTTTGTCATCACTGATCCGCAGTAGCATTGTAGCGGCCAAACCAAAATTCACATCGTCGTGAAATTCCACGTCCCAATCTGCAATCGGGATCGACTTGTGTATCAGATAAGCAACTGCGTGTAGCTTCTCCTTTTCCAGATACTTGCTTACGATGTTGATCGCCTTTCTCTTCTTGGTCTTCGCTTGTTCCTCACCCTCTGCCTGGAGAAGCTCAGGGTTATTGGGTCCAAACGCAAGAATATGATCAGGAAATTGGACGGTTCTGATGTTCAATGGGATATCTTGCAGGCAGAGAATGTCAACTCTGCGATCGCAATTGTGAATCCAATTTTTGAGAGACTGGATTCTGTCTGGCGCAGCCTTGACGTTGATTTGGACGATGCGGAGATCTGACGGGCTGTCGATCAGACAAGCCAGCCTGTCCTTTCTCCGCTTCGATTTGCATCGTTTTTTTTTGGCCTTTTGTCGGGACGGTACTTGTCATAACGCCCAGAAAGAAGTTTTGTAACAAAGTGATGTTGATCCATCGAGTAGAGAGAGCTGGAATTCGGTGTGATCATAATGATAGCGCTCTAGACTTCGTGCGGGTATCAATCGGGCTGGATGTAACAGACAGTTAATTATCATGAAGGGTATACCTAGTCTCATTACAAAGTTGTTATTGTTTCCACTCAGGCAAACATGGCATTTTCCTCAGCAACCACTTGATGTCGAGGTTAATCAGCCCAGGATGCATGTACTACTCCGTATTCCTTGCCTAATACACCGGAGTCTTTGGAAATGGTTAGATTACCGCAGGATGAAATGTCTCAGGCCTCACACAAGGCCAAGCACTTGGAGGTCTTTGTTCACTCGGGAAATGTGACTGACGATCCCGTGTCTTTTCGATTCTTTTCCTCATGCTTGCATTTATCAGCGCTAGGCGTCGGCCCTGGGCTGTTGGCAATATTATAGCCACCCTGTAAGATTTGAGGATGGAACACGCCGTCGGCCACCAATAGGTGGCGGTATCTATATCTAACTGGGCCCAGTTTCAGCGAGAGTGGCACTCATACCGTATTGTTCATTCCAAGTTAACTAAGCTATTTGAACAAAGAAAAGATACAGATTCCCAAACAGCCGCATCATTCACTTGTTCAGTAGTGCTATTCTGCTGGAGGCCATGACACTCAATGCGCTTTGGGCGACGAACGAAGCAGTAGTTCTAGTCAGGCATACGCTCTTAGCTATAAAAGCATAGTTTATCCCTAGAGGATGATTATTCCTCTCATTCTCGTTAACGACTCACAGTTCAAAAGGTAAGTTACAACCACTCCTCATTTTAACTCCAACAGGTCTTCTTTCTATTTGAACACCCATACCCCCAGAAACAATTACCATCAGGACAATGTCTTCGGATGTCCGTTTCACTACCCTCCCCGAGCCATCAGAGGTCGGCCAAATCTGGCAAGATCTTGAGACACTCATTGCCGACCTCAAATCTCGACTCAAGTGTCGGGAACGCGAGTACTGTGAACTCGTCCTCGAAGTTGTCGACAAGCTTGAATGTGGCATCCACGGAGAGGAACGTCATGCCGAGCTTTGCAAACTTCGTGAGTCTTGGAAGCATATCCAGACAATCGAGCGTAATCTTCTATTTTATTTGAAGCAGCAAAGAAAGCTGGCTGAGAGTTCTTTGTCGCGAATCGCCGAGCAGCTTGGGGCCCTTAATGTTGATTCGATGGCTAGGGCTATCCAAGCAAGTGAGATGAGTAAGGAGATCTATGAGAGGCCTGTGGAGCCTGTGTTTGAGACGATCACTGAATCGCCTCTTGAGTATACATCAGAGACATGGAAATCAGGGTAGGGATGAGGGATGATTTACATTGAAAAGACCAGCACGAGACTTTAGTCTCTTGGTTAAGATAGGTAAGTAGTCTTAGGACAGGAAAACAAGAGCCAAACAAAATCAAATGATACCAATCCAGATAACCCTAAGGAGGAGCATGCTAAATCAAGGCTAGAGTGAATGCTTCGCAGTTGTGATTCTGTAGATCAGGTGATACAGATACAAACTAACCCAATACTCTATAAACAGGATACTCATCTGCGACATTAACCGGCAGGATGTTAAAGGTAGCATACGAATCAATGTTCTCTGGCTCAAGAACTGTGAACGCATATCCCGCAGCAGCCTGCCTCGTCGACACCCAAAAGCTCCCCGCCGGCATCGTAATCTCCTTCTTCGTGATCTCTGTTGTAACTTTGTTCAATACCGTACCCTGATAAACAGTACTAGCCAACTCAATGCTCGTAACGTTATAAGCTTCAACCTCGCCGTGGAACTCGGACCGAATATTTTCGACAGTAACGCCATTGAGGCGAAGACGATCGGCGGCTTCTTTCCATGCTTGCGGGAAGATGTAGGCTTCAGGGCGAGAGCGGGTAAGATTGGATTTCACGGGCGTTGAGCTGAGGAATTGCACAGGGATTTCGACGAGTTTGCCGGTTGGCAGGTTGATGAAGTCCCAGGTCCGGTTAGTGGGCTGGAAGGAATCTGTCACGACAACTTCGTCTACCCCATCGATGAATTTCTGGCGGGCACCTTCGACAACTTCGTAAACTTCCTCAGCTTTGTCGGCGGCTGTCTGGACGATGGCTTCGATCATGGTAAGCCCTGAAGCAACGCGTCGCTGGAAGTGCTGGCTTCCAAGACCGATACCTCGAGTTTCAGTCAGGAAGACCATAACTTGCGTAAGCGCCAATGAAACATCTCCCGCTCGTGCCTGTGTATCAAGCTGAGTAAACACCAGAGGTTCCTCCCTAGCGTTTCCAGTGATATATGGACTCCAGCGCAGGTTCAACTTATCCATAGCACCAGCAATTCTGGGCACGAAAACCTCCTCGGAGTATTCTCGAATATCCTTGTGAATGTTTAAATTCTTCATTGGATCGAATTGACCATCGACAGCTTGTGCCCACTGATCTTTGAGGCCATAAGCACGATTGGCGCTGTATTCATGAGCGTCTACCATGACATGAGGAGCAAAGTCAATGATAAGCGCCTTGACCTCACGAGTTTGCTGACTTGCGAAACGGATGTGATCTCTGTTGGGATCGTATCCTGTTGCCAGAAAACGCTGGAAGTAAGCGACGCCATCGGGGTTGTAGCGGGGCAGGATCATGATGTCCATTTTCTCGAGTATGGATGCTGCCCAGGTTGAGTTGGCGTCAAGCTTGCCGAGAAGCGCCAGGAGGGCCTGGTCGCCGCCGGGTTCATTTCCGTGGACACCACCTTGGAGGTAGACGCGGAGCTTCTCGGATGAAGAAGAATTGGCCTTGATCTGAGGCTGCGACGACGTGGAGAGGAATACATAGGGAATCGAGCGCCCTTCGTCGGATTTGAATGATGGGTTATTGTATGTCAGCCAGTCATTGCGCGATGCAAGACTCTCGAGGAAGTAGTCTGTGAGTGTTAGTAGATGGATCTTGAAGATGCATCAAGAACATACTCAGAGTAGCGTCACTTGTTGGTCCGCTTGTGCCATTGTCGAATCCGGCGGCGATGCTCTTGGGATCAATGAAAGCAGGGGACTGGAGATGAATCTGCTTGACCTCGGGGAAGTTCTTGGCAGCTTCTTCACCGTCTTTCGTAAGGGCAACTTGATTATCGTTATACCGAACTGCAGTGGCCAAGCTAGCGCACAAAAGCGCGGTCAAAGAAGTGCGAAGCGTCATTGTTCCAGTGAAGCCACAAAGTCCAACAACAAAGAAGAGACATTGTAACCCCATCATGCGGGCAGTTCATCTTTTAAACCTCGCCAAACAACCTTCCTAGTCCGTGACGATCACCGCATACCGGGAGCATAATGACCGAACTTGCCCGCCGATCCGCATAGCTTATCAGTAGCAAAGTTAGCCGATGATAAGCTTAAACCGTTTATAGTAGGTAGCTATGAGAATTGGCTCATTTAGCTCCGACTATGTTGCAATCAACAGCGGGGAATGGGTCTGCCAAGGCTTGGTGGATGAGAAACTGTTTACCAGCTAGAAAGCAGGTTTATGCATGGCCTAGGCTAGCTAATGCTTGCTGCTTAATTTGTTTGCCAGAGAGGGGTTAGTAATCGAGAGATAAGATAAGATATGGATAAGAAAACTCCAGGGCTGTGGGGAACGCACTGAGACTGTAGGGTAATTTCAACATACGGCTATATTTATAAGTTAATATAAAGTTATAAAAAAAAGACTTTAAATGATGGTCTGTAAGAAACTCCTGTAGTTTTCTTTCTTTTATAACAAAGTTAAATTATAGTAAGAGCAATCTCTTAAGTATGTATAGTATTAGTAGTAGCCACCATGAGAAGGTGAATAAACCTGCGCATCTGAAGAATGCAACATAGTTCCGGGTTATTTAACAGTGTCATCTGCGGCTGCACAGCTTGTGATATTGCATTCATACAGCTCAAATCCATGACCTAGAATCTTCTCTATCTCCAACTATGCGAGCTCTAGTCTGTTTTAACCAACTACAGTATTGACCTTAACTACCTAGTTTCAAAAAGGCTGTCTTTGTCTCCAGTATCTATGGCATCATCAACACAATGTGCGTCCAGTAACAGTATGGCCAGGAACAGAAATATCAGGCTTTCAGACAATTATTCAGGGTGAAGTGTCCATTATGAAATGATCAGTAATCGCGTACTTAATTGCATCTCTATGTTGATCTTTGCCAAATTCCGTGCCGTGATGACCGGGGAGTAAAACAGCCACCCAGCGTAATGCTGAGCCAACAGCAGCCCCAACCATGGTATTGGTAACTCTTGGCAAAAGTTCCGTACGACCGGTCACTGGTAATTGGCGGGATCAGTGTAAAAAGAACGAATCGGCAGGGTTCTTCTATGTGACACAACATCTTCCCCATACTTCTGCTCTAGCGCCCCCCGACATTCATCGGCCGCTTTCCTATACATTATGCAATCATGGGTGCCACATGAATCCTGCGATCCCAGGGCTCTTGCTCCCAGTCTGGTTTCTGCTCCGTGCCGTGCCCAAACTCCCGATTCATCTGCACCCGTGACCATTTCCACGGAGCGCCTCTCTAATCTGCGGCCCGCTAGCGGCTGGTAAGCCGCTAAAAACTAACCAAATATGGTACAGTCCAGCGTAGCACCGCCTTTTATCTTCGGATCTTGCTTACACCGATCTGCAAACATACCCTGTTACTTCCCACGATCGTGAAATTATGTACAAGGGGCTAGATCATTATAATGCCACCGCGTTGCAGTTGACTGCTATTTATACGAGCCTAACACTCTCTTGGGCAAGCACCAGGCACCCTCAAATTGTAGCTTATTTGGATTTGACTTTGGCGGGCAACCGATACTTTGATCTTTTAACGTTGAGGAAGAGCTCATGCTCCTCAATTCCAGTATGATAAAACGAAAGAGAGACGACGAGCCCCCAAGCGACTTTGCCTTCGACCAATCACCTTCCCAAATTCCAGCCCTTCCGAATCACCCAGCTACGTACATATCCAAAGCGATATGTAAGAATATGGCTGACGTGTCAGAATATCGCTCTTTTCTCATTGTAAGTTCACTGCCTAGACCCAAATCCTCTCCGAGTAATTGACGTCCCCTGTAACCAGAACCATAACACTACTCACTCAGCTGAGGGTTCGCCCAGCACAAAAAAGCTACAAAAGGGGAAAGAAAAAGAAACACCAGACATCAGAAGTTTAGACCAATATCGCTTGTCCCAGGCCGGGTGGTATATACACGGAATGAAGCTTCTTCCCGAGTTCGATACACTGTGGTCCGCCTCTCGCACTGTCCTCGCAACGATCGACAGGATGGAAAAGTCTGCAAAAGTTATAGATGTCGTTATGGATTACGGGAACCAAAGGCAGTTCGCAGACATCCTGCTGGAACTCAGAGCAGTCTGTGAAGACCTTATCCAGGTCCACGAAGAGAAATTAAATGCAATAGGCGAAACGGCAGCTAAATAATATTTAAAAAAAAAGCTATTGAATCTAAAATTATTTCTCGGTCTGATAGATATCACATCTGGCTTTAATTCTGTTGCGAAAATGCCTTGGTTAGTCACGACTGAGTTCTCGCCATCCCAGAAAGTCCCGGGAAACGGGGCCATGGGTCTTTGCAAGGTATGCTAAAAATAGAAGGCAAGTAGATGTCTGGTTCTAAATAAAGTCCTCCAATAGCAATTGCAGACTATTGTTTTGCCTTCTGGGCCTAGATCTCTATCAATCTCAGATAAAGATGTAAGCTAAGATCGGAGATCGGAGATCTGTCTTCTTTTATAGATTTTATGCAATTTGGGCAGGCCCTTGCAGCCTTTTCTATTGCGCTGTCCATGCTAATGGCGAATGTGTTGCAGTCAAATTTATCGCCCTAGAGAATCTGGTACTCTGTTTCACAGTCGACTTCGCATTACTCTGTGCTACTGTAGGATGTATCTGACTGCATAGCAACCTCCTGCTTCTGTAATAAACAAGCTGTTAAGTGAAAATTGTTTACCTGCTTATAATTTACCTGGCAAAGAGGTGTGCGTTGAATACTAGGAGGCTTACTGAAATACAAGTAGGTTAAAGAAATTGTGCTTTACTTCATAAGGTACAGGGTGAGAGTGCATGACATAATCACAAAGTTCAGACAACGTGGCCGAGTGGTTAAGGCGATGCCCTGCTATCTCCATGAGACATCATAGGCATTGTGTTCGCACGCGTAGGTTCGAATCCTGCCGTTGTCGATCCTTTTTGATCTTATTGCATCATCTAGATGATGGTTTTTATTTTATTGTCATAAACTGGGCGATTTTATATATGGGACATACAGTTGGGAACATTTTCTGTCTTAGTCGTGGAGATTCAGCGCCGTGGTTACAGGTGCTGGCCCCACTGCAATGGTTCTGCCTGCGATGGCGTCCATAACTTAGCTGGCTTGTGAGGTTGTAATACACTACAGTAATTCAGATAGACTTAACACTAGATGCATATCTATATTTTGATCCTTTAGCTATGTGACGGAGACGTCTGATAACTAATGGCGATTGATATAAATTCAGGCTCTCCGTCAAGCTCAAAGTTCACTCCGCTGGCAGCCTTAATCCACCAAGCTTACTGTAAAACAAGACAGTTTAATTCAGCGCCACTCATTCACCCGTGACAATTTCTCGACAATCTGATTGACTTTGCAAAACTGGCCGATGCCAACAAGAGGTTAAAGAATGCGCTAGCCTTGAACACGAAAGGCAACATTGCAATCCGGTCAAGTCTAGAATATCGTGCCACTGGGGCAGCACACATGAGGCGCAATTTGAGCTGCATGCTTCAACAAATGCCATTCCGGGCGAATGGTTTAGTGGTATAATACTCCCTTAGCATGATTCAGACTTCTGAAGAAATCTGGGAGTGGTCCAGGGTTCGATTCCCTGTTCGTCCAACGTAGGCGGTTAATTCCCGCTATTAGCCTCTCTTTTTGCCGTTTCACCATCCAACTCACCCTTGCCAAACCCAGTGACACAGATAAACCGTATTGAGTTGAGTAACAATGTTTTATGTGGCTTACGACCAAGGAACCGTGACACCTTTTTGGTGCGATTCCCTCGCCAGCTCAATTACCCTCAAACCGTCGCGTGATTGCGTTGGCTTCACTTCCAGCTCTGCCTTGCCATTAATCGCATCAGCGACATTCTCATACAGTCCAATCCATCGACCTGCAAAGCTTGGATATCTTCCAGTGTACTTCTTGATCTCTGGATCATATTTCTGGACCTCACCATCAAACTCTTCGTATGTCGTGAGAATACCCCGCAATTCATCAGCCTCAACACCAAAACCTTCGTCAAGCGGTTTGAGACCAGCAGCGATTCCGTCCTCTGTTGCACAAAGGCTGTGCTTTTGGAACTAATAAGTATTAGCAAAACACCTGAACAGTATGGACTGGGATTCTGACCTTTATGAAAGAACCCTTTGTTCCTCGAACGAGCTGCTTCAGTTGCTGTGCCATCGGTGTCGTCACTGCTGTCTTGACTGTAACGAGCAGATCTTTCTGCGCGCCATCATATTGTAAAATAATTGTAAAAGAGTCTTCAACTTCACTTTCGGCGTCACGTTGGGCACGGAAGAACCCCGTCACCGACTTGGGGTGGCCAAAAAGAACAAGCGCCTGGTCGATGCTGTGTGTACCTAGAGTACTGTAAGCGCAAAGACTGGAGGGAAATTGTCACAGGAGACCCACCGAGACCAAAGGCCATCCCAGAGCCTGGGGTGTACTTGGCTCCCATCTTAGATAGCCACGATGGTGACTCAAAGTCATAGTGTAGCTCAGCTTCTTTGATGTCACCTAGTGCACCTTTGTTGACGAGATGGCGCAGGGTCTGAAAGTCTGCATCCTATCGCAAGATTAGCATCCGATTAAGCAGTTGTGAGAAGCAAAGTACTTACCCATCGTCTGTTTTGAAAGCAAGTGAGAACAAGGCCCTTCTCCTCCCCAAGCTTGATCACTCTATCTGCTTCTTCAGCCGATACAGCGAATGGTTTATCGACAATCACTGAGCCCAGTTTAACATGTTGTGAACATGTATCTCAGCAAAAGATCACTCACCATGCTTTCCCGCCTTAAGCGCCTGCTCAGCAAAAGAGGCATGGGTATCATGCTGTGTAGCGACGACTACGAACTGGATATCTTTATCGGAGAAGAACTCATCGGCCGTGCGATAATGCCTGATGTGGGGGAGGTCAACGGTGCAGTGCGAGCCCCTCTCAGCGGACGATGGATCGGCTGGTGCCTCTTTTCTCTGAAGAATAGCAATGACTTCATAGTCTGGAATAGAAGTAATGAATGGCAAGTGAAAGCTCTTGGCTGAGTTGCCGTAGCCCACGACGCCAACTTTGATTGGTGCCATGATTATGAAGCTATTCACCTGGTTGAGAAGTCAACTTCACTCTATGAGAGATCCACGAGGCTCTTTTTATCTGATCGACCCATGGGAGCTTGTATCTAACGTTGACTTACAAATCAAGTTCCCCTTTTTGCCGCATCTTCTTATTCACCCGGCTATAGCGTCATTGATCGATTGTCCCCGCATTGGTTTTATCCCTGGTGGATCGTTGATGGTATCATGGCACAACCCCGCTCTTCGGGGAGTATCGGTGATAGATCCGCTGCTCCGCGAGGGACCAAAGAGCACCATAAAAATGCCAACAGAGTCTGTCTCCGATATGATGTCTTGCAGAGTTGGAAGCTATCAAGCTCCGAGATCGGATGAATGAATGGGTCAAACCGTCTAAAGTGTTGAACGTTCCAAAGCCTTGAACGTTTGACTGCCGGACTTTGGTGACCACTATCCCGAACAAAAACAGTATTTGCGGGTCCGGTAAATCTACCTTATATCGGCCATTCACTTCATATCGCGCATTTCTGAGCTCTGACGACCACCTGAAGCAATCTGAATGTCAACCTCTAAAATGACGAGCTCGGCAGACTCTCTACCTCACCTGCGATGGGGCATCCTAGGTCCGACTCCCATCCATCTCGCTGTTCCGAATTAACTGTATGTTCAGGCACAGGATGGGTCTCATCAATGTTTCTCCGCGACCTCCTCACCACCCGCCCCGACGCCAAAGCAAAACACACCATCACAGCCATCGGCTCCTCTTCTATCGATAAAGGCACTTCTTTCGTAGAGAAGCTCTGGGAGAAAGTACCTGATAAGCCCAAGCCCCAAGTCTATGCGGGTTATCAAGGTGTTTACGATGATCCGAATGTTGATATCGTATATATCGGAACGCCGCACTCACTGCACAGAAAGAACTGTCTTGATGCTATCGCAGGGGGCAAACATGTCTTGTGCGAGAAGCCATTTACTATTAATGCGAAAGAGGCGAAGGATATTGTTGACGCCGCGAGAAAGAAGGGCGTTTTTGTCATGGAAGGTTTGTTTACCCGCGCGTTTGTTTGACTGCATGTTAATGTTTGTTAGCTGCTTGGGTGAGGTTCTGTTCCCTGTTTGAGGCGCTACGCGAAGAAATCATTGTAAAGAAGTCAATCGGTGAAGTGGAGGGAATGTCGATTGACTTTGGAAACAAGTTTGACCTGGACAACTTGCCTGATAATCATCGTCTCAAAGACCCCGCGCTAGGAGGCGGTGCTTTGCTCGATATTGGCTTTTATACCCTGACGTATGCTTCGATTATTCTCGGTGAGTGGAAGGTTGGAAAAGATCATCCGAAGCCGACAAAGGTTCAGTCGACTCTTGACATTGTGGATGGTATCGACGTGGCGAATACCGTTATTCTCGAATACCCCTCAGCCAATGGAGGTGTCAAAACAGGAGTATGCATGTCGGGTTTCCGATATAGTAACTCCGAAGAATTTGGTTTTATTGAGGGTACCAACGGAAGTATCACGCTGTTTGGTCCCGCAGTCAGCGTGCCTGGCGGATTCAAGGTCACCCAAGGACAGCGCCCGGATCCTCCTGCAGCCGATACCAGAACCACGCGCGTGTTCAACGTGGAGCGCCACGAGGGAACGTTGGGATTTTACTGGGAAGCGGATGCTGTTGCGCAGGATATTGCCGAAGGAAAGACGGAGAGTGACATTGTGCCGCTGGATGAGACGCTTCGGTTGATGCAGTTGATGGATGAGATTCGGGCTGCGAACGGGCTGAAGTATCCGCAGGATGAGAATTAGGGACAAGTGAAATTTGAGGCAATCAATAGGAGCAGCATTTACTCACTCACTCACCGTCGAGACAGACAAAGTTGCAGCCAATTAGAAAACAATGCAAACCGACGATAGCGGCGTAGACAAGTCAATCATGTGACGGCCTTTCATTCTCCATTCATTGACCTCACATGACCACAAACGGGAGCAAACAACCTCATTACATCAGAGTTTTCGCTTCTGCCGTGATAAACCGACAAAACTTGAGTTTGTTTGCTGAAACAAACGCGATGCACTGTCGCAAACATGAAGTTTTGTCTGAGTCACCCGCCGAAAGCAACTGCCCATCGCAAGCAAAACCCGATATCTCGTCCATGATTCCTTCCACTCCTCATTTTCCCCTCCTTCATCACCTCTTCGTTTTTGAACACATCAGCGAACTTGATTTTGAACCTGATTGACCTCCTGCGCGCGACGATGCCGGCCTCAGGATCCGGAGCCTCACTTGTCGCCGACGTTTACTTGGAAGACTGCAACCTCGGCTTCACCCCGCGATGGGAGTTCCAGCCTGATCTTGACAAGATGAGAATGACGATCCAGGCCATCTTCCACACCGAAAACGTACGCATCAAGCATTTCGCCGAGGGTTGCTTCAACAAGCTCTACGAAGTGCAAGTCAACGACCAAGCCCCGCTGTTGCTGCGCGTTGCACTACCCGTCGATCCGCAGAACAAGACCATGAGCGAAGTTGCTACGATCCAATGGGTCTCGGCGATTACCGACCTTCCGATCCCGAAAGTCGTTCATTACGATGCGTCGCGCGATTCTCCCATTACTTACGAATGGATCTTGATGAGCAAGCTCCCAGGCGCTCGGTTGGAGGCCACATGGCGGCACCTCACCCTTCTCCAAAAGACCGACACCGTCCGCCAGATTGCGTCTTTCACAGCGTCTCTCTTTCACGACAAGTTCGCGACCATTGGAAACATCTACCCTCCCGTATGTGCAAGCGAACTGCCAAGGCCCGGCCCAATTGTGTCTACGTGCTTCTTCTACGGCCTCATCAACAAATCCGACATTAACCGAGGACCGTTTCGGAACAGCAGCGGATGGTTTGCAGTGCGGCTTGAAGCGACTAAAAGGGATGCGACAGCGGCGATGGCAAAGTGGTGTGGAAAAGGAGACCTTGACTGCGATGCGGTCAAGGAGATTGACGATGCTGCTCGAACATTTGCCATCGCCGAGAGATTGCTGCTTCTGATCCGGCGCATCTTTCCATTTCACGCCGAAATAGAGACCACAGTCCTTTACCACGATGATCTACATGGGAACAACATTCTTGTCGACGATGCTGGGAATATCACAGGCATTGTCGACTGGGAGTGTGTGTCAGTCGTGCCCCTTTGGAAAGCCTGCGGCATCCCCCAATTCCTCTTTGAACAACCCCGGTGGACCGAGCCAGATCGCAGGGGATACCGCCACGACGCGAACGGTAATGTGTCCGAACTATATTTCAAGCATTTACACCAATACGAAACCACGCGCCTGCGAGAGGTCTTTTTGGGAGAGATGGAGCGTCTTGACCCTCCATGGATAGATATTCACAAACATACGCAATTGATCAGGGACTTCGACTTTGCTGTGCAGTTTTGCGATGATGTCGCCGTCTTGAAGCATATCGTCAAGTGGGCTGAGGCTGTCGAGGCTGGCGGTGATGTGCCGAGGATGTGGGATCTGGTATGGGCGAACGCGCTCAAGTGGTATTGAATATCCGTTGTTGATATGGCAATCAAAAGTGCTAGCTTTGGTCATAAGCCTGATGACATAGAAACTCCAGACAAATCTTGTTTGTGTATATTAATTGAAATGATTTTCATCTTGATCACGACTGCGACAGCCTGCCGTGTGACATCTGCCCTTCACTGCCAATTCAAGCGACCGTTCGGAATTAGCCGTTTGCGCACTGACCTTGGACACTGATGACTGGCATGAAACCGTTCGTCCGCGATACAGAAATGAGACCGCCATTCTCACGTAAGAGCCTCGGACTCCGGATCGCAGCATCTCACCAACCTGAGTAAGCTCCCTCTGATAACGACCACGGAACCATAAATTCCACACATCCACCGCCCAGATAGAAGTTATCAGGCCTATACCGCGTGTCGGTATTGACGGGAACTTATCGAGAACCGCTTTCCTGAATAGCCTATTTTAACCGGTGATGCCTCGTATTCGTCATGCTCAGCCTCAGTTTCCGAGCCGTAAGCAAAAGAGGTATTAGACCAACATGCACCATTCTCTCATTGGTCCGAGTCAAGCATGACTGTGTCCAAGAAACGCCTCCGAGAGGTTGATTGGGCCATGTGTGGTCTTACCCAAGTCATTACATACTTGTACGACAGTGGGCGTAATCACGGGGTCAAGTTCTGCAAGGATATCTTTGTGATTGAGAGCTGCGGTGAGACATGACGAAGTCTATTCATGTTAGTCATCTACAGAAAGACATTGATTGGGTGGTTGGGTGAGATAATAAGTCCTAGGGCTGAAACATTCGAGTGCCAAGACCATGATCCTTGATGAGCTGGACTCGTATCGCAGACTTGCTTGAAAACGAAGATGTGATTGGGGTTGGGGAATTGAAATTACTACCGCGGGAACTTATGTATGTGATTGACATCATGAGCTTGCATATTCTGCGATAACAAGGTTGAGATGACCGCGTGATGAACGACCATAAGCCAGGCCGAGGCGCCCTTATTTAAATCCCGTCTCACAAAGCACTGAACCATCGATCACAAATCACTAAGAACATTCCCAAAATGGCTCTCATCGAGCGAGTATGGCACGCCTGCGTCAGTATAGTCGCATGGCTAACAATGTGGCCCACCTCCCCTTCCACTTCCTACCAACATCCTCTCCGCCCCAATCATCCCCACACTCACATTGAAGACCCCAACCC